>OX578137.1:101288771-101909271 GCA_951213105.1 Amaurobius ferox
GTGTTATTTTTTCTGTATCTTTTAGTTAACCCAGACGTCAATATCTTTTATTGCTTATTTTTACATTTTAATCTAGACAAGTATTTCCACTATATGTGGCCCTCTTTTGCCAGCAGTTGTAGGGATTCAGTCAGACACATACGTATTAACGGTTTTGTATATCTTCCATTCCGGATGAATATAATTATTTGTCCACACTTCGCTTATTTATGAATATTTCGTATGAAAATCTCTTTTCTACTATGCTTGTTTTGTTACTCTCCAAAATTTCGATTCAATTCTTATGGTATTAGTTAAAATTTGAAATTCGTACCTGACAAAATAGTTTTTGAAGGGGTTTATATTGGGAATTTTAATTAGAATTCGTGATGTAAATTTTCTTCATTACCTAGTGTCCGGTCTATTATTATTATGAATTGGGATAATTATAGATCGACAAACATTGACCAATTAAGCGTTATAGATTTGGAAGAATACCATACCTTCTCTCAATCTAAATCATATTCCTTCAATAGATGCAACAATCTTAGGTGCAAAACTTGTCCTTATGCTGACCCATTACAAATTAATAATAATTCCACTTCACAAAAATTCTGCAAAGTTTTTAATTGCATATACAAACTTAATTGTACTATTTGTAACTTATCCTATATTGGCCAAACCAGCAACCCTTTACATCTGAGAATGAATGTCCACAGGGATCATATTAAAAAATTTGACCATAAAGTCTTTAATGACCTCCCTACCAAAAATCAATTTGAATATCAGCACTTTGCTACACACGGATTTAAAAATGTATCCCTTCATATTTTAGATATTAAAATTTCACTCACGGATAGATTAGTATTTGAAAATTATTACATTAAAAAATATAAAACTCTCTTCCCCTATGGCTTAAATCAAATTTATAATAATAATAATGTTGTTAACAATAGTTTTGAATACAATTCTCATAAATCTTCAGTATATAAACATCTTTTTCATTATTCAAAGTCATCATCTCCTAGTAAAAAGCGATATAAGCGTGGCAAAGGAAAAAGTAACTTAAGTAAAACTATTGATTACAAAGCAGACATTTTAAAATTACAATATAATTATTCTCAAACTTTCAATTTTCTACCTGTTAGAACATGGTTATATAAAGTCAGAAAAAGCAAATTAAGTATTGTTTATACTAATTTTTTAAAATTAAAATTAACTCATGAGCATTTTAAACATTTATTTTTTGATTTGCTTCTTTCACGTACAAATTTCTTAAATTACCACCTACTCCATTCACCAAATCCACATACTAAAATAGCTTACTGTGTAATTTCTTTTAAACACGCTATTCTTAATTCTCTTAACTTCAATAATTTATTTGCAAAACATCAGCACTTGTTACCAGTAAATGATATCAAAATACAAAAATCATTCAAATATAATTTACCAATTGGTAGAACTATTTACAATTACAATGAAGTTTCTAGGACATTAAACTCCGATGATCTTACATCATGTGTATGCAGCAATCAAAATCTTGCCCCTTTTGTCAACTCCACTCATGGTCACATTATTACTGGGGATCTCAGTATAGTTCAGGATGATATACTTAGGGATATTATGAATAAAGGGTCTAAATTTCGCATTCCATTCTGCCATCACCCTAAACAACTTCTTCAGTCTCTATCATTTGATTTTGATAAATTCATATATCAACTTGCTTGTTCACATTCTATTCCTATTGAAGCATTCAATCTATGGAAGTATACGACCTTACATCTACTTAAAAATGTTATTATAAACACTAAATTAACGAAGCCTAGGTATCCTTATAAACAACTCCTATCTGCTATCAAAGAACTACAACAACACTTTGTAATAACTTATGTAGATAAAGCTTCTAATAATTATGCCATCATTTGTAAAAAATATTATGTTTCTCTGTTACAGAATTACTTAAAAGATAATCAAATTTTTAAACCCATTCATAATCAGTCTATCCAAATCAAAACTAAAATGCTAAAATTATATACACAATTAAATATTAATTGTAAGTTTTTTAAATTTCCTTATGTTACTTTGGTTCCTAAATTCCACAAATCACCTCTCAGTTTTAGAACAGTCACTTGTGGACATAATACCTTTACCACTACAGCTAGTAAGTACTTGCTTAACTGTTTAAATCGAATTAATGAATCTCTTAAATTCAGGAATTCAGGATATTTCATTTTGAACAATAGTTTTGATTTAGTTAATCACCTTAGCAAGTTACCACAAATTCTTGGTTTCCAAACCTTTGATTTTAAAGACCTATTTAATAATATTGTCATTAAAGATTTACATAAAGTTATTATCTCTCTTTATCATGACTATATAACTTCCAATCATGATGCTTTTAATGTCAAAAATTTTCCTATGCTCTTGCACTTTGTGTTATACAACAATTATATTGTCCAAGGTGATAACATTTATTTACAAACATCTGGTGTACCACAAGGTGGCTGTAGTAGTAGTATACTCGCTAACTTATATCTTTATTATTATGAATGTCATTTTAACTCTAATTCATATATTATATATAGATATGTTGACGACTTAATTTGTATTATCATTGATGATTCCTATCCCATTAATATTGATTTTTACCCGTCTAACCTAGAATTAATTCCTAATGAGCCTTGCGTTAGTCAAACTGTTAATTTTTTAGACCTAAATTTAGATACCCTCAATAATCATGTAATCACCAATCTATATGATAAAAAAGATTCTTACAACTTCACTATCATAAAGCTGCTATCATATCATTCTTGTAATTCTATTCAATTGTTTAGAAACATCATTTTAAACCAGCTATTTCGAATACATCGACTTTCTGATCCTCAGTTTCACTTTCTCCACATCAATAATCTTAAACGCATTTGTCAAAACTACCTATATCCGGAAGTATTTGTAAATAATATTATTAATAATTTCAAATATACCACGTAATAATTTTACACATGCATTATTTATCTTTGATTGGTTAACTCATTTTTGAAAATTCACCCATTCTTATCACCTCACTTACCACTTGGCCTGAGTCTAATACTGTTTACTATTTTCGAATGACTATTTTCCGCTTGTCCTGAGTCCTATACTGTTTACTATTTTCGAAAGTCTCCATACATATTATGTATCGTTCAATTGTATTCATTCCCACTCGCATTGACGAAGTGAGGTGAAATGCTCGCCCACTCGCTTTGACGAAGTGAGGTAAAATGCACAGTCACTAGCACAGAATACTATAGTAGTCTGTGGTCACTAGTTTATCTTACACGTGGTGCTATTCTTGTGATTTCATATTACAGTTCGAGGAGGTATTGTTTTTCAGCTTTGTATAATTCAATTGATTTATTTTTCTCCTTCCACTAGCCAGTAGACAGTTCCAATGGTGTCTATAGTTAAATACTATCGCCATTGTCAGAAACTGGCTATTCTATCGGTTTTAATTCGAATTGTATGGCTGTCCTGATGAGAATGCAATTTCGAACTAACCGCCATTTTTTGTGTAGTTTCAATTGATTGTTCTCTATTCTTAATCTCTTATCTTGAGCTGATTATTATTGCCTATTCTCATTTTTGCCGAGTTTTATTTTTATTTACTTTTATATACTTTTAATTGTGATTTTTGAATCCTAATATTCTTCTCATCCCCCTTTCCATTGTAGTGATATGTTACCTTCTATCTTTATCCTTAGTCTTGGCTTATAGTTACTCATTTGTAACAGATATGCTAGAGATGGGTTTTTTTGTACATACAGTAGTTTATGCATAATTTTCGATTAAAATCCTTCAATTTTTATTTATATATATATATATATATATATATATATATATAATATATATATAATTATATATATATATTATATATATATATATATATATATATATATTATATATATATATTATATATATTATATATATATTATATAAATTATATATATATATATATATTGTATATATATTATATATATTATTATATTATATATATATATATATATATATATATATTATATGTATTATATATATTATATATATATATATATACATTTGCAGATTAGGAAATATTTTTATTTATTTTCCAATAACATTTAAAATTCTTCTATTTAATAATAAAATATTTAAAATTAAAATAGTTTAAAAGTATAAAAGCATTAAAATTTTACCCGATTTTAATTTTTTAAGAAAATTTTCTTGAAACTATCACGTCGCAAAACCCCAGGGGTTCCGCAGAACACATCTTCAAAAACACTGCATTATCCTATGTGTGTCGGAAAAGCAACATTGCTCTCACAAACTGAAAAATGTCAAGCAAATTTCCTTAAAATGTTACGAATTTTGCATTTTTAAAATGCCAAATATTTCCTCCTTTCAAATAATCTCCAAATTTCGTTACGGATTCTTGTACTATATAAGAATTGAATAATATACGGATTCTACGCATATATTTACTACGAAATTAGAATCGTTTTATTCAAAATACTAAATTATATGTATGTGTGTCGAACATTTCTTTAACTAATTTCAAACAATCCGTATGCAGTACTCAAAGTTCTTAAATACATGCATTTTAATAGTATTACTTGAAAACAACATTAGTCAGATTGTTATTTGATTTATAAATAATCAAACCAGTATTCGAAATGCTACTGTATACTTTGATAAGACAAATGTATCTAACGTCATTCTCTTGCCGCCGTCGCGACAGGGTTAAATAATTCTTTTTTCCCCTCCAATTGCAGGTGCAGCCAGAATAAACCAGAACTGGCGATAAAACGACGTTTGGCACGATAGATTACTTCTGAAAGTCCTGAATCGGGATACCTTCTGTCTTATTGCTTCCCGGTTACTAATTTTCCTGCAATATCTGTTCCGATGAGAATTTCAATCGGACCATCTAAATCACAGAATACTATATTCAGAAGGTGCACTCCCATAGGATCCTATGGCAACATTTCTAACATGGGATGTCGCATAGACACTAGCGCTAGTCAGATGGACCAACTGAAGTGCGATGCGTCTGCCAGATTTGGCGCGTTATCGCTCGCTTGGCGATTTTTTTTTAAACGGGAGTGGAACAAAATATTGAGGACTGTACTTTTATAATTTTTGAAACTATAGAAAGGATCAGGATTTAAAAATACATTAATCTGCAACATAAATATATTCATTAGTTTAAGAATATTTAAATAAACATAGTTATATATTTAATTCAAATAATCATAAAATAGATTAAAAAATACACACATTGCATTGTCTCACTATAAAACATAATGCACAAAAAATTACAAGCTAACATACTCAAAAGACTGAAATATTATATAATATTTTCAGTCTAAAAAGTATACTAGCGTGTTGATCGTTAATTACTTGATCCTTAATTTATTCTGGGATACTGATAATAGACTTTTTTTTTTAAATATAAAAATATTCATAAAGTAAATATCAAATTTACATAAATGCACTATCGAAGTTGTGGAACTCAATCATTAATTACCCGAGGAGGGGGGGGGGGATTTTCCACCATAAGGCACTTAATAAAAATTTTACATAAATATATACACATACTATATCACATTCAACTAAGAAAAAGCTATCCAAATATCAATTATTTCACATTTTATAAAAATACGGAAAATATTTTTTAACTAATTATACCACTACCTCTTAAAATTTAGTCTAATCCGGCAGTAATAACACAGCACTAATATACTTATATGAACACGTGTATACTTATGAACACGTGTATACTTATAATGAACACGTATGTAGGATGGTGATAACTAAAATTATTTCAATTTTAATAAACATAAATTACATACCCTGTAACGCAACCAGTTTTCTTTTATCAATCCATTTCTATGAAATGATCTAAACACTTAACAAATAATCCTTTTTCACGTTACTCAAACCACGCTAGTCTGTTCTAAGTTTTCGCCGAGCGAAATAGGGTTATAACATTGAAAATCGTCTTGGAACCAAACCAGACTATCGCCAAGCGCTCGGAACAAACCAGACCATCGCCAAGAGCGCGCCAACCCAATGTTTGGTCTATCTCTAATGGCCGCCGCGAAAACGAAACTGTCGAGAGTGACAGGTCTGTATAGTAGTCTGTGATCTAAATCTTCTGCCAGACGAATGCCATAGTTTTCAAGTTCTTTCCTAATATTGTGTCACAAATCACTACTTGTCCATGTCCTTCAAAATGACAACTATAGTCCTCCGTTAAGCTTGACAAGTGTATCGTGAACACATCATGTTGACAGGTCGACGTACTGGAGTCACGGAACAAGGCATGCTGTAGATACTCCTTCCGTTCGGAACTGTACTGCATTTCTTCTGCCGTTGTTTTGAGAATATACGATCGCTGCGATCCAGAATCTATTATTGCTCGAGATTTACGTTTAATATTTTCCCCCTCACTAGCACTGTTAAAGTCTATAAAAACACATTAGGAGATTTAGATAAGTTGGCCAAAGCTTCATCATGCTGTATCACTGACTCTCTCAGTTCATTATTTTGATGAACAGTGGAAGAATTATGTTCTTGTGACAAAGTTCTACACAAAAATAAATGGTGTCTTTTCCCACACAATTGGCAATTCATTTTAGAACGGCAATTTTTCACACCATGGAACACAGAAAGCAACAATGGGCCTTCTCAACTGCACTTTGTTTTTCTTGTAAAGCCTTTCTTGGGAGCCTTTCTACAGTTCCACGAATTATGATCTTCAGAACAAAATATGCAGCGTTTTTTCTTGTTTATATTCGATGCCAAAAGTTCTGTTGCTGATGATATTCTGGATTGGAATTTCTTTTCATTAGTCTCTCGGCGGTTATTAAAAGAGCTTGTCTTTTAACACTGGTCAAAACTTTGCGTAGCTACCAAAATTC
Source organism: Amaurobius ferox (assembly GCA_951213105.1). Lineage (NCBI taxonomy): Eukaryota > Metazoa > Arthropoda > Arachnida > Araneae > Amaurobiidae > Amaurobius > Amaurobius ferox. Next base: position 101,295,686 of record OX578137.1, read on the forward strand.
ATTTCATTAATCTCTCGGCGGTTAAGGTGTGTACAGACGATCAGTGAATGTTTGTCAAAGATGTCGATTCTCAGAATTGTGTTTGAAGAGTGCTTTGTCCACACGGTCACACATGTTTGACGTCTTATGATAATGAGCTAGTTTCCTTTCATATCTAGTAGATGGCGCTGTTGTACTTATTTACTAATTTCGTTTGTTTTCAAATCAAGAAAGTGGAAATAAAATTAAAAGTGTCCCAAATCGTTACAATCAGTGGCTTATCCTGACTCTAAAAAGTGGAGGGAGGGAGCAAATGTTTAACATTTGCTTATGCCAGAGTTATTTTAAATGAAAAATACGCATAACATTAAAAAGCCTTGAAAATTGGGGGGGGGGGGGGGAGGCAAGCATACGCTACTGGTTACAATGACTATTAACAATATATAATTAATTCAAATATATTGTTTTATAATTGTTATTTAGTTTTGTTTTATTGTCAGTAGAGTACTCTATCGATTAGAACCTGTTTATTTTTTTTTGCAAACGTATCTGTAGTTAATTATGGCTAAGCAAGCAAATATTAAAGCTGCTTGTGCAAAACAACTAAAAACTGTTTTAAGGTTGACAATTAAATCAAAATTATAATTTATATATATGTTTTGTTTTCTTAACCTTTTACTTTTTTAAATAAAATTAAAAAGAAATATGGTACTTTTGACTCATTCTGTATTCTCCATTTCACATAAATGTCCTCTAATATATAAAAGGAAAAACATAACTATATGTTGAACCATGAGATGGATTTTGATAATTTGACCCTGCAGCAAAGTACAGAATAAGGAGAACTAAAAACCTCTTCCAATCTCATAACAGGGTTGTGGAATCTGAGTCGGTAACAGTTTGGGTAGAAGACCCAGACCGTCCGACTCGTCCAGGGGACTAAGAGCTCCTATTTGGACGGCCGGGGTAACAGTTTGGGTGAAGTTATTAACAAAATACTAACTTGGGCTCAAAAAACATTTAAAAATTCTAATTGTTTAATAGTTTTTAGGCGATAAATTATGAAACATCAAATGTTTTACAAATTAAAAAAGTATGAAAAGTAATGTTATAACGAAGTATGTTTAAAGCAAAATAATTAAATATAAAATGTTAGCGGAGTAAATTTGCATTCAATGAGTACTTTTTTTTATGTATAAATGCAAAGAAATATTTTAGAAGTCATGCACGATATCACACATGAATGAAAGTACTTTTAATCAAAAACAAATTAACATCATTGTTTAGTAGTTATGAACTGTTCTTAAAATATTATAACATATAAATATATAATGTACTATAATTAATAACATAATAACAGTTCATTCACATTATAAAAACAGATTTACACAACCTGAACTTAACATAATTTTGTTTTATTATGCCACGACAAATAATCAAAATATGCATGCAATATATCAAGATACAAATTTTTTACATACAATTACTTACTTGACACATTCTTAAAAATATGCTATTTCACTTCTTCACCTACATCATAATCTAAATCATGCATATGCAAAACATCAAGATACTAAAATTACTACATGAAGCTACTTACATGCCACACTCAGGGGCGTGCTGGCCCACCGGGACATGTCCCGGTGCGCCCTCTTCTCACGGCGCCTCTCGCCTTCCTGGATGTAAAATTTTGTTCGAATTGCTTATGTAAAAAAAAAACCCAAAATGTATCTAAATAATACGTCAGTGCGAGACTGATTGCTCCGAGAAATATGGCGCAGAAGACGGTACCAGCACTCACTGCCTTTTGTATTGCGGAGGTGGTGACTCTGCGACTAACCGCTCTGCCCGATGCCGCTGTTGAAACGCGAAACGAAGGAAACAGCTTGTGCTAAGTTCTAACTTCGTGGCGTATTAAGAAGTGTTTTGTTGTAATTTTGGTTTATTCAAGGAAATTGAAAGACAAGGGGACGCCCTGAAAAGGAAGAAATCTCCCTTAGGCCGTCCATCTCATTTCATTTCATTCACGTCCTGTAGCCGTAGCATTGATGCGTATGGTAAGTTTGTGTTTTATAAATGTGTTATATTTAGTTTAATTGCTCTGTTTATAGCAAATTTTGATACCTACATGTAAAAGAAAACATCACTAATTGTTTTTCGGAATTATATTTCAACAAAAAAATGAGTAAATTTGCTTTTTTTCACGCTATATATATTTTTTTTTCTTGAGGAGACCGTCTCTAAAGCGAGGCTCCCAGGTTTACCGACATGTTAATTCGTCCTTGGTGAGACTAGGGTACTTTATTTCAACTATATTTATTTTAATGCCTAAGATTAAAGAATACTTATCAGTACTGAGATTAAGCCTAAGATTAAAGGATATTTATCAGTAAGGATACTAATCAGTATGCACCAAAATTTTGTTTTTTAAATGTCAGTTTTTTTTATTTGAAGGTCATTTTGCCTTGCTGTTTCCTTCTGCTTACTTATTTTTTTATTTTTAATTACTTATTTTTTTATTTTTAATTACTTATTATTTCATTGTTTTCAGAATTCCAACAGTAATGAAATGGAAGAAAAAAAAAAGAAAGAAAAGCGGCCATGAATGTAAGAAAGATAAAAGAAATAAAATGTTGCATGAATCTGCTAAAACATGCCCCAAAGTAACAGCTTTTTTATCAACATCCTCAACGCCATCACTCTTAGAAAATGAAGTATCGAGCCAAGGAACGCAATTGAACGATTCTGTTGATGAACAAAGTCTTGTAAAAGAATTCCCTGGAACCTTCTCGAATTCAGACAATGTAGAAACAACACACGAACAATTACAAGAACCAGGACTATCAACGTCAAATACAAAACCGCACTCAAGCCAAAGAACTTCATTTAATACACCAACAGTAGATATTGCACTTATACTTGGCGTTCCAACCAGTTCAGCCTGATGAAAAAGAAGTGCCTTTTACAGATAGGAAATCAATATTTAAAATCGAAGAAAGTAACAGTGGTAACTAAATTTTCCGAAGGCAGTGGCTATCCTACAAGGGAAAAACACAACAACCGTTCTGTTTCATTTGTGTTGCATTTAGCAAATCCACTTCAGTATTTTGCTCTGTATTCAACGATTGGAAGCATGTCCATTAGAGACTACAGGAGCAAGAAAACTCGAAAACTCACACACAATTTGTGAATTGTTTCATGCTAATGAAAGATAAGAAAAGTTTGCCCCATCTTCTGTTTGGGAACCAAATGGCCAACAGGAAACAGGAAGTAAAAGAAAAAAGACATATTGTAGAAACAGTAGTCGATGTTTTGAAACTGATAGGTAAACAAGGTTTTCTTTTCGGAGAAAAGTAGAATCTGCTCATACTTTGGATGACGACTCAGTGAATCATGGAAATTTTTTACAGATGATTCTCATGCTAAGAAAATATAATGCGATTCTAGAGAAGCATGTGAGCAGTGTAATTTCAAAAAGTAAAACCAACCTCTTCTAGAACAGAAAACCCAACGAAGTTCAGAAAGGAAGACAATGCAAGTAGGAGGAGGAGATCAAGTTACATTTTTAAGAAACAACATGATTGTGAAAATCTTACAATACATGAACGCAGAAATGAAAAGAAAAATATGTGAAGAAGTGAAATTGGCAGGGAAGTTTTATATCCTAATGGACACTACAGTAGATGTTTCAAGTTACGACCAATGTGCATATGTCTTATGCTACGTTAAGGGTTATGAAGTCGTAGAAAGACTGCTAGCTATAAAATGCATAGTTTACACCACAGGCGAGGATCTGTTTCAGTCACTCAGAACCGTTTTGGAAGATGCCGACATACCGATCAAGAACTGCGTTACTAACGCTTTTGATGGAGCTTCTAACATGAATGGTCATTCTAAATGATTGACAGCAAGATTATCTGAAGTAATTCCACACCACATTCACACTTGGTACTATGCCCATATGCTGAACCTAGTTCTCACTGACACTGCCCAATGTCTCATTGTAACTATATCATTTTTTAATGTACTGCAAGAGGAAGCTCAAGTGTTTATGAAGGAGTCACTTAAAAGATTACAAAAACCCTTCTTTTAAGGTGGAAGCTATTGGCATGACCAGGTGACGGAGCCGCAGTAATGCTACGGTCAAGATATGATATTGAAAAATCTCACCCTACCAAGGTCATCTACTTATAATTGGTCAGTGCCTTGTTTAAGATATCTAGAAGGTCTTTTCATAAAGTTTACAAGTTTTGATACAATATTGGTAGCTATGTTGCTTATGAAAATTTTTAAGAAAATCACTCCTTTGTCTGATTACTTACAGACTAAGAATCTCGATTTCGTTCAAGCATGGAAACTCATCGAAACTTCTCACTGAAAGAATTACGTCAAAAGCTTGATGAAACTTCACAAGCTGCAAGAACATTCGTATAGATAATGACTCGCAGTTTAGATGAAAGAGTAAAAAAAGATGAGCCTTTGGAAAGTATTTGCATTGAAACTGAATTGAAAGAGAAAGGGGAAAAAGCTTCAAGGAGAAGATGCAGGTCATGAAGATGTTGGTCATACCTCAGAAGTAGATGGTTTTAAAATTTCAACATTTTACAGTGTCATAGATACTCTCATCAATACTATAGAAAACAGACTTCTCCAACACAAAAACTTGTACCTAGATCTAGCCTGGTTTGATCCTAATTGGCAATAAAGAGCCCTTACCTCCCAAAGCCCTGAACAAAATAGTAGAGATTCTCCCAAGACTTGACAATGGAAAGCTTGTTGAAGAACTTACTTCATTTGCTGATGTATGGCTCCAAATAAACAAATAGACAATCAGTGAAGAATATCAAGAAGATCCCACAGAACGTGATTTGTCTGCTGATGACTTTGACGAAGAGGAGAACTCAACATTTCAACCTTGCAATTACAATAAGTGAAATTCTTGCTTAAAGTGTGCTTACGAAGTGCTTCTTAACTTTAGCATGTACTCTCGTCAGTATAATGAACTGTTCAAAGTATATAAGTTGCTCTTGACAATCCCGATGACTCAAGTAACATGTGAAAGGTTTTTTTTCCAAGTTGGAGATTATTAAAACAAGATTGAGATCTACCTTAAGCAGTGACAACTTGGAGACATTATTATTAATGCAATCTGAATCAGACTTATTGAACATTATAGACAGTGAAACTATAATTGATAAGTTGTGTCAATTGATTTCTGAAATGAGGCGATTGCTTAGTGTTTAACCACTTAGTATGATATAGGTATCTTTTACTCTTTTACTTTCATATTTACCATTTGTTAAATTCTGACAAGTAGCTGATATGTGTTCAGTACATCAAATAAAGCATGTTTATTTCAGGCGATATTAAATAAATATGCATATTGTAATATATATTATGTCAACGGAAATCTTGCTCTCAATTATTTTGTTTGCCTTATTTTGTTGCTTTTGTTAAGTAAGACAAAATGATGTTTTAAGCACCCCCCCCCCCGGTAGTTGGCGTCTCCGTACCGGTCTATCCATCGCCCTTTTGGGGGACCCAGCACGACCCTGGCCACACTGTACATAAAATCACATATTTTTCAAATCTGCGAGACAAGAAAAATATTCTTAAAAGTTTTCAGGAAAAACAAAACAAAAAAAAACACTAGAAAGATTGCTGACATTTTATATAAGCAGAATAATTTTCTAGCAATTATTATCTTTGTATGACTGTAGTGGAAAAAACCGAACTATAGTTTAGAAATTTCATTGTACAATCCAAGCAAATTAAAAAAACACAGAAAGGGTACATAGAATAACACTCAATTCAGGAAATAAATGCAGGGCTGGCTGCACATTCCAATGAATAAACAATATACACTCTTGTTAGAAAACATACAGTTCTGTTAATTATTCACCAGAAACATGCAAAATTGTTAGAATCTACGCAATCTATTAAAAACATGCCATTTCAGTTCTTAAGTTCCAACTTAGTCTAAGTTATAAACAGGCAAAATATCAAGATGCTAAAATTATTACATGAAACTACTTACGTAAAATCAAACATTCTTCAATTCTGTGAGATGAGAAAAATATCCTTGAAGATTTTCAGCCAAAAAACTACTAGAAAGATTGTTGACATTTTATGAGCAACATAACTCTCTAGTGATTATTTAGCTTTATATGACTGTAGTGGAAGACACCGTAAATATACTTTATAAATCCCATTGTACAATCCAAACATTAAACTGAAATTAGAAGATACACAGAATGGGTACATATAATAATGCTGAATTCATGAAATAAATGCAGGGTTGCACATTGAAATCAACAAACAAAATGCACTCTTGTTAGAAAACATACAGTTCTGTTAATTATTTCCCCGAAACATCCAAAATTGTTAGAATTCATGCAATCTATTAAAAACATGCTATTTCAATTCTTGAGCTCTAAATTTGACAAAGTTATAAAGATGCAAAATATTAAGATGCTAAAATTATTACATGTAACTACTTACGTAAAATCAAACATTCTTCAATTCTGTGAGATGAGAAAAGTATCGTTGAAGATTTCCAGCCAAAAACCACTAGAAATATTGTTGACATTTTATAAGCAACATAACTCTCTAGTGATTATTTAGCTTTATATGACTGTAGTGGAAGACACCGTAAATATACTTTATAAATCCCATTGTACAATCCAAACATTAAACTGAAATTAAATTTTACACAGAATGGGTATATAGAATAATACTCAATTCATGAAATAAATGCAGGGTTGCACATTGAAATCAACAAACAAAATACACGTCACTCTTGTTAGAAAACATACAGTTCTGTTAATTATTTCCCAGAAACATGCAAAATTGTTAGAATTCATGTAATATATTAACAACATGCTATTTCAATTCTTAAACTCTAACTTAGACTAAGTTATAAACATGCAAAATATCAAGATGCTAAAATTATTACATGCAACTACTTACGTAAAAGCAAACAATTTCCAATTCTATGAAATGAAAAATATATCCTTGAAGGTTTTCAGTCAAAAAACACTTGGAAGATAGCATAACTCGCTAGTAATTACACTTTATAAAACTGAAATTAAAAGGCACACAGAAAAGGTACATAGAATAATTACAAATAACAAACAAACGGGCAAAAAGTATACGCAACACAGAACGATATGATGAATACGGATGCAAATCCAAAATGGTAATATGCTCGTGATTGGTCAATACAAATGTCAATCATGCTGACTCCGCAATGTTTGGCGAAAAAGTAGGACGCTGCTCTACAAGAAAAATGTTTGACCTCGCATTTTGACAACTACGTCAAACACGTGTTCAGATGATCAAAAATAAGTGATCAAGCTTGTTTGACAAACATTCACTGACCGTTTGTACGCAGCTTTATTGAAAGAGCTTGTCCTTTTACACTAGTCAAAACTTTGCGTAGCTATCAAAATTCGCTCCTCCCCCTCCACTTCATCTTGAAGAAAGTCAAGTAGGCGAACTAGATCATTAGTAGGCGTTTTCTTACTCAAAAGGGGCGTTTCTTCTGATGATTCCTCCGTTGTTCGTCGATGGGCGGTTCTAAATCGTTGCTATGCTTTCAAAGTTTCATCTGGAAGAGCTGGCTCAACAAGGGGATAAAGCATTGCAGCATAATTATCTTTGGTGACTCTCAAACTCTCTAAAGCTCTAAGTTTAGTTTCCAACTGATCATACAATTTTCGAAGCGAAGTTTTTTGTGTTTTATGTTTTAGTAACACAATGGATAACAGATCTCGAACGTAAACTTCTATGAGTAACTCCTCCTTGCCATAGCGTAGTTGTAGCTGTTTCACCACCTTTTCATAGCTTTCACCACCAGGTGGAAAACTTTTAATTAACTCATCAGCGGATGAACCTTTCTCCATTGCTTGAGCTAAATAAGCATAATTATCATGATTGTCAAGGTTTGAGTCTTTATCAATTTTGAAATTGTCCCCCAAAACACAACCAGTTCTTGATGTTCCCATCAAAAGTGGGTAAACTAATTTTAGGGTAATACAAGAAATTATTAGGTATAGTACTTTTAGCTCCGGAAATTGTAGATGCACTATCAGAATGTTCTTTTTTCTCATTAATGAGATCGTATAATTTATTCTCTAAAGATCTCCACTTGTCAATATAGCCTTCTGATTTATCGATTGCTTTTTCAATATCTTCCTCCTTCTTTTCGGAGGTAAACAAAAGTTCTCTGAATTCATATTCACACGCCACCATTAATTTTGCTTTCTCTTCAATAACTTTCAATTTCGAAATTTTATTTTCGACAGATAACTGAGTTTCGGTTTCATTAAAATCATTATAAGCAATCATAAACAGTCTTCTATACTGTTTTCGAGAAGCTTTTAATTTTTCCATCACGAAAATATAACAAGTTCAACAACTATAACTCCCTTAAATCGCAGCAAATTATCCTGTCGTACGGACGCCAGATGTCGGATACCGATTTCAAAACCCAACTCAAGATCGATATTCCTAATACTCAAAACTCAATTAATAATGTGCAAAGTGATAGCACAACATTCTTTTGATACTTTACAACACATTTTATTCACATTATTTACATTTCAAACACTTTACACTTTACAGAGCCAAGTCCGCTGCCTGGAAAAACCATTGCTCAAGCTGCTCTTCCAAATTTGGATCCATTTTCAAGTATACGTTTAAAAAATAAACACTTTAACGATATAAACCTTCAATTTTCAGATAATATTAACCTCAGTTACGGTGAAAAAGTTGAGCGCTTGATGGACCACTGCTTCAAAAACGATCCTGAATCCTTTTCATTTCCCTCGTTTTCACTTCCTCCCGGCGGGTTGGGCTCGGTTTCGGATGTTGAGCTCCTTCTCGTCTTCAACCATCTCCCCAATGGTGAAGCCCCAGGCGTTGATAACTTAGATTTCAACATCTCGAAAAATGTTTTCAAATCCTTTCCCTCACTTGTCTCCAAAATTATCAACAAAATTTTTTATCTTGGTCATTTTCCCAGCTCCTTAAAAATCTCAAAAATTATTTTCCTGAATAAACCTGGTAAAGACCCCGCTCTATGTACTTCATACCCCCCCCCCCCATTTGTTTACTCCCTATATTTGGCAAAATCATTGAACATTTTTTTATCAATAAATAAAATTTCTGGTTAAATTCAGAAGGTGCTCTCCATCCACTCCAATTTGGGTTTCGGGAGCTTCCCAGCTGTGAAGATGCTGCGATCAGTCCATCATGTCTCCCTTACCACGGTAGACATCTGCGGGGCCTTTGATAGCTTAAATTGGAATGTTCTACCCTCCACTTTTGAAAAAAATTAACCTCCCTCGCCCTTTTCGAGCTTTCATTTATTCATATTTGTCCCCCCGTTCTATCACTTTTACCGGTAACAATTTGTCCCTCTCTAAATTACTTTCTATGGGTGCTCCACAGGGTTCGGTAATTGCTCCGATCCTGTGGAATATCTATTTCAATAGTATCTTAATCCTTAACAACGACTTCTTCTACTTGCAGGCCTTTGCAGATGATCTGGCCGTGGTCACGTCTGGTTCACACAAATCAAATTCATGGTCTTATCTCGGATTCCCTCACATCCTTGAAACTTTCAATTTCCCATGAAAAATCAAAATGCGTTATCATCAACAAATACAGATCCAAAAGAAAATATAATCGATGTATTAGACTTCAGAATAAACCCATCAAAATTTCCAAAACTCTTAACTATCTAGGTATTATAATTGACAATAACTTAAAATGAAGCGCTCACATTTTCTACTTAAAGGAAAAATGTTTCGAGTTGTCCTCAACATTTGGAAAATTTTCTGGGAATAACTGGGGGGTTAATAAAGCTTTTTAAAAATATGGTACTTGACTGTAATTGAAAAGGTCATTGTTTACGGATCTGGGGTTTGGGGGGGGGGGGGGTAATCTCACACGGGATCAAATTTCAAAACTTACTTCATTACAAAGAATCTTTTTATTAAAAATCTCCCCTGGCTTTCGGACAACTTCGAACATTTTTCTTTTTTCAATTACCGGAATTCCCCCTGTCCATTTAGTCATTAAAACTCGTTTTATTAAATATAACTTTTGGAAACATAAACTTAACTTCTTTTCGGACCCCTCCATCCCCCCCCCCCCCCTGATCAATTTGATTCCCTTTGTTCTCTTTCTAGCCTTCCTTCTCCCCTTCGTGTTTTAAATTTTTCTTCCTCGAACCCTTCCTCGTTTTTTAGGTTTAATGTATTCACAGATGGGTCAAAACTGGATAATAATGTAGGTTTATCAATATGCATTTTCGAAAATAATCGACTGATCGAATCATTATCCTTTAAACTTAAAACTGGAAACACAGTTTTTCAAGCCGAACTTGAGGCCATCAACCAGGCCATCCTCTGGACCGGCAAAAACAATTTAAAAATCAACATCTTTTCGGACAGTCAGTCATCTATTTCGGCTTTTAAATCTATCAAGAATAAAACGAAATTTCTATCTAAAATTAAAAATAATGCTCACCCCTACAAATCATTAATTAACTTAACCTGGGTCAAGGCCCATTCTAACATTCAGGGCAACGAAGTCGCCGATGAACTGGCCAAACAAGCTACGATCTCCGGCACTCCACACCTTATACCTTTTCTCTACTCCTTTTTGATTTATAACTGTAAATCTTTCCTTAAAAATTGGCAATCTCTTCTTAATGATTATATTTCCCCCCCGGACTCATGACCCTGCCAGAATTATAAGCTATTTACCAACCCCAATAAGCTATTAAGTCAACCCCAATTTTCAAATTTATAACAAATTCTTAATCTATTTTGTAACGGGTCATGGTCCTTTTCTTGACTATCTTCATTTTTTCAAATATAAACGTGCTTCAAATTGTCTTTGTAATTCATATGGTGGCGTAGATCATTACGTCTTTAATTACCCCCATACCTCAAAATTTCACTTAACCCGTCCTCCAGATAATCTTCGTGCGACTTGGTTTTCTGGTGTTAGAATCAATAAAATCCTTTTAAATAGATTGAAAAACTGTGTTTTAATTGCGAGAGAAATCTCCAATCAGGTTCCTTAGCAAGTTTGGTGCAAACTGCTTTCAATTTTCTTCGGTCAATGTTGTTCTCCCTGTTCCAGGCGTTTGTCTCTTATTGTTCCTGTTCTTACACTTTTTGGTGTCCGTCTTTTGTATATTTTGTTTCCTGTTTATATTCTTCTGTTGTATATATCTGTTTTTCCTGTGTTCCTCGGCTGTTCATATATTTGAAAGTCTTACCATGTACATGTATTGCTATATTGCACTTAACTTTGTCTTATCCGGTTACCTCAACTGATTGTAACCTTTGTTCGGCCATGTTCTTTTTGCTTTCTTTTTGTTGGTTTTTGCTGTATTGTCCCTTTTCCCGCGGTTGCTCGGATTCTTTTGGCCATACGTTTTTACATAAATTTAATTTTATTTTAAGAAAATAATTTAATTTTTACCTCAAAATTCAAAATTTGTTAAAATCTACGTTTCTTTGGCCTCCCTTCCTACTGTATTTTAGGTAAAACATGTAAAACTGTCTGTAAATATATATATTTACCATGTAACCATTTTATTGAATTTTAAATAAATGCAGACTAAAACTTGGTGGCTGACCGTGGAGGTCCGTTTCGGCTAACCTCATCTCCCGGCTACACATTAAACTGCCGTAAGCCCTAGGGTTGGCTGTGTGGTCTGGGCCTTCGACATAATCGACATTTCAAACACTTAAATTACAAACATTCTATTGTTTAACTACTCAATGTAAACAAAAACACGAACTCTTCTGTTGCCAGATTTTCAGCTACTAAGTTGCAAAACACATAACTAGTACAAATTTAACTCCCAGTTTCTACAGTCATGCGCTTCTCCCAATCAATATTATTTACTATACATCTACCTAATGAAACATAACACTTCACTCAATAAGTCTCCGGTCTGACACATATATGGCAAGGGCAACACTGTTGACAGACCCATAGGATTTCTGGATAGTACCAACCTTCAAACGGCACGTGTCAAAATTTCATGACATTCTGACAATTAGTTTATAGGTTACAGTGGTTTTAGTGACCCCAGTTTTGTAATTTTCAAAACAATGGATAAAAAAGAATTTCGCGTGTTGATTAAACATTGTTTTTTGATGGGGAAAAATACTGTTGAAGCCAAACAGTGGCTTGATAAGCGTTATGGAGACTCTGCACCAGGGAAATCAACTATTATTGACTGGCATGCTGAATTTAAACGCGGTCGTACAAACACAGATGATGCTGAACTCTCTGGTCGCCCAAAATCGGCAATTTGTTCCGGAAAACACAAAAAAAGTACACAAAATAGTTTTGAAAGACCGTAAAGTGAAGTTGCGTGAGATAGCTGACACCTTAAAGATATCAGAAGGTAGTGTGTTTACAATTTTATACGAAAATTTGAGCATGCGTAAGTGGCTTTCGAAGTGGATGCCGCGTTTGCTCACACCGGACCCAAAACAACAATGCGTCGACGATTCAGAGCGTTGTTTGGAACTGTTCAAGCGAGATAAGACGGATTTCTTGCATCGGTATGTGACAATGGATGAAACATGGATCCATTACTACACACCTGAATCAAAAAGATCGTCAGCTGAGTGGACAGCAGCCTGTGAAAGTCGTCCAAAGCGACCAAAAACCCAAAAGTCAGCTGGCAAGGTTATGGCATCCGTATTTTGGGACGCGCATGGTATTTTGTTCAGCGACTATTCTGAGAAAGGTAAAACTATCAATAGCGAATATTACATAGCATTATTGGATCGATTGAGTGTAAAAATCAAGAAAAAACGGCCTCACATGCAAAAGAAAAAGTGCTGTTCCACCAAGACAATGCCCCGTGTCACAAGTCGATGAAAACGATGGTTAAATTATATGAATTACGCTTCGAATTGCTTCCTCACCCACCGTACTCTCCAGATCTGGCCCCCAGCGACTACTGGCTCTTTGCAGACATCAAAAAGATGCTCCAGGGAAAGAAATTTGGCTGAAATGAAGAAGTGATTGTCGAAACTGAGGCCTATTTTGAGAGCAAAGGCAAATCGTTCTACAAAAAAGGCATCGAAAAGTTAGAGGAGCGTTGGAATGAATGCATCACTCTTGAAGGAGAGTATGTTGATGAATAAAGTCGAATTTCTAAAAAAAAATTTGTTTTTCTTAGTTAAACCGGAGACTTATTGAGTGGGCCTTGTACATGTTATATCATTCTCTAACAAAAGGTGGTTAATTTATGAGCTTCTAACAAAACGTATACTATTTGTTGCCTGAATAAGCAGAACACACTTAAATTTGAATTAAGTATATTAAAATAATAAGTCCTACAAAGTGACAGAGATTATCAAGTAAATTGAATTTAATTTTGCAAAATATTGAATTCTCATCAATTATGCATAATTTTCATTAATTTAGTGTAATTTTATCAATTTGATAATTTTATTAATTTTCCATATTCTAATTTTCTCTATTTTGCAGAGTTTGTAGCTTCTTTTACATTTTTCAGGAGTGTATCACTCTTATTTTTAGGCATTTATCCCTCCTATTTTTTGGGTTCAACCCTCCTATTTTCCATACTGTTTTTTGGAAATTTTGGCTGCTGTCCCTGAATCCGCAGACGATACATGCAATAATGACAATTCCACCGCATGTAATAACGATATTCTTGTTGCGTGGGCACATGCAATCTGTTGGAAATACGATAAATTTCTGGTCGAATTTCCGGGATGTGAAATTTAAAACATCGTAGTCATGGAGTTAGAAAGGAGGAGATAAAACTTCTATGGAGGAAATGCTTGAAAATGCCATAATGCTTTGAGAATTATATTTAGGTGTCGCTAGTGTTAGTAAAGTAGTTGCTATTGTTAGCTGACACTATAGAAGGCGTAGTATTTAGTATATGTATTTTTGATTAATTTTAATGTTAAAGACTGCCTTATTATGAGTATAATTAACCAGTATTTTTGCATAGTTGTAGGAGAGAGTACTGAGTATAGGGAGATAAAAATTAATTGAAAAGTAAAATTATTTTGAATTCTTGGGAATATTCTTTATTGCTTCAGTTCTACTTTTCATTTCACTAATCATTTATTTTTACAAAATTGACAGTTTAAATAAATATTTTAGGTCTTTACCCATAGAAATGCATACAATACAGGACTACTTATCTTATCCCAGCGCCACCTGAATTATTGTCTCAAACGATATTGGCGTTTTCTTAGCAATTGATTAAAAAGCATTCGACGTATTGCTTCTATTTGGCTTGTTTATAGTTAGGAATTAAAAGTTTTATTTGTGCCGTCAAGTGATTGTACCTAGTTCTATGGGCAGGATTTTTTGTGTGTTGCCAGTGTTGGCGAGCGCGGTTTCTGAGTTTAATTTGGCTAGTGATAGAATATGGGAGTTTTTGGTAGAGTTGTGGAATGTAGGTGGAGGTGCTGTCGGAGAGTGCTGAGCTAAATGTTTGGGTTAGTGTTTTGATCGCCCTGTCAACATCTTCGGTGGAAGTGATGGTTGGGAAGAGGATGGGGGACTCGTTTAGAAGTTTAACAAATTTTTTCCAGTTAACTTTAGTAGGGAGAGAGGGGGCAGGAAGAGGGGTATTTAGTTGCAGCGTTAATAAGATTGGTCCGAGGTAAAAAGATTAAGTACATTTACAGAGTCTGGGAAGGGACAATTTTTTTATAATGCAAAATCAATGGTGGTAGGGTTGGTGTGATTAATATGTCTGGTGGGAAGGGGAGAAAATTTAATGTCTAAATTATTATCAATACAAAAGTTGTTAAGTTCTCTTCCTACCCGGCTAGTCCTGCGCACATTCCATCTAGGATGGTGCGCATTGAAGTCACCTGCTAAGATAGTAGGGGATGGGGGTTTAAGTATGAGGTCAAGATCGTTATAAAGGGGTCGGGAGAGTTAATTCTGTTGTAAATGGAAGCAATTATGAGTTTTTGCTGCCTAGGAAGTAGGATTTCCACCAATGTGTTTTCAATACGATGTGTGTTTGAACTTGGGAGATGTGTGTGTGGGATGTGATTTTTGATGTAAACGGCTGTTCCGCCATAGCTTAGTGGCTGACCTGCGGCGCTGTGTCTTAGTGTGTAGTAGAGAGTAAAGTTTTGAATGTTTAAACTGTCTGGGCGTTTTGTTTTAAGTTCCTGTATTAGAATGATGTCAGCGGGGTTGTCAGTTAAGTGGTTTCTTAGGTCGTCGATTTTATTGCATAAGCCGTTAGCATTCCAGCAAAGGATATTTAATTTGGATGGGTGTCTATTCAGGATTGGTAGGATTTATCTGGGCACTGAAGATAGATTCAATAGCACGGATAAATACAAATAGTTTGTTGAGGGGACCCTCAACTTTTTCCATATCGGTGATAGCTAATGTGATTTTATTTATTACGTCCTGAATATTGAATTTTGAGAATATTTTTTGAATTGCAGTAATTAAGTTCATAATTTCACAGATTCCTCCGAGGGAGGGCGGACTTTCTGCTTCCTCGTAAATATCCACAACTTCCATTGGGAGGGTGGGGGATGGCAGGTTTCGCTGGTTAGTTTGATTATATGATTGGTTGTTTTGAATGGATTTACTAGTTTGGTTATTTGATTTGGTATTATTGTTTGCTATAGAATTATTAGTTGATTTATTTTGATTTTCAGGTGGGAGTTGGTGAAGCATGCTGGTTATTTTCAACAGGAGGCAGAGCATAAGGAGAAGAGATGGGCTTAGCTTCTTTGACAGTGGAGTTGGAGCTCTTTGCAAAATAAGGCTTGTTTTGGTTCTCTGTGGGGCTAAGTACACGGGTTTCTTTTTCCTCAAGTTTTCTTTTCCTATACCTTTCATGTATGACTGAAAAGGGTTCTAGCTCAGGGAAGGCCGTGCTAGTGGAGGGCTCTGAAGGAGGGGGAGTGCAGAAAGGTTTCTGCACTGAAGTAGTTGGTGCGATGGGAGCAATTGGATTTGATTGTTTATAGGTATGTGTGATACTAGAGTTAGAGTTTTGATGGGAAGAGGGTCCATGTTGATTGTTTTGATTTTTATTGCTGAGGGTACTAGCAGTTTGGATTTTGGGGAAGGATCCCTTGTTGGTTGGGACTTTGGGGCATCCTAAATAGTTGGCCGGGTGGGGTCCTTTACAGTTTATGCATTTTGCTGGGAGGTCTTTTGATTTGGTACATTGTTTGGTTTGGTGGGACTCGGCACAATTTAGACAGGCGGCGGGGGGGGGAGGTTACAATTGTCAGAACTATGTCCCCATGATTGACAGTTATAACACTAAAACCAGGGAAAGGGGTCGTAATCTGTTATTTTGACAATGAAGCCAACCACTTCCTCTATCAGCCTTAGGCCTACGGCAGACTGGCAGAGGGTCTACAGACTAACAAGATTAGGTTACTTGGTTGTGAAGGTAGAGGCCTTCAGAGCACGGGGCTTCGAAATCTGCTACCGGTGCCAACAGTTCAACCACTCCTCTGAGAACTGCAGTATGCCACCAAAGTGCCTAAAGTGTGCTGAAGATCATTTCACACGGGATTGCCAGAGACCCAGGACAGAGAAGGCAACGTGTGCAAATTGTAATGGAGACCACCCGGCGAACTTTAGGCAATGCCCGAAGAACCCCTGGAACAGAGGAAAGGCACCGGGGTATGCCCCCCCTGCCCCTCAAAACCAGATACCCCCTTGGAGGCAAAAGGCCCTCGGACTAAACCCCCAGGCACCCCTCAGGGCTCCTCGCACATAGTGCCACAGTTAAATAGACACCAAACTTCAGCACCTACCAGATCGGTGCAAGAGCAGGCCCCCAAACCATCGACCTCCAGAGAATTGACCGTGGAGGAAGTAAGAGCAGCTACAGCTGCTATTAAAAGGAGATCGGAAGCAGATAAAGCCAGACAGGCAAAGGATAGACTTGACAGGAAGGTTGAGGATTGGAAACAATCTAAACGAGTCAGGGAAGAAGAGCTCGTGCAAACCCAGCTGTTAACAAAAACGGTTGAAAAAAGGCAAAAACTACTGAGGTCCAAAAGGATACTCACAAAAATGCCCAAACCGCGGTTGAGGCTGAGAATATGGAAGCTGAGACTAAACCTGCTGGTAAAATCAATGATGAAAAGATGGATGAAATCCTCAACCTCATCAGAGGGTTTATCACCATGTTCGACCTAGATGCAATAAAACACCTGTTGATGCAATTCGCAGAGCTAATACAAAAAAAGAGTGATCCAATGCAAATGGTCTTTGAGGCTTTTAAATTAATCGCGGATTTTAAAAATAACAGTGAGAATCAAACCCGCCATGGCTAGGTCCCAAAAAGAAAGCTTTAAAATAATATTTTGGAATGCGAACGGCATATCTCCAAGAATAAATGAACTTAGGAGCTACGTAAATGAAAATGATGTAGATGCCCTATTAATTCAGGAAACTAAAGTTAGAGAAAATAAAAAACTAAATATAGCAAACTATATTGGCTATCACAACCTAAGCCCAAATACAACTGCTAGAAACCCCCATGGAGGAACAGCAATATATATTAAAAGAAATATTCCCCACGAGGAAATAAACAACATAAATCTTCAAGGTATAGAAAATACTAGCATAAAAATTAAAATAAATAATGTAAACCCATTTATCCTAACTTCAATATATGTCAAAAACATGAGTGGTATAAATGTAGCTGCGCAGCTGGAACTGCTTCTCTCGCGATATTCAAACACAATACTCGCGGGCGACTTCAATGCACACCCCCGAGCGTGGGGCAGCAGGAGAGCCAACATACGCGGTACACAGATACACAGATTACTGAACACAACAAACACCAACATCATTGCACCGTCGAGACCAACCTGCGTCTCAGGTGCCAACGGCTCATTCATAGACTTTGTCCTTACGAAAAACATAGAATACGCTCACACTATCGATACCCTGGATGAATTCGACTCGGATCATTTACCGGTATTGGTGACATTCGATCTGAACACTCCCCTTCCAGCCTCTCTGGGACAAGAGAGGGTGAACTGGAACGTTTTCAAAAGAGCACTTTTTGAGCCGCACTTGGCAGTACCCAACATTATGAGCACGGCGGATATTGACTCTGCCACACACACACTCACAACAGAAATCAAGTGAGCTATTGCCTCTGCCACAACACATCGTGAGTCACCAAAATTGCCCACACTTTCCCACCATGTCAAACAATTAGTTAGGCAAAGGAACAGAATGCGTAAAACATGGCAGGCTAATAGAGACCCTACCCTCAAAAGGGAGCTCAACAGACTCACGTGGAAAGTCAGGGATAAAATTGTCGCAGAAAAGCAGCAACAGTATAAAGAGTTAATTGAATCCCTTAGCTCGGAAGACGTATCGCTCTGGCAATTCGCTAAAAGACTCAGAAAACCTCAAATTAAACTCCCGCCACTAATAGATGGCGTTAAAATCGCGTACTCAGACGAAGAAAAAGCAGAGGCGCTTGCTAGGCATTACGAAAAGCAATTTGAACCAAACCACGATCTAATGTGTCAGGACACCCTAAGAATGGTTAGGCAAACTCTAAACAACTTCAGGAACTCCCTGGTCACGGCTGAGATTAACCCAGCCACCCCGCAAGAGATAACTGATATCATCAAAAACCTTAAAAACCGTAAAGGCCCAGGGCACGACAAAATCAGGAATATCGCGGTGAAAAACCTACACCTAAATATAATATTTTACTTGACCACCCTAATAAACAAAATACTAAAACTAAATTATTTCCCCAAAGAATGGAAGGAAGCGATAATTATAGCGACCCATAAGCCTGGTGAGGATGCCACAATTCCAGCCAACTACAGACCAATCAGCTTACTACCGACACTTGGTAAAATTACTGAGAAAATAATTCTTAATAGACTGAACACGCACCTTAGTGAGAATGATATTATCATTCCGGAGCAGTTTGGATTTCGGCCAAAACACTCCACCACTCATCAATTGCTGAGAGTGGTAGAGTACATATCTTCTGGACTTAATAGTAAGACACCCACAGCTGCGATTTTTCTTGACATACAAAAAGCATTTGATAAAGTGTGGCACCGTCGATTAGCATACAAATTGATCACTCTAAAAGTTCCTGACGCACTTGTCAAACTTTTAATCTCATACCTAAATAACAGACACTTCCAAGTTAGAGTAAAAGATAACTTGTCTACACCCAAACTCATTCAAAGTAGTGTACTGCAAGGATCCATCCTGGGCCCGACACTCTTTAACATATATCTAAATGACATCCCCAGGACCCCAGACACGGAGCTGGCACTCTATGCAGACGACAGTGCGATACTTGCAAAACACCCTTACGTCTCAGTAATGCACAGACAGCTACAACAGCACTTAGACATACTCCAAATATGGCTGGAAAAATGGCGAATAAAATTAAACCCCAATAAATGTCATTGGATTTATTTCTCTAGAAAACGTAAACCTCCGCCGCCTCTGTACATAAACAACCATGCCCTAAAAGCGGAAAAATCTACTAAATACCTAGGTGTAACGATAGATTCCCACCTAACCTGGAAACAGCACGTAACGAACTTAATCAAAAAAGCGTATATGGCCACAGGAGCCTTATACCCAATGATAGGAAACGGAAATCTAAGTTATCAAAATAAACTCCTAATTTATAAATCGGTCATCCGCCCGGGAATGCCGTATGCAGCACCCGTATAGGGATATGCTTGTAAAACTACTATAGACTTACTAGAGACAAAACAAAACAAAACCCTAAGGATTATAAGGAAAGCCCCTAGATACTTAAGAAACTCGGTAATTAGGAAAGACTTCAAAATAAAAACTGTTAAAGCCCAAATTAAAAAACTAGCGCTTAAATTCTATAAAAATCTGCAATCTGTTCCAAATGAACTACTATTCAATCTGCATGATTATGATCATCGCAAGGCCAAATCACGTAAGATACCCCGCGCGGTACTTAACATTGAAAATCGGAAATAGGTAAGTCCCAACTTAAATAGTTGATATTAAATAAAAACTCGATCAATGTTTTCTAAAAAATGTTCTTAAACCTTAAACTGCCAAATTGCTAGGAAATCCTTAGATCTGCATCAACTCCCCAAAATTACTCAAACTCTAAATGTGCAACAAACTACCACACTAGGAGCTAAGTCAAATAATAAAAACAGTAAATCAAAAACCTCGAACCTCCAACTATGGGCAAATGAAATAATGTCACAGTATGAAGATAAGAACCACACCTAGAGATTGGAGATTAAAGGCGCTTCGCGCCTGGTGCTCTTTTCTGGACGAAACCCTTCTGCACTTCCTCTAGTTCATAAATTTCATCAAAGTTATCGGAGTTGTAGAAATTCACAAGAAAGATTAGAAGTCGCTCTTTCGTTTTGAATTTCCTTAGTTGGGACACACGTTGGATGTCAAATCCCTTAGATACTAGGTCCTCTTTAATTTTTTGGCCATTAGTGTCAATGGGAATTCCTTTTAAGAGGATCTTCTTGGGCCTTTCTGATTTTATGCTCATACTATGGAATTGGATTTTATTTGCTAACAAGCATTTTTGTAGCGTTCTATACTGTTCGACATTTTTTGGTTTTAGTCTGACGTACTCGCATGCCATCTGGAGGGTTTTTTGAAAATTAAGTCTTTGGTGGCATTGTTTAAGAGTGCCTTCCAGTTTTCTACCATCTTTATGTAGAAAGGTTCCGGTTTAGAGGGCTGGGAGGGGGGTGGGTCATTACTGGAGTCATAGTCAACAGGGCGGTTAGTATATTTGGTATTGTTTACATTAGATTTTTCAGCATCAATTGACTTGGCTGTATCATTGATTGCATTAGAATTGTCAACATTCTTTACACTAGGGTTATCAAATGTAATCAAATTGGAATTATCAACATCATTAGAATTTTCATTAGTAAGTAAGTTAAATCTGTTACTGGTTTCAATAGTAATATTTTCAACTTTTTGAGTATCTTCAGAATTGAATGTTTAACATATTTACGTTTGTTACTTTGGGTGGGGATATCACTATCACCGTGTTCACATTTATCGGCATCTTTGAATTTTAAAAGGTCATCAGTTAAGTATTTAAAATTGGGTCCAATATTAGCTATATTATCAATACAATGAGTCAAGTTAGCAGGGGAAGGACTAGAAATCAGTAAGAGAATATGATCGCACATACCTTTGAATCCAGCTTTCAGCTCGTGGAGCTCACCAGGTTGTTGATCGCTGTTTTGGGTTAGGAAGATCATTAGGGAAAGCTTGACGAGGTTCTCAATTACTGTCTTTTTTTCAATCAGTAATCCATTACGTCCTAAATCTCTTAGTTTATTCAGCAAGTCCATAAAATTAGGGTCCGGAAGTTCCTTTGGCGAATTTACTAAATGGTCGTGGTAATCCAGGAGATTTTCATTATTAGCACAGACACTGGATACCAGTTTCTTGATATATTCACCCACGATAGAATTTGTATTAGCAATAACACTATTCACAAGATCAGTAGAGTCCCTGTTTACTGTCTCTGAACACGTGGAAGAGTCATCTACTGGCAAAATGGCGCTGGACATATCTGCCCTTGGGAGATCCTTGAAAGCAGCCTCCAATTCAACTGAAATCCCCTCCATAGCATGGAAAAGGAAGCATACTTTTCAAATGGCAATATCGATAATAGTAGAGGCCGCAAAGAGCAGAAGGTGGTTGAGTGCTGAGCTGTGGCTGTAAGAGAGGGGGAGGGCGGGGCCAGGGATACGAGCGGGCTAATAGAAAATCACCAAGGTATTGGTGAATGAGAAGTCCAAAGTTTACAGATTTTAAGATACAACTTGAAGTACAAATTTGAGATTACTTAAGAATTTAAAATTATTAAAATACAAGGTTAGGGTTAAGAAGTTAAGATTGAATTACAAGTTTAAGATTTACAATTTGCAGATGTAGTCAGAGATAATTAGAAGTTTACAATGAAAGTTTAATAAGTTTAAGAGTTATTGGATTAACAGTTAAGTTTAGTGACGTGAAAAAGAAAGCCCTCTTCAGGCACACAATTTTACAAAATTTACAATTTAAACACAGTTATTTGAATATTTACAACAAGCGATCAGCTTGTGCTGATTCACTACTGAAGAGAAGACCGGGCTGGCAAAAAATTCGCGAGCAAAGCAGAGTCATTGTTCTCAAGGATTGAGAGCTCACCGGGAAGGACGAATCAGGTTTCTCCATTTCACCCTGGAATTGCCAGGGCATTTCCAATGTAAAATAGCCATCAGTCGCCGTCCGGCGGGCTAGGTTAGGAAACACCTGCCTGGGGCGCTTCCACGGGGGTGCCGTAGGTCCGGAAAGGTGTCTAGGCCTTCTTTTCCTAAGATAGGAAGGTGTGGCAGTGTTGTAGCTACTATCCACGTTTCTCAGGCAGGGTTTGCTAGTGTTTCTCCTGAAAAAATTTAGTGAAGTTTTCCGAAACTGCCCAGCAACGTGTGGGACTTTAAGCTCGTGGTGTATCACCTCGTTCTGTACAAACCAGGGTGCATTTACAATGCAGCGTAACACTTTATTTTGAAAGACTTGCAGTTTGTCTATGTGACTTTTTGCAACCGACCCCTAGACAGGACAGGCATACAAAAATCCAGGTGCTATGATTTGTTTGTAGATGATCAATTTATTGTAGAGAGACAGATGAGATTTTCTACCAAGAAGTGGGAGGAGGGCTCTGAAGGTTTTGTTAGCAGATTCAACTTTCTTATTGATATGCTCACTGAAAAGCATTTTGTCGTCGAGAGTGACGCCTGGATACTTGACAGATGATAAAAAGGATATCGGATCATTGAAGATTTTAAGGGAGCAGTTATGTCTAAGTTCTTGGTAGTGCGGGCGAAAAATGACGACTGTACTCTTGGTCGGATTAATTTTGATTCTCCAGGTCACGAGCCAATGCTCAAGGCTATTCTTTATGTAACTTTGGAGTGTATTAATAGCGTTGTGTGGTGAGGAGCTTCTTGAAATCAGGGCTGTGTCATCTACAAAGATGGCCAGCTGTACTTGAGGGATCCTAGGAATATCATTAATGAACAGATTGAACAGGAGCGGACTAAGATTTCCACCCTGGCTGATTGGTCGAAGAGAAGAGTAGGATTGTTCAACTCGTACGCGGAAAGAACGTTTAGCAAGATACCAGTTGATGAGAGCCAAAAGTTGTGTCGAAATACCAAGTCGGACCAGCTTGGTTAGCAGACCCGGAATGAAAGTTTTATCAAAAGCCTTGCTTATGTCGAAAAATACTATGCTGGTAAACTGCTTGGTGGTAGAGTTTTTGTAAATAGTTTCCACTACACGCATGAGTTGGGAATGCGTAGAAAAATCAGATCGAAAGCCGTGCTGTTCAGGAATTAAAATATCTTTCGATCTGCAAAACTAGTCAAACGTCTAAGCAACACTAACTCAAAAATTTTGGAAAGCCTTGATAGAAGACTAATTGGTCTGTAGCTTTCTGCTAAATTAGGATTTTGGTTAATTTTGATCAGAGGGATGACGTCAGCAGTCTGGGGAAAGTAGCGAAGATCCAACATATGAACACGGTGAGCCAGCACTCATAAGGGGAAGGTTTTTCAGCATTCTGTTGCTGATTTTATCAGAGCCGGGTGATTTCTTCACTTTGAAGCTGTGTATAATGTGATGAACTTCAGCCAGGTGTATGGGATCAAGGTCGTTTGGTGCTTGTACGCTAAGTGCATTCTGATTGGTCTGTTGGAAATCGTGTAAAGTACCTGTGTAAAGATGGTTGAAGTTAGGGCCTTCGTGTGGTGAAAATTGAAGTTCCAAGCTGTCTGCAATAGCATTAGCTTTTTCTTCCGCAGTCTGGGCGAGAGAGTGTTGGCCATTAATGGGTGGAATTGTTCTCGTGGTTCTCATGGTTTTAACTGTTCGCCAGAGACTGTGATTCGAGGGTGTGAGTCCCTCAAGGTGAGTACGTCAACGTTGCTGGGTGTGAGTTCGAATCATAGACTTGACCTCGCTATGGAGTTTACGGAGTTGCGCACCAAATGGAGGATACCTACTGCGCTGCCAATCTCTCCGTAACCGATTATGCTGCTTAATTTTGGCTTTGATATCACTCGGGAGCGAGTGATAATTCGGTCGTGAATGATTTCGTTTCGAGGCTGCAGCTACCGCCTCTAGCAGTAAGTGATTAAAATCTTGGACGCTTTTATCAATGTCGTCCGTGCTGGTAATTTTGAGAGGGGGGGGGGGGCAGTACTAAAAGTATTAAGAATGTGACGAAAATCGTCCCAATTTGTAAATAGCTCCACCGGGTACTCCAAAGATAAACTATTAAAACTAAGGATCAGTATTACAGGAAGGTGATCAGACGTCAGTTTGTCATCGACGCTGATCGTATGATGGAAAGGAATATTTCTGAAAAGAGTCAAATCAATTATGGTTGGTGTCCTTCCTGTAAAGAAGTGAGTGGGGGTGGGTGGAGCTACGATCCTAAAGTTGGCGTACTGGGCCAAACGTTTTAGTTCATTGCCTTTACTGTTCAAAGCTATGTCCCAGGAACAGTGACGAGAATTCAGGTCACCAGCGATGATAATATTACTGCTAAGTCCTAAGAGTGCTTCAAGCTCAGACGAAGGCAATCTAGTATTATTAGCAGGCGGGATATACACTGAAGCAAATGCAATCGGGACCAAATTTGGAATAGTGACTTTGATAGCTGTGGCCTCAAGCTTCGTGAAGGCCGGGACACTTAACCTATGATGAGGTATGTTGTTTCAAACGTAGAGTGCAGTACCGCCACGTACAGTTACCCGCCCCAGCTCTCGTTCTGTACGAGAAGTAACCTGCATAATTACAGATTGCTGGGGGGGGGGGGGTCAGGTGAGTTTCATTCACCATAAAAATATCGAAGTTTTCATCTACAACATAATCACGCATCTCGTCAAGCCTGGAACGCACTCCATTGGCGTTCCAAAAGCCGACTTTGAGAGACTGCAAGGTACGGGTTGCCGAGAGAGAGAACATGGCGAAGCCAGGTAAGAACGGTCAGGGGGGGGGGATTATCTAGCCAGAGCATCATAGCTCTGGTAGAGAAGCCAAACCATATCAATTTGCGTAGTCGCCATATGCAGCTGGGGAAGTACTCGCTCGAAGGCGGCAAGTAGTAATTCCTTGTCATGAGAGTTTCTCATGGCCAAGAGAGATAATAAGTCGGTATAGTTGATAGCACTGGTGCTATCAACTTGAGATTTTGAATTTAGGGCGGCGACGGCTGGGACCGACTTTGCCTCAACAATTTGTCCGGTAATTTTTGGCAGGGGGGGGGGGGGTCAGTTTGTTCTTGTGGTTTGCCAGAAACGAAGATGCAAAGTTAAGATTAGGCTTAATGCCAGCTGGTCGGAAAGGACGACCCGAGTTCCCAGGGTTTAATCCTGGGGGGAGGGGCGAGAGTTAGAATTAAATTTCTGCTGGGGAGCCCTATTGCTCTTAGTCGCAGACGAGTTGGCAGGATTTCTTGGGCAACCGCGCCAATTAGTGATAATCGTGGCTAATGATGTTCATGAAGTAGCTGTCTATTAGCACACGTGCAAGTCACAGCTAACGGGACAGTTCATTGGGTAGCTGTCAATTTTGCATCCGCCCCCTATGCGAGTGCACGGATAATAATGCGGCTCATATGCAACTTGTATACAATAACGACAATTCCATTGCATGTAATAACGATATACATGCTGTGCGGGCTCATATAATCTGCGTAGATTTGAAATAGATGTCAATCGCTTTCCCGGTCACTACGCTGGTTCAAGGCTAACAGATAAACCCATTTCACAATATAAATTGGCTTTTATTAGCATTATTTGCCTTAAGCATGCTGCATGGGTGCATGCAATCCATGTACGTTACATGCAATGACTACTAACTTACTAGCTAGACTTTTGCTCTTAAGGCCGTAGCTTATTTTATTCTACAGTTTTTTAAAATGTGATTTTGAGCTTTTTGAAATTTTTTCTGTTATTTATATTAAGTTTTTCTTCTTTTGTTTATCTAAAGTAGTTTGAAAACAAATCTAACATTTTTCTAATAATTATAGATATATATATATATATCTATAATTTGAATTTTCAAGTCTACAGGGCATTAAAATGAAATAGAAAAAATATTCAAAAGATTACCCTTTTCCATCAATAATGTTTTTCTGTGTATCAATTCTATTTTTATTTACGCAAAAAAAAAAAAGGTAATTAAACAGTACTAATAATAGAAATAATAAATATTAGCTCCTAAAATTTAAAAAAAAATTCCTTAAATTCCTACCTAAAATTTTTAGAAAATCTGCTATGAAATTTATTCTTGGTGGGTTAAATATGTGCTATGAAGGGATTGCAATAACTCAGTTTTCAGATTATACATTACATAAGTATAACCCTGTAAAGAAAATAGACATCCGAGGGTGGTAAAATCTGATAGTCTATCCACATAGAATGGAGGTCACTCTTGTAGAAGAAGGAGCAAAGCCCTTCAAGGATTCTTCATAGATTTAACACGATATTAAGGGATTTTAATAAAATAATGAATCTTCTGAATTATTAACAACATGCATAGAAGTGTTGCCCTGTCAACTCTGTCAATATACCTACCTCCTACCCCTTTTCAGTTGTGAATACCAAAAAAACTTGTTTTTGAAAATTTTCAATATTTAAAGCAACACCTCAGAAGACATAAAATGACATAACAGAACATTGCATTATGCATTTTACTTCATAGATAAAAAAAAATAATCAAAAGTTGGTAATTTTAGTCATTTTAATTATATTTACATAACTTTGACATTTTTTTTTTTTTTTTGTCAGACGTAAAGTTATAAAACTTTCTGATTCTATAAGATGTACAGATTTTAAATCTTTTGCATATTTAAAATATCTTTATTGGTTATACAAGCAATTTTGTAAACCATTTTTTGAAAATTGCACATAACACCTTGCAGTTTAAAAAAAAAAATTCACAATAAAACAGTTTTGAAAATGGTTTTTAACTTTTCATGTGCAGAGGTTTCAATATATAAATTATAAAGAGAATCAAAAATAGTCAAGCAATCAAAAAATAATAATTTGTGAAATTCTGTGGAATGGCACTTGCATAAACTAGGCAATCTAAAACTGTTGGTTTTATTTTTAAATTTTATATAAAATATAACATTTTTAATTAAGCCTCTTGACAATGCAGCAGTGCTTTTTTGGTTGTATAGTTAAAATTTGAAGCTTATCAAATAAAACCGTCAGATCTAATCTAATTATAAAATAACTATTTAACAAGAAATCATTTCTATTTGAATTTAGTATTCTGCTGCCAATAATATGACCATCCAATTTCAATATGTGGGTATATGTGAGGAAAGTATATGATATACTACAGTAATCCATAAATTAAGAGGGTACACACTTAAATAGGTTGAATACTTTTTTTTTAACATTTTCTAAATGTATATCCTAAAATATTCTATTGAAATTTCATAAAAAGAATTGCATAGACATAATTAAAATATAGTGATTATGCTGACACACAAGTACAAATGTTCCAAAGTGCATTGCGGAAACTGTAAATGCTTTTTTCTCAACATAAATTCTTATGGTCTGATTGTCACGATGTAATTTTTCACTAAAGTATTTTGAGTGAAAAATAATTTTTGTTTCCATGACTGACGTTTTTCTCAAATTGAATATAAAAATATCCTATTATGTTAACTGTGTATAGTCTTTAGTTCAAACCTGCAAGAAATATCCTATCACCCGTGAAGGAAATACGTCTGACAAAAATTACTGCCATTTGCAGAATTCGATAATTTCTATCAACAAAAATTTAATATAGAGATTAATTTGAAAAAGGCATAATTCACTTTCACTCATCCATCTCATATGATGTGATTGCTATGTTGTAGATCATAGTAAGTGACCTTCAGGTAGAAAGACAAAAGATAATAAATAAGCAGAAATAATAAGCATAAGCACTGCATGACATAAAGAGCAAAAGTGATTTAGTCCTTTTTAAAATTAAGCTCTTCATGTGTACTCTTGAAAAGAAAAAAAAAGCATTTACAAATTTTTTATCAAATTTTTGTAATCTAAGCTGAGAAAACCTTTAATTGTCAGACATCCCAGGTGTATGTACCCATATAGGTATATAATTGTAGTATGTTTAATTATTTAACCATATTACATAACATCATGATTGGGAACTTTCCTACGTTATCTCTTTATATTAAAAATAAATAGCTGATGCTGAAACTATTTGATAAATTTTTTCTTCCTCGAGTTTCTCTGCTTCGTACTGCAAAAACTATAGCATATAAAAATACAAAATTTGGTACACTTGTAGAAAAAGATTTGGGGAACACACTGAAATAAACTTTTTTTTTATATATATATATTTTAGTTTAAGAAATATTTAATGTCAAATTCAAAGATAAAATATTTGAGTTGCCAGTTCACATCCTGAATAGACTAATAGCAAGATCACAAATTTTTGCTGTACCTACATGGTTGAACTTTTGCAGTTAAATGTAGTTTACGAGATATTTTACTTTTTATGCACTTCTGAAATGAAAAATATTTTTTTTTGTATCAGCACGTCCATCGATTTTCTGTCTTGTAGCGCAAAAACTATAGCATACAAAAATATGAAATTTGGTACCTTTGTAGAGAAATAGTGTAACACGGTGAAATAAACAGTTTACCGATTTAAACTCTGGTTTACCTTGAAATGGCTCACAAAATGAGCCATTTCAAGCTAAACTAGAAGCCTCCCGAGTCGATAAATGAGTTGGTTGGTGAAGCATAGCGAGCAGGAGACTGAGCTCCTAGTTAAAGAAAAAAAAAATTAGATTCAGCTTAAACTGCAATTGTGCAAATATACTAATATTCTTTTTAAAAGAATTTTTGAAAATTTAAGCTTTTATGTTAAATTGTTGCTCCAGTTTTTCCATATTCAAAAATAAGCTCATTAAGCTAATTGCTATTTCATATTCTGCTAAACCCAAATTCAGTGTTCTGTTTAGTTAATCTAAATAATCTTATTAAATAGATCCCTTCAATTCCAGATTTGAAAGTTTGACCTCAACAAAATCTCAAGATCATTTTGTAACAAAACACGGCTGACTTGAAAGATCAATATGATTGAAACAGAGTATTTTCAATATAAAAACTATTTTAAAGTAAAGCAAAAATTTAGAATCATCATAAAAACGGAATAAAACAAATTAGTAATGGTATCAACTGGCTTCATAGATAAAATACAGCCTTTTTCTTTAGGTTATAAAAACGGAACAACCTAAATGACAAAGGAAAGCACGTATCTAACTTGTGCAGCGGAGGGTCATTTGTTTGGCATCCTGATATCTGGAATGGTAAAAATAGAAATTTGATAAAATGATACCAAATATTGTACCAACAAATGTTTTTTTGATAAAAATTGGCCAAATAGCATTTTTTTTTTAATCCTACCAAATGTTCGTGTCTACTACCAATTTATCATAGTTACTACGAAAAACGAGGAGGGCTAATGGCATCACAAACAAAAGAAATTATATCACAGCTATTTTTCACAACAATGATTGAAACTATTAAGTCTTGTGATCATTGAGCCATAAATAAGTCCTCTTATGCATGATTATATCAAATTTTGTTTCATGCTGTCATGTTAAAAATATATAAAATTTCAAATAAATTTTGAAGTTTTTGCTCTAATTTAAAAAAAATTTATCTAGTTCTAGATTTTTTTTATAACAAAGCTGGATATACAGTTTTGTGAAAATCCATTAATATTTGTGGCCACTATCGTGTACACAAGTAATCGATCACAGACGGACATTACTCTAAAAATAGTTAAAGTGTGTTAAGGTCTTAAAACATATACATGGCATCAAAATTTCAAATTCAGAAATTTTCATGAAACCAATACTTTCTCTATATTATATTACATAGCATAGTTGTCAACCTGGGGAAGAAGAAAATAAGAGCACTTCACGCGACATCGATATGCATACTAAAATGTCAAGTTTCATTCACAGGACAATTGATGTTATAAAAGGGATAATGCATGCAAATTGTTATCAAGCATAAACAGTTGCTTTTATATGTTATTCAACTAGTAAATATTTATAAAACAAGAATACTTTAATTTTAATTTATTTACTGAATGTTTCACTTTCTTCTGAGTTATTCAAACACATTTAGGTGTGTAAATATTTTGTGCAAATTAACACAAAAATTATAACCAAAGATGACAAAAAAATGATATTCAATAGTAAAATGTTTTAACATTTGTCTGCTGTCACAATTTACATGTCTGCCTTTTCAGAAAGTGCAACTGTTGTTGCAGATTTAGTCTTTTTTAAGAAAGCATTATCAAATACTTGCGAATAACAAGCTCCCGTAACATGAGTTTTGGCAACTAAAATTGCCTGTAGTGTTTGCGATAGTCATTGATCTTTGAAAGTCTGTTTTGTTGCATTGCACAAAAGTTGAATATTTACTCATAAGAAGCATTACTGTGTGGGAATGTCAATATTCTTAACATAGTCAAACTTAAATGGATATATAAGGGTTTGCCAAAGGGTCCCATTTCTTTTGAAAGCATAACCCATTGGTCATCAGCTCATTCTGCAGACAATACATTTTCTGGAACAGAATCCAATTGATAATGTAAAAATTCTGATTTTAGTTTGTCAACAGCATCAAAAAAAGATTCTGTTTCTTTCTTTAACAACAAGCAAGGAAAAGAATCAATGAAATACTTAAGTGATGAAAATTTAACACAGCTTTTTTTAGATACACCAGCAACTTCAGCATGCTGTAATAATTCTGAACATGTAGGGAAACTACAAAAATATTTTTTCACATAGGCAAAAAATTCCTCAATTTCGTTTGTAGACAAGTCTTTCGCACATTCTGCAGTTTGTGAACCAATTGCGATTTTATCATGACTTTTGTGATTTAAGGGGTTATTATATTTTACATCAAATACAGATTGTGAATTTTTCATTGTGAAACTTTCATTTTCAATAAAAAAGAAACTGTATTTGATGTCTGCATTTCCTCAATTGAAATTTTTTTGTTCACATGCGATTTGGTTTTGGCTTGGACAATAATATCCCCTTTTCCATTGTGAAATTTTAAAAGTCCATTGCATAGATTGAGCAAAAAGCATATTGAAATTCACTGCCTTTAGATAATTTCAAAATAACATAGCTGCCAATCTACCAGAAAGAAAAATAGGCACACATTTCATGAGGGAAAGAAAAAATAAGATTTTAGGCCGCACTAACAGGGCTCATTAATGCAATTAAGCCTTAAATTGTACAGCAACTAATATTCACATATATTGTGCTTATTTAACACATACTCAACAATGAAATGGAATAATTTTATAAAATTATTTTTATTAAGTACTAAAATTCATTGCAGCTGATTTAGCTTTTCTTAGCATGCTCTAATAATTCTGAACCTATATTTTCTTAATTTTTATTATTCTCAGAAATCATTTAAACTAACATTATTATGCTATTTTCATTTAAGCTAAATGATGAAACAAATGTTAATTTTTAATTTAAATTCTAAAAATACGTAAATGTAAATACAAATGCATCAAATTCTAATTTATGCTTTTGAAATGGCTATATTTCTTAAGTACCCAAATTATTATTTTAATAATTGTTATTCAGAAAATAGTTCATTTCATTAATAATAAGTTTGAAAAATAGTTTTCTGTATAAAACATGAAATAATTACAAAAATTTTAGACGATGCAAACAGATAGCAAAAGTGGAAATTATTTTCACAATTAAACGAAATATGAGGATCGTGCATAAATGCCGTTTTTCACTATACTACTACACAATAAATAGCCTTTCATTTCATTAATAATGTGTTTGAACAATAGTTTTTCTGTATAAAATACGAAATAATTATAAAAAATTTTGACGATGCAGACAGATTGATATGAATTGATTCATGAACTGATGATATGATGATTGTGAAAATTATTTTCCCAATTAAACGAAATATAAGGAGGATCGCACGCAAATGCCGTTTTTTGCGAAACTGCTGCAAAATAGCCTTTCATTTCATTAATCATATGTTTGAACAATAGTTTTTGCTGCATAAAATACGAAATAATTATAAAAAATTTTGACCAGGCAAATAGGTTGCAAAAGTGGAAAAATAGTTTCACAATAAAACGAAATGTAAGAAGGATCGCGCACAAATGCCGTCTTTAAAGAAACTGCTGCAAGACTTTCATTTCATTAATAATATGTTTGAAAAATAGTTTTGATTATAAAACAAAATGATTTAATAAAATTTTAGTCAATGCAAATGAGTTTCTCTCACATTAATTAGGTAATCATTGGTCATCTCTCTTCCTTGTGACGCTGTGGGAATAATCGCCGTTTGAGATAGCTGGGAAACAGATTTAGATGAAAGAAAGGGAAAACTTCGATCTCAAAATTTGTGACTTCGTTTCTCATTTTGTGACATTTTCGGAACATCCGTGATCTATTTCCGATTTTTTTAACTTTTGCAACCTGTAGATACAAATACAAAAATACAAACGTTACTTGCGATCCATTCTTACACCGCCATAGCAGAAAATCGACACGCAAAAAATAACTGAAAGTTACGACTTGCATTCACGTTATTTCTACCTAAAATGGGGGAAAATAAGGGCAGCTGGGTGAAAACTGGGAGATTGAGAGATTTATCCGGGAGATATAGAGAAAACCCGGGAGTCTCCGAAAACTTCGAATGCGTTGGGAGAGTGCGTGGGATCTTTTTGCCGTCTCTTTCTCTTCACAAAATCATGCGTTTACAGGAATTTAGAAAATAGGGGAAATATGCACATATATTTAAAAAAATTATTTGCTTTGAAAAATCGAAGTTTTTTTTCATGAAAATCGGATTTCCGGAGCAAGCTATAAAAAACAGAGAAACTCCGGGTAAATCTGAGCACTTGGCAGCTATGACATAGTATGAGAATGGTTTTGAACTCATGTGCAGCAATGGGGTATATGTTGTAGGCATAGCATAAAATTTCCATCTACAGATATTTTCAGTAATTAATCCACAATATAGAGCTTCGTAGATCTAGCTTATGCCATGGCACTATGGCAGTACAGTGACCGCCGCTTATAAGAAACACGTTCGTTTCGCTCGTTTTGTTTCTTATAAGCAGTTGTTTCTTAAATCCGGAAATTTTTTAAATATCGTTCTTCCATTGTAAATACTAACTATTGAACACAGTTTTACAGAATTTAAAAGATAAATGTATATAAGTAAAATATTAGTACGTACATAATACATTTGTAAATTAAGTTTTGCATTCAAAAATATTTCTCATTTTACAAATTAAGCCTTACAACTTAAATTATTATCTATATGCATATAGTATGCAGTTAAATAAGAATAAAAAGTAAAACTCATAGGTCGTTCATTTATGTATAAGAGCATAGTACATTTTCATACATACCGTAATCTATTACTGAAGAATAGCAAAAAACTTATCCAGTATTGTTTGTGCTAACGAGTCTGTGATTAGTTTACGTACATCCATTTCTAAATCATAAAACAGTCCATAAACTTTTTCTGATGCCCCTCTGTGTTCAAGAGTTTTTCTAATTATAGTTAGGGCTTCTCGCGACTGTTTGGCTGTAGGAAAATTTTCTTCTTGTGGAACGTCGTCTTCATTTTCTTCTTCATTGCAAACATTCTGAATTTCCGCACTATGTCATCATCATTGTTTTCTTCAGATGTTTGTAAATTTTCGTCGATGTGAATCCATTCTTCGAAAGGTGCTTCAAATTCTTCTTCATCTTCTGCTGGTATGGCAACATTATTTTTCAAAAATCCTGCTTTACGGAAGCAATTAAAAATGCATATGTCAGAAACTTTTTTCCATGCGCCTGCGATCATATGGATAGCATCAAGCAAGGTTGTTTTCTTGCTTATTGACTACACGGAGGTGGAGAATCATACTTTTAAGTAAACTTTGCTTTTCAAGCAAAGTAAGGGTTTGCGACATGCTTCACTAGCAAAACATAAAATGACTAACTAAAGCTGTACGAATCTTATTTGAGTGCATAAGCAAAGATGCCTTTCCTTATCAGTACGTTTCCTTAACTGCCAAAAGATTAAAGCTCGTTTCTTACTGGTTTGGGGTTGTACTCCCCAAGCCTTTCTGCGGAGAAATCCTCTGTCATCCTTTGTTACATAGCAAACTCCCACCCCCTCCCCGTACGCCCAGAGACAAGAGATAACAACTCGTCCTTCAGTTAACCTTAAACAAATCGATTTTTTTTTACACCAGCGTCGCAAGGAAATCAACAAATTTTCTGTAGAAAACTGTTTCTTATAAGCGGAATCGTGTTTCTTATAAGCGACACAATTTTAATGTTAAAACGAAGTTTGTATTTGTTTCTGTCGTTTTGAGTCTTATAAACGGCTGTTTCTTATAACCACTGAATCTTATAACCGGCGGTCACTGTATATAAAAATAATAGTAATAAAACTATTTTTGAAACAAGAAATCTGGATTATACTTTACTCTTTTTCTAATCAATTAGGTCGAAGTTCAGTATCTACTCAGTAGTGATTAATTAAAACTTATTTTTTGTATCAGAATTTAGATTTTTCAAATGTGCAGGTGAGCAAGTTCTTCAGAATAATTAGTTAACTACAGTGTCATGTGACTTGGGCAATTGCTTAGTTTTAGCTGAGAATAGCATCCCTACAAACATTCGAGATTCCAAATGTAAAAAAATTCCATAACATTGCTGAACCTGAGATTGCCAAATAATCTGATTTTGCATTTAATGCAAATAAAAATCCTACGTGTTAAATTTATGATTGTGAGCATTTTTTCAACCTAATAAGTATATCTGAACATTACTAAATAAATATTAACAAATTATATTTTGAAATATTTGTGATATAATATTTCAACCATCATAAAAAAAACAAAAAAAAAACATTTTTTCATATTTAGTTTAGGTCTGAAAGTGTTCTACACAGGGCTTTCCATAAAGATTTGAAAATGATTAGCATAACTACCAATCAATATTAAAAATTAATTAGCAATTATACAAGTCTGAATTGCAATTTACAGAATAACAAATTAAAAAAATGACATTAAATAAAAAAAAAAAATACTCATCATAAACTAGTTAATTTTCATAAAATTCTCTTAGTTAAAAATGTTTTGCGACTTAATGTAAACAATGACAAAGTTACTAATGTTCCTGTAGATCAGAGGTGACACCTATTGCTTAGGAGCATGAATGTGCTCAAGTTTAATAATTCATATACACTTTGTTTTTATGTTTCTGCAGAATTTATTTTTGTATATAGGGGAGTGTTCGTTAATGGTGCAAACCTTTGCTCTAGATAGTAAACAGTTAAATTTAAACATTCTTAATATAAATAAATCTAGCAAAAAGACATGAAAAATGACAAATTTTGGAATTGAATCATTAAGCATGGTTCTTCATAGTTTTTCAAAAAATATTTTCTTGGCATCAGAGGAATTGTACTTTTCTTAGAGGAAAAAACTGCTCAAATGATAAAAAATTTTCTTCTTTAAAACAATAGCGCCAATCATTTTTGTTCATGTATGGATAGGCATTTAGTCTTTTTGGGAATATCAAAATCAATGCAAATAACAAGATTTTCAATTAATATTTTGGAAAAAAAATTTGGAGGAGCAGACTTTTTGCTATACATTTTTCTAATTTATTCACAAAAGGCAATATTGAGTTGCAAATTGCAATGTGATACTGTTTAGTGAGAGCCCTGGCTCTGCATCTATATAGATGTTGAGTAAATATATTTCATACAAAAATAGAGCAGTAGATAAATAAGCACTTGTCAGTGAGTAATTTTTCAAAAATGACCTACAAACTGACGAGTAATTTTTTTTTATGCTTAGCCAAGTATAATAATGACAAACCAATATTGATATTTAAAGTAAATATCATATTTTAATTTTGGGTCACTAAATTCGTTCTTGTAGTAGATGTTAATTTTATTCTAGCAATGAGTAAAAAACATTCTGGTTTAAAAAAAATTATATGAATTTTAAATTTAGAAAAATGATTGAAATGCACCCTAATGTTTGACAGGCAGGGTGGCAGTCCAAACAGTATTGGTCATACAGTTGCCCAAACTCAATCTATACAGGTACTTTTAACAAAACTTTATGAACAGTATTATCTCATTAAAAGAAATACTTTCATTTTATTAATTATTTGCTCTTTTTTTCATCATACATAACATAGAAAAATGATTGTGAAAAAATAGGAGTTGTCACTTCAAACAGTAGACAAATTTCATCAAAAGTAGGAGGAATATGATGCCTCGATTGTATAGGAATTGCTCCAAAATAAACAGAGTACAATTCAAACCAAATGAAGTATACATTGCTATGTATTACTTAACCCTTTCCGGACAGTGGCATTCCGAAAGTACCGTGGCCAAAAGGACGGAGCACTTCGCTTCCGAACTGTTCCCAAAGGACGTCTAATTTGTTGCACTAAGCTTAACTCTCGAAATAAATGTACTAAAAATCACCTCTATACTTGCTATGTATTACTTAACCCTTTCCGGACAGTGGCATTCCGAAAGTACCGTGGCCCAAAGGACGGAGCACTTCGCTTCCGAACTGTTCCCAATGGACATCTAATTTGTTGCACTAAGCTTAACTCTCGAAATAAATGTACTAAAAATCACCTCTTCAACACAGAAATCTAATTTTTTCAGGAATAATAGAAATACTTATTTTCTATTTGATGTATATTTTTTATACGAATCTCAATGCAAAATACTCATTAGTTGCTTTTACTATGAATTCTACTATTCATCATCGAAAAATATGAGAAAAAAAATTAATTTCCTTATCTAAATTAGGCGGCATAATATTGTGATTGATTCCAAGTATGCTCAAAAACTCAAGAGAATTCAGATCTTTCAAATCTCCTGTCCAAAAACATCATTCGCAGAAACAGCTACTGAAGCTGGCAGAATTGTAATAATAGTACGCTTAGAATCTGAAGAATCATTTACATTTTCATATTCATCTTCAAAAATACCGCAGTTCCATTATCTTTGCTCTCTGCATCACTTTCATTACTGCCTGGTTCATTTATCATACGAGTATATTCTTCCACAGAAAGAAAACGTCCTGGGCCAGCCATTCTTTTATCCGAAATAACCTAATAACTTCACTGCCGCACATTCATCTAAAACCCAAACTTAAAAAAAAATACTCTTTTACATTCCTATAATTTAACAACGAAATCATTAAGCTAAAACCAAAACGAGACCCGAAACTCAATTATAAAACTGTAGATGCTGCGAGAAGTGCTCTATTTGTTTATATTACAAAACCATATTTCACCGCTCCAGATAGAAAAATAATTCATTGGATCCCCCCTATGCAAAGGTCAAGAATCTGCAAAATA
Source organism: Amaurobius ferox (assembly GCA_951213105.1). Taxonomy (NCBI): domain Eukaryota; kingdom Metazoa; phylum Arthropoda; class Arachnida; order Araneae; family Amaurobiidae; genus Amaurobius; species Amaurobius ferox. Next base: position 101,333,220 of record OX578137.1, read on the forward strand.
CATTAGAGTTGTTCACATGGACATTTAACGCCATCTAGTGGACAAATAAATTCAAATAAAAACGTTCCATATGAAAATGCGCTCTCGTGACCGTCATATTTTAGGGTAAATTTTTCCTCAACGTGTATGTGTGACAGTCTTCCTTGAATGCAAATTTGCAGCTGACGTGCAGGTGCATCAACCATCCGGAAAGGGTTAATATTAAGGATATTTAAATTGATATAAAAATAGTGTTGCTTATAAAGCAAGACATGCAGTTTGCAAGATTGTGCTATCGAGTAAAGGAAAATTTATTTCAGTATACTTCAGTTTCAAGGATATGAATTTTCTACGAGGCTTTGCTTGTAAGATTGAAAATAGCAGGGGAATAGGTAATGCAATAATTATTTGACAATAATAATTTGACAAATGGTCTTTAAATAAAAAAAATTATGGCAATGTGATATTTATGGTACTCTGAAAATCTTAAGACTAAATGCTTTTTTAATATGTTGACTGGATGACTGCCACAAAACTTAAAACCAATGGTACTGTGTATCATGGATGATTCACATGGCAGCTAACATGTTAACATATTTAGAATTCAATTAGTACAAAAATAACAATCAAAATGCATGTTAGATTTAAACTAATTACCTGATGAATAAAATCAAATGGCTTATTGTTAAATAGCATATTAAATTTTTAAAATGTGGCATTAAGGAAAATTCAATAATTTGCATTGGTCTACAAAATGATTGTGAAATCATTTTTGATTGGACAAAAAATTTTAAAACTCAAGTTTCATAAAATCAACAGATTAGACAGTATTTTTTAGTAATTCTTTTTCAAAGTTTTATAGATTTTCATATATTATTTACAAATGCATGGAGTTTTTTACAATACTTAATTCTTACACAAATTATATATAGTTTAGAGTTATCACTCCAGAGCTTCATCACCTTCTTGAATTTCTTTTAAACTTATCACTTCTAACTGCCCTTTCCCTTTAGTTTCATTTGTTACAATTTCATCAACTTTTCTGAAGTTACCAGGATCAATTAAAATGACCTGAAATAAAGAAATACAGTAATAAAAAAATATTGCTATTAAAAACATTTATTTTGATTACCTTACTTTACAATACTAGCAAATATACTCAGTGATTTAAAATATATGCAAATTCTAAGCCTGCATATTACTTTTCAAAAAATTAAATTCAAATATTTATTTATTTCCCATTCAAAAAAAAGAAAGAAAGAATGCTGGTAGCTCTAGTCCAATGGAGCCGAATAACGTCTAATAGTAATGTTGTTGTTGTTGTTGAAACCCAGACCGTCCGACCTACCAGAAAGGTGTAAGGTAACAGTTTGGACGGTCGGGAAGTGCCACCCAATTTAGACCAGAACCCAGTGGGGGAGGCATCCACAGGGACCGTACCCTCCTTCCCCTACCACCAACCTCTCGGAAGGACTTTCGGACCCACATGTTTAACGTGATCGTACTCCGCATGAACACGGCGGCAGTTTTGGCAGTGGCTGGAATCGAACCCGGGCCTACCGAGTGCAACTCCAGCGCGCTAACCAATGGGCTACCGCGCCCGGTCTAATAGTAATGTGAATAATGTCTTTGAAAAAAAAAAAATAAATAAAATAAATAAAGTTTAATAAGTTTATTTATTGTTTTCAGTTTTATTTGTTTCATTTTTAACAGATTATGGGCCTATAACTATGTAAAATACATAATTGAAACAATATTTCAAAGTTATGAACATGGTTGGACACATAGAATACATATTCTACATTTGACATATAATATGTGGTTTTTTACTGAAGTATTCTACATTGTAGAAAACCTTAGGTTTTCTAGTAAAACTTAACCAATTATTTTACTTTCAAAGTAATACTGTATGTAATATTACTTTGAAGTTTATTAGTTGAAGTAGTTTATTGTTACTTTGAAAGAAAGAATGTATGATATTTAAAAATAATATATTTTTACAGTTTAATATAAAAAAAACTTACATTAACAGTTTTTATAAATTTATTATAACAATTCCGATACTTAGGGATTTTTAATTTTTATACATATATAACAAATGCCCATGAAAAACTAACATCTTACTCAATAATCTTTAATTATTCCAAATACTTTTTATTTTTAATATTCAATAGAGGGCAACACTATATTTCTTATTTTCATGCATAATTAATTTTTTACAGGTTGGGGGCGGGGGGTGAGATAATAGATAAAGAGTTTTCTCCATCTTACTGTTGGAAACTTGGTTCTGTTTTTGTCATGATTCTCGTTATCGCGGGAACGTGTCTTCATTTTAAGAATGGTTTTTTCGTTCCCGTGAACGACTCGTGATGAGAACAGAACATGCCATTCATGCAAATAGCCTTCTCGCCGTGCGCGCATCCTGATTTGCATATTGTGAGGGCGCTGCCGTCAACGGTTGTGTTCCGAAGCGTACCCATCACTGTGTATATATACTAGGATGCATTCTCAGTTATTTATGGTCTTTTGGGTGTCTTAGTGGCTTCTGTCTTATGTCTTAATGTGTGTTTGATCGATGGATCAATGACCGAGGTCTTATAGTGATCTAATGTTTAGCAAATACTCGGTTTGAGTATTTTGGAAGGTGCGATAAAATGTTTCTAGTAATGCCACATGTGACCTGACGATGGTGGTTTCGTAAACAAGTACGGCATTAGTGGTAATGTAGCTTTCCTCTACTTACCAATGTTACAGCAACAGTATAAGTAACTGAGAGTGTGTATGCCTAGTCATAAACTGTTTATTAAACCTTTTTCATGAGCTTTCTAGCTCATTTTTTGTACATACTGTTTGGCTTTGCAACGGCGTTACAGTGTTTTGTAACCATGTCTTAAGCAATGGATCTCACGATAATAAAAGTGATGTTTGTGTTTGACGAATTTGCCTTTTATTAAAGAACACTTTAGAACTGCATCTTACCCTCTGCTAACAGTGACATCAGCACGTTAAGTAATAAGGAAAGGGGAAATGGTGGCAAATTTTTTTTAAATACTCCACAGTCGGCAGCAACAGTTACTGTCCTTTGAAAATTATAAAAACATTTTTATCAAATGTAATTCAAAATGTATTGTATATTTTGTAAAATTTACATCATTTTTATCATGGAAAAGTTAATTTTCAAGATAATTAATATTTTATTCAATTTATATCTAACCTATTATTAATTGTAGAGTCATCTTCTGTAGTTCCAAAATTAGTGATTATCTGTTGAGTTTTACTTTCTAAAAATTAATTTGAAGAATTGGTTAATTCCTTTTATTTTCATGGCCCTAAGATATCAAGTAAAAAATTATACTAAGCAAGGTATAAAACTATAGCCACTACTAAATAGTAACTAAGATAACTTCACTAAGACCACTACTAAATAGTAAAATAGGACAAATCCGAAGAAATTATCCATTGTAACCATATTCTAAAGTAAATTACTGAGTGTGGCTGAACTCAACTTGCTTATATAGGAAAAGGTGGTAATATAGACCTCACTTTGTTTTTTTGTAAAATGCGCCTACATTTAAGCTAATTTCACTCATTTTGGGAATGGTTGGTCATATATGTTAATCAAGAGCCAACTGCCCTACCATGCTGAAAACACCGGTTCTCGTTAGATCACCGAAGTCAAGCAGCATCGGGCGTGGTTAGTACTTGGGTGGGTGACCACCTGGGAACACAGCATGCTGTTGGCACATTTCGGGTGCGGCAGCCCAGTGGTTTGCGCGCTGGATTTGCACGCTGCCACAACTGCCGCCGTGTTCATGTGGAGTACGATCACGTTAAACATATGGGTCCATAAGTCCTTCCGAGAGGTTGGTGGTAGGGGAAGGAGGTTACGGTCCCTGTGGATGCCCCCCCCACTGGGTTCCGGTCTAAATTGGGTGGTACTTCCCGGCCGTCCAAACAGTTACCTTACACCTTTCTGGTACGTCGGACGGTCTGGGTCTCAACAACAACAACATATGTTAATCAGCTGTGGCCACAATAGGAGGAATAATTTTTAGAATATTTACAGTAACCTCTATAATGTGATTAAAAAAAAAGTGAAATCACCTGTTTTTTTTAAAGTGCGGGTATTATGGACCCCCCCCCCCAACTTGGAGATTGAGCGGTGAGTTGCCGGAGTGGTCAGAATGGAATGATTGGTCAGATTCTTCGGCTGGCACTTTTGGTCGTTTGCCCTTCCCCTTCACAGTCATGATGCACTTAGAACTAATCCCAAATGTTGACGGTTGGAGTTCAGAGGGGTGTGGAGTACAGTCACCTCTTCCATGACATCTTTCCCACTGAGCCTCCTTTTCTCTCTCTTGGATAGAAGCCGTTAAAGCATTTTTTTAGGGAGATCCTGTAATAAGATTTGCTGAAGCAGGCTTCCTTCCTCTGTTCGATTTCTTTTTGGGTTTTAGAATTGGCAGAATATCTGCAGGAGAAACAGGACGGATTGTTGGCGGATCTTGAAGAGGTGTTGAGTATCTATATTACCAGCAACACCATGTTGAAAATATCACATCACTACTCCCAAACCTAATCAAAAAAGTTGAAGTCTGGTTTCGCATATTATCGTCTAACTAGTGTAGTTCAAGGTATGACATCGAAATCTGTGCATTATGCAACATAAATACCCATAAAACTTGTATATCACTTACCTTGCTGAACATTCGCAAATAGGATGAAACTACCAATGCTCGCAACACAAATACTCCTTCAATAATGCACGGCAATGGCGATCTCTTATCTCAGGGGAAGTGATTAGAGTTGATTTACCGCTCTGCCACTAAAGTGAGCTTTATTTCGGTCGAGGAACTGAGGGGATCCATAATACCTGCTGGGTCCATATTACCACCCTTCCCTCTACTAGAATCCATTTTAAGTAGTTAGTAATTATTATTATTATTATTTATTTTTTGCAAATTTTGAAAAATTTGTATTGTCATAAAATTATGAACATATGACTAATTTGAAACAACTCTCAAGTTAAACAGTTTCATAACTAAACTACTCATCTCCGGATATTGTCTTAAATTCATTCCCAAAAGATTAATCATCTTGTATTTTATTGAAGATATATACCGAATTTCCCCCAGAAGTAAATTATGTTAAATAATAAAAAAGACAACAAATATTTTTAGAAATTATATTATAACTTTGTTTCAATAAAGTGATATATGATGGCATTTTCCATTATTTTCATATATTTTGAAATTACAAATACCTTACTGAATACCTCTGAAACCTCATATATTTTGAAATTAAAAAATTGGGGGAAGTAAACCATGTTGAATAATAAAGAATTAAGGAAATATGTTTAGAAATTATATTACATCTTTGTACTATAAAGAGTGAGGCATGATAGATTTTCCACATATTCTACACATATGATACATTTGGATACATTTTATGCCGTTGAAAACACAACCCTGGTTATGAATGAATAAAGTTTATTCAAGCTTAACAGCGTGTAGTGGCTTTTAAGAGATCTAATCTAAGTTTTAACATTGCCTGCATAAAATCTAATAACTTTACAATTTCTTGATGTTTACATTAAAATCTCCAGCTAATAGGATGGGCATATTCAGATCACTGAAGTTCTTTACTATTATAATCACAATATTCCAAAAACTAAGAAAGGGCTACAAATAACTCTCTTACTGTTTATAGCTAGAACTTTTAATTTTCAAGATATAAGCATTACGAACATTAAAAATAGAAAAATTTTGAAGATTGCTTAAAACTTTAAGAGCTTTGTAAAAACAAATTATTGGTCTAGAAACTGGATTTCCTACTAAACATTTTTATGCCTTACTATTTATATCTATTTATCTTTTGTAATTCAGAAAATATTTCAAGTCAAAGTAAGCGAAGTGAAGGAAAAACTTGCTTGGAGAAAATAGTTTCCACCCCATTCCCAAAAAATAAAATTGTTCAAATTATTAAAACATTAAAATTATTTTTGTATATTCATAAATGTTATATTTTTATCAATTTGGCTTGAAGATATAAACATATAAAGTGTTTAACATTTTTTTAATGCTCCGTTTTCAGTCGGATATCCCAACCATAGATGTTATTAAGATTAAAAAGTATAAGAATATATTTTCTTGGTATATAAAATGATCTGCACAGGCAAATCTGAAAAACAAATATCCTGGCCCCATTTGTTTTGTAAACCAATTTATAGAAATATAAAGTTTGGTGAGTATATGCCAAAATGAAGGGACTGAAATGGTAGCAAAATTTATTTCTGTATCAATTTTATCCTGTTACAATAATCATGTAAACACATTCAGATATACAGGGTGTCTAGAAAAGAATGTATCAGGGGAAATTTCTCACAAACAAAAACAGTTATCCTTATTTTTAACACTTTAGAACAAAGTTGAAAAGTGTTTATGACTTTGTTCATTCTGTCTGTCCGTTAGCACGATAACTGCCATAAAAATGACTTAATCAAAATGAAATTTTAGTATGTTGTTTGGACGGTCTGTGGGACTTATGGGAATATAAATGAATAATATCACCCAATTAGTTTTGGATTGAACCCGGGTTGAAAAAATGAAATACATTGAACCCTATGGGACCTAATTTTTCAAACAGATTTGAAATTCACAAATTGCTTCAAAAATTTTAGGTAATATTCAAATTATCCCATAAAATATATAAAAAAAATTTCAGCAAAATATATTCAGTAGTTTTTAAAATAAAAATTAAAATAATAATTACACCTCTTATATGAAGCGATCATGTGAACATTATATGAAGAGATTACGGAACCCACTTCAAAATGAAATATGGCATCCATCTTGTCTCAAAATAGTGATTTTTAAAGTTCTTTTTAATTCATATTTAGTGTTATATCCGTCCTAAAACCGCTTTATTTTTGCTTAAATTCTGTGCATCTACATACTGAAACAACGCAATTACAATATATTTGAGTTTAAATGATCATCCAAATTTGATTATTTCTACAACGAAGCCTACTTTTCACTTATGGAAAATGTAAACAGCAAAATATGTAGAATGAGTTGTATAAGAATTGCTGCATTTCTTTCACGCAAAATTATTTAGCCCATGGAGTCTGCGTAGCTGATATGAATGAAATATTCATTGATTTTACAGAGGGAAGGACGATTTTTTTTATGAAGTTTTAAGCATAGAGTTTAATTATTTGTATCTCCATGGTCTTAAGTTTTTAAATAAAATAAATTATTATAGTATTGTGATGAATGAAATGAATGGGAAAATGTTCATGAATGAAATGCTGCTTTTATAGAGAGAGCCAGACATGTTATAATCTGACAGTGTCATTTGAATAAATTTCATCTGTTTTTGATGAAGTTATCAAATATAATAAATTATTGTAGTATTATGATAATGTTAAAAACATTACCGAGGAGCCAGACGATTTATATTTAATTGACGTCATTTGAATGAAGTTCATTTTTTTCGATGAACTTTTAAGTTTGCAAATATAATAAATTAATGTAGTATTGTGATAATTTTTAAAATATTACCGAGGAATGTATCGCATTTTAGAGATGTTTAAATACAATTGAATTGAAGTTGGAAAGTGTTTCATAATCAATGCTTTATGTATGATTGATCTTTCTTGTTTTGTGTTAATTTGATGGAATGACCCAATTGACTTTTCTCTCTATCATCTCTAAACGGGAGTGAGATAGTCACCTGCCTCCCCCTTAAGGGGGGGGGGAGTCAGCTCCTCAAAGTTGTTTTATTATGTAGTGTCATAGAGGTTTTTATGCAGCTGCATAAAAAAAGTAAAAATATACCTATCATTCTTATGGAATTTCCCCTGATATGGACTTTCCTAGACACCCTGTATTTGAATTCAAAAACTCTACTACAATAAAACAGGTGACTTAAGAAATTGAAAATATCAATAATTCTCATAATCTTATATCCTGTGGCTATAGCTGATTTAACCTAATCAAAAATATATCATTCAGTTATAAATTTTTTTTATATCAATTTCTTTGTTCAGGGAAATTTGAGTAATGTAATTAAGTATACATTAATAAACAATGCAGCGTACAGCTGTTTTGAAGCTACCCCAGATTCCTTTCTTCAATGCTACAGTCCAAAAAACTCAGAGTTAAAAAGACAAAATGGGCAAAAATTGGATAGTGATATTAAAGATTGCAATTTAAAAATATCAAAATCACTAAAATCCCCAAATTTTAATTTATGGGATGTTTTCACAAATTTGACATTTTTGTGGCAAACGGGATAAAGGAATATGAAAATACATTAAAAGATTGTGGAAACTTGAAAAATATTTACACTTAGAAATTAGAAACATTGAGTTTAGTTGCACAATTGCAAAAAAAATCTAGTATGTATTTGTAAAGAAAATCCAGGACACCTATCTATTTACAACCTATGGTAGTTGAGAGTTGATTAACTTGTAATATTATATACAATTTAATTTACTCCGAGCAGATCGGATATATAGTTTGAAGAAATATAAAATTTCCTCCATTTTTTCATAGTTTTTTCCACAGCATATTGTATTATTTGTATTTGAAAAAAAAATTATATTTCAATAAGCTATATATTGATTATACAATGAATGATGTGCTTAACATGCTCTCCTGAGTAAAAAACCTGAGTTTGAAATACCAACAAAATAATATATGGAAATATGCAAACTTTAATTTGAGGGAATTTTTTGTAATAAACTGATATGAAGTACACTCAGAAAAAAGAAGTAATAATATTACTGTAGAGAAAATAAAAGTTAATATTTTAAAGTCCAATATTTTAAAACGTTAAACTTTGATATTTTTTCACTTACAAACCCTAATTCGATTATCTATTTTTAAATAGCTAAAATATTACTTCTTCCCTACTGACAACTATGAAATATTGAATATTTTGGTAAAATGATGTAAAAAATAACCACAAAATATTTTTTTAAAAATAACAAATATTGTTTTGATTCCTAAATTTGTTAGTATGTAAATCAGTGGTCTTCTGCCTTTTTTGAACTGTTGGCCACATTTGAATCAGTTAGAGATTCACGGCCCACACATATAAAAACACTGTATATGCACTCATACACCCAACATGAACATACACATGCATATACTCAAGTACACAAAAGTGTATGCACACAGGAATACACACACATGCAGACCTGCCAATCTCTCAGAGCCAAAAAGCGTAACGACACACACGATAATGTACGCGCGGTATATTTCAGCTATGTAAATTCTTGATAATCAGGCTGTAGGGATTTTTTTTCCCTACATCAAAATTCTATTGAGAAACCAATTAAATTATTACAATCCACAGCAAACATTTTTATGTTGTTAATTTTTAAATTAAACATTTAAAATTAAATAAAAATATTAATTCTTTAGTAAAATGCATCAATATAAAACAATTAGAAAACTATAATGCACATCATGGATTTTTGATTTCTATTAAAAAGAAAGGTAAGGACACAATTTTTGCACATTACAACAGCATTAATAAATCTAACTTTTATTTAAACCAACATATGTGGCTGACTTTGCCTTTTTTAAAAAAAGAATATTTTTGCTGGAAGAATATTTTTGTTGGAAACAAGGTCCAGACATACAGGATTTTGCAATCAAAAGTGATTCAAGTGTTGAAGTGCTCAAAGAGCCTCTTACATCAGTTTTATTTCTCTTTACTAAACTAAAAACTCTTTCACAAGAGGCCTTGCTATGAGGCAAGGTTAAAATACCTAACATGACTTTAGAAAGTTTGCTACAAATAAATTTGCCATCAGAGTTCTTTTCTTTTGATAGTAAATGCCATTGTTCACTAATACTTTTACTATTTAAAATGTTATCTGGTAAAGTTGCAATTTGAAAATTTAGAAATTCACTTTCTACAACATCAACAGCTTCAGAAAATGTTTCATTCTCACATCTTACAAGGAGACATGGGAACATATCTACTAAATACTGAATTGATGAAAAATTAAACTGCTCTCTTCTAGAAATATCAGCAACTTGGACATGATTTAAAATTTCCAGATTCCATGGAAATTTAGAAACTATATAGTCACAGCCAATAATAAAATAATTTCTAACTTTAGAAAAAAATTCTTTCTGCTCCTCAGTGCTAACTGTTTTAACCAATTTTCTGGTTTCAAAACCAATTGATAACTTTTCATTTTCTTTCTGGTTTTCTATTTCATTATATTTAACACTAGCCGCCTTTGGCGACCAGCCTGTTCGCTACCCTTGAAAATTCTGACCGTGGCAAATTGTAACCGTGGCACACTCGCTGGCGCGACCTTACCAGAAGGTGTAAGGTAACTGTTTGGCCGGCCAGGAAGTGCCACCCAATTTAGACCGGAACTCAGTGGGGGAGACATCCACAGGGACCGTACCCTCCTTCCCCTACCACCAACCTTTCGGAAGGACTTACGATCCCACATGTTTAACGTGATCATACTCCGCGTGAACACGGCTGCAGTTTTGGCAGTGGCGGGAATCGAACCCGGGCCTACCCAGTGAAATTCCCGCGCGCTAACCACTGGTGTACTTCGCCCTCCGCGACATTTTCCATAACTTTCTTTTTATTCACCGAATTTAGACCGGAACCCAGTGGGAGAGGCACCCACGGGGACCGTACCCTCCTTCCCCAACCACCAACCTCTCGAAAGGACTTACCCCTCCTTCCCCTACCACCAACCTCTCAGAAGGACTCACGAACCCACATGTTTAACGTGATCGTACTCTGCGTGAACGTGGCGTAAGTTTTGGCAGTGGCGGGAATCGAACCCGGACCTACTGAGTGCAATTCCCGCGCGCTAACCACTGGGCTGCCGCGCCCTCCGCGACAATCTCCATAACTTTCTATATATTCATCCAATTTAGACGGGAACCCAGTGGGGGAGGGATCCACAGGGGCCGTATCCTCCTTCCCTTACCACCAACCTCTCGGAAGAACTTACGGACCCACATATTTAACGTGATCGTATTCCACGTAAACACGGCGGCAGTTTTGGCAGTGGCGGGTATCGAACCCGGGCCTACCGCTAACTTCCCGCGCGCTAATTTGCGATTTAAAATGACCATATGCTTAATTCCATCATCCTCATTCCATTGTTTCATTGTTCCATCATTTAAAATATCCATAAAATTAAAATATCCATTTAAAATATCCAAAAGTTAAAATATACATTTAAAAAATCCATATCGTCCCATCATTTAAAATATAAATATAATAATTTATATAGAGCAAAGGAGCTCTATTCAGAACCGTGACGTCACCTCCACCTTGACGTCCCCACCCACCACCTTCCCTCCTTCAGCGGGGGAGAAAAGAAGTGGCACGCCGAGTGGAACGCCGAGAAATTGAAATTCGGAAATTTTTAAAATCCCGATCCTGTGGGCAATACGGAATATTTCCTGACCAGATTGGAATTGTAAGAATGCCAGATGTTTGACCTTTCTAAAAATGTAAATTATTAGTCGAAATTATGAGTACTTTTTACTATGCGAGAATTTAAAAACCAAAAATCGTTTTTTTGAGCCAAAAGTGACTTTTGTTTTTAAAATCTTTAAAAAATATTAGAAATCGAAATTCAGATTTGAAATTGATATATTTTTACTCGCAATTGTCTGCTCTTTCCGATGGTGTGATTTGTTTTTTTCTACGACGTCTGGATCGTGGAGAAAAAAGGGCAAAAAGGGCAAAAAACGGTCGAAATCGCATAAAACATTAAATAAATAAAAAAAAATTAAAATTTTAAAAATCGGTTTTCACGTGTCCCCTTCCCTCCCCCCCAGGTCTCCGATTGCCAAATTTCGTAGCTCTCCGACGCGCGGTCGCGAAACGTATAGTGTATAAGACAGACACACACACAGACAGACATTGCCTTTTATTATTTAAGATAAAATGTTGATTTTGCTTGCTTAATAGCAATTACATTTACAAATTTAATTAAGAGTTCATTAAAAAGACATTCGATATCGGATTTGAGTGTATGCACACGAGGTTCCTCCTGCTGAAACATTATATTGTATTTTTCAAAAACTTTTGTAACATGACAAACAAATAATGCATAAGCATGACTCACAGAAGAACTTAATGTAAAGAAAATTCTCTCTTGCTTATTTAAAGCATCTCTTGAGAGACTTTTTTCAGACTGTTCTTGTTGCTTCTTTTTAATTAGATGTGCTGAAGATTTTTTATCATGTTCAGTGTTAACTGCATTCATTTTAAATTTCTTATTAACAGAAGTCAAATTCACAATTTTCCTCTTTAACGTTTTGTTGGGTTTACAACTTTCTGATTTTGAATTATCAAGTTTTGAGATGGTATACAAAGAAATTCTTGGAGAAAAACCAATTTTTTTTTCATTTACATTAGAACACTCTTCTTTAAAAAATAAAGTTAAGCAATGCCACTGCTGTAATAATCTCTCAAGGCATCTACCGAGTGCAGCCATGTCTTAAAATCTTTTGTGTTTCAACATCACACAACTCTTGAATTTCTTTTAAAGCCTGTTTCCTTTTAAAACTTTTTTCTAGATAAATGTCAATTAAAAGTTCATTAATTAGTATAGGTAAGCTTTCAGCAGATTTTTGTGCTGCCAAATTAATCAAATGGCATAAACATCCAAACGCAAATAAATTTGGTTGCTACTTTTTAAAAATGCTGAAACTCCTTTTTTCTTGCCGATCATAACAGGTGCGTTATCACATGATAGAGCAAGGCAGTTTTCCCACGGAATTCCATAACGTTGAAATTCCTCATTTATTAATTTGGCAATGTTTTCCCCAGTAGGGGATTCCATTAATTTTGGCAAAGACAAGAGCTCAGTTTTTACTCCATTTGATGATTCTTTAAAATACGTTAAAACGATTGGATACAATTGATCATCGCCACAATGACTCCCATCAGTAGACACCGTAAATGGATTTTTAGTAGCTGCAATTATTTGTTTTTGATTTTCACTGGCTAGTTCTTTAATAATAAAAGCTATTTTTGTTCGCCCACAGGAATAATGCTTTGCCTCTTTCGAATCCGGGAACATCGCTTGAAATAATGGGCGAGCATGGTCTGCAGTAGCTAACGGAAGATTATGTTCTAAAATGAATGAGGTGAACATAACTTCCGCTTTAGTAGTCTGCAAATTTTTATTCACAGTTAAAAATTCATTTATAGACTTCGTAGATTTGGAAGTCTTGAATTTATCCACGTGTTTGGCCGTTTTCGAATGTTTAACTATGTCCGTATGTCCGCCATGAGAAATGGAGATATCACAGTTACATACAACACAAAAGGCAAGAGATGCACTTATTCTTGATTCTTTGATAAATTCAAACTCTCTGCAATACTTTTCGGAAAACGTTTGAGATCGGGCATTCGTCTTTGTAGACATCATTCAATTGATTAACTATATAAACTAAACTGATCTCAGCAAAACAAGCATCGGGAGAAATCAACAAAACATCACGTGCTCCCTCCGCGCATGGGTCATGTGGTCTCTCCGCGCATGATGCTCCTTCCCGCAGATAACGGCAATAGCTACCAGTATTGCCAGGTCTTCGCCAAAACTCTTGCACTTCCTCCAACTCTTCGCTTCGCCAAAACTAGCTCAATTGAGCAGGAAAACTGCGAAACTGGCAATACTGCAAATATGCGTCTACATTAGAAATCAAAGCTTCTCGAAATTCCCTACTTCGGTCTGAAAAAGGGAAAAATAGGGAAAAACAATTTTTTTTTTTAAATCGTACTTTTGGTGGCAAAATGGTATTATCGTACTGCTTGTGATTTATCGTACTAAATACGATTAAATCGTAACAGTTGGCAGGTCTGCACATGTACGCAGGGGCACATACATATAACATTTTTTTCTTTGAGTGCAAATTGTACTGTTCCCAATTTGCACTCATTTGTCTCGAATCTCGATGAAAAGAACTGCAACAATAGCGATCACATTTCTTCATCCCTTTGGTTACTTATTAAGAAGAGAAGTATGTAAGTGAAACATGTAAAGTATGAAGCATTTTGTATATAAATAATTTGGTATCACGGCTGATTTCAACTAAATAAGATTAAGAACACGCTTAGACAGAAGGTCTTTTATTAAAACTTCTTATAAGACATAAAGTATTAAAAATGCCAGAGCTCTTTCGAGCGTATATTTTTTTATATATTTCTTGGTAAATAGTCTGTTCATTTATTAATTTTATATTTATTTATGCAAATTTGCTATGTCACTGGTCTATATATGAACGATCCATATTTACTTTCCATGTAGCCACTGATGAAGAGCATATTAACGCTCGAAAGCGCTCTAGCATTTTAAATACTTTGTACGTTTTATAAGAAGTTTTAATAAAAGACCTTCTGTCTAAACGTTGTGTCCTTAATCTTATTTACATTTTGTATATTCTGAAATTTCAAAATTTTCTATGCAATATTTCAAATTCTTCAACAAGATACTATCTAACTATGTCATTAATAAAATATGAAATTTCAAGTGAAAAAATGACAATCAATTTCGGCCCTAAATAGATGTTTCATAAAATGCTGAGAATATCAACCATTAGAAATCTTATCACCACCTTTCTCAATTATTATTGCTCATCCTGAAAGAATAAGGATTAGAACATATGGAGAGCAAAAAGTATAGTCAGGAAATATGGAATTTTATGGGTATTTTGAACATTTTTTAGTTCTAGTTGATTTTAAAATACTTTTTTAAATAAAAGATAATAAAAGAACATTTTAGTCTGAAAAATGAGCATTTGCAAAAACAAAGAACTGAAACCAGAGTCGTGACATCACTACCTTTTGACAGTCTTTGTGATTATTTCCATTTATAAGAAATGATAATACTGAAAATTTTTCTGTAAAAAAATTTAGGCACTCTTTCTATGTCAGTTTACACATATTTTGTCACATTTTCCTATAAAAGAGAACTTACATATTAAAGTAGATTGTGAGGAACAAAAGTATACACATTAAGTTTTATAAATTTGGACTTATCTACAATTTTGCTAAGGGTGCAGAGTTGTGCATAATAGTATAAGGGGCAGCCAAATGAAAACGAGATAGATGGAAAAAAAGTACGTAACCTGTTTATTCTTTCAAAAGTAATTGCCATAACTGTTAAACCATTTGACCCACTGTGAGACAAGATGGTCAATGCCTTCATGGAAGAATGTTTTTGGTTGCCTACGGAACCATGATTGTACCCAGGCATGTACCTCTTCGTCCGAGGCAAATCGACGGCCACGAATGTCTTTCTTCAGGGCTCCAAAAATATGGAAATTGCATGGGGAGAGATCTGGACTGTATGGAGGATGTGTAAGAGCTTCCCAGCGAAACTTCTGCAGCGCAGTCGAAACAACCTTGGCAACATGTGGGCGGGCATTATCCTGCAACAGAGTGAGGCCATCCGTCAACATTCCTGGGCGTTTTGACTTGATGGCGAGCTTCAATTTGTGCAAAGTTTCCACGTAACACTGTGCGTTAATTGTGGCGCCATGTTCCAGAAAGTCAATGAGCAGTGGGCCCTTGCAGCCAAAGAAAAAGGTGAGCATGACTTTCCCGGAGCTGGCGTGCACGGCTTTGGCATTTTTTGGTGGGGATGAATCCATGTGCTTCCATTGTTGGCTCTGACACTTGCTCTCCGGCTCAAAATGATGACACCATGTTTCATCTCCCGCGACAATACGGGGCAGGAAACGATATTCTTCATCATGATACTGTTCCAGGTGCTGCAGTGATGTCAACACTCTGTTCAACTTCTGATCCTTCGTCAGGCTGTGGGGAACCCACTGCGCACAGATTTTCTGGAACTTCAGATGCTCTGTCAAGATGGCGTGAGCGGTACCGTGACTAATGCCCAACATGAGCCGAATGTCTTTCACTGCCCGCCGTCGGTCATTTCTAATGGCAGCATCCACTGCAGCAATGACAGAAGGGGTAATGACAGGATGAGCCTGTCCTGACAGACTGTTGTCTTTCAATGACACCCGACCGTCTCGATATCGTTTAGTCCACTCAAACACACGCGCACGTGACATACTGTATTTGTCATACACAGCAGACATTCGGGCATGAATTTCACTTCCTGACACTTTTTCCGCAGTCAAAAAACGCACTACAGCACGCTGTTCCTCTTTCCCGGCCTCCATAGTGATGTCGGATGCACACACAACTCGCTGACCTCACTTCGAGTACGTCTAACAGACGAATGACAAGGCACTTAACGTTCGTGCTGTTCCTTCCTGATACCCAATAAAGGGTGCTTCTATACACAATCCTACCTGCGTTACCAACTTCCACGCCAGGCCCCTTATATAGTCTGTCTTGTTTTCATTTGACTGCCCCTTATATAAAGAGGATAAAAAAAAAGAGCATTTCATTGGATATAATATATATTGAATATTTGTAAACATGTATACAATGCATCTTGTACACTAAGTAGTATTAAGTTATAAATTTAATTGACATACTTTCACTTTCTCATACTGTAGTACAGAAGTGTTGATTTCATGGAATGTTAACAGAAATGGAGTCCTAAGAAGATTTGAAGTTTAGTAGAAAGATTTGAACATATTGGAACGTCTGTCTGTAAGGTGTAGATTAACCCCAAGAACAATTGCACATAATGCTTGATATTTTATATTTAGAAATGACTTTTACAAAAAACTCGAACTAGATAGACTTTTCTTTAAATTAGATTTAAATATAGTAATAAATGTATGATGATTAAACCAAACTTTATTCAAAATTTAAGATTTTGATAACATTCTCTATGGAGGAACAATTCAGCTTTTTATATAGTTTTGCAAATAATTCACATATTTAGTAGTGGGAAAAAGCAGAATTATAAACAACATAACTAAATTTTCATACCATCTTAATTTAACCCTAAAATTATAGTATCTCTATTATAACTAAATTTGCTGTTCTCAATTGTCTGCTCACAATGATTTATTTTAAATACTATGTGACAACTTATTTTTATATTAAAACATAATTTTTAAAGCAGACAAAATAAATTTATACAATTTATAAACTTTTTCTTTGGTAACTATAAAACTTTTCTGTTTTTTCTGAAATAAATAGCAAGACGTAAAATTTTAATATTCATATTTTTATAATTAGTTTCAATAGTTTATTACTCTATTTTAATATATTTTCTTCCTATTTCTTTGCAATTTTGGGGACCTAATGCCAGTTCACAAAATGGTAAATGAGAGACAATGTCTTTGAAAAATATTAAAACAGTTGACATCATGTTTGAGTATGTTAATGCTTCAAAACCTATATTAAAAATTAAAGTGAACTAAGATGACGGAGAAAATTGATTTAGCATTCTTACCACTTTATGCTTGCTAAAAAATTTCTTTTTCCTTGGAACCCCTATGAAATTTTTCAATTCCAAGATCTAATAAGAAGATCCCCCCCCCCCCTCCACAGTAGTGTCATAAACATTGGTTTAATAATTTTTTTCACAATGAAAATTTTGATGAAATTTTTTTTTACCATTTGCAGGTTTCCACCTTCAGTGTTCTGAGATTCAACAGAAGATGCCAATTCCTTCAATTTATTTCTGTATCCTTTGCCTTCAGGTATTGAAACCCTCAATTTCATCTGGGAACGTGCAATTGGCATGACTTCCTCAAGCTTTTTCATAACCTCTAATGCCTATTAAAAAATTGTATTTCAGTATGTACAAAAAATTAAAATGAATGGTACTTGAGAAATTATTGGTAAATGTCTGGATATATTAGGGGAGAGTGGGGTACTTTACAACACCTTAAATTTTAAAAACAGATTTGAGATTAAAATCTTGTTATTTCCTACTAGATGGTCCTCTTGTGTATTTGTTGCTGTGTTTTTAAAACTCTACTGCAATTAGATAAAAATGTATTAAACTTGTAGTTTTAAAGCAGCCAAAAAACTTTTATATCAATTTTGTAGCCAGTAACAGTGGGATTAGAATTTAATTCATTTAAATATAACTACATATCGAAGAAACAGACATGTTTATTACGAAATTAAATGTAAAATGGTCATTGTAGAGCTAAAGTTAAAAGCATGGTATCCATTAGAAAGAATCTAGTCAGTTGGGGCGGGGCACCTTGGGACACACAATCGAATTGTTTTCTGTAGTGGACTGCTGTATATAATAATTTTAATTTGCTCTAGACATACAATTTAATCCTTTGTTACTCAAGAAGCTTAAAAAATTTTCACTATGCTACATACTTGTGCATAGCCAACGGCCATACCGTGCTGAAAACACTAGTTCTCGTTAGATCACCGAAGTTAAGCAGCATCGGGTGTGGTTAGTACTTGGGTGGGTGACCATCTGGGAACACAGCGCGTTGTTGGCACATTTCGGGCACGGTAGCCCGGTGGTTTGCGCGCTGGATTTGCACGCTGCCACAACTGCCGCCGTGTTCATGCGGAGTATGATCACGTTAAACATGTGGGTCCATAAGTCCTTCCGAGAGGTTGGTGGTAGGGGAAGGAGGGTACGGTCCCTGTGGATACCTCTCCCACTGGGTTCTGGTCTAAATTGGGTGGTACTTCCCGGCCGTCCAAACAGTTACCTTACACCTTTCTGGTAGGTCAGACGGTCTGGGTCTCAACAACAACATACTTGTGCATAATATAAAAATATTTTAGCTTACATTCAGGGTCTGTTGTGTTATTATTTAGATTGGGCAATAAAATAGTTAACAATTAATAATGTTTTATTCATTTAAGGCACTGCCCCACCAGGTGCAGAACCTTGGGACATTTCTAAGAGTTCTGAAAACAAATATTTATTAAGACATTTATAGTGGAACATAAAAATCAAAAACTGAAAGTATTCCAAGGTGCCCCACTTTCCCCTACAATTATATCTAAGGTATTCAGATGTCTCTTTTTTTTAAAGACATGAATTTTTAATTGTTGCATTTATTCATTTCTTTCGAGACTAATGTCACATATTTTTAACTCTATTGTCTACTTGTAAATTATAAAATTTTAATAAACTGTGTACTAGTAAACTGTTTTAGTAAGTGTTTTAGTAAACTGTTTTAATAAAATATATAGTGGAACTATTAAGAAGAAGTGAAACTTGTGTTTTCCTAAATTGTAATTATTTGAAATTAAACATAGATGAAAAAGGAAATTTTTCAAAAAATAGTAAGGAAAATAAGAGGGTCATAGGTTTGTTATACCCCAAAAATAGGAGGGATAAACCCTTAAAAATAGGAGTAGTAAAGCAGAAAAATGAAAAAGAGCTACAAATAGATAAAATTAGAATATAGAAAATTCTGAAATCCCTGGACTCATCAGGAATTTCAAACTAGGTTCTATAAGGGGGAAAAAACTGGGCCCCTATATCTACTAACCTTGAAAGAAAAAACAGCAAATTTTAATAACATTTTTAAGAGAAAAAACAAGATAGAAAAAGTTGAATTTCAAAAAATTGGGAATGTTTATTTTATGAATTATATTCTATTAAACTTATTCTAATTAAAGCTTTTTGGATTATTTATTTTTTAAACATTTCATAGAATAAAGTTATGGGTTCCATTTCAGATGGGGATTTGTTTCTTACTAATTGGATTCATTATCTCATCAGCATTAGTTTTAAATTGTTTTCATATTGATGACAAGCATTCTCTTGAGTCTTATCTGGTAATAAATTGAATATGCTTTACTATATCTCTTTAATTATTCTACTTTAATTCATATATTTAACTTATTAATTTCATCTTATTTATATGCTGCAAATAGTGCAATAAGTAGATGTAATTTTAAATTAACATTTTTTTTAAATATACTTATGTTTTGTTAAACTTAAGTATATTAAAAAGCATTAAGTATATTATGCATGCATAACTAGAGTTATACATGCTTGGTATATTATATTTAAACTCTTTGATCATTATATATATATATATATATATATATATATATATATATATATATATATTACATATATATGATGATCATTATATATATATAAATATATATATTATATATATATTATATATATATTATATATATATACACTGCTGGACAATTGCTAAGGATGGATGACACTATCCCCCATAGCAACCACAAAATGAAAGGAAGCAAAATGTGGAAAATTAGAATAAGTGCGGGATACAGTAAGAAGAGGTGTGCGTATGCAAATTTTTCATTTCCACGCCTATTCGTCACTTGATAGCGCTGATAAGAGATTTAAAGGATTTAAGGATTGGACAGTTGCTGTTCTAAATGAAAGTTTTACAGGAAAGATTTAATTGACGAACTTGAAATTTTCGGCATGTCTTCCCGATATCACTTAGATGATTTAACGTGTGGCTGTATTATTGGAAGGATTGAAAAAGGGCGAAAAATAACAAATGTTCCCAGGGAGTTCAACATCGTACACAGTGTTGTTTCACGGCAGTGGCAAGCATTTAAAACAACTGGAATGTGTATTAAGAGTCACAGAGGAAGTCGTGTTAGAAGTACGATGCCTGCAGGAGACCGGTACATTGTCCTATCGACAAAAAGGGACCGGCGCACCACAGCTCAGCAGGTGGAAAATCAGTTTCTTGGTACCACAGGGCAGCGGATCTCCCGACACGACATGTGGAATGTTGCATCGCACTCCACAGTGGACATATCCTGTACTGACACCTTTCTCAAAGGTGCATGCTGTCGTTCATATGCATTTTTCTATTTCTCAGTACACAGCATCAAATGAACACTTTTTTCTTTCAGATGTTTCAAAGCCTTCTGTATTTTCCAGAACAATAAATAATGTTTATTCTAATGTCCGAACAGTGTGACAATATTTTATCCTGCTGGGCCTCCACCCCAACTTAATGTTGTGCTACATTGCAATTTGTGATCAGTCCTTAGCAATTGTCCAGCAGTGTATATTATATATATACTAGCTGCCTTTGGCGACCAGCCTGTTCGCTACCCTTGAAAATTCTGACCATGGCAAACTCGCTGGCACGACCTACCAGAAAGGTATAAGGTAACTGTTTGGACGACCAGGAAGTGCCACCCAATTTAGACCGGAACCCAGTGGGGGAGGCATCCACAGGGACCGTACCCTCCTTCCCCTACCAGCAACCTCTCGGAAGGACTTACGGTCCCACATGTTTAACGTGATCGTACTCTGCGTGAACACGGCAGCAGTTTTGGCAGTGGCGGGAATCGAACCCGGGCCTACCAAGTGAAATTTCCGCACACTAATAACTGGGCTACAGCACCCTCCCCGACAATCTCCATAACTTTCTTTTTATTCACCCAATTTAGACCGGAACCCAGTGGGGGAGGCATCCACAGGGACCGTATCCTCCTTCCCCTACCACCAACCTTTCGGAAGGACTTACGGACTCACATGTTTAACGTGATCGTACTCTGCGTGAACACGGCAGCAGTTTTGGCAGTGGCGGGAATCGAACCCGGGCCTACCGAGTGAAATTCCCACATGCTAACCACTGGGCTACCTCGCCCTCCATGATAATATCCATAACTTTCTTTTTATTCATCCAATTTAGACCGGAACCCAGTGGGGGAGGCATCCACAGGGACCGTACCCTCCTTCCCCTAGCACCAACCTCCCGGAAAGACTTACGGACTCATATGTTTAATGTGATCATACTCCGCGTCAGTGGCGGGAATCAAACCCGGGCCTACCGAGTGTAATTCTCGCGCGCTAACTTCCAGCGCACTAATTTAAATTTTATAATTAAGCTCTTAATTCCATCATCCTCGTTCCATCATTTAACACATCCATAAAATTAAAATATCCATTTAAAATATCCATAAATTAAAATGTCTATTTAAAAAATCCATATCGTTCTATCAATCATCCATATCGTTCCACCAATCCATAAATATAATAATTTCAAATACATCACCACAATTCAAACCACCATAATTCAATCATTTAAATTATTTAAAATATCCATAAATTAAAATATCCATTTAAAATATCATATAAATATAATAATTTCACCCGATGTATCCAATACATATGCTAAGCTCTTATTTCATTTAAAACCGAAAGCACGGTCTCCATGGAGACAGGTAAAATACTACTGGTCAAGAAATAATGAAAATTGCCCGCAGGATTGCAATTTTAAAGATGTCAGGATTTTATATTTCTCGGCAATCCGCTAAGTTCTTCACATAAGCAGAAGCTCTGCAAACAAAACAAATTGTCTTTGTAGAGAAAGTCATGAGCTGCTCGAAGTCCCACATCAAATTTTATTGTTAAACAAATACTTATCTTTAACAGAGTTAAAATTTTCAGAACTTTTTATCCCAAATTCACACCAAACAAAGTATAATTGAGCAAAATTTTAACTTCGTAAAAAATTAAATTTGTAGTGATTTATTCGGCAGAAAAGGGAGCACACTAATAAACAGTCTTCCAGTCTTTTTCTTGTTTTTTTTAGGAGAGATGAAAGGAGGTGTTTTTCTTTTTTCTTTTCTACTTTTGATCCTGTTAATGAAATTCAGTTTATTTTTCTTTGTAGGGGAGGACAACAATCTTTAATATTTTGATAATATTTCTCACAGTAAAATATTTATTGATTTATACTCTTATACTGGAGCACAATAAAAGATTAAAAATAACCAATAATGGATGATGGCACTTAATATATATTGGGGTAATTAATACATATAGTGAGCATAAACAAAAACCCAATACTTCAATCTCATTATAATGCCTGGCCTCTTTAATTCCATCAATTCCTCCCCCAAATCAATCACAAACCAGAGGACTCTCACTCCCATTCAGTGATTTGATGAATGATTCAACGTAAACACTTCCCAAAAAATAAAAAATATAGCGAGAAAATACTGTTTTCAGGAAATTTTTAACTATAAAACTAATTTGAATTTAAAAAAATGAATAAATAATGCCGATGTGCACATTTCCGGTTTCTGCAGTATCTCTGTACCAAATTTCATAACCTATTGTTTACTTTTTCATACAAATCTATAGTATAGAGAAAGCATTGTTTTCAAGAAATTTTTCAATTTCGAGATTTTGATACCAATAACGTGTTTTTGGATCTCCTGAATAAGTTTGATTATTTTTAATGTGATGTCTATCTGCCTTCTGTTGTTGATTTCTTGTGTACATGATAGGTGCCACAAATATTGATGGATTTTCATGAAACTTTATATTTGGCTTTGTTAATGAGAAATCTAGAACTGGATAGACGTTTTTGAAATTCGAACAAAAACTTTGAAATTTATTCAAAAATTTATATTTCTTTAAAATGGCAGCATAGAACAAAATTTGACATAATCATACATCAAAGGGGTTATTTATAGCTCAATTATCACGAAACTCAAGGGTTTCAACCATTATAGTAAAAATTAGCTTTCCTCCAGTCTCAGGTCTGCCATCATTATTTTTTTGCACTGCACAAAACACACTCTCTAAAAACAAAACTACTGCTGTGCTCATAATAACACACCCTGAATGATTCCTTTTAGAACTCTATCTTCGACTCATATATTTTTGAAGTTTTCAAAGCGTGTACCTCCTATATTTTCCTGAGCCAATCGTATACTTTTGTATTATATTTTTCTCACCTACAGTAAAATAGGAAATTCTCTCTGGCTCCTTCTTAAGCCTTCTAACTGGTTGGTATCTGAAAAGGGTGCCCTATTCTCAGCCCCCGCAATTTGCTTTCCCCTTGAAATGCACACATGGTCAGGGGCTCAGGGCGTACTTGACCAGTTATTATCCCAGTTTTATGAGACAAGTTTTGTTAACTTAGTATCAACTGCTTTCTTTTCTATAAAGAGTGTCTATACAATTTTAAAGTTTATG
Source organism: Amaurobius ferox (assembly GCA_951213105.1). NCBI lineage: Eukaryota > Metazoa > Arthropoda > Arachnida > Araneae > Amaurobiidae > Amaurobius > Amaurobius ferox. The sequence continues at coordinate 101,357,080 of OX578137.1, forward strand.
TGGCATGCTCACCTCCTTCTTCATGAAAATATATGTTGGTCTGAAAGAACACTTTCTATAACATGTGTGCTCAAAGTTTTTTGATTTAATATGTGCCTCAGAACATTTTATGAAAATGGTATCCCTTCTGGGTACTTTGCAATATCTGGAGTGGTGTTTTGAATGTAATTACAACAGAAACTCTAGTCTCTACCTAATACAGATAAAAACAAACACTACAGCTATTATAACTGAAAGCTTGCTATTTATGTTATTTTTGAATTGCAGGTAAAACACATTTCTTTAGGGTGTCTCATGCTTAGATCTGATATGACTCCAAACCATACCCACCTTCTATATTCATTTAAAAATATTGTCAAAAAAAATTTTTCTTTTACTTTAATTTTTACCTTTAACACTTTATTCAGTTTAACTACTTTGCATGCATGTTAAATTTCGGTAAAATATAAAATTTTTTTCATTAAAAATTGAGTAAATCAGGCTTGAATTAATATTCTACTAATTAAAAGTTCCATTTCCTTGTTAAAATCCAAAATCACATTAAGTACGAGTTTATTGCAAATTAGCTGTACTACATATAGTATCTTCGCCTAAAATACAACAAACTGGTCACATGTCTGGTTAACAAAAATAAAAAAAGGAGGAAAGAGTTAAACTATTATACAAAAATAACAGACTACATTTATAGTAGAGAAGTCCAACATTTGTTTTGCTACTATAAATGTAATTTAATGCATGTTTAAAAATGAACTAAACTAAAAGATTTTATAAATGAATATTACCTGTTGTTTGGAGTTTTTATTCGGTTTTATTGATATGTGAACTTCTTTCATGGATTTTTCAATTATGCTCACAGGATAAGGCCTTTTAGTATCAGGATTGACACATTTATCAGCAACAATTGTAGCTACATCTTTAAACATAGATTCAAGTTGAACTGCCCTCTCTTTCTCTGAAATTTGCAGTTCACCCTTGGATAATATCTGCATTTTCAAAAAAAAAAAAACATGATACATTAAATACATGTAACATTTAACAAAAATACTTTAATCAGTCAGCTTAAAAATATTAAAAAAAATTAATTGATAAGTCATATATAAATTCGTGTGAGTTAGAATAAAAGTTTTTCAATGAGCGAGTCTTAGATTTCCTCGGAATATAATAGTATGATTGTTGACTATGGATTGTGGGTTTCTTGGGAGGAAGGGGGAATCTGTTCTAATGTAGAGAGGGAAATTTTCAGGGGAGGTGAAATACCTCCCAGAAAATTTATTGTAATTACCTTCTATTTATTTTTCTACATAGATAGTATAATATAAAGGGAAAGTAATATGACAAGTGTGGAAAATTTGACAAAAGAAAGTTAGTTTTAAAAAAGTTTATATGTTTTAAACATCCGTGATCTCAAATCAAACATTTTTTATGTAATTTCTGTGTGTCTGTGGATGTGATATCTCATGAATGAATAGAATGCTTTGTTTTAAAAAATATTTGGTACGATTATTACAATCACTGAACACTGGAATAATAAAAAATTGAAAACATGAGAAATCAGGGAAAGTTTAAATGTCGTCAAATGGGCAAAAGTGATGCCAAATTGATGAAAATTCTATATCTTAAAGAATGAAAGTCCATTTTCTTGATAATCTCTGTCACTGTGAAGAAATTAATACTCTTGATATGGGGAAAGTCATGTACTACACACATCAGATTTTTTTTTAATTTGGTTTAAAATTTACAAACTTTCTTCAGAATTTTGATTAAAAAGATGTCTATATGCTTCACAATGATTTATAGTGGTATTCTGTACTTAACAACTTTCCCTGATTTCCAGGAAGTTCTCCAATTTTTTTATAATCATTCAGTTAGTCCACAGACCAAAAGCTACTTTCGTCTAGAGAAAATATTCTTTTTGTTATCGAAAATAGGCTGTAGTTTTCCTTCACAGAATTCATTGTCACTTTGGTAGGAAAATGCCATAAAAAAATTTCTGTGATGAATAACTCAATGTGGGATAAAATGTTAATTTAAATTTGTATATATATATATATATATACATATATATATATATATACATATAACCTTTTAGTTTGTTTAATTGCATCATCTGGCAATTACTTTTTATTTTTAAAATCATATTTAAAGAGAATAATTTCATTTGACAGAAAAGATTTGTAATTTATAATTTCTTTTAAATAATATTTATAAGCATGCACACACATACTATACACTCACAGACAATGAAAGTTGCGCACCAAGAAGGAAGCATAGGATGGACCTGAAATTTTATTGATGGAAGGATACAGATGAATGATATACATGATCACAGAAACAGTGCAGCAAAACAGGTACAGAGGGAGCTGTGGTATACAGTCCGGTCATCCTCAATAGAGCATCGCACTGCTTCGTGCTGTGATACAAGCAGCAATATGGTCCGGCATGGTGTCGAACAGATGTCTGTTGTTGTCCTGCGGCAGATGAGTCCACACCTGTTGGACGTTACGTTCCAAATCCCGAAGAATGCGGCAACGAGGCAGCTGGCATTTCAACTGGTCCCACATATGCTCAATAGGGGACAGGTCTGGGGAGTGGGCAGGCCATGGAAGTATCTGGACATGACTCAGGCAGGCCTGGGCGACCCGAGCAGCTGTGTGCGGCCGGGCATTATTCTGCTGGAATTGTGCACCTAGAATCCCAGCAACGAATGGGAGCACATGGAGCCGCAGAATCTCATCCATGTACCACTGGCCCGTCAATGCTTCAGGTATCACTACTAGAGCGGATCAGCTGTCGTAGGCTATGACTCTCCAGCCCATGATGCCTGCAGTGGGGCTGGTGTGACACTCGATAATGAGGCTGGGATTATAGCATTGTGCAGGGGACCTCCACACCTGGACATGCTGATCATCGGTCCCCAAAACAAAGGGGCACTAATCACTGAACACCACATATTACCAATCTGTGGCGCTCCACATTGCTCTGCCCGGCACCACTGCAACCGGAGCCGCCGATGTTCCCGTGTTAATGGCAGCACACGTAAGAGATGCTGGAATCCCAGATTCGCTTCCTTCAGGTGTCTAGATATGGTTTGTGGGCACACAGCACTATGTATGCCTGTATCGCGGATCGAGTTGCTGTGGGCTCTATACTTGCCTGCCACATGGCCATTCGATTCTCTCTATTTGTGGTATGCCTGGTCCATCCAGAGCCAGTTCTCCGTGTCTGGATAGCGTCCCGTGACCAGTGCTCACAACACCGTCGGACAGTATAGTCCAAATGATCCACGTGATGGGCTATCCAGCGTGCTGAACACCCTGAGGTTTTCAGCCCGATGATCAGGTCTCTCGCAAAGTCAGTCAGTTGCATATATCAACATTTTTGTCATCTACCTACCATTCTTTTTACTCCGTACTCATTCCTGCATCGGCTGAAGCTCCTCGCATTGATGGTGCGTCGACTACATGCCAGTTTATAAGGCCGCTGGCTCATACTTGACACGCCACTCACGGATGTACAGTCATGAGCAATCGCACCAGACTGGGATCATTTGCATACCAGCCCGCCCTCTAGCTATTTACATCATTTTGTGGTTGTACCATGTTTTCTTCTTGGTGCACAACTTTCATTGTCCGCGAGTGTATATATATTATAGTATGTATGCAAGGTTCCTAGCAAAAGTTGTAGCCCCTTTCCATTGAAAACAAAAATTAATAAATTGCAAATGTCTAAATAAATATTTAGGTTATTAATGTTTCTTAAAATGCAATTTTTTATTTTATGCTACAATATATGAAGCATACCATACATTATTACCTGAAAAAATATTAAATAACAAAATAATTAAACATATAAAATAAATATTTAATATTTTTTAGTCTTCTTGAATAATTCCTGGGATCCACTGTATACAAATATTTGCTAGAAGCAAAAGAAATGTATTTTTTTTTTCAGGGAAGGGGGGGGGGGGAATATGTAAGAAGTTATAGGGAAGCAGATTAAAATTTAAAATCAGAGTGCATAAATATGGCCACTAACAATGACAAAGTGGCCACTTTATTTTATAAATATTTTAAAAAACACCAAAGAAAAACAAGAATGATCAATCATGTATAAAACATTGATTATGAAACACTTTCCAACTTCAATACAATTTTATTTAAACATTTCAAAAATGTGATACATTCCTTGGTAATATTTTATCACTATCACAATACTACATTAATTTATTATATTTGAAAACTTAAAACTTCATCAAAAAAAATGAACTTCATTCAAATGACGGCATTGAAATATAAATTGCCTAGCTTAAACATCTCTAAAATGCGATACATTCCTCTGTAATATTTTTAAAATTATCATAATATTACAATAATTTACTATATTTGAAAACTTAATCGAAAACAAATGAAAAGTATTCAAATGACGTCATCGAAATATAACAGGGTGGCCACTCTTTGGACATATTGAAATTCCCTGACTTTTCCAGGTTTTCTAGGTGAATTGAAAAGAAATTCCAGACCAGTAATTTTAACATAAAACGTGTGCACGCACGTCCCTATTTAGTTACAAATTTGATTAAAGAATCTTGACAATTTAACTCCACTATCCAAAAAAGTTATATTAAATCAGGAGAAAAAAATACATATTTTTTTTTGTTTCTACAAATATATTTTGACATTTTTAATAAAAAATTCATGTAAATGCAGTAAAATTGGACTACTGAAATATTTAAAAGAATTTAATGGTTTTCATTGAAGACCATAAAAAGAAATAGTCTAAACTGATGTCTATAAATATGGTCATTGCAAATTGCTCACAATGACAGAGATCATTAAAGATATGCAATAACCACACTACAACAAGCCACAGCCATTGAATAAACGTCAATTCAGCAATGTCGAAAGAATGTCATTAAAATAGAAAAAAAATATAGTAAAATGTATATAATATACAGAGATGCCAACCTCTGCAAGGGGTCATCCGTAGAAAAATCAGGAGTTTTCAGTAAAACCGCCTTGACCATCAGTAAGATTTTACGTATATTGACAATATATATTTTAAAACCTTAGAATAAGTTCAAAATGTAGTTTTGCTAACTTAACTGAGTTAATTACAACTGAATGGCACTATGTGAAAATAATTAGGAAATTAATCTTTATAATTAACCAAAATATGAAAATAAGCTAATTTAGTCATGTTAATGTACAACAATAGGGAGATGGAGATCAATGGAAAAGGATAATTTCGTACTCTCGGCAACGCCCGAGGGGGAGGGACTGAATTTCACGATCGTACTATTTATATGAAAATAATTAAAACATTAGATTTTATAATCAACCAAAATATGAAAATATGTTAGTTTAGTCAAATTAATGTACAAAAATAGGGAGATGGAGATCGATGGAAAAGGATAATTGCGTACTCTCGGCAACGCCCGCGAAAAAAAAAACTGAATTTCACGATCGTACTATTTATGTGAAAATAATTAAAAAATTAACCTTTATAATCAACCAAAATATGAAAAGAAACTAGTTTAGTCAAGTTAATGTGCTACAATAGGGAGATGGAGATCGATGGAAAAGGATCATTGCGTACTCTCGGCGACGCCCGCAAAAAAAACAACAAAAAAAAAAAAAAAAAAAAAACTGAATTTCTTGATCGTATTATTTATGTGAAAATAATTAAAAGATTAGCCTTTATAATCAACCAAAATATGAAAATAAGCTAGTTTAGTCAAGTTAACGTGCAATAATAAGGGGATGGAGATGGATGGGAAAAAGACAATTGTGTACTCTCAGCAAAGCCCGAAAAAGACTGAATTGCGCAATCCTATAATTTAAGCGAAATATAATTTGTTTAGTAAAATATTTCTTTATTTTTACGGGCACTATAAAAATAAAGTAGGTCTATTGTTCTGATATGAAATCATTAGAAGAAGAAAATGGATGTAAACTGATAATTTTGAACTCTCAGCACAGCAGGGAATATGAACTGAATGGTAGGATGCATGGATTTCACGGGATTTTCCGTAGTTTTGGGAGTAATGTCCGTAAAACCGTAAAATAAAGTAAAAATCCGTACAAACTACGGAAAATCCGTAAAAGTTAGCATCTCTGTACTTGGCGACATTTGTCCAAAATGGCGCATAAACTCCACATTTTTGCTATTATACGGAATTAAATGGACATATGGCAACCTTCATTTAGCGGTTACGAGTACAGCGTAATACTTGGCGAAATTTTTCGAAAATGGCGTACAAACTGGGCAGTTCTGTTTTCATATGGACAACTAGTAAAAAAAAAAAAAATTCCAGAATTTTCACAAAACTCCCTGACTTTTCCCGGTTCTCCCGGTTTCCAGGTTGAGTGACCACTCTGTATAACAAGCCTGGCTCTCTCCATAAAAACAGCATTTCATTCATCACAATACTATAATAATTTATTTTATTTAAAAATTAAACATCATGGAGGTACAAGTAATTAAACTCTATGCTTAAAACTTCATCAAAAAAATCGTCCTTCTCTGTAAAATCAATGAATATTTCATTCATATCAGCTATATTGCAGACTCCATGAGCTAAATAATTTTGCGTTAAAGAAATGCAGCAATTCTTATACAACTCATTCTACATATTTTGCTGTTTACATTTTCCATAAGTGAAAAGTAGGCTTCGTTGTAGAAATAATCAAAGTTGGATGATCATTTAAACTCAAATATATTGTAATTGTGTTGTTTTAGTATGTAGATGTACAGAATTTAAGCAAAAATAAAGAGGTTTTAGGACGGATAAAATAATAAATATGAATTAAAAAGGACTTTAAAAATCACGCGATCTCTTCATATAGTGGTCACGTGATCGCTTCATATAAAAGGTGTAATTATTATTTTAATTTTTATTTAAAAACTACTGAATATATTTTGCTGAAAATTTTTTTTATATATTTTATGGGATAATTTGAATACGTTCTAAAATTTTCGAAGCAATTTGTGAATTTTAAATCCACTTAAAAAATGTTTGAAAAATTAGGTCCCATAGGGTTGAATGTATTTCATATTTTTAACACGGGTTGAAACCAGGGTTGTTTGATTTAAATCACTTGATTTTTTTAAAAGAAATCATTGATTAAAATAATTTTTTAATTTTGTCATTTCTTAAAGGTTTTTTTTGTATTTTTATGCTAAAATAACCTGGAACAGAATAAATGTTTAAAATAATAAAATTTCACATCGAGACATCTTTAGAGTATATAAAAAAAAAAACTGAAATCCTTTCCTTAACTCTCGGTCAGTGGAAATAACACGATTCATTGCTTGGAGTATAAAATTAAGTAACAATGACAACTGACCAGTGTTGCCAACCTATTTTCTAATTTTATAGCTAAAAATCACTCAAAATATATCTAGAATTATCCAGATTTTCTGTCAGTTATCTAAAAACATAGCTAGACAATATTTAACATTTTAATTGTTCTTGTGATGATTTTTTGGGATCAGTGGTTGCGATACAGTTTTTACATGCATAGTTCAAGCTACAAAAATTTAAAATACCGTTTGAAATGCTATTTATATGTGCTGTAATAATTTTTACCATAGAAATAAGAAAATTTGGTTCCTTCCTTTTTTTGTGATTTTTGTACTAATAAAAAATCATTTAAGAGACTCAGATGAATGAAATTACCTGTTAAATGGTAAGTTTTATTATATAAATGAGAAAGGTATTATTAAATATTAATACTTAAAAACATAATCTTTCTCTAAAATCTTGACTTTTTAATAAGCTTGTCATAATCCCTTCCCTTTTTTTCAAGTCCTTCATAATATCAAACCTAATAGATTTTCAGATATCACACACACACACACACATAGCTCTTTATTAATATAAATTCAAATAAAGAACTTAAAACCGCATAATAGTTCCATATAATAATATAGCCTAGATTTATAAATTGAATAAAATAACCCAATTAAAAAAAAATCTATTTATTTAAAAAGTCTTTGGTTTTTTTAACCCCTGCATATATTTTTTAATCTTATATTAATATATATTCAATTAAATTCTTTTTAATTATACAGTACATTAATATCATCTAACCTACCTTCTAATCTGAAAAATAAAAAAAATTGATTTTGAAAGAGGCTAATATAAATAAAAAAAATCCGATTTCTTTTATTTTTTTAAAAAAATCATGATTTTTATCCACCTCAAACCAAAACAAATTGGGTGACATTATTAATTTATATTCCCATAGGTCCCACAGACCACCTGAACAACATACTAAAATTTCATTTTGATAAAGTCATTTTTACGGCAGTTATCGTGCTATAGACAGACAGATAGAATGAACAAAGTCATAAACACTTTTCAACTTTGCTGCAGAGAAACACTTTTCAACTTTGTTGCAGAGTATTAAAAACAGATTATTAAAAAATAACTGCACTGCAAAACATTCATAATAAATAAATAAGTTAAAATGAAATTATTTTTAACTCGCACATTAAAGGAAGTTCATAAGACAGGTTCTTTTAATGAGATTAAAAAAATGTTTTAGAAGGAAAGGTTCTTTATAATGATTTAAAGACAGTTAGTTACAGAGAAGTTCTTTATAAGGAAATATAAAGAACTTGTTAAAAATATACCTTTTAGCCACATAAACATATTTATCATTAAAACAAAATATTTCTACCTAATGTTTAATGTGTCCATTAGAATCCTGAATTATTAAAAATAAAAGTTTATATAAAAATATCCGCAAAATGTTTTCTGTATTGAAATAATATAAATTCATTTGATAAAAATTACATGTCATATGATTATTTTGTCAAATATATGCAACCTCAAAATAACGCCAAACCTCATATGCTTATATCTGAAAACTTAACTGCAACTGCAAAATAATGCTAAGTATTGGCGAAGATTGGCAATGAAATCAAATTCATAATTTCGGAAGCTTGGTCTTAAATATTTTAATTTATGTAATTTGCTAATTAAAACTGCTGGATTACTTTAAAAAGTGAAGTATTAAAAAACTCCATAGTACTTACCTCTTCACATATTTCTGTCTGGTTATCTTTACCAAAAGATTTTATTAAATCCTCTTTTTTGGCCACTTGTCCTTTGGATACATTTGTAAAAACAGCATGTGTTTGAAGAACTTCATCTATATCTTTTTCTCTAATAAAAAAATAAAAAAGCTTAGATATATTGATGGTAGAGCAGTGTTTTTCAATTGCCAGCCCAGGCATCGATTATACCAGGCCACGAGATATTCTCTTGAAATTTCTCGTTTTAGTTTACTAGCATTTTTTTATTAATAAATATTTCACAGTGGAAATATTCATAGTACAGAAAGTGTAAATGGTATAATGTTCTAAAGCTGAAGCAGTAGATAGTTTCTTAAACTATTTTAAGACATTTGAAAAAAAATTTCATTCATTTATCTATTGCAGAGGAGTCATTTCATGTGAAATGAGCACAGCGGGTTGCTCATTATTTGTTGCCATTTTTGATCTGGGTCTATTTTTACTTGCAGGGGCAGGCCAAAATTCGGGTTTTTTGAGGTGCGGAAATGATTATAACTTTATAACTATTAAGATAACTGAACAAACTTTTTTCCCTCTAAAAGTAGACATTTTGAGCTTTGAGAATAGGTGTTTAAGTTGCATTTAGTTTTTAATTTAACATAACAAAAATGGACTTAAATTTAGTAAATAAAAGCAATTCATTAAACTTGTCATTTTCAGATGCCTATAACTCCAGAAAGGCTGAATACCAAGAACTAATATTTTTTTCTCACAAAGAAGAGAGCTTTTAGCTGATAAGAGAAAAAAATCCATTTTTATAACTTCTTCTATTTTATTTTTTTTAACATTAAATTTGCCAAAAATTCAAAAATTGCATATTTCAAGGTTAAATATCTTGAAAAGGGGACCTGAAAAAAATTTGAAATTTTTTGCGTTAACTACTCTATTGTTACCCTATTAGTGATATGAGAGTATCCTATTAGTGATATGGAGTTCAAATGAAGAATTGTCCAAATAGTGGCCCACAAACAAGTACTATGCTGAAATAGCATATTTCAACCCACACAGCACAGATATCTAGATCATATTCAGATTACATCCCATTGATCCAAAGCAAATCCACACATAAAATGATACATCCAATAGATATCCATAAGTAACATAATCTGGATCATTCCATGTTTATGTCTATATTACATCCAAAAATTACATGTTCTCGATAATGAACACAATATTGGTCTATTTTTCGTCCATGATGGAAGTAATATGGACATTTTGGATGATCTAGTCCATATTACATCCACCATGGATGAGAAATGGACCAATTCCATGTTCCTCATCTAATTTGCATCCATAAATTACATGCTCTGGATGAACCAAATGTGACTTCCCCTGCATATCCGTAGACGACATAATATAGATGAAGTACTTATCCATGTTACATCCATCATGGAAGAAAAATGAATCAATTCTGTATTCAACAAAATCGAGATGTGAAAATAAACTCTGTGCAGCAGGGTGCAAAATAAGTGTATCGCATCGCAAATTGTGATAGAAAATTTGTGTTTTGCTATGTAAAAATAAATTTGAATCTCATTTTGTGACTTAATTTTAAAAATCACAACAAATGATACATAACGGTAAAAAAAAAATCTTTCCGCAAACGTGCATAACTCCTGTAATATTCATGTTTGTTTGTTTTTTCCCCCCACACCCGGCATCTCGATATGTTTATAGGTACATTTTTTAAGAACTCATGAAATAATAGTTGTGGACTGCTAGTCAAAATATCGAAACTGCTACAGAAATGAAATTTTGATTAGCGGTTTGCTACTGAAAAATATTCTCTTATTTTGCACCTTGCTGTGCAGCTTTTTACGCTTTACCTTGCTATCATGGCTGCCGTGATTTGTGTTGTAATTTTGTTTTTCTAGTTGAATCTGTTTGCTTTATATTTTGTATTCTAAAATTTACAGAATAATTATTAATGTTATGTTGAATAACATACCTGATTTTTATGAGTTTAAACTTGTTAAAATCAAAATGACAATCAAGTTAGCAATTTTACTATACTATTACTGAAATTTATTGTAACTTTCAGATATTTTAAATATTTATTGTTTTAGTTTGATGGGGGCAATATGAACTCAGATTTTCATCATTACAGCTATGTTACAAACATCGACAGCAAAGGAAATAACAAAGTAATTGCTATTGCAGTACTTCTAAAACTGAAACTTTGGCGGGAGAGAAGAAAATCACAAAGTATTTAGTATTAAAATTTTATATAAAGTATGCAAAAAGTAGTTATCTAAGCATTAATTTCTACTAACTAGCCCCAATTCTTACTGAAATCTTTGAAAATAAAAATAACTTCAATGTATTTAATCTAGGAATATAGAAAGATTAAAGTTATATTATTATTTTGATTTACAAATGATAAGTCAAATGTTGTAGTGGTTAAAGATGTAGGTTCATGTCCATTGCACATCCATTATGCATCCATATGGATATCCATTAGACATCAATGTGGAAGTAATTTGGATGAGCAGTAGGAGTAATATGGATGAACATTAGACGTAATATGGATGATCCAGTATACGTCTATTGCACATCCATTTTACATCCAGATGGCTATGCATTGGATATCCATAGATGGTATCTGGAGTAACATCTGTGGATATCCATTAGATGTCAATACAGTACACATTAACCACCGGATTTCGGATCTGTTTTGGATGATCCAGATTACATCTATTGGATATAATCTAGATGAAATCTGGATGTAGTGTACTGTGTAGGAAAACTACTAAAATTCAATACGTAATAATAATTAAATTTATAAATGTACCAGAAATAATTTTTAACAGAACCAAACTCAAATAATACCAATGGAATTGAGCTCAAAATTGCTCAACATCATTGGATCCTAAACACTAGGATGAATGATATGCTAAAGGCTGATCATGTTTTAACAATTCACAGTAAAAGTGTTAATTGTTAAAACATGTTCTTCCTCGTACGTTTCTGCCTGTCAGAGAATTTAACAAATGGACTCATCCCAAACACATGACTAGACTGCCAACTCACGACAGCCATAAATATTATATATATTTCATAAAATTATTAAGCAATTATATAACAATATAAAAAAATCACATTGCAAAGCTATATTTTAAACTTAATTTAAGTGTAGTCTAATATTGAGAGAACAGGTTTAGTATACAGAATGTTGGCTTTGCCATTTTTTGGAGAACCAAAATGTCACCAAGGATGATGGTGTTTTAAAAGTAATTATGAATGCCATGTTAGGCTTTGTAAATAATTGAAAAATATATAAGTAAAATTCAAAAATGCATAAAAAACGTAAATATCACACAAAAATGAAAGATAGTGCATATCAATACTATAAAAATGGATAAAATAATGTAGGAACAGAATATTTACATAGGAATGGTCGTTCTCTGTCGAAGGCCGCAATGTGGCTAGAGTCGTTTGTGCAACAGTAAATCATAGCAATCAACCATAGCAATTCGAATATGGACCTACGACTGCTTCGCAGTCTTACCTCACTATGCTCACTCACTAAAATTACATTACAGAATCTAGTTCCGTTGGCTGTCGGAGGTTGCACGTAGCAACAGGTGTTCTGCAGCTCATAGAGCATAGGCTTACGGCCGCTGCGTGAATGTAACATGAAAATCAGAAAATTTAAATTTTCACTATACAAAGAGATAGTTGCCAAGTGTTCTGATTTACCCGGTGTTTCTCTATTTTTTATAGCTTATTCTGGAAATTTGATTTTCATGAAAAAAAAATCCGATTTTTCAAAGCAAATGATTTTTTTAAATACATGTACATATTTCCCCTATTTTCTAAATTCCCGCAAACACATAGTTTTGTGAAGAGAAAGAGACAGCTAAAAGATCCCATGCACTCTCCCAAAGCATTTAAACTTTACATAATGTCATTTAGCATCGCCAATGATTGATTTCGTAATTCGTTCAAGCGCAGATGACGCCTTTTGTACTAACATAGCTGCCAACTCACCTGGTTTTACCGGGATACTCTTAATTTTACAGGGATACCCGGGTAAGTCACTCAATCTCGCGGTTTTCACTCAGCTGCCCTTATTTTTCCTCTTTTTAGATAGAAATAATGCGAATGCAAGTCATGACTTTCAGTTGTTTTTTTCGTGTCAATTTTTTGCTATTGTGGTGGAGGAATAGATCGCGAGTGACGTTTGTATTTTTGTATTTGTATCTACAGGTTATAAAAGTAAAAAATTTGTACATAGATCATGGATGTTCCAAAAATGTTGCAAAATGAGAAACGAAGTCACAAATTTTGAGATTTCCCGTTCTTTCATCTAAAAAGCAGTTTTCCAGTTATCTCAAATGGCGATTATTCCTACTGCATCACGAGGGAGAAAAATGACCAATAATTATCTAATTAATGTGGAACAAACTCATTTGCATTGACTAAAATTTTATTAAATTACTTTGCTTTATATACAAAACTATTCTTCAGACATATTATTATTGAAATGAAAGTCTTTCTTGTAGTAGTTTCGTTAAAAATGGCATTTGTGCACGATCCTCCTTACATTTCGTTTTATTGTGAAACCTATTTTCTACTTTTGCAACCTATTTACATCGTTAAAATATTTTATAATTATTTCGTATTTTATACAGAAAAACTATTGTTAGTTGCATTATAGTTTATGCTATATGTTAACTGCATTATAGTTTTAAACAATCCGTGTTATAGAATTACTTATGAAACGATCCATTTTTTGTCAAAAACAGTGATAAACTTCGAATGAAAATTTATGTATATTTTTTTTATGATGGGGTACACTGGCAGTCGGGTGCATTCGGGAGGGCAGTGACTCACAGGAGAGTTTTAAAGTGCAGAGAAATTCGGAGTGCGCAATTGCGTAACATTTTAGGATGGATTGTCTCTCGGAAAAAAATACTTTTAGACATTTTTTTGTTTTTAGTCTCTGCGTATAAGTCACCCCCCCCCCCCCCCCCACACACACACACACTTTTAAACTTTTTTTTGTCACAAATTTCTTGACTTATACGCGAGTATATACCATAGCTGCCAACCTCCAAATATGAAAAACCGGGAGATTTTGATAAGCCCAATTTTAGACGATGCAGACAGATTGCAAAAGTGGAAATTATTTTCACAATTAAAGGATAATTATTGATCATCATTTTCTAGACACAGTGGGAATCATCACTTATTAGTACTGATTATGCAATCACAGGGAATCCGATTTTCAGATTTAAGAATGGGAAAATTCCAATCTGAAAATTTGTAACTTTGTTTCCAATTTTGGGACTGATTTCACAACATTTTCACCAACATAGTAATTAAATACTTTCTAAAGATATGATGAAAAAGAAAATAGCACATAATTTCAAAAAGAGATGGCAAAATTGAAAATCGCAAAGTTTCAGGAGCGATTCAATTGAAAAATTCTTGGAGTTTTCAAGGAAAACCCGGTCCAAAATCACCCTCGCTATTGGTGACAAAAATTTAAGCAAAATTTGTAGAGCTTCAAAAAGATGAAGAGCACAAAAAAAAAAGAGAAATTAAAGAAAATACAAAACATTTCAAAGTTTTTCACTTATAAAAATGGCTTTAAAATAAAACCTTTTTCTTAAATGCTTTTATTTTAAGATACTTTTTATAAAACAAAACTCAGAGGGGGAGGGGGAGGGGCATATTTTGAGCTTCTGAAATTAGCCAAAACTAACACTTTGATTTGAAGAAAACTATATTATTTTATTTATTTTTTTTTTTAGAGGTGCTTTTTGCATATTTTGTTTAAGGGACAAAAATTTCTAGTCTTGCTGCTGCATATTGTCTCTTAAGGAGTCATTCTCTGACCTCTCTCCCTCATCATTTTAGGGTAAATCCGGAGATCAGGTCACCGCAAATTTTTTTCTAAGTACAAAATCGGGCCAAGTTGGCCTGTGGTTGGCGCTTTCTTCCGTGTTTTGAAATTGGCTCCACCCATCCTCAGTGATGTCATTTACCGTCATTAGAAATAGGCTCCTCCTACCAAAATGATGTTTTGGTAGAAGAACCCTATTTCTAAAGACAGACTATTGTGTTTGTTCTAAACAAGATTTTCTAATATAAATGATAATTTAATTTAACTTAAATAACAGTGAATAATACTCAAAAAAACGTTACAAAATCAGACTTTTGTGTATTTTAAGAAAATTAAATAACTTTATAAAACTGCAGAATAAAAAAATTAATAATACTCATGTAAACGTTCCAAAATCAGATTTTTGTAAAATTTAATATTTTTATGCTACAATTTTATCTGTGCATATCGCACGTATCAAGATCGCTTTCTCCATCTAACTGAGGATCCATATAAAGGAAGGGGTTCGACCTACAGGTCCGTGTAAGGGCAGGGATTCGATCTAAAGATCGAAAATTGTGGAACGGATGTATCGGTGGTCCGTATGTACCAGTGGTCCGTACAAGGGCAGGGGTTCGACCTAAAGGTTGTTCTACACCGGAACGGGGCCCCCAGTGATCTCTGGTTTATTAGGAACGGTCGCCTGCGGCGCCCAGACACAGAATATGCTACAATTTTATCTGTGCATATCGCATGTAGCAAAATCACTTTCTCCAAAATAAATCATATAACGAAAGAACAAGCAAACACGCACAACAATGGCCAAAAATATTGATAGAAATGTTCTTTTACATCAAAAAACTGTAGCAAACACAAAAACGTATTCTTATTGGATGTTACACAATTTCCACCGAAAACATCCGATACAAGAGGTTACCAGATTGCAACATAAAGCGCTCACAAAGTGCGTGGCGTCTTCTCCGATTTAACCTCACAAAGTGCGTGGCGTCTTCTCCGATTTAACCAAGGTGACCTAATCTCCGGATTAGCCCATTTTAGCAATCCACAAACTAGCAATATCATCAAAGGATCAGAAGATGAACAATTAGCCTATAGGTCTGTTAATTGTGTTTTATGTTCAATTGTACATATGTATTTATAATGCTATCAAGATTTTTAATTGATTGTTTTGCTGTTTTTCTATTCTGTGCTTGTTCTATATGGGCTAATTAAATTACTGGATGTCTTTACATACCAGGCAATTTTCATGGAGGGTATCTTTGTATCCTCCAAAAAAAGGGTAAAAATCTTTACAACAAATATTTTGGATAAAAATCTTTACATTTTAAGAGAGAAATATTTTTATGCAAAAGTTAATCGTACAAATTTTAAAAGCCCTGTGTGTGATAGGCTGCACTTAAAACTCAGATGTAAATTTTCAATTCAATGAATCTAGCTAATCACTTTGAAAATTTACTTCAAGGTAAAATGAAGGACAACCTAAAGCAATAGGCAAATGTAATATTTTCGGCATCTGCTACTGCTTTATATAGTGTTTTATTTAGATTAAAATATTTTACGAAGTTTTTACTTACACTTTATTTCTCCACGACATAACCTTATTTTTATAACACGCAATTTCAAAACGCTTTCCTCCTTTCTTCATGCGGACGACAGCAACATTAGTTAGTCTAATCTGATTTGTAGGCGTAAATATCGACATTTTCACGATCTTTATTCAATGTTACCCAATATTAACAAATTGCGTATTAAATTTTAAATCAAAACAAATCCATATAAAAATACCATACAAAAAATGAATGCATGAACGGTCGCAGTCAACAAATAAATTATTTGTAAAAGCCTACATCAGGAAGGTAGAGGGTATCTACCTTCATGGCCTATATAAAGGAATTCAATTGTAATGGCAGTTGCAAACTAGGAAGATGGCAACCATAGAAGTTAAAGTAAGTAGGCCGATATCGTGTCAGACAATAATTCAGGTGGCGTTAGGGTAAGATAAGTAGTCGTGAAAGTTCCCAAGGCGAAAGACCTACAATATTCAATTTTGTAAAAATAAAATATAGATGAGTTTCATGTGACGTTGCACTCCGCGATTCCACTTTACGGCATCCATGTTTGTTGTAAAATATTGGTTTACATATTACAGATGATTTTTAGAAATTTATAATCATTTAGTACCTAATTTTTGTAGGATATATCTAAATTTATCCTCTCTTAAGAATATTTAGTGCGAATGTTGATAAAAAGATATGTGTTGTTGTTGACCACGGTGTAAAATAATTTGTTGTTGACCACGATGTAAGATGATATGATATTTTTTGAAATTTATACATTCAAATACAAATTCAACAGTAAAAATTTACAACAAAAAAAAATAGTTTTAAGCAAATGGAGAAAAATAATAAAGAAAACCTTTTAAAATTGCATAATTTTTTCTAATTTAAAGGGCAATTATGCACTTTTTGACAAATTTTTGTAAAAATAATACATTGATACGGAAGATTCCCTTTAATCATTTCACAAATTTACTTTATTTTAAATATCTATTATTACTTAAACTAAAGCTATAAAATAATAAGTTGAATAAACATATCATTTGGAATTATGCATTCTTCAAAGCAATTGGGGCTTACATTTTTTACACTCAAGCAAATATGTACAAAAGTGATGACAGAAAGTTAGCTTTGGGTGGGTTGGATGTGTGCTGCGGAAAACCGACGTAGTCCCTATCAAAACTGATAAAAATGTAAACAAAAGAGTAACTCGCATTTGTGGTAAATAATGCGACATTATTTATTTAGAACTAAACTCATTTTCTGCCTAAATATATATTCATTTTCTTAATATAAGTTGGGCTTCACCTTTTAACTTAAAGCTAAAATAAGACCCTAACGTTAAGCGCCATCTATTGGCGTGGGATTTTTAAGAACGGCGAATTTTCCGAAGCTCTTTCACCTGATTATCTTACACCGTGACTTTCGTGTAACTGAAAATAAATTGAAGATAATAGTACAAGGTTTCACTTATATGAAAATTACTAACTGTAAGATTTAAAAATTTTCAATCTTTATGAGACACTAATTGAAAAATGGAGTTGTGCTAAAAATGTATCAAATATAATACTTACCCTTATATTGACCCTCCCGGGGACCAGTGAAGATATATTGATTATTTTGACAGCTTTATAATGTGCTTACCTAAATTAAGTTGAGTTATTAGGTAAAGTGCTATTATTATATACCAAGTGAATTTGCTGTCTAAGAGGAGAAGGTGAAGTAAAGCCTGGTTCAGGTCGGCGTTTTGGCGTAGTGGGGGCTTCCCTGAGTAATTAGGGGTCGAAAACCGACTGAAGATCAAAACAAGAGAGGAAAGCACCCATTGCTCCAGATCAGTTTATCAGTTTATTGGCTTTATCAACCAGTAGGGTAAGGTGGAATGGGGGACGAAGCAGACATAATGGCTGCTTTGAAGGTGGACCCAATTACTGATATTGGTGGTTATATGACAAGGTGTGTTGCCTGTTATAAAACATTGTGAATGAAGTGGGGAAGATTAAAGTTTCAGTTCCTGTTCAAACAAGAATTAGAGACGAGCTGGTTCTAATGCTGGCGGTTATGATTGAGCAACAAACATTGATTGCGGTCCAGACGGGACAACTAAGTGTAACAGAAAGACCTGTTTCATATGCACAAGTGATGGAGAAGGGAGAGAAGCGTGGAAGGTCCAAGAGTAAGAAACGTACTACTCATGTATTGACCATTCATCCAAGTATTGAGTAGAGTTCGGATAAAATGAAGGCTGAAGTTCAGAACCTGGTGAATCCCCATAAATTGGACATTAGTGTAAGGGGAGTTAGGCAGATAGCGAAAGGTGGAATTATATTGGAAACTGGACGAGAGGAGGATATTGATTAATTCATCAAAGAATTCACGGACCAGGATGAGTTAAAGCTTTTTAAAGTTGGAGAGCCAGTAAAGAAAACCCTCAAATGATATTGGATAATGTTGAAGGGAACATTACTGAGGATAATGAGAGAAAATAGTTTCTCAGAATGAAGGGATGAGTAATATTACGGAATTTACTGTTAGATCTCATTTTAAGGGAAAAAGAGACAACAATTGGGTAACTAACCTCTTTGAATCCAGTGACATTTGGTATCTTGATCAAACGAGGAAAAGTAAGGAGTTTTTGAGAGCGAACGTGGGTTATAAATGTCGATTTTATGGACATATTAGAAAGTACTGCTGATACAATGAGGTCTGTGTAAATTGTGGTGAAGAGGGTCACAAGGCGACAGGATGTATAGGGAAACGGTGTGCATGAACTGTACTAGGTTCAACGGATCATAGATGCACTGCTAGTGACTGTAATATTTACATCAAAGAATTGGAATGTGTTTCTTCTAAAGTGAACTATGGGTAACCCTAGTTTGCTTGGTTCCCATTTGTTTTTGGCTTGTTGTTTTACAGACCTTTTATTGTTGAAATGACTTTATGTGTCCTTTCTTGTATGCCACTATTTTCATTATGTTGTTCATGTGTATCTTATTGTATTTATTTGATACTCTTTGCTTTTTGTAGATGTTTAGTGCATGTCCTTTATGTTTGCAGTAGGTACCAGTTTGTAGTATTGTCCTTTATGTTTGGGCGGGGTTGCCTATCGTGGCGGCTTTTTATCTGCCGTATACCTTCGGGTGGGTCGGTATTTCTTTATGATTACCCTTATGTAGAAAGGGATTCAAGATGAAACGTTCGTGTTTACTTTCTGCGCTAGGGTTGCCGTGCTATTGGTTTTTCGCCAATTTTGACAATTATTGCCTGCAATAATAGCCGGCCAATGTAAATTGAAGGAACATATATGCGAGTTAATTAATGTACAAAATGTTAAAAAGTTATGTATAAAGGATTTAGATATAAAGGCTTTGGTATTCAAATCGTTTGGCAAAGGAAAATTCAAAATATTCCGCCTAGGAAACCAGTAAGTAGTTAGCAAAACATACCAAAGTAGTTAGCAAAATATATCAATTAGTAGTTAGCAAAATATATCAATTTCAAATCTCAATTTCAATTTCTAATATTTTTTAAAGATTTTAAAACAAAAGTCACTTTCGGCTCAAAAAAACGAACTTTCGTTTTTAAATCCTCGCCTCCGAAAAAATATCGACAATTTCGACTAATAATTTGCATTTTTA
Organism: Amaurobius ferox; assembly: GCA_951213105.1. NCBI lineage: Eukaryota > Metazoa > Arthropoda > Arachnida > Araneae > Amaurobiidae > Amaurobius > Amaurobius ferox. The sequence goes on from OX578137.1 coordinate 101,377,206, forward strand.
GAAAGCTCAAAGATCTGGCTTTCTTACAAGCCCAATCTGGTCAATAATTAGCTTTAAATAGCAGCCCGATCCTGATTTTAAAGAAGTAATGATTTTAAATTTCTCACCGATTTCTCGAGAAGTTCCCACCGACTTCCCACTTACTCTGCGCGCGCAACCGGGAACGTCACGCCGTTTCCATGGAGATTGTGAATCGGATCGGGTTATTTTGAACGATGTAGCATATGGTCATTATAAAACTTAAATGATGGAATTATGGTGGATTAAATTGTGATGTATTGTATACATCGGGTGAAATTATTATATTTATATTTTAAATGATGGAACGATATGGAATTTTTAAATGGATATTTTAATTTTATGGATATTTTAAATGATGGAACGATGGAATGAGGATGATGGAATCGGAAGTCCTTCCAAGAGATTGGTGGTAGAGGAAGGAGGGTATGGTATCTGTGGATGCCTCCCCCACTGGGTTCCGGTCTAAATTGGGTGAATAAAAAGAAAGTTATGAAGATTGTCACGGAGGGCGCGGTAGCCCAGTGGTTAGAGAACGAGAGCATTAAAAAAATATTCAGGAAATATTTAATTCTGCTTCACAGCTTGCAGAGGTACTGTTCCAAACTGAATTGAAGATTCCAAGACTCACATTAAAGCAAACAACACGTGCAAATCCTCCTACCACTTCTGTTGAAGAATACTACAGGGTCACTATCTTCATTCCTTGTGTTGATAGTCTGATTCAAAATTTACATGATAAATTCGTTTCAAATGAGGATATTCTACTAAGTTTCCAGATACTTCTTCCTAGTTTTACTTCTGTTGATGACACAAGCAAGTTGGAAAGTTTGTCTCCACATTTCGACGATAAAATGTCATTCTCAAAACTGAAAGCTGAATATGAACTGTGGTGTTGTTGTTGTTGAGACCCAGACCGTCCGACCTACCAGAAAGGTGTAAGGTAACTGTTTGGACGGCCGGGAAGTGCCACCCAATTTGGACCGGATCCCTGTGGGGGAGGCATCCACAGGGACCGTACCCTCCTTCCCCTACCACCAAGAAAGAGTTTTAACTATTGACACTAACAATGAGGTCCTGAAATTGTTAGAGCATTATAATGGTACCTATTATCGTACAATCAGGTACCTCCTTACTGTCTTGGCTACAACTGCTAGTGTAGAAAGATCCTTTACGACACTAAAAAGGGTGAAAACTTTGCCTCGTAGTGTAATGAGTGATGACAGACTGAGTGCACTTGTCATGATTTCAATTCACTCCAACATTACTGTGGAACCGGGTAAGGTCATAAATATTATGGCAGGTAAAAAGTCGAGGAGATTGCTTCTGTAGCAAGTAAAAAATGTCGATCTGCGATTGAGCTTGCATGGCAGTTAATTCGCTGTTGGAATTTGAATAAGTAAAATATAAATAAAATAAGTAAATTATAACTTTCCACTTTCAAAGTTTTTATAATTATAGATATCTGTGGTAATAAATTTTTAATTTAAAAATACTGTAGTAACTAATTTTACTTCCTCAAATTAAATAATTGACGTGTAACAAGTTTAAGTTGTAATATATAAACATCAAAATGAAAAATGAAATAAAAAAAAAAAAATCTGATGTGGACAGCACATGACTTTCCTTATGTATAATGCAATGAATTTACTACTTTTACAGTAAAAAAACATAGGTTTTTCTTATAGTAGATACTTATATTCTTTCCAAATATTGAATTTTCGACAATTAGTCGTCATTTTAATTGATTTAGCGTATTTTTAACCATTTGGCGAGATTTTCGTTAATTTGGCAACATTTAAAAAAGTTGCTAAGTTCGCGACATTCCGCCAAATTCGTCGCCAAAATCTCGCCAAGCGTTGTGGACGGAGACATAAATTATTCTTATAGCATATAAATGACTATTGGGGTTCAAATGCAAAAGCATTATTTAAAGTATCTTTTCTCATGAATGGAACGAGCTAGATCCACGAGAATGATGTCACCCAATTTATCGCATGATATTACATATGAAAAGTGAACATGTTTCTCAACAGTTAATATTTTTTTTAATTTATGGGATTTTTTGATAAATTTATTTGAAAAATGTGCAATATCTCGAGAACGGTTTATGCTAGCGGTCTAAAGTTTATGTCAATCGTTTTCTAAGGAAAAATTACATAAGAAATGTCTACTTGCGTAATTTTATTAAAGGTTTTGATTTTTTGATAATTTTTTCAAAATTTCACTCCAAAATTTAGGGGGGGGGGTTCTGAACATTCGATTGCGTTTAAAAACAATAGGCTTCCAGTATTCATGGATTGTGATTTTTGTACCAAATTTCATTCGAATCGCTCCATTCGTTCGTGAGATATCGTCTCCACAGACTCACCGACACACACACACACAGACATCACTTCAAAAGTGCTCGATTCGTGATCAGAGATGCTTGAAACGTGCTCTCTCGTCGAAAACTCGAATTCGAATTTTCGACCCTGTCACAATACTTTCGTTATACATTATGTATATAAGGAAAGTAAAAAACAACGGCAAGTGGGAGGGGGGTCACAGCTCGGCACTAATGGAAAGAGTTAACGCTAGAAAGGTAAAGGTCCATTACGGTTTCAAGCATAAGGTTCAGCCCCCCCCCCCTCGAAATGAAATCCTGGCTACGGGCCTGGCCTGGAGGCATAGATAAATTAGCGCCTATCCTAAAATAGGGTGCAATAGAATATGCCGGAATAATTATAATGTAAGCGCGAAATACAAGCACTATTGTAGATTATGATTATTAACATTATATACACTGCCCGATATGGGAATGCAACACCATAAATCTTTGACCGTATATTTATGCAAATTGCGAGACAAACGCAGTTGGCCGATGTATGCAAATGATCTGAAATGCAAGTAAGTCACCTGATTAGAGCGTGGGATAAAAGGGATGGAAACGCAAAAGAGCTGATGATGTTGTTACTGTCTGTCGCTTACGGAAATCCCTTTTCCGAGCTGTTTCTCGTTTCAGAAGACACGTGTTGTTGAAGAGATGCCGAAGTCCGCTTCAGAATTCGGACGGTCGTGCGAGGTGATTCGTTTCAGATCTACGTGCGGCTGGGTGGTCATACTGCGTATCGCCGTTGAAACGCCCATAGATACGTCCACTGTGCAAAGGATTTGGAGAAGATGGATTGAAGAACGGCATGTGAATAGACATAGAGTTTCGTCCAGAACAGAGCAGCAAGCGCCTTTAATCTCCAATCTCTAGGTGTGGTTCTTATCTTCATACTGTGACATTATTTCATTGGGCCATAGTTGGAGGTTCGAGGTTTTTGATTTACTGTTTTTATTATTTGACTTAGCTCCTAGTGTGGCAGTTTGCTGCACAATTAGCGTTTAAGCAGTTTGGGGGGTTGATGCAGATCTGAAGGTTACCTATCATTTTAGCAGTTTAGGATTTAAGACATTTTGTAGAAACGCAAAGATCGCGAGTTTTATTTAATATCAACTGATTAAGGTGGGACGTTCCTAGTACCGAATATCAAAGTTAAGTACCGAACGGGGTCTCTTACGAGATTTAGCCTTGCGATGATCATAGTCATGCAGATTAAATAATAGTTCATTGGGACAGATGGCAGATTTTTGTAGAATTTAAGCGCTAGCTTTTTAATTTGGGCTCTAACGGTTTTTATTTTGAAGTCTTTCCTAATTACCGAGTTTCTTAAGTATCTAGGGGCTTTCCTTAAAATCCTTAGGGTTTTGTTTTGTCTTGTCTCTAGTAAGTCTATGCTAGTTTTACAGGCATATCCCCATACGGGTGCTGCATATAGCATTCCCGGGCGGATGATCGATTTATAAATTAGGAGTTTATTTTGATAACATAGATTTCCGTTTCCTATCATTGGGTATAAGGCTCTTATGGTTATATACGCTTTTTTGATTATGTTCGTTATGTGCAGTTTCCAAGTTAGGTGGGAGTCTATCGTTACACCTAGGTATTTAGTAGATTTTTCCGCTTTTAGGGCATGATTGTTTATGTACAGAGGAGGCGGAGGTTTACGTTTTCTAGAGAAATAAATCCAATGACATTTATTGGGGTTTAATTTTATTCGCCATTTTCCAGCCATGTTTGGAGTATGTCTAAGTGTTGTTGTAGCTGTCTGTGCATTACTGAGACGTAAGGGTGTTTTACAAGTATCGCGCTGTCGTCTGCATAGAGTGCCAGCTCCGTGTCTGGGGTGCTGGGAATGTCATTTAGATATATGTTAAAGAGTGTCGGGCCCAGGATGGATCCTTGCGGTACACTACTTTTAATGATCTTGGGTGTAGAAAAGTTATTTTTTACTCTGACTTGAAAGTGTCTGTTATTTAGGTATGAAATTAAAAGTTTGACAAGTGCGTCAGGGACTTTTAGAGTGATCAATTTGAAAGCTAATCCACGGTGCCACACTTTATCAAAGGCTTTTTGCATGTCAAGAAAAATCGCAGTTGTTGTGAGTGTGTGCGTGGCAGAGTCAATATCCGTCGTGCTCATAATGTTGGGTACTGCTAAGTGCGGCTCGAAAAGTGCTCTTTTGAATACGTTCCAGTTCACCCTCTCTTGTCCCAGAGAGGCTGGAAGGGGAGAGTTCAAATCGAATGTCACCAATACCGGTAGATGATTCAAGTCGAATTCATTCAGGGTATCAATTGTGTGAGCGCATTCTATGTTTCTCGTTAGGACAAAGTCTATGAATAAGCCATTGGCACCTGAGAAGCAGGTTGGTCTGGACGGTGCAATGATGTCAGTGCTTGTTGTGTTTAGCAATCTATGTATCTGTGTACCGCGTATGTTGGCTCTCCTGCTGCCCCACGCTCGGTGGTGTGCATTGAAGTAGCCCGCGAGTATTGTGTTTGGATATCACGAGAAAAGCAGTTCCAGCTGCGCAGCTACATTTATACCACTCATGTTTTTGACATATATTGAAGTTAGGATAAATGGGTTAACGTTATTTATTTTAATTTTTATACTAGTATTTTCTATACCTTGAAGATTTAAGTTGTTTATTTCCTCATGGGGAATATTACTTTTAATATATATTGCTGTTCCTCCATGGGGATTTCTAGCAGTTACATTTGAGCTAAGGGTATGATAGCTATTATAGATTGCTATATTTAGTTTTTTGTTTTCTCTAACTTTAGTTTCCTGGATTAGCAGGGCATCTACATCATTTTCATTTACGTAACTCCTAAGTTCATTTATTCTTGGAGATATGCCGTTCGCATTCCAAAATATTATTTTAAAACTTTCTTTTTTGGATCTATTCATGGCGGGTTTGTTTCTCACTGTTTTTATTAAATTCCGCGATTATTTTAAAAGCCTCAAAGACCATTTGCATTTGATCGCTCTTTTTTTAATTAACTCAGCGAGCTGCATCAACAGATGTTTTATATCGTCTAGGTTGAACATACTGATAAATCCTCTAACGAGGTTGAGGATTTCATCCATCTTTTCATCATTGGATTTACCAGCAGGTTCGGTCTCAGCTTCCATTTCCTCAGTCTCAGCTACAATTTCCTCAGCCTCAACCGCGGTTTGATCTGTTTTGTGAGTATCCTTTTGGACCTTGGTAGTCTTGTTTTTTTTCAGCCGATTTGTCTAACTGCTGTATTTGCGCGAGCTCTTCTTCTCGGGCGCGTTTAGTTTTCTGCCATTCCTGAACCTTTTTTTCTAATCTTAGTTTTGCTTCGCTTGCCTCTTTGGCGGCTTTATCAATTGCTGTCCTCTGTTTTATGTCTTTATGAGCTATTCTCACTTCCCCCACAGGCGTTTCTCTGGAGGTCGACGGTTTAGGGGCCTGCTCTTGCACCGATCTGGTAGGTGCTGAAGTTTGAGTTCTTTTAACCTGTGGCACAGAGTTCGAGGAGCCCTGATGGGGTGCCTGAGGGTTTAGACCGAGGGCTTTTTGACTCCAAGGAGGTATCTGATTTTTTGGGGGGGAGGGGGCATACCCCGGTGCCTTTCCTCTGTTCCAGGGGTTCATGGGGCATTGTCTGAAGTTCGCCGGGTGCGAGTTGACCGGTTGCTCCATTGCAGTTAGCACACGTTGCCTTCTCCGTCCTTGGTCTTTGGCAGTCCCGTGTGAAGTGTTCTTCAGCACACTTAAGGCACTTTGGTGGCATGATGCAATTCTCAGAGGAATGACTGAACTGCTGGCACCGGTAGCAGATTTTGAAGCCCCGTGCTCTGAAGGCTTCTACCTTCACAGCCAAGTATCCTAATCTTGTCAGTCTGTATACCCTCTGCCAGTCTTCTGTAGGCCTAATGCTGACTAAGAAGATCGGCAGGGGCAATCTCGTTTTTGTGTTTCTCAGTTGAGAAACCCGGACTACATCTAATCCTTCGGATGTTAGAGTGATTTTTATTTCCTCAATGTTATAGTTTGTTGGTAGCCTCTTCAAAACTACCTTTTTGGGCCTTTCCGTCTTTAAGTTTAAACTGTGGAAGAGGATTTTCTCACTAGATAAATGGCGTTGTACAACCCTATAACGTCAGCGTCATTTGGAATCAATTTTAGCATGTCTCCTGTGAGCTTGCCAGATTCTTTATTACCTGAGATTTCATTTAATTTTTTAAGGAGAGCCTGATAATTGTCATTAAACTTGATGAAAAACATTCCGCTTTGGGGTCTTTTTTCTCAACCTCTACACTATTTTGCCTGTCACTATTTTGAACCGTTTTTGGTTTTGGTGCACTTTTGAACACTACGGGTTGCGCGACAATTTCAGCATAACTCTTAGTTTTAACATTATCATTTACATCATTATCAATTTTTTCACTACAATCCATGTTATCCTGGTCACTAGATTTTAAGTTTAATTTTCCATTCTGGGTTTTGGTAGGAGTATCCATAGTGGATTGCCCCTCTATCTTCCTCTTTTTATTTGGATTTTCAACAGTTTTAAGTTTATCTTCATCTTTAATTTCTTTAATTAAGCCTAGTTCCATGATTTTACATTTAATTACATCACTAGAATTACTTCCTTCACAGTTATAAATCTCATTTAAATTACTAGCATAAAACCTATCCAAATTCTGGACCAACAAAAAAGAATTTACAGAAAGAAACGAACCCAGAATCCTGGAGACTTGGTCCTCGTCCTGTCCGAGTAGTCCATTCGTCAGCAGCTTCCTGATGTGTAGCGTCAGAGTGTAGATTGCCAGTGCACAGAAGTTCACCGCGTTCTTGACTTCTTCCTTCCAAGCGGACATCAAGGCATGTGAATCGTTGCAGTGCACAAGTCCATCCAGAAGTACGTCAGCACGGGTTGATCGACGCATTCGAAGGCATGCGGTGACGGCCCTACAAATGACGACGGTTGACATTCTGCAGAATTTGAAGGGTACATTGGATGTTCCAATATCAGCAAAGGCGGCGCCAGGCCTTCACAATTGGGGTGCTATTTGTTGGAGGCTCATAATTGGCGGTGCTCATGAGAAGCATGTATAGTTTAAAAATAAGAAATAGTTTACTTGTGTAACTTTAATTCATTATATTTTGTTCACCGATTTCTGCACGATATAGCCATGATCTTAATTCGTAAAAAACACTAAATAAAAAGAAATTTGAAAACTATGAACACGCTAGCACAGACGGCAATGCAATATTGACAATGCTCTGCCAAATTCGATACGAAACTAACGTGTCTGTATCTTTCCGCGATAGGCGAAAGTTCATGACAGATTTATTTATTGAAGCCTTGCGTATGTGCAGTCATTTGGAACTGGATCTAGCCAGAAATCCTAAAAATATCTGATCTCAGATTTAATTTTAATGGGGGGGGGGGCATTACTTGAAAAGATTAACGCAATTTTTAAATGCATCTTTAGTCTATAAAAATGTTTTCATGACAGATTTTATTTAGAAAGTTTTTGCTGTTTCAAACATGCATGAATAACCAAATTTGCAAAAAATTTGAATGAGGGGCAGAGTGTTACTTATAAAGATAAACACAATTTTAAAATGCCTTTTTGATTTATGAAAATGAGTTTTCATGTCAGATTTTATAACATTTTTTGCTGTTTCAAACATGCATGAACATCCAAATTTGCATAAAATTTGAATGGGGGAAAAAGTTACTTATAAAGATAAACATAATTTTTAAATGCATCTTTGTTCTATAAATGTGTTTTCATATCAAATTTTAAGCAGATTAACTTCTTTTTATAACTTTTTTGGCTGTTTCAAACATGCATATATACCAAAACTTGAATGGGAGGGGGATGTTTTGCATAATTAACACAAAACTTTTTTTGCAGTTTCAAGCATACATGAATACCCAAATTTGCAAAAAAATTGAATGGGGGGAGGGAGTGTTACTTATAAAGATTAACACAATTTTTAAATGCATTTTTGGTCTATAAAAATGTATTTTCATGTCAGATTTTATAACCTTTTTCGCTGTTTCAAACATGCATGAATACCCAAGTATGCAAAACATTTTAATGGGTGGTGGTGGCATTACTTTAAAAGATTAATTCAATTTTTAAATGCATCTTTAGTCTATAAAAATGTGTTTTTATGCCAGATTTTATGCAGATTTAACTACATACTTTTTATAACCTTTTTTGCTGTTTGAAACATGCATGAATATCCAAATTTGCATAAAATTTGAATGAGGATAAATGTTACTTATAACCATTAACACAATTTTTAAACGAAAAATGTTTCAATCCGACAAAGGTTAAAAAATAGATTATAAAATAGTAAAAGATAATATGTAAAATAGATAAGATATAAAATAATGAAAAACATAACATATAAAAAATATATTTCTCTCCTCAAATGAATAGCTGTATCAGACCCGATAAATTTTTTTTAGCAAGATTCAAATTTGGACCAATTTTGCATTAACAGCGGACAGACATTGTTACAGTTTAATTTTCGACATAAATTACACCAGTTTTAAGTTGCGATCTTCTGCGTAAAATTCGTCAAAATCTGTTGGAAATTTAAGTTTATCACGGCGGATAGCTCCAAGATTCATTTGCGCCATTTTCACTTTTCAGCTTATACGGTAGTGGCCAAAATTGTGAAAACTTTTGGAAAAAGTGTATTTTTGAGGTTTGATGGCTCATAACACCACCTTTTTTGTACAAATACCATAAAATTATATTTCAATAGAAAGATAATTTAATCAAGATTGTAATGCAGCAATATTTATGAATTATATTTTAATAGAACAGCATTTAGAAAGAAGAAAATGAAATACATAGGAAAAATGAGATCTACAAAAATTCTCACCATGTCAGTTAATACATAGTTGGGTAACCTGTAGCCTTAATTACCACCTTACAGAGCTTTCCCATGGAGTGAACCAAGTTTTTTAGTTCTGCAGCTGTTATAATGTGAAACCAAGATTGAATTATTGCTTCTGTTAATTGGGTTTTATTGCTGGGTTGCTGACTAACACATTTTTTTTTCTTTTTTTCTCACTTGCTTTTATTCAAAAGTAGCGTGAAATTGTCAATATGTAGTAACTTCTTTTGTAAAGCTCTTTAGGATGTCAGTAGTAAGAAAACAGGCGTTCACCGGCAAAGCGCAGCAACTCAGCAGCTCTGCTACGTCTCCTCACAGCTTTGTCGTGCCTCCTTAGTAGTAGTGCGGAGATGTTTGAATGAGATAACACAGTTTTTGTGAGGAAGAGGGAATGAGTGATACCTGCGGAAAAGGAAATGATACACTTTCCCATGAGGAGGGAGAGTGTTAGACATTCTCAACGAAGATTTTCCCTGAAGGGAACATGAGTAATACACATAATTAAAAAGAGTTTACTTTTTACACTTACTATGACTAGGAACAGATGAAAACAAAACATACATTAAAAATTATAAACTAGAAACTTGTTAAATAATATACACACATACAAAAAAATATTTATTTTTTAGGTTTGTGCCTACCATCCACCCGGCGCAATGTACTGTCACAAACCCATTTTTTTAAATGTTCAATAGAGAGAATCTTGACATAGATTTTTGACACAAAGTTCTTTTCACAAAATAATTTTTAAATTCAGGATCTTTCCAATATTCATAATCTTCTTTTCATAATTCTTTTATTCTAAATCTTCTTTTTAAAATTCTTGATTCTTAATTCAAAACTATTTTTCATGAAATGGGTTTTTTTTTCTTTTTTATGCACAGATAGAAAAAATATATTTATTTTTTAGGTTTGTGCCCACCATCCACCCTGTGTAACGGCATCGGGCGCGGTTAGTACTTGGTGGGTGACCACCTCGGAACACCGCGTGCTGTTGGCCATCTCGGGTGCGGTATCCCCGTGGTTTGCGCGCTAGATTTGCACGCTACCACAAATGCCGCCGTGTTCATGCGGAGTACGATCACGTTAAACATGTGGGTCCGTAAGTCCTTCCGAGAGGTTGGTGGTAGGGGAAGGAGGGTACGGTCCCTGTGGATGCCTCCCCCACTGGGTTCCGGTCTAAATTGGGTGGCACTTCCCGGCCGTCCATACAGTTACCTTACACCTTTCTGGTAGGTCGGACGGTCTGGGTCTCAACAACAACAACCCTGTGTAACGGACCGCTACAAACCATTGTTTTTCTTTGCATAAAGTTCTTTCCATAAAGGAATTTTTAAATTCAGGATTTTTCCAATATTCATAATCTTCTTTTCATAATCCTTTTATTCTAAATCTTATAATATCTTTTAAATATTTATAAATATTTAATATTTTTAAATATTTTTTCTTATATTTTTTTAATTAAAATTCTTGATTTTTAATTTAAAACTGTTTTTCGTTAAATAGGTTTCCTTTTTTTTATACACAGATAGAAAAAATATTTATTTTTAGGTTTGTGCCCACCATCCACCCGGTGCATTGCACCGCCACAAACCATTTTTTTCTTTACATAAATTTCTTTCAACTTATGAATTTTAAAAATCATTTATTTTTTTAGGTTTATGGCCACCATCCACCCGGTGCAAAGCACCGCCATAAACCATTTTTTTTTTCAATCTTCTTCAAAGCACAAGTTTTTTTTTCATTTGAATTGTTCATCATCTTAACATAGATTTTGACATAAAATTCTTTCTACAAAGGAATTTTTAAATTCAGGATTTTTTCAATATTCATAATCTTCATTTCATAATTCTTTTATTCTAAATCTTCTTTTTAAAATTCTTGATTTTTAATTCAAAACTATTTTTCATGAAATAGGTTTTTTTTCTTTTTTATGCACAGATAGAAAAAAAATATTATTTTTTAGGTTTGTGCCCACCATCCATCCGGTACAACGCACCGCCACAAACCATTTTTTTTTCTTTGCATAAAGTTCTTTCCACAAAGGAATTTTTAAATTCAGGATTTTTCCAATATTCATAATCTTCTTTTCATAATCCTTTTATTCTAAATCTTATAATATCTTTTAAATATTTATAAATATTTAATATTTTTAAATATCTTTTCTTATCTTTTTAAAATAATTGATCTTTAATGCAAAACTGTTTTTCGTGAAATAGGTTGTTTTCTTTTTTTTATACACAGATAGAAAAAAATATTTATTTTTAGGTTTGTACCCACCATCCACCCGCTGCAATGTATCGCCACAAACCATTTTTTTTCTTTACATAAATTTCTTTCAACTTATGAATTTTAAAAATTATTTATTTTTTTAGGTTTATGGCCACCATCCACACGGTGCAAAGCACCGCCACAAACCATTTTTTTTTCAACCTTCTTCAAAACACAAAGTTTTTTTTCTCATTTGAATTGTTCATCATCTTAACATAGATTTTGACATAAAGTTCTTTCTACAAAGGAATTTTTAAATTTGTGACTTTTCCAATATTCACAATCTTCTTTTCCTAACCTTTTTATTCCAGATCTTCTTTTTAAAATTCGTGATTTTTAATTCAAAACTGTTTTTCGTAAATATATTTTTTTTTCTTTGCTTTTCAAAATCTTTTCAAAATTTCAGAATTTGTTCTATATCTATAATCTTCTTTTTTTTCAGCCAGTTTCATTTTACACAAAACGATTACCACATTTCTTTGTCAATGTCTTCTTTTTCAACATTTCAGAATTTGTTCTGTATATAATCTTTTTTTTCAGTTTCATTTACACAAAACGATTATCACATTTTCTTTTTCATTTTCTTCTTTTCCAAAATTTCAGACGAATCTCGTAGAAGACTGGGGAGATGTTCAAACGAGATAACGCACTTACTAAATTTTACAGAATTTTTATAAGTAAGGAAAAGTTGGAGAGAGTTATATTAAGAGAAAATAATGCATATACAAAATTTTTCCGAGTGGAAGGGATATGCTTTCGGCGAGAATATTTTTGGAAATGAAATTCCAACGCTGGGGGTGCCCTCGGGTAGTCATATGAGAAACTGTTACGTGAAAATATTTTCTTTTCTTAAGATATGAAGTTTTGCTCTACATTCATTAAATTCTGTTCATTCTTCACATGCAAAATTGAAACAATGTCCCATAATTTTTTTTAATTTGGAAAATTTATGTTATAGTGAGTAATTGAGGGGTATTTCAATATTACACATAAGGAAATTAATTTTATTTTCAGTGTATATGTCTCATCTTTTCACATAAATGTGTTGAATGTATGTTATCTTCTCACATGTATGTGTTGAATAACACATTATATTTTGGTATACGTCAATACGTTCGATAATACTTTTATGAAGACTTATTTTTAAAGTATTGGAAAAATATACATACCAAAGCTTGATATGATAATATGGTAATTCGTGTAGTTTTTCTGAAATAGTTGATTTGATAAATTGTGTGATACCACGGTGTGTGTGTTTTGCAGATGAAATTTTTATCAGATTCCAGTTAATTCTTAATCAAATTATATTTAAAAAATCTGATGTGGGCAACACATGACTTCCCTTATATAATGCAAAGAATTTACTACTTTTACAGAAAAAAAAATAGATTTTCCTTATAGTAGATACTTATATTCTTTCCAAGATATTGAATTTTCGACAATTAGTCGTCATTTTCATTGATTTAGCGTCATTTTTATCCATTTGGCGAAATTTTCGTTAATTTGGCAACATTCCGCCAAATTCGTCGCCCAAATCTTGCCAAACGTTACGGACGGAGAAACAAGTTATTCTTATAGCAGATAAATGACTATTGGCGTTCAAATACAAAAGTATTACTCAAAGTATCTTTTCTTATGAATAATGGAATGAGCTAGATCCACGATTGTCACCGAATTTATCGCATGATATTACATATGAAAAGTGAACATGTTTCTCAACAGTTAATATTTTTCTTTAATTTATGGGATATTTTGATAAATTTATCTGAAAAATGTGCGATATCTCGAGAACGGTACATGCTAGCGTTCTAAAGTTTATGTCAATCGTTTTTCAAGAAAAACTTACATAAGAAATGTCTATTTGCGTAACTTTATTAAAGGTTTTGATATTTTGATGATTTTTTCAAAATTTTACTTGAAAATTTAGGGGACTTCTGAACATTCGATTACGTTTAAGAACAATTGGCTTCTAGTATTCACGGATTGTGATTTTTGTACCAAATTCCATTCGAATCGCTCCATTCGTTCGTGAGATATCGTCTCCACAGACTCACTGACACACACACACACACAAACTTTCACACACATACAGGCGTCACATCAAAAATGTTTGATTTGTGATCAGGGATGCTTGAAACATGCTCTCCCGTCGAAAACTCGAATTCGAATTTTCGACCCCGTCACAATACTTTCCTTATACATTATGTATATAAGGAAAGTAATAAGTTTTGTATGATGTTTATGACGAATAGATTATGAATCTTACCCTTTGTGCTGTTCTGTGGAATATCACATTAGCAATATCAACATTATGTGATTTAAACTTCTTTTTTTTATTATTATATTGAATGTGAAAAGTATAATTTAATTAATCAATTCATACAATAATGAATGTTTGATTTTCTATTTTTTTTCTTTTTAGAACATAACATGTAAATGTTTGTTTAGGTATTTTATTAAATACATACACTTCAAAACCTCATTCCAATTTTTATCTATTACATCTCATAATTAAATGCATTCGTGTTTTGAAAATGTATGCTGATGATTCGTACAGACATATTTACCAAAACTTTTAATTCAAAACACGAGATTTAACAAAACATCGCAATTTTTCAAACCAAACGTAAACGTATTCCTGAGTAAAATGCACATCATTCATTTTTACTTTCCCTATATACATAATGTATAAGGAAAGTATTGTGACGGGGTCGAAAATTCGAATTCGAGTTTTTGACGGGAGAGCATGTTTCAAGCATCCCTGATCACGAATCGAAGATTTTTGAGGTGATGTGTGTGTGTGTGTGTGTGTGTGTGTGTGTGTATGTGTGTGTGTGTGTGTGAAACTATGTGTGTGTGTGTGTGTGAAACTATGTGTGTGTGTGTGTGTGAAAGCATATATATATGTGTGTGTGTGTGTCAGTGAGTCTGTGGAGACGATATCTCACGAACGAATAGAACGATTTGAATTAAATTTGGTACAAAAATCACAATCCGTGAATAATGGAAGCCTATTGTTTTAAAATACAATCAAATGCTCAGACCCCCCCTACATTTTCGAGTGAAATTTTGAAAAAATCATCAAAAAATCAAAACCTTTAATACAGTTACACAAATAGACATTTCTTATGTAATTTTTCCTTAGAAAACTATTGACATAAACTTTAGAACGCTAGCATGAACCGTTTTCGAGATATTGTCCATTTTTCAAATAAATTTATAAAAAAAAAACCAAATAAATGAAAAAAAATATTAACTGTTAAGAAACATGTTCACTCTTCAATGTAATATCATGCAATAAATTTGGTGACATCATTCTCGTGGATCTCGGTCCATTCACGAGAAAAGGTACTTTCAGTAATACTTTTGTATTTGAACGCCAATAGTCATTTATCTGCTGTAAGAATAACTTACTTCTCCGTCCATAACGTTTGGCGAGATTTTGGCGACGAATTTAGCGGAATGTCGCCAACTCGACGACATTTTTAAATATTACTAAATTAACGAAAATCTCGCCAAATGGATAAAAATGACTCTAAATCAATGAAAATGATGCCTAATTGAAGAAAATTCAATATCTTGGAAAGAATATAAATATCTACTCTAAAAATATATCTATTTTTTTTTTACTGCAAAAGTAGTAAATTCATTGCATTATATAAGGAAAGTCATGTGCTGCCCACATCAGATTTTTCTTTTTTAAAATCACATACGTGTGTAAAAAAATAAAATAAAAATCGTAACACAAATTATTTTTTGTTTAAATGACATACGTGTGTAGAAAAATTAAAATCGTAAATTTAATTACATGAAAATCATGTTAACGCTATTTTTTAACACTTCACAACATAGTTGAAAAGTGTTTATGACTTTGTTTATTCTGTCTGTCTGTCTGTCTGTCCGTTGGCAAGATACCTGCCGTAAAAATGACATTATCAAAATGAAATTTTAGTATGTTTTTCAGACGGTCTGTGGGACCTACGGGAATATAAATGAATAATATCACCAAATTAGTTTTGGATTGAACCCGGGTTGAAAAAAAGAAATACATTGAACCCTATGGGACCTAATTTTTCAATCATTTTTTAAGCGAATTTAAAATTGACAAATTGCTTCGAAAGTTTTACGAAATATTCAAATTATCCCATAAAATATATAAAAAAAATTTCAGTAAAATATGTTAGGTAGTTTTTTAAATAAAAATTGTTTAATATAGGGAGAAAAACAAATTCAATTAAATTCTGCCTCTTGCTATATCCTCCAGAAAGAAGAAAAGAGATATATTTTATAATAAATATCTTTCCAAGAGTTTAATTATTTTTTTATCACGCCCATGAGTAAACTATTTTCAAAAATCATAAACAAGTAAGTCATATAGTACGAAAGATAGAATCGCTACCGTTATAAGTAGAAATGGGTGAATAATACTTTTCTCGAATTCGAGGATTCTAATCAGGCTGTGTAGAGTTAGTGAGTTTGTAGCCAATGTTAATTTGACGCAACTAAGCACTATTTTGTAAAAATGTTAAGATATTACATAAAATAGTTCTTCACTTCTGCTGGTCTGTCAAATTGTGGGCTGCAATCAGAAATAATTTTGCCATCCGCAAACCCAGCAAGCTTTTAATATAACGAGAAATTTATATATTTTAATTTTCTACAATTTCTGAATGAAATTCTAACACAAATTAAAAACGTTTATGTTTAAGTGTGATTTTTGACAAGGGGAGGCGTGTTGGCATGCATTTAATTAGTATTCCTATTTTTCAAGTGTTTGCAAAATGTATTTAAACTTTAAATGATATTAAATTTATTTTCTAATCTACATTTTAAACGTGTTTTAATATTGATTAGCTGCCTAGGCTCTTTTTCAGCAACTACAGCAAATGATATAGTTTGCCAACAGATAAAGAAATCTGATGTGGGCAGCACATGACTTTCTCTGCAGACTTATATTAACGTTCTCTTTATTTTAATTAAATTTATTTCACTTTTAATTCAATTTTCGTTCTCATTCGGTAACCGGACTTATTTTCAAAGGTGGCGTAGAGAAAATACGGAAAACTAAAATATCTCGAGAACGGCTAGTCCAAGTATAATGGGGTTGGTCTTATTATTTTCGTCGTTAAAAATTACGTATTAAACGAGCATTTGATGGATATATTTGAGTATACCTAGTTCTTCAGTTTAGATTTTGACGATTTTTGCGGGCCATTTTGCAAAAAAAGGCAGGTTATTTTTTTCCGAATCGTACCAAAATCTAATCAGCACCAGGGTAACCCACAAGTGACTCATTTACTGAATTTTGTGAAATTCGGTCCAGTAGTTTTTCAGTTAGAGTGGATACAAGCTTTTGCGGACCATTTCGCAAAAAAAGGCGGGTTCTTTTATTCCAAATCGTACCTAAAACTAATCAGCACTAGACTCGCTCACAAGTGACTTACCTACCAAATTTTGTGAAATTCGGTCCATTAGTTTTTTAGTTAGAGTGGATACAAAATCTGCACAGGCACACAAACAAACACACAGACAGACATACACACAGACAGACATACACACAGACACACATACAGACAGACACACAGACACACACACAGACGTCACGCTAAAAATGGTTTTTTCGTATTCTAGGGGGTCTTGAAACGTGTAGATCCGTCGAAAACTCGAGTTGCGATTTTCGACATGATTCCAATACTTTCCCTATACACTACCATGTATTGCAGGAAAAGTAATAAAAAACAATATTTTCTATTTAGAAACATGTTCACTTTTCATATATAATACCATGCGATAAATTTGGTGACATCATTCTCGTGGATCTAACTCGTTCCATTCATGAAAAAATATACTTTGAGTAATACTTTTGTATTTGAACATCGATTGCCATTTAGCTGCTGTAAGAATAACTTACTTCTTCTTCCATAAGGCTTGACGAAATTTTGGCGACGAATTTGGTGAAATGTCGCCAACTTGGCGACTTCTTCAAATGCTGCTAAATTAACGATAAACTCGCCAAATGGATAAAAATGACGCTAAATCAATGAAAATGAGGACTCATTGACGAAAATTCAATATCTTGGAAAGAATATAAATATCTACTCTAAAAATATATCTATTTTTTTACTGTAAAAATAGTAAATTCATTGCATTATATAAGGAAAGTCATGTGCTGCCCACATCAGATTTTTTTACGTATTATTTGTTTATCTAAATTCTGAGCCAACGCAATTACAATATTTTTTACTTTAAATGATGAAATATTCATTCATTTTACATATAGAGGCAGACGATTTTTAGTACAATGGCGTTATTTGAATAAAGTTCATTTAGTGCAACTAGCATGGCGTTAGAGAGAAGGAGATAAAACACCTATGGAAGAAATGCTTAAAAATGCTATAATGTTTTGAGAATTATATGTAGGTGTCGCTAGTGCTAGTAAAGTGGCTGCTATTGCTAATTGACACAACAGAAAGGCGTAGTATTTAGTATATGTATTTTTGATTAGTTTAAAATTAAGAGTTAACTAAGTATGTGTATAATTAACCAGTATTTTTTCATAGTACTAGGATAGAGTACAGAATCTATGGAGATAAAAATAAATTGAAAGGTAAAATAATTTTGAATGAGTAGGAATATTCGTTATTATTTCAGTTCTAACTTGCATTGCGTTAATTATTTATTTTTAGAAAACTGACAGTTTGAAAAATATTTTAGGTCTTTCGCCATAGAAATTCATGCAATGCAGCTTATCCTAGCGCCACCTAAATTATTATTTTACACAATATTGGCGTTTTCTTAATGTGAAGTTTTAACTCCTTACTTTTACCTCCATAGTTACTGGCATTGTATTTTTTTATTGTCTTTTTTGAAGTTTTAAGTTTTCAAATATATACTAAATTACTGTGATATTTAAAAAAAAATATCAGCGCTGAATGTATCACAATTTAGAGACGCTTAAATAAAATTACATTTCCAGTTGGAAAGTGTTTTATAATCAATGCTTTATGCATGATTGAACTTTCTTGTTTTAAAATCCCACATGTATGAATATGCTTTTAACTACACGTGATGAATATCCCTAAACACATGTTTAAATAAATTACTCTACAATTGGTGGCTAAAACCACCTTTTTTTAAAAAGGATCCCACATGTGTGAATATGTTTTTAACTACATGTGGTGAATGTCCTTGAACACAAGTTCAAATAAATTACTCTACAGTTGGTTAAAACCATTTTTTTTTAATTTCACATGTATGAACATGCTTTTAACTACATGTGATGAATATCCCTGAACACATGTTTAAATAAATTACTCGACAATTGGTGGCTAAAACCACCTTTTTTTAAAAAGGATTCCACATGTGTGAATATGTTTTTAACTACATGTGGTGAATGTCCTTGAACACAAGTTCAAATAAATTACTCTACAGTTGGTTAAAACCACTTTTTTTTAATTTCACATGTATGAACATGCTTTTAACTACATGTGATGAATATCCCTGAACACATGTTTAAATAAATTACTCTACAATTGGTGGCTAAAACCACCTTTTTTTAAAAAGGATTCCACATGTGTGAATATGTTTTTAACTACATGTGGTGAATGTCCTTGAACACAAGTTCAAATAAATTACTCTACAGTTGGTTAAAACCACTTTTTTTTTAATTTCACATGTATGAACATGCTTTTAACTACATGTGATGAATATCCCTGAACACATGTTTAAATAAATTACTCTACAATTGGTGGCTAAAACCACCTTTTTTTAAAAAGGATCCCACATGTGTGAATATGTTTTTAACTACATGTGGTGAATGTCCTTGAACACAAGTTCAAATAAATTACTCTACAGTTGGTTAAAACCATTTTTTTTTTAATTTCACATGTATGAACATGCTTTTAACTACATGTGATGAATATCCCTGAACACATGTTTAAATAAATTACTCGACAATTGGTGGCTAAAACCACCTTTTTTTAAAAAGGATTCCACATGTGTGAATATGTTTTTAACTACATGTGGTGAATGTCCTTGAACACAAGTTCAAATAAATTACTCTACAGTTGGTTAAAACCACTTTTTTTTAATTTCACATGTATGAACATGCTTTTAACTACATGTGATGAATATCCCTGAACACATGTTTAAATAAATTACTCTACAATTGGTGGCTAAAACCACCTTTTTTTAAAAAGGATTCCACATGTGTGAATATGTTTTTAACTACATGTGGTGAATGTCCTTGAACACAAGTTCAAATAAATTACTCTACAGTTGGTTAAAACCACTTTTTTTTAATTTCACATGTATGAACATGCTTTTAACTACATGTGATGAATATCCCTGAACACATGTTTAAATAAATTACTCTACAATTGGTGGCTAAAACCACCTTTTTTTAAAAAGGATTCCACATGTGTGAATATGTTTTTAACTACATGTGGTGAATGTCCTTGAACACAAGTTCAAATAAATTACTCTACAGTTGGTTAAAACCATTTTTTTTTAATTTCACATGTATGAACATGCTTTTAACTACATGTGATGAATATCCCTGAACACATGTTTAAATAAATTACTCGACAATTGGTGGCTAAAACCACCTTTTTTTAAAAAGGATTCCACATGTGTGAATATGTTTTTAACTACATGTGGTGAATGTCCTTGAACACAAGTTCAAATAAATTACTCTACAGTTGGTTAAAACCACTTTTTTTTAATTTCACATGTATGAACATGCTTTTAACTACATGTGATGAATATCCCTGAACACATGTTTAAATAAATTACTCTACAATTGGTGGCTAAAACCACCTTTTTTTAAAAAGGATTCCACATGTGTGAATATGTTTTTAACTACATGTGGTGAATGTCCTTGAACACAAGTTCAAATAAATTACTCTACAGTTGGTTAAAACCACTTTTTTTTTAATTTCACATGTATGAACATGCTTTTAACTACATGTGATGAATATCCCTGAACACATGTTTAAATAAATTACTCTACAATTGGTGGCTAAAACCACCTTTTTTTAAAAAGGATCCCACATGTGTGAATATGTTTTTAACTACATGTGGTGAATGTCCTTGAACACAAGTTCAAATAAATTACTCTACAGTTGGTTAAAACCACTTTTTTTTAATTTCACATGTATGAACATGCTTTTAACTACATGTGATGAATATCCCTGAACACATGTTTAAATAAATTACTCGACAATTGGTGGCTAAAACCACCTTTTTTTAAAAAGGATTCCACATGTGTGAATATGTTTTTAACTACATGTGGTGAATGTCCTTGAACACAAGTTCAAATAAATTACTCTACAGTTGGTTAAAACCACTTTTTTTTTAATTTCACATGTATGAACATGCTTTTAACTACATGTGATGAATATCCCTGAACACATGTTTAAATAAATTACTCGACAATTGGTGGCTAAAACCACCTTTTTTTAAAAAGGATTCCACATGTGTGAATATGTTTTTAACTACATGTGGTGAATGTCCTTGAACACAAGTTCAAATAAATTACTCTACAGTTGGTTAAAACCACTTTTTTTTAATTTCACATGTATGAACATGCTTTTAACTACATGTGATGAATATCCCTGAACACATGTTTAAATAAATTACTCGACAATTGGTGGCTAAAACCACCTTTTTTTAAAAAGGATTCCACATGTGTGAATATGTTTTTAACTACATGTGGTGAATGTCCTTGAACACAAGTTCAAATAAATTACTCTACAGTTGGTTAAAACCATTTTTTTTTAATTTCACATGTATGAACATGCTTTTAACTACATGTGATGAATATCCCTGAACACATGTTTAAATAAATTACTCGACAATTGGTGGCTAAAACCACCTTTTTTTAAAAAGGATTCCACATGTGTGAATATGTTTTTAACTACATGTGGTGAATGTCCTTGAACACAAGTTCAAATAAATTACTCTACAGTTGGTTAAAACCACTTTTTTTTAATTTCACATGTATGAACATGCTTTTAACTACATGTGATGAATATCCCTGAACACATGTTTAAATAAATTACTCTACAATTGGTGGCTAAAACCACCTTTTTTTAAAAAGGATTCCACATGTGTGAATATGTTTTTAACTACATGTGGTGAATGTCCTTGAACACAAGTTCAAATAAATTACTCTACAGTTGGTTAAAACCACTTTTTTTTAATTTCACATGTATGAACATGCTTTTAACTACATGTGATGAATATCCCTGAACACATGTTTAAATAAATTACTCGACAATTGGCTAAAACCACTTTTTTTTAAATTCCACATGTGTGTAAAGTGGATTTCAGTGACATTCTTTATTCACAATCAACGATTTGGGGTATATGAAATTTTTTTAATTACACTAAACTGTTGAATTTTTTCTCATTAGTATAAAATGAATTTAAGAAATTTTAACAGTTCGTCAAATGAGTTAATCCGCACCTCACTGTTTAATACATTATTTAATAATTAAAAGCTAATATTTGTAATTATCATAAACATATGTAATGATTAAAAGGATGTAATAATGAAAAATATGACTTACCATAATATCCATGCTCATTTGATGGTTGATTCTACTCTCAGTGTTGCTAATCATCAATATTTACAGTTAAATAACTCGTAAATTAATATTAAATTCGAAAAGATTTTATATCACAAATTAGAAAAATAATATAATTACTGTACTAATCAAAATGCTTTTAGATAGATTCAAGTTTAATATAGCAATGAGGGATTATGA
Source organism: Amaurobius ferox (assembly GCA_951213105.1). Classification (NCBI taxonomy): domain Eukaryota; kingdom Metazoa; phylum Arthropoda; class Arachnida; order Araneae; family Amaurobiidae; genus Amaurobius; species Amaurobius ferox. The sequence continues at coordinate 101,399,539 of OX578137.1, forward strand.
CCTTAGATCAGCGGGGGGTTAATTCACTGGTTAGGGCCAACGCGCGTCAGAGATTAGTAGTATCATAACTCCCCAACGTCACAAATTAAACCTGATAAGGGTGGTTTAAAGGGTGACCTCTCACAGTGCGGATTTCAATATGATAATCGGTGTTCTGTTAAAGTGCTGCTTTTTCCAGTTAAAAGAACATCATGGCTTTTAAACATTTTAATGTGAATTACGTTCAGAACTTTACGGAATAAAGTTTATGGAAGATAGGTTTTTCGCAACACTAAAAGAGTTGCCCTTCGAGCAAAGCGTTGTGAAGGTTCGTGGATGGACATACACTCCACTTCGTAAATTATGCGCTTATGGCGATGTTGGATTGAGATATGACTTTTCCGGTACATCGGTATCTGCAAAGGCTTGGACTTCGCTTCTCATGGAACTAAAATCTCATGTGGAGCAACATCTGAATGTCTCATACAACTATGTGCTGATCAACCTGTACGAAAATGGACATTGTAAAATTGGAAAGCATAAGGACAATGAAGTGGGACTTTGCACAAAATCTCCAATCGCTGTTTTGAGTTTTGGAGCCAAACGTACAATATTATTTGAGCGTCCTGGCCAGCCATCAATATCAAAGGAGATACATCACGGGAGTCTCTATGTTATGAGACCTCCGACGAACAAATTTTACACTCACTGTATACCGCCCGAACCTGAAGTGACTGAGGCTAGAATTAGCCTCACGTTTAGAAAACTCATTCCCGAAAAAGGACAAAAAAGAAAACGCCCTGTTCAAACACCTTCTACGTCTACAATCACTCCAGAACTTCCACCTGTTCCAACCATCGTCACACCATCACCCACAGCTGACCCGCCGCAAGCCCCTGCGATATTTGCTGCAGATCCACCAATCCCCACCTGCGAAGCATCATGGCCAACAACCACCTACGGCCGCGTCAGTGATTTTTCTTTGGGCGTGGATCCAGAATGGTTGCTTGAATTATCATCATTGTCCCCGGTGCTGGATCACACACCACTCAGTCAAATTTCGAAACTCCCAGTGTCGAACATTGCTTAGAAGAGACACATTTACAAAGATCTTGCGATTTGGAATATTGGGGTCAGCATCTGTGCTTCTATAACCATGTGCAATAATATGCTACGCATCCATATTCGCGAATACAAGGACAGTATTCATGGAAGATCTTCCACGACAAATGGTGTAACCATGAGTCCAGCAACCTGGTATGATTTTAAAAGCAAAATTTTCGCATTTAACACAGTCTATGTAGATGCGAGTATGGTGTATAATAATGAACTTGCTCAGCGACGATCAATTGTGCGTCCTACAGCAAATCTACATAAAAGTGTACTGGGGGGTTTCATACTGAAACCCAACTTCATATCGTTAACATGTGAGCAAGTGGACACTCTTACGCATTATGACATATCAAAATGCTTCCGTGAATACTTATACACTAGAACATTGCCTGCTGCCATATTGGCAGAGGAACGTCTTCAAGTTTTGCCCCCCCCCCCCCCCCACTGACTGTAAAGAAATGTTGCGGAAATATGTTGTGCAATATATTCGGGTCGAACTAAAGCTACTCGTGGAAAAACTTCACAAATGCAGTGGGCATATAGTTCGACATCCATCACAGACACGGCATGAATGTCTGATTCATTCATTACAAGAAAATATTATGTGGGTGACAAACTCATCTTCCTAATTAACGTACAAAGAGTTGCTAAGGAGGTATGTAACTCTCCTTATGCGTTTTTTCTTACTGAACAATTTTTTGATGAACTTTCAATGTCCGAATACACAGATGAACTTTTTTAAGTCATGTATACATTTTTTTTTTCTGTTTAATATTCAATAGTAAACATTACACGCAAATTCTGAGAACGTTATTTTGAACCATCATGAATGTTGAACATATGTATTATTTCCAATTTTGTAAAAATAATATATTTTATTAAATATTTTTACAATTTTATTGATTGTATGATAATTTTATGTTGTATAATATTGACCATGTGTACCATTTCGTTTCACCCAGTGCGAATTGATGCCACACATTCTATCTCACAAATACAAATTAAAATAAATAAATAAATAAAAAAAAATAAGACTAGTTGTAGCTTGTGAAAGATTTATATTTTCTAGTAAAAATAAGCAATAAAATAATCTAAATGCAGAAAAATTTTGAATGTCGCAAATTATTAAATTATTAGAAGTGTGTTAAAATTACAATGCTCCTAATCAGTGAGAGTTATAAAGTCTTCAAGGACAATCACATTTAACAGCAAGTAAACTTAGCAAATGTGTGTAAAGCACTGAAAAATGTAAAACTGAGAGAAAAAAAAATATTATACTATTTTATAACACAGCAAGTACAGATTTAATACTATTCTCTCGCTTCTTTATTTAAATGGAAAATCTATTTCCATGGTTCATTTTTCACAAGCTTTTACTCAACGATGAAAAGTATAAAGAAATCAAAATGGTTATTTAATTTCGCATTTTATGAAGAAGATTCTATCTTATATCATCTTATATCAGCAACGTAATGAAATTAAATCTGTTTGTTGATTATTATTATTATTTTTTCGATTTGAATAATAAATAAATGGATATAAAAATATATTTAATAAATGAACGGTTAGATTTTTCTTTTAATTATATGAATTGCGGACTATGTACATCACTTTAATTTATTTTGGCAAAGAGTTTTCAAGCTTATATATTGTGTTTAGCTAATAAACTTATATATTGTGTTTACCCAATAAATTCATTTTTCCGATTGTTGAAACAGAAAAAGAGTAGAAAGGGTATCTAATACAATTTTAGTGTTTTCATTTAGTATATACGAACGGGATCAGGATGTTTTATTCTTCAGATCTGCAAGCTACGAATTTGGCGGGATATCGCTAACTTGGCAACTTTTCTTAAACTTTGCCAAATTGACGGAAATGTCGCCAAATTGATAAAAACTACGTAACTCAATGAAATTAAATTTGTTTTTTTAGAAGAGAGTACTGAAATGATGTATCGGCAGTATTTGTCAGTCAGGCCATCCATCCTACTTAGTAACACATTTAGCGAATTTTTAAAATGTCACCAAATTGATAAAAACGTTTGTAAATCCATAAAAATATCAGGAAATTGATAAAATTGAGCTTAATAAATGAAATTAATTGTGTTTTGTTAGGGGATAGTATTGTGATGATGTTTTGTCAATTTGTCGCAAAATGGGACTATCGGTTCTATAGTCCCACTTGGCGATAAATTTGGCGATTTTTTAAATTGTCGCTAAATTGACAAAAATGTCGCCAAGCCTTCCACGGAGAGAGCAATATTCAGACGATACGATTTCCATCAATTTATTTGAAGCAAATGATATCATCACGTTCAAAAACGGATGTAAATCCAATGTGTTATGCGCATGCAATTTTAATTAAATCTTTTCCGATTTGAATAATAAAGATATGTATATAAAATAAATTTCATTGGCATTGCATTTTTGACTGGAAAATATCAATTACGGTCTTCAGGTTTAAACATTAATATTATTGATATTTTCGGGGATTATTGATATTTTCAAGTTATTATGCCATTGTTTTATTATGACAAAAATTGTTTAAACTCATATATTGTACGTTGTACGAGTAATTTTCTACAAATGCACGGGTATATCTTCTAATCTACGAGAATATAAGTAGTACAGGTATATTGCCATACATTTTGATATATATCAGCATATATTGGAATCAATTACGACCTTCTGGTATAAAGATTACAGGGGTTATTGATATTTTCAATTTATTACGTCATCTGTTTAATTTTGGCAAAGATTTTTGAGACTCCTATTGTAATACGGGTAATCTTCTACTAACACACTGACATATTTTCTAATCAGCGACAATATAAATAATACGGAGATATATATATCCCCATATAATTTTAGTGCTATGGCACGTATTGGCATATATTGGAATCAATTACGGGTTTATTGATATTTTCAATTTATACATGTAATGTACTAATACAGGTTATATTTATATTCGCGTATATAAGAAGTACGGGTCCCATTGTCCCATACAATTTTAATACTTTCATTTTGCATATATTGATATAATTCCTTTTTTTTTTTTTTTTTTGTAAATTTGCTTACAAAAGGGACCAGGATGTTTTATTCTTCAGATCTGCCCGTGAAGATAATTTTGTTTAACGAGAACAGAGATTCTTAAATTTCTTTTTAGGAGCATTGTATTAAATATTTTAACAGGATATTTTGATTAAAAATGTCATTTAGTATGCTATAGGAATTTGCACATGATTGTAAGTTTGTGAGTTTTAAGTTTCTTTATATTATATACTCCGTACGAAGAACGGGTATGCTGCTAGTTGAATATAAATATAAATTCAAATAATTATCCATTTTATGCGATTTATCTTTTAATCTGGTAAACCTATGTACGTAAGGTTAAGTTTCTATCTAAAATTCCTAAATAATGAATTTTAAAACTTTTAGATTCAGTCAGGCCGCCTTAACCTTTGCCGGGGCAACTAGGCAATATTAAATTGTAGGGCCCTTCATATAATTTTTTTATTAAGCAAGAAAGACAATTGTGCATAAAGCATTGATTATGAAACACTTTCCAACTGAAATGCAAGTTTATTTAAACATCTCTAAAATGCGATATATTCAGCTGTGATATTCTTTTTAATTATCACAGAACTACAATACTTTATTTTACTTGAAAACTTAAAATTTCATTGAAAAAATGAACTTTATTCAAATGACGTCATCGAAATATAAATCGTTTGTCTTTTTATGTAAAAGGAGTGAATATTTCATTCAAGCACTTTTATTCCATATTCTAGTGTTAAATAATTTTGCGTAAAAAAGAAAAAAAAATCCGCAATTCTTATACAACAGTAGTGTGAACATGAGAGAGCTGGCGCAGACCCATAAACACCCCCATAAAATCCCCACCCACTTTTAGAATGTAATGGCTCTATATCACCCATAAAAAAACCCACCCACTTTTAAAAACAATGGTGTGAAACCTCCCATTAAATCCACACCCACTTTTAGAACGTAATGGTCCTATTTCACACCATTAAAATATCCACCCACTTTTAAAAACAATGGCTCGTAAAACCCCCATAAAAACCGGACCCACTTTTAGAACGTAATGGCCCAATATCACCCACACAAATTCGACTATACAATGGCTCTCAGACCTCCATTGAATCCCACCCACTTTTAGAAATATAATGGCTGTATTTTACCATTAAAATTACCACCCACTCTTAAAAATAATGGCTCGCAAAACCCCATAAAAACCGAACCCACTTTTAGAATACAAAGGTTATTTCTTATCCATAAAAATCTACAACCCCTCTTAAAACGATGGTATCGAAACCCCATTAAAACTACACCCCTTCTAGAAAAGTGATGGCTCTATTTCAACCATACAAATTAAACAAATCAATGGTATCAAAATCATCCATTAGCAAGGTTCTAGCGCAAGCACCTCCCGAGAAAGTGATGGCTCTATTTCGACCACACCAATTTTCCGGAGCGAGCAAGCGAAAAGTCGTTGGGAGGGAAGGGTACCCCCTTCGGCGCCGCGGACGGCCACCCCCTAAGCATTGCACCGACATGGGTTCGTTGTTTTGCAACCATCATCTGCCAAAAGTATGCATACATTCCGAACAAGCGAAAAGTCGTTGGGAGGGAAGGGTACCCCCTTCGGCGAGCACCCCCTTTTCCGCGGACGGCCACCCCCTTTTTATTATGATATGTGGGATGATGTCCATAGCTCTATTCAAAATATTGAAGAGTTTTTAAATGAATATTCACCGGAGCCTCGATTGGTTGAGGCTATATACGACACTCCATCGCCAAACGAACTCTATACCACAAACTGCGAAAAGTTAGACTCTTATATGGAGGAGGACGGTTCCAATCAGCACTTTAGATGTGATATAGACACTATAAAAGAGGCATTCAGAACAGAAGAATGTGTCCTTCGAACTGAGGACCATTAATTATCTTTTAATAGTTCGAAAACTGTTAAAAAATTATGATCGCCTACTCCTTTATTGCATAGTGACCGTGAGCCAAGGTATGGATACCATCTTCCAATATATGGCGCTTGTCATCTTTTCCTGATAGGGCAATCTTATTGACTTGTATGGAATGAATCTCATGCTTTGTGCTCCTGATGAGATTCATGGTTCTATGCTGTACTTCTTGCTTGAATAGGCAGTTCTTGTAGTCCTCGAAGGATATCCTGTTTTTCACGACACATTTCTTTACTCCTTTCGACTTTTTCACCAGGTCAACCTCAGTTTTACAGGCATACATCTTAGATCTTAAGCCAACGAACTCTTCTAAGATCTTCCCTGCATTTTCATCCTTCATCTTCCCCAAGACCTTTTTATTTACTCGAGGCATACCATACCTATTGTTTTCTGGATAATCTGATGTATCAAAGTAGTCAATCAATCCTTTCATATCCTCATAAAAGTCCTCGGTCTGTATGTCATAGATGTAACTGTCAGTGTCCATGTACAATAGCTTGATATCGTCCCCGTATTTAGGCTTCATAAGATTATAATGGAAGTCATACATCAGATGCTTCGATAGATCTAATATACTCATGCCGACGTATATTGGCTTATTAAAAATCACTTTCGTCTTGTTCATATGCACGGCGGCTAATCTTTCGTCAAAAATGGTCCTTCCCTTGAAGTTGGGCTTAGCAACTAGCTTCTCCGCTTTCTGGGGATCGCATACTAGCCTAATATCGAGTCGCTTCCTGATATTTTCCATCGTCTTGCCAAAGACCGAGTTGTTCATAAGTTTGTAGAAGTCTTTCTCAAAGTCGTTGGTTGCCTTGGTCCTCATATCAGTGTTCAGGTCTATGTACCTCTTCAACCAGGGAGACTGCTGAAACTCCAACACTTTGTGCACCTTTTTGAGCTTCACCCCCAACTGCAACAGCTGCTTCAAAACCCTGTAATGAACCACATAATGCTCTTTGTCATAGAGGGTCGTCAGTAGTTTTGGCTGTTTTGAGCCATCGGGCATCCTGCTCTCAGGTGCTAGAGGTATGTCTGAATGGAGGTTGTGCAGATGGGTCGGGTACTGTAGGTCGCAATCTACGATGTATCCTTTGTCTGAGTCATCCTCTACTTGGGTCACATCTGACACAGTGCTCCACTTGAAGCCACCATGCGGTAGGTATTGACTCATGGCCCATCCGTAAAGGTTGTTGGCGTCAAGGTACATCAGGTAGTTAGACTTCTTGTTCTCGTCATAGTCCCTCATGTACTTGTTGTTCGCCCTCCCATATCGGTTACAGCACTGAGAGATGCCTCCTCTGGTCCCCTTTTCTAGCATGAGTATCATGTCATAGTCTGTCAACAGCTCTAGCTCAACCTCTGTGGTTTTGAGCATGGCGTCCCACGAGAGTCCGGGTGCAGTGAAGTACCATGCAGGATCCAACTTATAGGTCTTTAGACAGACATCTCTAAAGTGTTCCATGATGTCGGCTAGGATGAGTACATCAGTCTTCACATACAAATCGGAATATTCACCCAATGTCTTAATGTTGAAGGCCTTCCATACCCTTTTAGCATGCTCGTAGTCCTCATCCTTTATGTGTGACTCATTCAATTGGTTGTAAAAGTCTTCTTTTGGGGGCAGCTTGGTTTCTTCGCATTTGTCCCACGAGTCCATGTAATCGTATGGATAGACGCCTTTTCGGGTGACGAGGTCCAGTTTGTCCTTGGGGAAGTACTTGGCTGTCTCCCTGAACTCCTTTACGTTCTTCGCAAGACTGTCGAGGCTAGCGGCCATGAACTTGAATGAGTCGACAAACCTCAACTTTATACCAGGTACCTTTACTTTCTTCCCATCGCCTACTTCTACAGTTTTTGCCCCGACCTCCTTACTGAAGGAAATGTACCTCTCCTCGTTGTTCGGGATGACGTCGATATCACCTTGGTCTCTACCGAGCTCCTTTATGAAGAGATGGGCGTCGTAGCCAGATAAGTTGTGGATAAACACTGGAATGAACGAAGGCTCTTGGTACTTTAGGTTGCAAAGGTTGTGAGCAGGTCCTCTGTAGTTCGATTCACATTTCGCCGGATTGAGAAGATGGTCATGATCTCTAACTTTTCGGAAGTCTGGTTCATCCTTGGGTGAATAGGGTGAAGGTTTCTTCCTGATATCTTCGTCACAGATGTGGCAAACATGGGTCCTTTGGAAATGCTCTTCATCTTCGGTGGTCATTTTGATGGGTTGCTTCTTATCATAAATGTTCTTTATCGCTAGCGCCTCAGTCTTCACTGTATCAAAGAACAGCTTGGTGGCATTGGGTCCTCTGTATGTGATTGGTGCCTTATAGTCTGCATGTTTATATTTGATGTAGACAGTGAAGCTCATAGGTTCATGCTTTTGATATTTATGTAAGAATGAGCTGTCTTTTGTAGGGCAGCAGGTGTTTATCTTGTTTGTCAAGCACTCGAAGTCTCCATACATCACAAAGGGTAATCGTAAAGACCTTTGATAGTTTTTGAACCGCAGAGATTCGTTCTCCTCGGGCATTACAATCTTTACTGGTGTATTCTTCCTACAATCCGTTTCATGAGCTTGGAGGTCCTCTTCGGAGTTATAATACAGCAGGCATCTCTCACAGGTGAATATCTTTCCGTTGTGTTTAGTCACTTGTCCGCTTATCAATTTGGAGAGGTCTTTTATCCAACAGTAATGACTGTTTCCTTCCTTATTCTTTATGTACAGCAAATTGATGTGTTTGTCTTCCTTATTTTTAGTGATTCTCAATGGGTATATATCATTACCTTCGTATGAATATATGTTCACCGATATGTTATTCAACTTTTCGAACCTGTTAAATACTCTATCTTCCATCTTCACTGGAAACTCAATGCCTTCAAACTTTAGCTCATTCTCATACGGTTTATATTTGGTGACTCTTTGGGCATCTTTTTCCGCTGGATGTAGCGCAGAGAGTATTGCCCACCTGAAACACTTATTATCCTCATTTTGTACGTTAATGACTGCTTTTTTAGCTTTAATTCTTTTCGGTAAATCAATGTAGGATGATCCTCTCAGCGGGTTGTATTTATTGATCCTCACCTCAAGGCTTTTAATTCTAACAAGCGTCCATCCCGAACCCTTAGCAACAAACTCCTCCATTTCTGTCAATAATTTTTGGATAACCGATCTGTAATAAGCTACCAAATCAGTTGATTCTAAGATGACTGCGTTTTCTGTTTTGAAGTTTTTCTCCATTTCTATAATAGCATCGTCTTTACCCTTTTGATAGTCACAGAGGAATTCGAAATTAACCTTCAAACCATGCAGCCTCTTTATGTGTTTAGTGATGAGTCCCCGGACTAGTGATGCCACATCGTTCAAAAAGTCGTTGGGAAGCATCAGGTTGTGTTCATTTTGGATGTCGTACGTCTTCAAGCGAGATTCAAAGGCTGTATTAACTTTGTGGAGGGTGTAGAGCCTTCTCTCTCGCAAATCTGAAAACAGGTCGGAATCAAATTCGAAGTGACGGTTGAACAACACGCTTTCTATGTATGCTATGATGTCTGCCTTCCTGCGTAATTTAGAATAGCCTGTAATGCCGCGCGTTCGACAAAATTCGCGTAGTTGATTGATGGTCATATGGTGCAACCTCTGCATATTGTCAAAATCATCTCTGTGATCCTCCTGGCTGGTGGTCGCCTTCTTAGGCTTATAGTTTTGATGAGCTTTAGTTTGTAGGTGCTTATTTATGCTAGATTCCTTAATTAACTTACCGCAACATCTGATTTTAAGCCCCCTCTTCTTCTTTTGCTTGCTAAACAAGTCATTGTGGAAACTGGAAAAGCCGTTATGATATTGAATGAGGTCGACCAGCTCCAACTTTTTAAGTTTCGAGTAACCTCGAATATTATTTTCACGACAGTAGCCTTGCAACTGTCGAACGGTTTTAGATTGAAAATCCATTTTGTCTTTCTTTAGAACTACAAATCGTTTCTTTAAATGCTTTTATTACTGAAGGGGTATACTTTAAACGATTCAATTTTTAATGAGTATTTCAATCATTAAAAATATAGTCATATCTACATCTATTAAATTATGGAAGGGCATGTCATCGTTGTCGGTCGATCGCTATCGCTATCACTATCGCTATCACTGTCAACCTGATATATTGAAAAGGTTTCGTAGAGGTTTCGAAAAGGTGGTTTTTTTACCACGAAACCCTCTAATGGTGTACAATAATATAAAACCCTGAAGCCAACATATAATCTTAATAATCTTATTTCATCCCTGGTCAAAATCATACCAACCCTGGGTATATCATTTTTTAAAAATATAATTGAGTTATTCGACAAACGTATTAGGATAGATTTCCCGTGCTCAGTAATGTCAGAAACCAAATATAAGCCATCCACTGACTCAAAGTTATCAGTACTCAAATCGTTTAATTTTTTTACAATACGATCCATATTCTTTATTTAAAGGAAAAATATATTCAAACTTGAGGAAGGTAACAAAGGGTATCTAAACATTTAATGGTTGATCAACCATTAAATGTTATTATGAATATAAAAATTTATGGTTCATTTTTGTCCAACTCGGGTTGTATGTCGACAGGTTCATTCTTATCCAACTCAGGTTGTATGTCGATAGGATCATTTTTACCCAACTCGGGAGGTATGTCGATAGGTTCATATTGTACCACAAATCTATTACATATGTTTGTCAGAAGGATGCAAACCAGCTTTTTAAAATGGAGTTCGTAAAAGGTATCTGAGAGCAAATGGGCTTTATAAGTCATGAGGTGACAAAGATCTATACGATCCAGATTTTTCATAATAAAATCTTCGTTAAAGGTTTGCCATTGAACAATTCTACCCCATTCAAGGTAATCTGCAAATTCCGTCATAAAATCTTCAGTGAGCTTTTGTTTGACGCAAATGAGTTCCATATCGATTTTGTCTATATGCCGACGAATAAATTCTTCTGAGAGTACTTGGAATTGAGAAACCATTCTCCAATCTAATTTGGAAGCATGCTTATCCAGGAAGGGTTCTGACATTATCTGATATCTGGAAACTACTTCCCAATCTAAATATTCAGTATTTCTGTCCATGAAATCCTCTGATAAAACTTGATATTTGGATGTATAGTACCAGTTTAATAGACCTTTGTGTTTTTCTACAAAAGGCTCCGAAAGTTTCTGATACTGAGAGATGACCATCCAGTTTACCAAACCTTCGAATTCTTCGATAAACTCTTCCGATAAAGTTGTATATTGACTTATGAGCGACCAGTTAACATAATTTTTACTAACTCTGATTTGTTCTTCCGACAAACCGCTTTTAGATATTTCGTTCCACGCCATTTATTCTATGTACAATTTTTTTTACGGCAGCTGGAGTGTCCACTTGATTTCTTCAATTTTTAGAAATGGTTGAACTGTGAACTCAGCATCACATCGTAAGAAAATTTTTAATTGGTCATCTTTTTTAACCTCTCCGAGAATTAACACGAATTCAGTGGCTACTTTTATCTTGTGAACGTATTGCTTGTTATTAATGTATAACTTAACAACGATTAATTCATCGATTATCTTTTGAGGATCAAGGTACAATCCCAGTCTAAAAAAACCGTCCCGAGAGAATTTACAATCTGAGTTCAAAGCATCACCGGAAAACTTCGTAAAAATAACGGCATTCGCATTGGTACTAGGTCTAATAGTTATGTATCCTGATGTGGTGGTTGCATAACATACTTTATTGTCAACATAGTTTTCCAAGTACTTTTTATTAACCGCATTCATGTCTTCAATAGGGTCAGCGACATTGCCTATCCTTTTACCTTTAGCGTCAATGGGTCTTCTATCATGTAACCTCAGGTACTTCTGATCTAAATCTTCCAGAATTTTTGCTATCTCTTCTCGGAGTTCAACCCTCAGCGTGTGAGTGACGGTAGTGGAGTTACGAATTAACTCAGCTTCCAGATAACTTTTAGTAGTTACATCCCGACTCTCAATCGGTGTCTGACAGTTTTTCAAGATCTTATTTTCCATATCGTAGTTACCGTCGTGTGTGAGTTTAAACCCTATGCCTGGAATACCAGGAGGTCCTTGTTCTAATTCTTCATCGAAAAGCGGGTAGTAGGCAGCCATTTATTTAAATATAAAATAATTTTTATAGTCATGGACTATAAAAATTAAAAATGGACTATAAAAATGGCTTATAATTTCAAAGTCTTGATCATGGTAATATTTTGATTGTTAATATTTAAGAGGCATTTCTTGTGCTCTTTTAAGATGAAGTAAAAAACATAATCTTTGGGGGCAGCGTTCCTTAACCTCCAGTTAAACTCAATCATTAAGTTATTCGTATCGGTATAGTTTTGATGATGAGAGAGATTAAAGCAGATGATTGGATACAACTTACCAAAATTCGAATAATTGACCATACAACCTGTTTCAGACGTGATGGTGTTGAGTCCAGATTCCAAAAAGGCTGTGTATAATCGATTATAATCACTTTTCTCAAAATCCATCATGTAACTGACAGTTGGCACTTTTACATTGTTGATCATTAACCAACATTCCGTCATATCTAAGTTATCAAACAGCATGTTATTGTGCTTCGAATTTTCGTATCTTTCAGTGTACTGAGGAATTACGTACAAAGATAAGACTTCATCAGAAGTAGCTTTTATGGTATAAGAGCCGCTAGCGTTTTTATAGAAAATATTAGACTTTACTATGCTGTGTTGGTTCCAGTTTATTTCTACATCCTTATTCGATAACTTTAATTCGTTAAATATTGAAGCCGCCGCATTTTTAAATCGTACGTAAGGTAGCCAGAGTGATAAATCTTCTACAACGACTTTATAGATCTTATGTTGCTCGTTGGTGTACAGCATATTTAGACTGTGATTTCTCTGGAACTCAAATTTGACTTGGAACCCCGTGATTACTTTTTTATATTCACGGAAGAAATCAAACACGTACTTTAGTGGGATCCATATAGTTACAACCTTGCTATTTTTAGTGAATTCGCTTCTTTCTGTAAATCCCTGGTTATGGTTCTCATTAATTCTGAATTTTTCGAAAAACTCAGTAATCTTTGTGGTATCTACTAACGTGCCATCATATTTCAAGCGTTCTCTATCAGCTGTGTCCGACGTATCAGTGTAGAACAGCATATTTGTAGCTTCGGCAGAAGAATAGTCAGGCGTAAAATGTATTAAGCCCAACACTTGTCGCATAAGAGCGGTATAATTAATGTTGGATTCTATTTCAGTGGTTCCTAATGTAAACCTGTTAGCATTGATCAAACCACCTCCATTCACGAGAGCTACATTATCATTCACTATGGCAGTACCATCATTGTTAACAATTTTCAATTTTTGCTGTAAATAACCGTTAGAGTATAAAATGTTGGCGTTGGTGTCTTGAATAAAGAAATGGTAAGAGGCATTTTCCATAGAATTATCACTATTTTCATGCCTTACCTCTCTATATTCGAAACTTTCGATGTCATCATCGTAATAATAATTGGTGCTGTTTAATTCAAATATTTTATTCATTTATTATGAAATAAATTTTTTTTCTTCTCCTCAATTTAATAGCTATATGGCTATTAAATCGAATTTAGATAAACTTTAGTCCAGCTCCATGTTTTTTCTGCTTTGATAATATCTCCTTTATTTTATCCTGCACATACTTACCTTCTAATTCGGCCTCCTGCAGGACGTCGGAAAAGAACCCTCTTCCTTGTATCTTCTTACTCTTTCTTTGAAGTCTGTGTTTATTCATTTCTTTATTATAGGGCGATAAAATTGTATTGTACTTCTTGCTTATTGAGCGGAATTAAATCACCTCTATGATTGGTTACTTGCATTCTGATTCGGTAAACACTATCCATTCGAACAGGGTAAAACAGAGGTTTGTCAAATGATTTTATAATCTGACTACCTGGACGATTACTGTTTGTAAATGAATAGATGACGTTTGTAGAGTTGAAACCGTTGATATACGCCCCCTCTGCGACATCGCAATGTATATAAATGTTATCGTTTCCCCCAGATAAGTCAGCAATGTACTTTCCTACTTGTTCAAGCTCTTCGTGGATTTTAGGCTCGAAACCTAAAAGTTTATGCAGGTTTTTGGTTTTCGTTAAATCGATCTTATACCCGTCTATTAACTTAATGGCTATTCGCTGTCGTTCCTCCACTATTCCGAATTGTATCGGCGGATCGCTTCCAAAAAAATTAATCATGTAACGATTCAGCCCCTTGATAGTGTAATTTCCATCTGGTATCGTCAAATTTAACCACTGCTGACCATCAAAGTATGATAATTCCTCATCTTTGATATTGTCCCATGAAACGTACATCGAAAAGGACTGAAGGGCAATCTGTTTAAAGGTGAAAGGTCTAGTGTATTCAATCGTAAAATCTTCTGATTTTTCCGCGTTTTTAGAATCTAATATCAATAGAACCATTTTATTTATAGAGAACATTTTTTTCATTGAAGTCGCTGGGTTCTTGGGTAAAAGAATATAGCACATCTACAACTGGCCTACCCTTGTTTCTTTCACGAATGTACTTCATACAAAAGTAGCCGCATTTGACGGAAGCAGGGTGCTGTAGAAAGCTCGAGTTACACCCGATATTTTTCTTTCCAGAAGTCAGTAGATACTTCTTAATGTTAGGATGAATTTTGTATACGTGTTCTCCAAAAGGATCAAAATACTCAACAAAGTTATTTTTAGGATCGTTATAGTAGCAGACCCAGTGCGTACCAGGTCCTGTGACAATGTCCAGATTAATAATACCGTTTTCAAACCGACTCATCTTTTTAGGCAACAGATCGGAAGTAAAGACGCCCCTAAACCCCTGTTCATGTTTCATATTTTGTTCAATTACTTCGTCTGATATTCCCAGTTTTGATAGACGCCCTTTCCAATGGGTCTTTTTTTTACACATCCAGATCCTGAAATTTTTTCCAAAGCTTTCTTTGCTCCATATCCAGCCGCCCCACTTGCAGCACCTAGTGCTAAAGCCTTGGCCCCAGCAATTAACGCAGGTAATAGAAAAGGTAGAAAACCACCCGTTTTCTGGAGCTGCGTCTTACTGATAGTGATACGCTTCCCCTTCCCAATTTGAGCTATCTGTGTTCGAGTTAAATGTATATCTTTGTTGGGGGCTTTTGTCTTATCTATTTGTAGAGATACTTCTTCTCCTTTCTGGTATGCAGATTTTAGCTTAGCAATCTGATGATCGCTTAAATGTATTTTAGTTTTTATGTAATTACTCATTTATTCAATGAAAAATTTTTGTAGTATTGTTTTACTTGCTCGTTGGTCATAGTTCCTTCTCTCAACAATGCATCCAATAAATCGACGACTTGATTGTGTAACTTTTTACTTTTGGACCCTTTACATATCTTATCAGTCAATCGGGCTAAAATTTCCATTTTGTCTTCTACTCCTTTACCGATATAAATTCCTTTTCTTTGCAAGTCTCTGAGTCGATCCCGATAATCTCCTAACGTAGTCATATGATCTCTCAAATAATCAGCCTTAGCTAATAAGCGATCTTCTCTTTCTTCATCCTTTTTAGTCATTCGAGACATCTGACTCATAATGTTTCCTTTTTGACGAGACATTTTTAGGTAAGTATCATTTACTTTACTCATAATTTCTTGCAAAGTTTCCTTGGTCTCATGGTACAATTTTGAGGGTCTTGGAAAGTTATTTTTCTCTAAAAACTCTACATCCAATTTTTTATCAAAATCATAGACTTCTAAAGGCGATTCAATAGCTAGAGGAATGTGATCAACAGCATCTTTTATAGCCTGAATATTCTCCTTTCGATTAATTTCTTGTTCTTGTAGCTTTTCAGTTACAGGCTTGTGAAAGTCCGATAGTGCTTTCTGGATACCTAATTTTTGCTCAAGTTGTTGTTCGTTGTTTTTTCTAATTTCAGCCTGAAGCTTATAAACTTTAAGTTCATATTCAACTTCCTTTCTTAATTTCTTATTTCGTTCTTTTTGTATAGCATTCATCTTTATTATTATGCAAAAAAATTTTTACTTAAGCAAATTAAATTTTTACTGAAGCAAATTTTTAACATTAAATAAAGATGATTCAAATTAAAAATTATACAGAAGCAGAAGAACTTGTCGATGCAAATCAACATTATTTATTACCTAAACACCCTTTCAGACTTCTAATCGCTGGAGCTTCAGGTACTGGTAAAACGAACTTATTGTTGAATTTTATATACGACTATCTCGAATTTGATAATTTGTTCGTTTGTGCAAAAGATATGTACGAACCCAAGTATGGTAAACTGAAAGAAAAGTACACAATGTTTGAGGGCGTGGATATTGACTCGATAAAGTACCCCAAAAAGAAGAAGAAAATTATCCTAGAGTTATATGAAAGATTCGGCAAGAAAGGAACTTTATTCTCCTCTGATACAAAAGAATTTATAAAAGTGGATGACCTGGACCCATCTTGTAAAAATGTTGTTGTCTTTGATGACTGCATGACTGACAAGGACCAGAGGAGCATAGAAGATTTTTTCATCAGAGGTCGGAAGAAAAACGCCTCAATCATTTATCTTTCTCAATCTTATTATAGAACACCCATTGTTATCAGAAGAAACTGTAATTACTTGATATTTTTTAATATTCAACCGAGGGAGATTCAACAGATCATAAGAGAGATAGATGGTAGTTTGACAAAAGAAGAATTCAGTAGATTATATAAAAAGTGCATGCAACAGCCGTATGATTTCTTTATGCTTGATTTAGTTAATCCGGCTCTGAGATATCGGAAGAAATATTTCACCCCTATAAATAAAGATGGAAGAATACTTGCAAAAGAAAATTTACGTATATAGAAAGAGCTACCACCACTACCATAAAATTAGTGTCACTATGACCGTTAGCAAGTTCGTTTTAAGTTCATTGGGTTTATCAGCTTTTGTACTTGTTCCCTTAGCTGCTCTGAGCTTAAGCGTCGGTATTGTTGAAGTTATTGATAAAGCTTTGAATATCGCGGAAAGGAAAGAAGAGTACAAACAGTCTTACAAGTTTTACAAACAGCTGCTCAATTCATACAAATCGAATACCCTATCAGAAGAGGAAGTGTATAAGCGAGAGGAGGATTTCATCAATAATTTAGTCTACTTACCCAGAGAAAAATATATGAAACAAACCCTGCTGAATGGATATCAATTTGTGAGTAAATAATTTTTTATATATAAATAAATGTGTGGTAAAAAGACTTGCAAGAAAGGAAAAGGTGTTGTTAACGCAGCAATTAATAATTTACCGTTTGAAATGCATCTGCCAGGGCATCAATTTACAGGACCAGGAACTCAACTGCTCAGAGGAAAAACTAGACTGAACCCCGATTTAACATACAAAGAATGGAGTAAGCCTATTAATAGGGTTGATGATAGTGCCTATAAACATGACGTGTGCTACATTAAAAACAAAGATACCGAAACCAGAAACAAAGTGTGTGACTCAAACATGATTAAAGAATTGGACGACATTCCCAATCCAAGTTTTCGTGAAAGGCTAGATAGAGCTGTTGTGAAGCCTATTATCAAAGCAAAGAAGACATTTGGAATGGGCTCAAAAATATATTGTCTCAAATGTAAAACACACACCGACACTAAAGATGAACAGCATGTCACCTCTAAAAACGCTAGACCAATGTTGAAAGGTATTTGTGTGGGTTGTGGTTCTAAGAAGTGCCGTTTTTTACCGCTGAAGGGGTAACTGAGAAGGGTTGCCCCGAAAAGGTTTATTACGATCCCGAAACAGGATTTTGTGGCATAAATGTACTGAGCAGAAAAACTGGTTTAAGTCGAAAAGAAGTCTCGGATTTTTTACACCGACAGGATGTATACACAAAGCATAAACCACTTATCCGTAAGTTCAAAAGAAGGAGAATTTACGTGTCACATATCGACGACCAATGGCAAGCTGATTTACTGTTTGTCTATAAATTTGCGAGAAGTAAGTTTAATGATGGTATCAAGTACATATTAACAGCTGTTGACTGTTTCAGTAAATATGCATGGACTGTTCCTCTAAAGGATAAATCAGCAGAAGAAGTAACTCAAGCATTTAAAAAGATCTTCAAAGAAAGAATACCTGAAAGGGTTCAAACAGATAAGGGTTTAGAGTTCGTCGGAAAAACAACTCAAAAATTATTCAAAGAAAATAATATCCAATGGTTCACAACAGAAAATGTTGAAATAAAAGCTGCTATGGTTGAAAGATTTAATCTCACTCTTGGTAATAAAATAAAGCTCTACTTGTGTGCAAATAACACTGAAAGATACATAGATGTATTGGGTCAATTAGTGAAGAATTACAACAACTCATACCACAGAAGTATAAAAATGACTCCTGTTGAAGCCAGTCTAGAAGAAAACAGTAGTGAAGTCTACCGCAATTTGTTTAAAGAAAAGGTCATACGTAAACATAAATACCAGGTAGGCGATAAAGTAAGAATATCTATATATAAGTCTACCTTCAGAAGGGGTTATCAAGCAACTTTTACAGATGAAATATTTGTCATTTCTGAAGTATTAGAAACCGACCCAATCACTTATAGAGTTCAGGATTTAAATAATGATGAGGTTAAAGGCACTTTTTATGAATATGAATTAGTAAAATATGATAAGAAAGACAATGTGTATAAGATTGAAAAAATCATCAAAAAGAAAGGGGACAAATATCTAGTTAAATGGTTAGGTTATCCTGAGACTAGCTGGATTGATAAAAAAGATTTAGTTGATTAATTTTTAATAGCTTATTCGGCTATTAAAAATTATAATCACTTATCGGGGTCATACCTCAGCTCTTCGTGACATGTTGTTCAGACGTATCAGCCGTTTTTTTAATTTATAGGGTAAAAACTCCAATTTAATGCTTCGAAGATGGTTCTGCAGATTTCTTCATTCTGAATAAGCGTCTTTTTGAGTTTAGGTAACTTAACTAGAAGGCGTGAAATATAGATGTCGTAACCTCTTTTCCGTAACATATGGTATAAGATATAGTCTTTGCTGATTATGTTTTTTCGCTCTGGGTACATCTCCTCATATTTATGGATATAAGAAGAAAAGTCGTTCAAAAGCTCTTCTTCTTCAAAGGGTAGGTTATGCAAACCTAACCATTTAGCCAGATTTTTCATTCGATGTTTTCGCCTCTGTTGTTTCTGCATGTTTAAATACATATCGAGATTATTGATAGGGGGTATATTTGGATTATACCTCAGCTCTTCGTGACATGCTTGGCAAATGTACCAGCCATCATCATTTTGAATTACATATTTGTGTTCACATTCATGAGTTTTCAAGTCTCCGTCTGAGGTAACTTTATTGTCCAGACCTAACATTCTTATTAGTTCCAACATTTCCTTCGAGTCTTCGATCATTATATTCTTTTATAAGTTTGACAATTTTTTCAAACTGATCATGCAACTTTTTTAAAGATTTTTTCACTTCTGAAATGTCATCGCTATAAACATCTAATTGAACATACTGATAAAGAATTCTATAGCGAAATATCTCAGACTCAATTTCATTCATTTATATATATCTTTGTTTTCTTTAACTCAGATAAAATACGAAGCAGTATTATTTTCCGCTTGGAGAGTTTCGACCTTGTTTTCTACTTCCTGCTTTCATAACGTCTGTAGCGAGCGCTGACCTTGACTAACATCTCTTCCTCTTTAAAGAAGAGTTCTCTCAGAGGTAGAAATAAGCGGAGATTACGAGAATCAAAGGGAGATGGCAGCACTATATGGATAGGAATAGTATTTATTTTTCGCGATTAATTTTAAGCGTTTTATTCTATATTTTTTAATCAGATAAGCTATAGTGATAGATATTTTGAAGAATTATTACATTATAAGAGGGAAATAACTTGTTTAAAGTGCTATTTTTGAAGATTTTCGTCTGTGGTGTAATGGTTAAATTAAAGGTATGTGTATATTTAGATGGGTACCCATGGCAAACGGTTAGCGCGCAGACCTATTAACATCTAGGTCCCAGGTTCAAATCCCGACCTCTCCCAGGTTGTTAATCAATCCGGGTTGATGGTTTATTGAACTATACCGAGCCAAAAATGACATGTCAGCTTGCTTTAGTCGTTGTTCCAATAAAGCAAGCACTCATCGATAAAAAAGTGGTGGGCGGGCCCGACGCTAGGCGTCAAAGTCTTACAGTGTTGTCCTTATATGTTGTTTGTAAGCCTCAGTGGCGGTAGGCTCAGAGTGTATTTGGTCTTGAATTCGGCTCATCAAGAAGGGCCCCTTGGTGGGTCGAATTTGAGATTGAATATACTCTGAGCCTACCGGGGGGCATTTTGCAAAAATTTTTAGGAGTTATGGTGGAGTCATTAAAGTAAGTTCTCGATCTTGGCCTAGGCGAGGGGTCAACAAGACATGGAGTTAGTGATCCGGACCGCGATTTAATAAGACAGGGAGTGGGACTGGGTTGTTTGATGCTGGGTTGTCTGATGTTCTGTTTATCGAGGATCAGCTGTATGATAACTGGTTTGTTCTGATTTCCCGGGTTGATTTGGAGCTGCAGGGCGAGTGTCTTCAAGGCATCTTTTTTCATCTTCTTCAACTGATTCTCTGTGTACACCGGGGCACAGACAACAGGGGCAACTGGCTCGGGGTCCATGGGATCTTTGAGCCACTCGTTACAATATGATGGTCTTCTTGCCAATTGTGGCCGCGGCACGGCCGCAAGGGCATCCTCACACTCTTTTTGCAGCTGCTTGTACACAGGGCCGTTCTTCTTTATCGTCCGGCCAGTTCGAGGATTGACAGTGGGGTTACTCATCCATTCTTGACAGTGTGCTGGTAGTTGAGGTTGAGTCGAGGGCTGTCTCGCTCTGGGTTGATCCTCTGACTCTGGGTCTGGCTGAAGATCCAGTGGGTCCTGTCTCCGTGCAGCCTCGCACTCCTTTTCGAGCTGTTTGTAGACAGGGCCATTGACTTTTATCTCGTAAAAGTTGCCGCCTGAAAATCGGTGTATATTTTTTAATGGTTATGATACCATTAAAAGAAAATTTATTGTTCAAATTTAAACATTTGCCCTGGTTGTGCTTTCCCGACATCTTTAGCTCCCAAATATACAAAGAATAGAGGTTTAATCTCATTAAGCTTCATATAGTCGGACGCATTTTCGTCGCATCGTTTCGGCAGATACAAATTTGAGCCGTCTTCTAACTTCACTATTAGTTTATTACCATATTTGGTGGTGATCTGTTTAATTTCCATGACAGGGTTTTTTACGTCGATATTGAGCTCATGCATCTTCTTGAAACTTCCTTCCAATGTACTAATTGCGTTTAGTTTGTTCAACAGTTCCATGGTTTTTGTTCTTTCTCAACATTAGAATTCTTTTCTTTAAGTGCTTAAAATGTTGTTGGGGTATCATTTTTTAACGGACCCGCAGATTCTAAAAGGGGGTGCTCGCCGAAGGGGGTACCCTTCCCTCCCAACGACTTTTCGCTTGTTCGGAATGTATGCATACTTTTGGCAGATGATGGTTGCAAAACAACGAACCCATGTCGGTGCAATGCTTAGGGGGTGGCCGTCCGCGGCGCCGAAGGGGGTACCCTTCCCTCCCAACGACTTTTCGCTTGCTCGCTCCGGAAAATTGGTGTGGTCGAAATAGAGCCATCACTTTCTCGGGAGGTGCTTGCGCTAGAACCTTGCTAATGGATGATTTTGATACCATTGATTTGTTTAATTTGTATGGTTGAAATAGAGCCATCACTTTTCTAGAAGGGGTGTAGTTTTAATGGGGTTTCGATACCATCGTTTTAAGAGGGGTTGTAGATTTTTATGGATAAGAAATAACCTTTGTATTCTAAAAGTGGGTTCGGTTTTTATGGGGTTTTGCGAGCCATTATTTTTAAGAGTGGGTGGTAATTTTAATGGTAAAATACAGCCATTATATTTCTAAAAGTGGGTGGGATTCAATGGAGGTCTGAGAGCCATTGTATAGTCGAATTTGTGTGGGTGATATTGGGCCATTACGTTCTAAAAGTGGGTCCGGTTTTTATGGGGGTTTTACGAGCCATTGTTTTTAAAAGTGGGTGGATATTTTAATGGTGTGAAATAGGACCATTACGTTCTAAAAGTGGGTGTGGATTTAATGGGAGGTTTCACACCATTGTTTTTAAAAGTGGGTGGGTTTTTTTATGGGTGATATAGAGCCATTACATTCTAAAAGTGGGTGGGGATTTTATGGGGGTGTTTATGGGTCTGCGCCAGCTCTCTCATGTTCACACTACTTACAACTCATCTTACAATCACTTGTTTACATTCTGCATCTATTATAATTAGGCTTCGTTGTAGAAATAGTCAAAGTTTGATGATCATTTAAACTAAAAAATATTGTAATTGCTTTGGCGTAGAATATAGATATCCAGAAAATAAGCAAAAATAAAGCAGGTTTAGGACGGATGCAATACTAAATATTAATTTAAAAGAGCTTTAAAAATCACGATTTTTACTCTGGGGAAAAAAGATGGACGCCATATTTTGTTTTGAAGTGGGTCACGTGATCTCTTTATATTATATGAGTGTAATTATAATTTTTATTTTTATTTAAAAGAACTACCGAACATATTTTGCTGAAAAATTTTTTTTTTATATATTTTAGGGGATAATTTGAATATTTCCTAAAAATTTCGAAGCAATTTGTGAATTTTAACTTTGCTTAAAAAATGCTTGAAAAATTAGGTTCCATAGGTTCAATGTATTTCAATTTCTCAACCCGGGTTCAATCCAAAACTGATTGGGTGATATTATTCATTTACCTTCCCATATGCCCCATAGACCGTCTCAACAACATACTAAAATTTCATTTTCATAAAGTCATTTTTACAGTAGTTAACGTGCGAACGGACAGACAGACAGACAGAATGAACAAAGTCATAAACACTTTTCAACTATGTTGTAAAGTGTTTAAAAGAGACATTGATATGGGCTCCCAGTAGCTGCTTAGTCTAAGTCCCCTTGGCTGCTTAGTCTATGTTCAAAAACATCCCTGAATTCATCAGACGTTATACACACGAACCGGTTCCCCACTTCTTGATCAAGAAACGCGGAATGAAGTCCATATGTTCGTAAAGATCTACATAGATTGATCAGAATGGTGTCACAGCAATTGATCAATATGAATTTGTCGAAAGAAGTTATTTGCTAAAATCAAACCTCTTTTATATTTTAAATTACACGCAATGCGAAGGATTTCGATATTGGTTCAATCCACATAAATAAGTATTCTGCAATCAATATTGCTCTCATCTAACCAATGAGAAAACAATGGCCAGCCCCCTTCCTTTTCCCAGAACTTTATTTTT
This sequence comes from Amaurobius ferox, assembly GCA_951213105.1. Taxonomy (NCBI): domain Eukaryota; kingdom Metazoa; phylum Arthropoda; class Arachnida; order Araneae; family Amaurobiidae; genus Amaurobius; species Amaurobius ferox. The sequence continues at coordinate 101,423,014 of OX578137.1, forward strand.
TCCCCTCTTCACAAGGCCCTATAAATGTCCCACAAATATTAATCGGTATAATTGGCTAATTGTTTCCTTACTGCTATTTGCATACTCCCTCTTGCCTATTGTGTTTCCTCCTGTTATGTACACAAAGAATTTTTTTTTCTAATTGTTCATTTTCCGTACCGCTCTTTAAACATCTTCAGACTGCATAAAGAGGCAGGCGATGGGAATAATAATAACGAAAAAAAAAAATGGCGCAATGCTGCAAGAAAAAGAAAACCAGAACTTTCACAGTCGTGATAATAAGGACTTATTAAATAAAAAGCAAGAAACACGCCTTCCATTTTTTTTTTCACATTCTCAAAAATTTTCATTTCGGCAATTATACAATTCCTTTTCTCCACGCCGACTGAGAAGTATAATATCTTTTTACCTCTCCCCCCCCCTCCTATGCTACTCCAACTGCGGATTTACTTTAACAGCACAATGCGCAAGACGAAATATATGACATTTTTTTCAACGAAAAAATGAAAGAAAATTTAAACATAGAACACTAATCTGAATAATTAGGTTTTTGTCAGGCAGCACGATGTACAGCTGTAATCACACCATCCAATAAACAATGAGAACGGCTGATTTGCATTGCTTATAAGCGTTGCCAGAAGCTTGCGCTCATTCTCGCAATTTTCACACTTTTTTTTTTAAAACAAAAAAATTTTCGATCCGTTTAAATTAAAAAAAATGTAGGGGGTCTGGGGAGAGCACTTTTTTGTTCTGTTTGCGAGAAAGTCGCGCAGAAAATACATTTATTCGACTTATTAGAGCATTCTTCCCCCGTTCTTTCCAAATAATTCTGCTCGCACGAATTATCGTCTGCGTATTGCCAGGTAATTGTTATACATGTGACATTCGAAGATATAGCAATATGTTCCGGAGCTTTCGATTTGCGCGCTTCTCTTATCCCTCCCTCTCAGATTAAAACTTTAATTTAGAGGTGAAAAGAGTAAGTGGATTGTACTCACTTTCCTTTTGTACGAAGAGAGTAAAAAAAATAAACAAAATGAGAAATAATGATGCTTGTTTAATCGGTTTGCCTTTATGTGGTAGTTTGTGTTGTCTTTGAAAAGTCAGAAAGGGAGACAGTCTGCAGATGAGTTCTTCTGGACGAGGATAATGTGTGATAACGTTGCTGGAAGTAAGTCTTATCTGTTTATCTTACTTTTTTAATATTTCGTAAATTGAATTTTCGTGTATAGTAAACTGTTAACAATTTATTTCTGTTTCATAAAATTTGGAATAATATGTCATTTAAAGTCCTTATAAATTTGTAAAGTCCCTGTGATTTATTTTATTTATTTATTTTTGTCATTTTTTGTTTCTGAGGTGTTTTCATATTTTGTTTCATTTTTTCATATTTTTCATATTTTTGCGACTAAAGTTCTTATAATTTTATGAAATAAATGTTTAAGGAAAGCCAATAAAATCCTATAACCGATGAATTAATTATTAATACAAATAGAATTAAATGATTTATTGCAAGAAAATTAAAAAGGAAAAAATCAATGTTTAAATTTTGCAAGATAAAAAATCAAATCAATCGTCATTATTAGGATTTAAGAGGAAATTTATAAACTATATAATTTACAAATGTAACTAAACTTTAGGTTCCTTATTTGGCAAAATAATTATTTTGTATTCATTACAAAATTAAAAGTGTTAAAAATATAAAAAGTCCCCCCCCCCCCAAAAAAAAAAAAGTTAATACGTTTTATTGATAAACTATTATATTCCTACAAAACTATCCGTGCAAAATATTTAGAAAAAAAAAATAAAAAAAAACCCAAGAAAGATCAATCATGCATAAGCATTGATTATGAAACACTTTCCAACTGAAATGCAATTTTATTTAAAAATTTCTAAAATGTGATACATTCAGTGGTAATAACTTTTACATTATTACAGTACTACAGTAATTTATTATACTTAAATATTTAAAACAGTATCGAAATATAAATCATCTAATTCTCTATGCAAAATCAATGAATATTTCATTCATATAACTTGTATTCCAGACTCCAGAGCTAAATAATTTTGTGTGAAAAAAATTCAGCAATTCTTATGTAACTCACCTTATAATCGCTTGAGATATTTGCATTCTGCATAAGTTAAAATTAGGCTTCGTTGAAAAAATAATAAAAGTTTAGGGATCATTTAAAATCATAACTATTGTAATTGCGTAGGCACGAAATTTAGATACGCAGATAATACACAGATACACAGATAATATATGTGTGTGTGTGTGTGTATGTATTCAAAGTATTGGAATTGTGCCGAAGATCGGAACTCGAATTTTCGAAGGATCTACACGTTTTGGGACTTCTAGAACACGAAAAAAACTATTTTTAGGAAGACGTATGTGTGTGTAAGGGTATATCTGTGTATGTTTCTGTGTGTCTGTGAGGATATTACATCCACTCTAATTGAAAAACTAATGGACCGAATTTCATAAAATTTGGTAGGTATGTTTTTTGTAGGAAACCCTTTTGTTCATTAGATTATAGTACGATTCGTAATAAAAGAATCTTCCTTCTTTGCGAAATGGCCGGCAGAAATTGCCTTTATCCACTCTGGCTAAAAACTAATGGAACAAATTTAACAAAATTTGGTGTATAATATTGCAATAACCTACATGTGATTTATATGCCAAATTTAACAAAATTTGGTATATAAATCATTTGTAGGTTATTCTAGTACGATTCGGGAAAAAGGAACGGGCTATTTTTGCGAAATGACCCGCAAAAATCGTTAAATGTAAAAATAAAAGACTACGTGTGATCAATTATATCAATTAAATTCCTATTTTATACGTGATTTTTGACAACAATAAGAATAAGACTAACCCCATTATTCTAGGACTAGCCGTTCTTGAGATATTCTAGTTTTTTCGCGTTTTCGCTACGCCACCTTTGACAATACGTTCAGCTATCAAATGAGAACCAAATTTAAGTTTAACGTGCAAATTCAATGTCATTTAAAATACTTATGGCTGTTATTTTGTGCAGATAAACTCAAATTATTATTGAAGAAATAAAGAAAACGTGAATATGAGTCTGCAGGGAAAGACATGTGCTGCCCACATCAGAATTTTTAACAATATTACAACAATGATTTATAGAAGTGTACGGGGATTATTTGCAGGCCATTTCGAAAAAAATGTAGGATCTATATTTAAAGATCCACCAAATTTTTGTTGAATACAATGTTCAACAAATTTAAGTTGTGTACCAAATTTTAACTCTCTAGGACATAGGAAAGTGCATTAAAAATGCCATCAAATAAGTATATTATGAAGATATATAAAATTAAAAAAAAATTTGAAAAATTGTTATCTAACAAAATTATTTTAAAATAGGAAGCCTCTCTCATATACAAAATAATTAAACTTTTGGAAAGATATTTATTATATAATATATCTCTCTTTTCTTTCTGGAGGATATCTCAAAAGTCAGAATTTAATTGAATTTTTTTTTCTCCCTATATTAAATAATTTTCAATTAAAAAACTACCTAACATATTTTACTGAAAATTTTTTTTATATATTGTATGGGATAATGTGAATATTTACAAAAATTTCGAAGCAATTTGTGAATTTTAAATTTGCTTAAAAAATGTTTGAAAAATTAGGTCCCATAGGATTCAATGTATTTCATTTTTTCAACCCGGATTCAATAAAAAACTAATTGGATGATATTATTTATTTATATTCCTATAGGTCCCACAGACCGTCTGAACAACATACTAAAATTTCATTTTGATAAAGTCATTTTTACGGCAGTTATCGTGCTAACGGACAGACAGACAGACAGAATGAACAAAGTCATAAACACTTTTCAACTATGTTGTAAAGTGTTAAAAAAAATCGGAGGCTCCAGTTAGATAGTGCCGAAATGGTTTTGCATGAATAACATTTTGTAAAATAAAACTCCAGTAAAGTTCAAGAAGTTTATTTGATATTTTCAGACTCATTTGCTTCATTTACAGGCTTTCAAAGCGTTACCAATCGCTGGATAACTATTTATAGTAAGCTAACACTTTTAGTTTTCACCCCGATTTCATCTATGAACTCCGATTGTAAACTTCGCATCATAAAGTATCACAATATTTCACTAACTTGTTTGACTGTATATAAATTAAACTTATACATATATCTGAAGATATCTAAGATTCAAATTAATCTATAAACTTGCCTGGTGGCACATAAATACGTACTTGATTGAATAAGTATATTTTTATCTATTCTGTTCAAACTTCACCAATCATTAAACATCTTTAGAATCCCCAAGTTCATTTCGTCTCCTAATTGTTTTGAAAAAAATAAATTTTTCCGTGCATATGCACTAATATTTCACTAAGGAGTAAAGTAATTGAGCTGCAACAATCGTGACATTTTTAATATTGCAGCATTCCCACCTAATTGAAAACCCCAGGTTAAAATACTAAAATATCGAAATTATAACCATTATATTTTAAAAAATAGTAGCTCGATTCAAAATCCAATTAGATACATTTGTAAGGCTTTCAAAGAGCTATAAATTGTTTATTATTCAAAGTTAACACTTTCAGTGTTTGAGATATCAGCATTACAGACTTGATAAACGGAAAATTTGAATAATTTTCTTCAACTTTACAAGACGATGACTCAATTATAGGATTTTTTTTTTTTTTAAATAACATAGATTTAGAAACTAATTTTCCTATTTTTATCGTTAACTATTGTATATTAATTTTTTATAGCTTCGAAAATATTTCGAGTCATAGTAAGAATAAATGGAAACAACATTCGCTCGGACAGATTCTTTTTAAAGTTATTTCGAAATAAAAAAGTTTAAAGTATTAAAATATTGAAACTACTTTCATATATTCATTATCTGGACACTATTTTCGACAGAACGGTAAAAATTATTTGCATTTTTATCTATTAGGATCGGAGGTATAAGCATTAAAAGTGTTTACATTTTCCGTAACGCTCCGATTTCCGCCACAGAAATCTCAAGCATGGATGTTATTCACATCAAAATCTTTCAGTTGCCTTTCCTTTCTGAAATTATCGTTTGTCTGATGCTTTAAGGATGCTTTACAAAACACAAAATTTCGAAACTGATCCTTACCAAATTGCAAATAAATCTTCACAAGATTCACTTTAATTTATATTTTTTTACCTAAAATGTACGCTTTATATTTATTTTAACCAATTAAAAGAAATCATGCACAAAATACTGTTAAGAAATAATTAAATCAGTTGGCAGAAAGTAAACTAAAATTAGTAAATTTGCTAGAAGTTTTCTGCAATGCCTTTCCAAAAAATTATTTTTTCACAGAATTTGAAATTATGAAAGAGGTTGAAATACTTTGAATCACTTTGAATGATGAATCAAGAAATTTTCTTGATTCATCATGCACCTCCTCTTTTCTCAGTAGCCCTTGTAGCAGTTAAATTTGTCACTGGAAAAGAGTTCTATGAAAAACATTAAGACGGAACGCAATTTTTACTTTGCATATAAATTTTTTGTTTTTGTATTTATTAGACAGCATACTCGTTTTAAATTATTTATTTAATTATTTTAACTTATTACTTTGCGACTGTTTTAGGTCGTAAATTAAAACTCTGTAGAAGCTGTTTCTAAAGGCCGCATGCCCGCAAGTAGAAACAAGGTATTAGAAACCAAATGCTTCTCGAGGGCTGTGGAAATGACCAACAGACAAACAAAAATTTCATGAAACAAAATAGGAAATGAAAACAAATTTCAATCGTGCAAATTGATCTGTTCTTCAAAATACTTGCTACGAACATTTTTACGAAGGTTTTGACCAGAGAAATGCTTTATGTTCGATAAGCAAATTTCTTGTTTTGGAAGGATGTTTTGCTCTGTGGATATCATTCAATTAAAAATACATGTAAATTCTTCATCAAACAGTCTTTTTAATGATTTGTTCGATAGTAATTTTGTTTTGACCTGTGAACACTACTGGACACCTGGCATAAGTGTGTAACTTCATAAATTAAAACAGTCCTAGATATTTTTTCCAGATAGATCGCTGGTTTCACAATTCGTCGTTGTTTAAATTAACTTCTGATCATATAATAAAAAACATGACATGGGCAGCGCATGACTCGCCCTACACACCTTGATAAATTCTTAAGATATAGTTAGAAAATTTTTATTTTAGCTCTCATTTATATTTATGTAAGTTTAAAGAACTTGTACTACAAAATTAAAATCTAGACCTTATTGGACGTATAAAATCTGTTATTTAATGTACGTTCAGAATCTAAACCAAAATAAAATTAGTATTTAATTAATATCAAGTGAATTAAGTAAAATTTGTCAAATTAGGTGGTGTTGAAACACGAAACTAGTGTCTTTCCTCGTGAATGGAACTAGAATGTTATTAGTGAACTTGTTGCATAATATAGCACATGAAAAGTCAACTTTCTTAACATTGCTGAATACGTTTTTAATTTTATGCAACTTTTTTTATATATTTATTCGAAAACCGCGTAATATCACGAGAACGGTTCATGCTAGTGTTCTAAAATGAGTGCCAGTCGTTTTCCTATGATTACGTATAAATTGATTGTTTTTTAAAAACAGGATTGAGTGATTTCCTGATTTCTTTCCAAATCATTATAAAATAATAATAAAAAAAATAAATAGATAAATCATTTGAACATATACGGGGGAGGGGGGGGGCGTTTATAGTGAAGGGGTTCTATAGCATTTTTACCTCTTTTGAACCTAATATGTGTTAGCCAATTAGGTGCTTTGTGAGATTTTAAGAAATTTTAATTATTTTAGAGGTGTTGTACGTAAAATTGTTCAAATTTGTGTGTGAACAGAAACTATATATATATTTTTCTCATTTTTGCCGTGTTTTCTTTTTCATTTTTATTTATATTTATACTTTTAATTGTGATTTTTGTATCCTAATATTCTTCTCATCCCCCTTTCCATTGTAGTGATATGTTACCTTCTATCTTTATCCTTAGTCTTGGTCTATAGTTACTCATTTGTAACAGATATGCCAGTGATGGGTTTTTTTGTACATACAGTAGTTTATGCATAATTTTCGATTAAAATCTATATATGTGTGTGTGTGTGTGTGTGTATTTTGAACTATAGGAATTTGAAATTTGGTACAAAAGTAAATTATATGGTAAAGTCAACGTTGATAAGTGTTATTTTCAAATATTTATTACTTTAGTTGTGTTATAAGTAAAAATTTTCTAACTTTCGTGTGAACAGAAAACTGTCGTTTACAGGTAATTTGGAGGTTTAAAATGTAATGACAAATCGATAAAAATATGAAAAATTTTCAATTTCATGAATTCAAGAGGGTGTTATAGACTAAGATGTTTGAACTCTGAAATAAATTCAAATAGAAAATTCAAAGTGTTGTAGTAGATCGTTATATAATAACAGCGGAATAAATCGAAATTCTGGAAAATGGAATATGTTAAAGGTAACGCAGTCTAAAACATTCGAATTCGAAATTTCGACTAAACGTGCAATTTCTATGCGAGTTAAATTTAAATTTTGTAAGCAGATTGATCGCTTGACAGAAATAAACGATTAATTAAAATCTTAAATTCTACCCGTTTAAAAGTGTGTTGTGAAGTAAAGTATTCGAATTCAGCCAGCAATAAATTCTAAGCACCATTTTGTGTCTAGATAAAAACTTAAACTTATTTACAGTGATAACGTGAAACGGAATACGTGACTCGATTGTCGTTTGTGCTTCTATCACTAAAATTATGGGAACTTTATAAGTTAACGAAATAAAATATAAATAGTTTAAACTCAAAGGCTATAAATGAAAGATCTTTCTATATTTCTGCCCTTATTTTGAAGATTGGAAATGTAGTCTTCAAAAAAGCCATTGTTTAATTGTAAAATTGTCATTACCTATATAAATAAAATTGTCCGTTCGAAAACTCACTTCTTTCCTGGTGTGAGAATTATTATGAAATTTCAAAAAGAAAGAATCCAAATATTAAAAATTCACGGAAAATTGTGAATTTTAAATTTTTTTTAAATTATATATTTTGCACGACGAATGGTTATACAGCCTGTGTTATAAAACTGCACTTTGGATTACAAATAATCAGGAATTAAATTTTACAGTAAAATATTTTCATCAGAAGAAATAATTTTGCTGAGATTTTCATACATATCGCTGAAATCCTTCCTTATTTTTAGAAATTCTTCCTTGCTTTTAGAAACTCTTCTTTGCTTTTAGAAACTCTTTCTTGTTCATAGAAACTCTTTTAAATTTATGAACTTTTAAATCTGAAGGTCAGTGCATAAATAAAACAAAAACCCCGCCTTTAATCGGTGGGTTTTATGCGATAAATATAAAGACGAGAAACGTAACTACAGTTTGCCTTTAAATGAAATGGTTTTCCAATGCGGAATATAAGTAAGTTAAAGTAATAACCTAGTAACTGAGGCGTGCAAGTAAATCAAACCCCGCCATTTATTGGGGTTTGTGTGACTAATATAAAAGACGAGAAGCGCAGTTTACAAAGAGGCTATAGTTTGCCTTTAAATGAAATGGCTTTTCAATGAAGAATTCTTAGCAGCAATAAAATGAAAAATAGAAACACACGTCTCCTCTATAGACAGAAAGATAAAGAGAATATAAATCTTCTGTCATCTGGTCTTAATAGGTAAATCGGTTGATATTTGTCAGGAAAAGAAACAGTGAGTCCACAGATATACCTGCTCGTATGACACATGACTCAACTTTTTATATTCAACATCAAATTAACTTCAGTGGCGTAACTAAAAGGGCCAGATTTAAGTCCTACGATTAAGGGATAAATAAGCTACAGCTTAACCTTGCATGCTAATGGGCCTCGCAGTGTTTCTTAAAGGAAATGTTTAGGCGGACATCTTTATGTGCTGTTTTCGCATAGAAGGTTAAATATCTAATAATTATCATCCCTCCCCCCCCCCCCCCGCACGGAAATTTAATATAACATTGGGAAATAAAGTATGCACAATACAAAATTCGCTATAAATCACTAATAGCAGGCACAGTAATTTGAAATTTTCATTCATATTAATAATAAATAATGCGTGTCAGGAATGACAAGTAATAAATATAACATGAGGGATAAAACTGCGGTTTTCCCTTACCTGTTGATGCCGAAGTTCCAAAACTTCAAACAGATGTAGAACCAAACTCTAAAAATATTTTTTCAACAGACTTTAAATAAATCACTGCTGTCGCCATAAAGTGGATGAAAAGAACGATTTTTGAGGACGACATCGTAATCAATGTCACCGATTCTCAGGGATAAACACATATCAGCAATTTTTCAAAATAATATCGTTAACATTTTTATAAATATGGAGTTTTATACAATTTCTTAAGCTTTACTTGCTTACATTATGTATTTATATTATTACTTTCTCATATATAGTACTGAGAAAGTATTGTTTTCACAAAAATTTTCGAATTCGAGATTTTGATGCCAATATACGTTTTAAGATCTCCAGAACACGTTTTGACTATTTTTGGAGGTATGTCTGTGGTCAATTTCTTGTGTACACGATAGCAGCCACAAATATTAATGGCTTTTCCAGCTTTATATCCGGCTTTGCTATAAAAAAAATTTAGAATTAGATAGAATATTTTTAAATTCGAATGAAAACTTCGAAATGTATTTGAAATTTTATATTTTTTTTAACATTTCAACATGGGACAAAATTTGATATAATCGTGTATAACAGGGATTATTTATGGCTCAATGATCACGAGACTTAATAGTTTCAATCACTGTTGTGAAAAATAAGAGATAAATTATTTCTTATTCCTAACGTTATTAGTCCCCTTGGCGGCAAGTTACCCCCCCCCTCCCCGCCCCACACACATACACCGGGAGGTACATTGTCAAGTATGCTATCAATCGAAAGATTTTGCTAAGCCCTTTAAAGTGGAGGGTAACACACTATAGTTATAATCATTTGAACACATGATACCGATTTTTCAAAACTTTCCATGTAAAACTTGAGAAAAAAAAAAGATCCTGGGGGAAAATGGAGAAAATCGAGTTGAGCTGCACTCCAGTTAATTATTGATGTAATTATAGGTGATGGAAACTCAATTCATCACTGGGGGACAGTGGCAGAAATCAAAAATCTGAATTTTTATCAAGTCGAAAGTACATTTAATATTACTGAAAAATACTTTTTTACTGAAAGAAGTATAGGACAGATTGTATTCTAAACAAATACTGTAAAAAATAACTACCTTATTCATTGTTCAATGGACACAAAATGACAATACCTACCTTGCTCAATGGACACAAAATGACAATAAGATATTTAACTATGAAATATTGAATTATACAAGACGATTTATAGATTTCACAGGATATAGTTATCTCTTTAAGGGTGAAACGTATAGAGTCCTAATAGTTGGGGTAGTCGGGGCACACATATGCCCTCCACCGAGTATAAGGAGACACTCTGTGTGTATTCAAATTTGTACATTTAAGGTGTTTATTTCAGATTTATGGCAGAGGTTACATATGAGCGTTTTCGGACGAGAAAATCTTCATTAATGTAACGGCATATGTACTTAATCATTCGCAAAGTTGTAAACTTTTTGCTTTATAGCAAAACAGTTGTGAAATATTCACTTTAGGTATTTTGGATTATATCACACTTATTAGTATTACTACCTATTCCCTATGAAAATAGTGTGATGAGATCGAAAATTCGAGTTTTCAACGGAAGAACACGTTTTAAGAATCCCTGAACTCGATTCCAACATTTTTGAAGTGATGTGTATGTCGAATTTGATATTCCACGAATGAATGAAGCGTTTCGAAAATAATTTGTCACGATTATTATAATCAGAGATTAATGGAAGCCTATTTATTTTAAACGCGATCGAATGTTCGTAAGATCCCCCCCCCCCCTATTTTCGAAAGAATTTCTGAAAAATTCATTAAATAAATTACAACCTTCTACAATGCTAAATAAGTACGTAAGCTGGTATTTAAGTTTTTAGTAAACAATACATCAAATATTTTTGTATCGAAATAACTCGTTATATTGCTTTTTAAAATATTAGCATTAACACATATTTTCATTCGAATAAACCAATTTTCAAAACAGTTATGCCATTCAGAAGTTGGTATAACAGAAACATGTGATTTATAAGCTTCAATTGCTTCTTCTAGGCTGTTAAGTCGTTGACTACGCTTTTTATTTCTTGATTGTTGGGAACAAGAAAAACAATCATTGGGTGCTAAATCATGCGAATCAATTTTTTCATGCTTCAAATAATTGATAGTTTGAAACGCAGGGTGGGAGCTTGGATTGCCATGATGAAGAATGATGCGACATTTCGCCTTATTTTTTCTGATTTGAGCAAATTTCTTGTCATATACCAATCAGCATTTGCTGTTCTACGATCCCCCAAAGCAACGGTTTCAACATAGCCGGATTTACCAAAAAACGAAACAATATCATTTTCTCTAAAACACTTCGTGCACGAAAAAGTTTTGCAGGGCTTGGTTCATTTTGAAACACCCAAACGGTGATTGTTGTTTTGTTTTAGGTTCATAGGAATAAATCCACATTTCGTCACCTGTTACAATGTCAAGGAGATGTTTGGAGGCACCAGAGTTGAATCTTTTGCTATTTTTTTCCTGCACCATTTGACACAAGCATCCTTTTGAGCTTGAGTTAAATTGTGTGGAATACAACGCGCACATACCTTTTTGACTTTTACATGATCCTGTAAAATTGAATGCACTCAGGTCCTTGAAATGTTCAAAGATGCCTCAATTTCATCATAATGTGACATGACGATCTAAAGTGACCATTTGTTGCACAGCATCAATGTTTTCTGGCATCACAACAGTTCTTGGTCGACCTTCACGAGATTTATCACTGAGACTCCTACGTTCAAGATAGTATTCTTTAAACTAGTTGTAAATTGTTGATTTGGATGACGTTTCATCACTAAAAGTCAAATTCATTCTATCGGCACACTGTTGCTGTGTCAACTCTTCTTCTTCGATCCAGACCGTCCGAACTACCCGAATGTTTAACCTTTTTCTTACGGGTGGGACCGCGTCCATCCCAAACGAAGAACCTCTCAAAAAGACAGGTATTTGACATATCCTATCCCAAACAGTTCGATCCCCCTTTGTAGGCATTGGCGTCCATTGCCGACAGAAACATTGCAGCAGGTGCAATGATCTGTTGCAATGACCTGTTGACAGAAACCTGCTGCAGGAGGTACAATGTTTCTGTCGGCGATGGACGCCAATGCCTGCAAAGGGGGATCGCACTGTTTGGTATTGAGTATGTCAAATACTTGTCTTTTTGAGAGGTTCTTCGTTTGGGATGGACGCTGTCCCACCCGTAAGCAAAAGGTTAAGGTATATGTTTGGATGGCCGGGAAGTGCCACTCAATTTAGACCGGAACCCAGTGGGGGGGGGGCGGCATTTACAGGGACAGTGCCCTCCTTCCCTTACTACCAATTTCTCGAAAGAACTTACAGACCCACATATTTAACGTGTCCGTACTCTTCGTGATACCGCCCGTACTTCGGGATAGTTTGAGTAGAGCCGGAAATAGAAATCGGGTCATCGGAGTGCAATCCCCGCGCGTTAATCACTGGTCTATCCCACCCCTGTGTCAACCCTTGTCGAAAGTCATAATAAGTTACAGCTCGAAAATTCCTTTAACTTAAATCCATGTTTTTTGTCACTACCTTATTAACTTCAAAACGACGCCGTAAAAATAATTGTATAATATTTCTCGTTCTTTTATGGCTAATGTTCACGTGAAAGTTTAAATTAAAAAAAAAAATCGTCTGCACTGAAAGCTGTTATTTTTGGTATTGCTACATTATAAAAACTTGTTAATCGTAAACATTTCTTATGCGATTTTTTTTATTAAGAAACGAATAGAATCCACTTTAGAATGTTACCATGAACCGTTTTCGAGATATTTTAAGTTTTTCAAATAAATTTATCGAAAAAGTTATTCAAAATTAAAAAGTTGTAAATATTATCAAATAGGTTAATATTCCATATGCAATATTATGGGTAAAATTTACTAACATTTCGTGTATATAATTCGTTTCAATGCGTAGATGTTAGGTGGTTTAGATGAATGAATTGAATGATTCGAACTTTACGAGTTTCATTGAGCTATTTTTTTTTTTATGAAAAAACAATTACTTGCGGGAGTATAATGAGGAAATTGATAATTTAAACTACGCAATAGATATTAATGGTATCAAAAGTTTATATTATCACATTTAAATCAAATGCATCCAATCTTTCGGTGTCACTAAGCTGCTGCCAAGTTGATAAAGGAAAGTTTAAAATAATTTTAACAAAATATTTTAAACGAATATTTTGGGTACGTAACCTGAAAAAAAAAATCTGAAACAGGCATGTGTTTGGGTTAGTTAGAGTTAAATACTCACACCTGAGGAGGAATTTAAGTCTGAGTAATCATCGAATTTGGGCTGGTGCTGTTCTCTTCTCTTATCGGCATTATGGCCGTGAATTTGCTTCTATGGTGATGTTAATATTACTTGAATTTTTTTATTATTACATATTTCTAATATATATATATATATATATATATATATATATATATATATATATATATATATATATATATATATTTATATATATATATATATATATATATATATATATATATATTTATATATATATATATATATATATATATATATATATATTATATATATATATATATATATATATATATATATATATATATATATATATATATATATATATATATATATATATATATATATATATATATATATATATTTATATATATTATATATATATATATAAATATATATATATATATATATATATATATATTTATATATATATATATATATATATATATATATATTTATATATATATATATATATATATATATATATATATATATATATATATTTATATATATATATATATATATATATATATATTTATATATATATATATATATATATATATATATATATATATATATATATATATATATATATATATATATATACACGTATCTTTCATTCGGATAATGGTTGTAGTATAAGGAGAACTAAACACTACAGGATTGGAATGTATGAGCAAGAATTTATTCTGATTTCAGGTGCTTCGATCGCTCTACCTCCGAGATTGGTCCACATCTCGGTGGGCGCGTTCTTCCCGCTCCATAACGGTATCTCATTGGGAAACATAGTTGTTCTAGCTACGCTTATTTATGCCTAGAAACCAGCACTCTTGTGTCTGGATACGAACTAGAAATATTCGAAAGTTTCCTATATCTTCATTTCTATATCTTATTTCCTAGATCTTCCTTCTTAGTATATATTTCCTCTTTCTTCCTATTCGTTTCCTATATTAAGAAATAAAACACTTTGTATTGCATTAGTATATGCTATTATTTTTATGCAAAATATTCATTAATATTAATATTGCATTAATATTAGTATTCATTAATATTAGATTTGAACAATGAAAATATTACTAATATATTAGTATTAATCAATACAGAAGTGAGTCTGAGGTAAGTGAAATTTACAACACCACACACCGACAATGAAGCTGATGAATGTAATGTAGAGTTGCTAAGTAGAGTAATGTAGAGTTGCTACCTGATAAAACCCGATTGTAAGTGCTATGAAATTTTGCTTTCTATTAATGCAAATTGCAAATGGTAATAATAATTTTAATTTCAAAATAAATAATTTCAGATGATTTTCAATATTAGACCCAAATGTACAATATGTAAATGTGAGAGGATATTCTCCCTCCAATCGCTTGCTTGCTTCATTTTTAACATGTTAACCTATGGAAAATAGTTTCTAACCTTTAGCTGGTTTAGTTTTTAGGATTTTTTCCCAAGCATAGATGCCGGAAAGTGGAATATTTATGTCTTCTTAAAAAAATCGGTGAAATAGTTAGAAATATCTTTAATATGTATAGAAAAATAATGCATTCACCTTACAAAAATATTAGAAATACTTACAAATATTTTAACGATTTTTTTAAAGAAGCACAAACCTTCTTATTCTCAGCATGTAAGCTCGGGAAAAAAATTCTAAAAACCAAATGAACTAGAGATTATGCATATTTTACATAGATTAACATGTAGGAAATAAAACAAGCGGTTGGAGAGGGGAAATACAGTACGGAGATTACAAAGATTAATAACTATGGCCGCTTTTTTCTGGGGGGTAGGGTGCAAGGTACTTTAAACAAAGGTAGGGTGAGGGGATTATCCTGTCAAAGTCTGATCAAAGAGTAGTTTGAAAGCAAAATCTCTTTATGGAAACCCATAAGGGACACACAAAATGTTACCCCACGTCTCCACTAGGTGACGAAATTGGAGAGTTTCAAAACAAATCTGCCGAATTTCTAGTTTTGAGGGCTGGTAAATTGTCCTGTGGAAAAACCCATATTCCAATACTGCTTTGTTTTTATATCAAGAAAAACTGATGTCAGCGCCTTTTTTCTCCCAAAAAGAATGCAATAAATACTTGCGTTCCCGTCTTGAACATGCAACTGGCAGGATGTTATGCATGTTATAGCCATGCGGCCTTTAGGGATAGGGTTTACCGAAAGAGCGCTTTGAGTAGGGGAAATCATAGTGAAATTCGGCGCCTTTCGGTTACTCCGATTTTTATCCGATGTGATACTTGAAAATGATAGAAACTCGGTATATTTTTAAACATCAGTGATCCACTTCATTCAACCCGCAGAGTTGAGTTGTTCGGCGCCATTGTAAAGAATTTATGTTTTAGTCGGAATACGAACACTGAATCTATATCTGACTATGGCGGCTCTAACCAGCGAACCACTGATAGGATATTCTTATAGCGAAAGTAGATTTTACACCCCCATTTTGAAATATTAAGATTTTGCTCTATCTCCAGGGGCTGACTTGTAACAGATGGAATTCAAGGCCAAAATAGTTTTGGAGAGACTCCTATCAAGCATTTCGGAGTTACTTGTACCTATTACAACTATAAATAAATGTTTGAAATACATATAAAATATCTTCAAACAGTACATATATATAGATATGTATAATTACAGCGACATAACTTGAAATCACAATAGACAAATTTTAAACGAATAATTTTGCTGATACTTAAGCTAATGTATACAGTTATTTTAATAATAAATGAAAATTTTCGACATTCATAATAACATTTGTGACATTGATAACATTCATAATAACATAACACATCCCCTAAATTTGGTGGGCTTAGGATCAATAGTTTGGTGGACCGTACGTAAGTCAGACATTTCCATCTTATATACATTTCATATTTTAAAAGGGTGATAGATATGAACAATTATTGACAATTTTAAAATACATTATACAATGTTCAATACAATGTTCTGAACCTTAAATATTTCTTGCAGTGTTTAAGAATATTGTAGCAAATTCAAAGTGCTGGCCTTTTCTTCGTTTTGGATTTATTCTGTGGATGATTAAAGGAATAAGGAGCGGTAAGTTACTGCTTTTTCTTTCTTCACTGTTTTTATCTCGATGAGAATTTTTCTTCCATCTTATTCTTTTGTAACAGTTCCTTGCTTTAGTAATATAGCTGCTTTCTTTAATCACCGCATATAGAGACTAAATATTCATACAAATGACTCGAAATTTGTTTCAGTATACTGCTTGTAAAATACACGGATTTTAAAGTACTTTTAAGTTTAGGTGAACAGGTTTACTTTTTAAAGTAAATTATACAGAACAGTAAAATGTAAACGAGAATCAATCAAGAGTATTTATACCACTTCAGAAAGAATTCATCTTGGAAGTTAAGGTGCATGGCAGAGCAGCAACCAATTTCTTTTAAAAATTTTCGATGCAACGTTGTGTTGAAGGTTCTGACTGACACCTTTCCCTTGAGCTATCAAGTGGCTTTTTTTACTCCCTGTATCTCAGAAACTAAAAGGAGTAGAGTGAGTCATCCGGGGTATTTCTTGGTCAGAAATTAACAATATCCAATTATTATAATAACTATCAAAACTACTGTTTCCAATTTTGGCAGGGAGTAAGTACCTTTTGATGTTCATGTAATAAAATGTTTACTTCAATATAAATGTACTTGTAATTTGAATAATTATAATTTTTAAGTGACCAAGAATTGCCCTAGAATAGGAGTAATTACCGGTCACTTCCGGGTTAATTATTGATCAGCATCTTTTTTAATGCAAATATATTAAATATTGATTGATTATTTATGGCAAAGGATTGAAAGCAATTAGACTAAATGAGGAAAGGGTTTTTTTTTTGTCGTATAATTGGGAGAAAATAGCATACAGACTATATTTTGGGCGTAAATACAAATTATTTGATATGCAAATTATTTACTGTTACACTCTACAAAACTAACTACCCAAAGAATTTTTTTCAATATTTAGAAGCAATATTTATTGCTTTATTATCTACTGTGAATGTATCAACGCTTTGCAAATCTACTGGGTCCATAAAAAATATGTTTATGTTTGCTATTCTATCTCGCTTAGGCAATGGAAATTTCCAGTTCTTCAAGTAGTTTTACTTCTTTAGTGCCTTGTAATTTTGCTATCTTCCCAATATAAAACGGATCTTTATCATAGTAGTACAATCATAATAACTGTGGGTTAAAACAGTAGGCTAAATTTATGAAAAGAAAAAAGGAATGATTCACTCAATTTACGCATTGTGAACATCTAAGCAAAAAAAAAAAAAAAAAAAAAAAAAAATTAGGATTATAGTTAAAGAAACTTTGCAGTTATGGTTAAAAAAAGCAGTATGACGAGAGATTTTAGGTTGCAAGGTTATAATAGATAAAATGTCCATAATTACTGTAAAACAGCACTGACTAGGAATTGCCCCATTGACCAATAATAACCCCACACATATGCAATATAGTTTGGCATACTCCTGTAAAGTGTTTCAGTGCAATAGAAGAAAATCTTTTACTCACTTTTAGTATCTGTGGTAGTTCATAGTTGAAACAAAAATAAAAGATAGAAAAAAAAATAAAACTTTATGAGGGACGAAGATCTTTGCAAAATGTGTTAAAATTAAGGTCAATGTTGTTTTGCAGAAATTTAACTAGTAGGTTCGAAAAAAAAATGTTTTGATAATATATTCCAACTTAATAAATACATTGCAAAGTAAAGGGTTCGGAGTGTCTTTATAATTTTTACTTTCCTTATATACATAACGTATAAGGAAAGTATTGTGACGGGGTCGAAAATTCGAATTCGAGTTTTCGACGGGAGAGTACGCTTCAAGCATCCCTGATCACAAACAAACATTTTTGAAGTGATGTCTGTGTGTGTGTGTGTGTGTGTGTGTGTGTCAGTGAGTCTGTGGAGACGATAACTGACGAACGAATGGAGCGATTCGAGCCAAATTAGGAACAGAAATCACAATCCGTAAACACTGGAAGCCTATTGTTTTTATACGTAATCGAATGTTCAGAACCCCCCCCCCCCTCCCCAAATTTTCGAATAAAATTTTGAAAAAATCGTCAAAAAATCAAACCACTAATAAGAAATGTCTATTTGCATAACTTTATGTAATTTTTCATTAGAAAACGATTGACATAAATTTTAGAACGCTAACATGAACCGTTCTCGAGATATTGCACATTTTTCAAAAAAATTATCAAAAAGTCATATAAAATGAAAAAAAAAATATTTCCTATTGAGAAACATGTTCACTTTTCATATGTAATACCATGCGATAAATTGGGTGACATCATTCTCGTGGATCTAGCTCGTTCCATTCATGAAAAAGATACTTTGAGTAATACTTTTGTATTTGAACGTCAATAGTCATTTATCTGCTGTAAGAACAACTTATTTCTTCGTCCATAACGCTTGGCGAGATTTTGGCGACGAATTTGGCGGAATGTCGCCAACTTGGCGACTTTTTGAAATGTTTCCAAATTAACGAAAATCTCGCCAAATGGATAAAAATGACGCTAAATCAATGAAAATGACGACTAATTGTCGAAAATTCAATACCTTGGAAAGAATATTATAAGAAAAACCTATTTCTTTTACTGTAAAAGTAGTAAATTCATTACATTATATAAGGAAAGTCATGTGTTGCCCACATCAGATTTTTTATAATTTAATGAAGCGTTATTTTAGTACAAAAGAGAAGTGCAACCAGGAATTATCCCCGGAAGCTCAGCGACCAAGAATCACCCCAAGTGACACTCGAAAGGTGATTTTTGAATTTTCTGACTGGCATACAGGATAAGACAAGACGTTATCAATTAGGTTTATTTTGTCCCAGCTCATTTTCTATATCGATGCATCAAAGATAATACCTGTTTTCTTCTATGAAATTTCCCGCTTTTGCACCTGAATTCTAAAGTCGACTGATAACATTAGAAACTTAATATTCGGCAAATTTCACTGCTATTTTTAGGGTAAAGTACAGAAATTTATCAATTGCCAAATTTTAAATAACCGTAAAGCTATTCGAAATCTTGCAAATGTCGTATTTGGGTGATTTTCAAATGAATTTATTGCTTTTTTAAGCTTTCATCACATAAAAATTTGACTTAGATTAAAAATAAATTTATACTCTGTTATTAATTTTTTGTAATCTATTTTTATACTAGATAAGAAGGAACAATATGGCTTCTATTGGCTTTGTTACCAACTGCAGAAATCAAAACCTATTTAAAATAATAGTAGTAACACTCATGAGATGTACAGGGGGCATATATTAAATTTAAATTTTAAAATATTAATAATCATATTTTAAAGGAATCACTCGAATTTTTGTTAATTAAAATGTAAAACCATATTTTTTAATTCACATACAAAAGCTAATCTAGTTTGAAAGCATGAAAAGAGACTTTCTTAAGTGTGGTGTTTTGAATTGGGACATGCAAATTTATTACTTGAAAACTAAAAATAATAGAAAATAGCTAATATTTTTAAAACATAAATACGTTGATGAGTACATTTTATTAATTATAAACTAATGTACCAATATATGTTCTAAAAGTATAAAAAATAATTTTATTAGCATGAAATATGGGTTCAAATATAGGGACATCAAACAGGCGTTCATTTTGAAAATCACCCATTTATCAGTTTTTTTCATTTTCCTAGCAAAAGGGCGAATTAAAATCGAAATTCTGCAGAAAATATGTTTACGATATACAGTTCAAACTCGGCATGATAAGTGTCCTGTAGCAATCATCAAAAGAAAAATTATAAAATTCAAAATTTTAAAATTTTAAGGAATCTTATAATGACTATTTGAAATCTCGCAAATGTTGTATTTCTCAGTTATTCCCATAAGAAGGGTGACTTATAATCAGAATTCTACAGAAATTATGTTTAAGATGCATAGTTGAAATTTGGTATGGTGAGCTTCCTATAACAATCATTAAAGGGAAAATTATAAAATTCCAATTTTCAAATGTTGAAGTACCCTAATGATTGGTCAAAATTTGCATTTTTCTCAATATATGACACCTTTTATCAAAATTCTACAGAAAATCTATTAAAGTTAGACAGTTGAAATTTGATATGATGATGGTTCACGTAGCTCCAGTTATAGTAAAAACGCAAAATTTAACGATTTTAAATTTTAAGGTACCCTGATGACAGGCCCAAATCTTGTAAATTTCTCTATTATCTCAAAATAAGACACTGGCAAGCAATGTTCTGCAGAACGTATGTTAAAGACAGATCGTCGCAATTCGATATATTGAGTGCCCTCACAGGTCACAGCTCTAAGTGTTCTAAAGGAAGAAAAAAATCTGATGTGGGCAGCATATGACTTTCCTTGCAGACTCGTAGTCACATTATCTTTAGTTCTTCAATAATTCATTAAATTGAATTTAATTGCACAAAACAACAGCTATAATTATTTTAAATTACACTGAGTTTGAACTTTCAATTTTCGTTTATATTTGGAAACTGGGCTTATTGTCAAAGGTGGCGTAACGAAAATGTGAAAAACTGAAATATCTCAAAAACGGCTAGTCCTAAAGTAATGGGGTTGGTTTTATTCTTTTCGTCGTGAAAAATTACGTATACGTGTTACGTACACTCATGAAGTTTGATGAACGTGGCAATAGTTCAGTTTTTATTTTTTACAAGTTTGTTTTTGATGAGATAAATTTTCCGCCAATCATGGGTCGTGATTGGTGAAAAGGTCAATCTGGTCAGAGACGTTAACAAATGTCCTCTAAACAATAAATAAATTATAATAACTTTGAGCAAAATAAGAAAAAGAAAAAAAAAAGAAAAGCAATGTCTTGTAATTTTAAGAAAATCAGCTTCGCAGAAAGTTATAAAAGGAGTTTGACGAAATTTTCAGTTAAATTCTCAGTTTTTCTTTACCTATAAAATATAGTATAAGGAAAATAAGAATATTATAATGGGGTCGAAAATATAGCTCACAGATTTTGATGGATATATACGCTTAGTGCTTCATTGAATATGAGTTAACAATTTTTTAACTTATGTTTATGTGTGTGTGCGCGCGCGTGTGTTGTTGTTGTTGAGACCCAGACCGTCCGACCTACCAGAAAGGTGTAAGGTAACAGTTTGGACGGCCGGGAAGTGCCACCCAATTTAGACCGGAACCCAGTGGGGGAGGCATCCACAGGGACCGTACCCTCCTTCCTCTACCACCAACCTCTCGGAAGGGCATACGGACCCACATGTTTAACGTGATCGTACTCCGCGTGAACACGGCGGCAGTTTTGGCAGTGGCTGGAATCGAACCCGGGCCTACCGAGTGCAACTCCAGCGCGCTAACCAATGGGCTACCGCGCCCGCGCGCGCTTGTGTGTATTTATTCAAATGAAATTTCGTATAACTATTTTAATCAGTACTAATCTTTAGGCAGATTGGACCAGGAGAATGTCTTTAATTTTTAAATTAAGAGTCTATGAAACAGAATAAAATATAATTCTGTTTAAAAATATTTAAAAGAAAAAAATAGCCTTTTTATATGTAATTTTTATTTAAAAGAAAAGGACATAATTGAAAGGGAAATAACGCGTGCAGTTCGTCGAGATATTACCCGTTTTTGATCTAAAATGGAATTATCATAAAATAAATTAAATATGTTCTCAATTACAAACGGGTGAATGAATTCTAAGTACTGTAAACGAGAAATGAATAAGCACTATTTAGGAATTTACATGAGCTTTTATTGAGATAGAAACTTTGCTTTAGACGTGTTTTATCTCGAAAGAGTGAAGAAATCACATGAAAGTTGGTACACTTATTACTTTCCCTACAATACATGGTAATGCATATCGAAAGTATTGGAATCGTTTCGAAAATATGAGCTCGAGTTTTCTACGGATTTACACTTTTTAGGTACTCTAGAACACAAGAAACTATTTTTAATGTGAGGTATTTCTCTCTCTCTTTTTTTCTTGTGTGTGTGTGTGCGCGTGTGTGCAATGTATGTATCCACTCTAGCTCAAAAGCTACTCAACGAAATTCCACAAAATTTGATAAGTCTCTTGGGGGTTTACCCTGGTGTTGATTATATTTTGGTACTATTTAAAAAAAAATTGATGTGGGCAGCACATGACTTTCCTTATATAATGCAATGAATTTACTACTTTTACAGTAAAAAAAAAATAGATTATTTTTATAGTAGATATTTTTATTCTTTCTAAGATATTGAATTTTCGTCAATGAGTCGTCATTTTCATTGATTTAGCGTCATTTTTATACATTTGGCCAGATTTTCGTTAATTTAGCAACATTTAAGAAAGTCGCCAAGCTGGCGACATTCCACCAAATTTGTCGCCAGAATCTCGCCAAGAGATATGGACGGAGAAATAGGTTATTCTTACAGCAGATAAATGACTATTGGCGTTCAAATACAAAAGTATTACTCAAAGTATCTTTTTTCATGAATGGAACGAGCTAGATCCACGAGAATGATGTCTCCAAATTTATCGTATGTCATTACATATGAAAAGTGAACATGTTTCTCAATAGGAAATATTTTTCTTTTCTTTTATATGATTTTTTGATAATTTCTTTGGAAAATGTGCAATATCTCGAGAATGGTTCATGTTAGCGTTCTAAAATTTATGTCAATCGTTTTCTAATGAAAAATTACATAAGAAATGTCTACTTGCGTAACTTTATTAGTGGCTTTGATTTTTTGACAATTTTTTCAAAATTTCATTCGAAAATTTAGAGGGGTTCTAAACATTCAATTGCGCATAAAAACAATAGGCTTCCAGTGTTTACGGATTGTAATTTTTGTACCAAATTTCGTTCGAATCGGTCCATTCGTTCGTCAGTTATCATCTGCCCAGACTCACACACACACACATACACACACACACACGCAGACATCACTTCAAAAATGTTGGATTCGTGATTAGGGATGCTTGAAACATACTCTCCCGACGAAAACTCGAATTTGAATTTTCGACCCCGTCACAATACTCTCCTTATACATTATTGTATATAAGGAAAGTAAAAATAGAACCGGCCTTTTTCCTTTTAAAATGGACTGAAAATTTCATCGAAATCTGAAATAGAAGGTTAAGCGGCATAAAAGTATTAATTAAGTACCTGTCTTGGTTTTTTTACAGCGAAACAAATAGGATCAACCCTTTTTACAACCAAACAAATAAGATCATTGCTCAAGGGTGAACTGTTTTTGAGAATTTCGTAAAATTTTGAGGAGATCACGACTTTTCTTCAAAAACTGGTCGATAAAGTTTCTTAAAATTTGGTAGTTAGATCTCTTGTGGGTTTCCCTGGTGTTGATAAAATGTGAGTAAAATTTGAAAAAATATTACCCGCTGTTTTCCGAAGTGACGCACTTAAATCGTCAGAATCTGAAATTAAAGGACTGATAATAACTAAATGCTTGTTTTACGTAATTTTTGACTCGAGGATCACTCAAGATGAAAATGTTTAACATTTTTGAAATTTCGAGACGCTCGCGACAACAAAACAAATGAAAAAGTACATACATTAAAACTGAAAATTACATGTAATGTCCCGTGTGAAAATAATCATAGCTTTACCGGGATAACAATGATTAAATGTTAATAATTTCTTTGAAATTTCACTAATTTTAAATTTCTATATTAAAAAAAAAAGTTGCTGTCGCCGCCGTTTGACAAATTTTGAATTCCCCGAGTTTCTCTCACGTACCGTAAAATCTATAGCATATGAAATTTGGTGCATTTGTTAAGAAATATTAGAGGAATACACTGATATAATTTTTTTTCTCGATTTAAAATTTAGTTTAGGAAATATTTAATGTCAAAGTCATAGGAAGAGTATTTGAGCTGTGAGTTAGCGTTCTGGACAGACTAGAAATAGCAAGACCTCGAATTTTTGTAGGCATGTGCCTACATAGTTGAATTTTTGTAGGCATGTGCCTACATAGTTGAATTTTTGCAGGACGGAGCCCCTTTTTTTAAATTTCGTTTTAGTTAGTGAGTGATTCAATTTTTTATGCACTTTGAAAAATTTATTTTTTACGGGCGAATATTTGATGGGTCGAATGGATGGCCAGTTTCTCTCACAATGGTTTCTGTCAGAAACGCTACAAAATGACCGAGGATTGAGTTATTGAAGCATGAGAAACATTTAAAGTATAGATATTTAATTCTAAACATGACTACAACGTTAGTTAATGCACTTGGAACAATATGGAATGTTGACTATCATATGCATTATCGTTTATTCTTATAAACAGAGCGTTTAGCAACTATTGTTGACATGAACATTATGATTTACTTGCTATATTGCACATTTATATGTTTTATTGTTGTAAGTCTCTCTATACTGAAAACGTAACATGATTATTTTGCCACTGTATTACGAACAGACGGCAAAACTTACAGTTATGATACTTTACCATTCATTCATAATACAGTAAGCAATAGTTTTCGTAATAGCAGGCGGCACGAAAGAGTTCAAGATACAGGCTCAACGAGCGCCAGGATGGAGACGACGCCTCATAAATCGAGTTTCAGGGTTTTCTCAACATCGTGAGGAAAATGAATTGGTCTCGAGAGTGATATTTTTCTTTTTTTTTACTTTGTTAAACTGCATTTAATATTAAAATATTGATGGTTAAACATATCATTCACGCTGTTCCTAAAATTCGTGAGTTCTAGACCCCACAAGTCTTTTGATGAGATACTCTTGTATAGAATGTGCTGTATCAACGAAGTAGAAAATAAATATCTGCAGAATACGCGGGAACTTCATTTTATTACCTTAAATATTGAGATATATTTAAGGCAAAATATTTTTTTTTTCATATATCTCCCACAAAAACTTACATGTAGCATAATGTCGATATGAATCTAATGATGATATATAATAAATCAAATGATATCGAATCTGGGTATTGTCATTTGTATTTCCGGAAATATTGAACAACTAAATATGAAGAACACCGTTTATGCAAAATAGACGTATGTGCTGCATTATTTTGTTGTGCTTATTTACTTTGCTCTAGTTTTCCCTTATCGCTATGAAATACTTAACATAAAATAAAATTCAATTTAATTTTAAATTCTTACCCGTCATAATAGCAGCAATGTATAGTAGGTTGAGAAATTTAGCAGAGCGCATTTACAACATTTTCACCCTTTTGGGATTCACTACTGCTCCATTTGAGAGAAAAAACGCAAGACTTCACAGGCCGTCAGCATTCATATTTGTACTCAAATCTGACGTTTTTACCATCGAGAGTTGAAAGCTGAGAAAGAAATATTAAAAACAATTCTTTTTTGGAGCGAAAATATTTAATTACTTTGGTGTGCTTTAAAATGAATTCCCCTGGGTAGTAAAAGAAAAAGATTCCTTCCTAAATGCGCCACCAACAATTCATTAGATTTTATGTATGTTAAGAAACATTAGAAAATGTTTCTATTTTTGAAGAAATAATAAGCAGCGTGGAATGAGATAAACAAAAACCATAATTAAATTAGTTTTTTTAGGGATAGGGGGAGAGTAATATTATGTATGTTTAGGAATAAAATTTAATATAAGACTCTAAAGAGGATGCCTGTATGGGCTTGGGCCTGATTCGATTCGTGGGCCTTGTCTGGTCTGACTTTTCTGAAACGATTTCGGGTCGTCCGAAACCGGTATTAGTTTTGAAAAATTCCAATTAGACGCATTTAGTGTTTCAAAAATCTATCTAATAATTGTCTAACATGTTTGATTTTTTCAAGAACATCGATTATCGAACGATGTGACGCTCGCTAAAGTACGAGACTGATGAGTCGCGAGAAAAACAACAAAAATATTCTTATTAAAATAGAGAAATAAGAAGAAATATAAAATCGATATTATTACTATATTTAACAACGTTATTACTTTCTCTGCAATACATGGTAATGTATAGGGAAATTATTGGAATCGTGTCGAAAATCGAAACTCGAGTTTTCGACGGTTCTACACGTTTTGGGACCTTCAGATCACGAAAAAACTATTTTTAACGTGACGTCTGTGTGTGTGTGTGTGTGTGTGTGTGTGTTTGACTGTACATTGTTTGTATCCACTCTAGTTCAAAAACTAATTGACCAAATTTCATAACATTTTATGGGCATTTGTGGGTTACCCTGGTGCTGATTAGATTTTGGTACGAATCGGAAAAAAAGAATCTTCTTTTAATGCCAAATGGCTCACAAAAATTGTCAAAATCAAAAATAAAAGGCTACATATGCACAAATGTATTAAATAAATGCTTGTTTTATAAGTAATTTTTGACAATAAAAATAATAAGACCAAACCCATTATTCTAGGACGTTCTCGAGCGTTTTTAGTTGTTTCGCATATTTGCTACAAGGGTTTTGAGAATACGTACAGCTATCAAAGTAAAACGAAAATTGATAGAAAAGTGCTAATTCAGTGTAATTTCAAATAATTATACGCGTTAATGTGTGCAATTAATATCAATTTGATGAAATTTTAAATAAATAAAGAGAAAATGAGTTTGAGTCTGTAGGGAAAGTGATGTGTTGTCCCCATCAGATTTTTTATTAATAAGCCATGAGTGCTGATTGGTTTATATACCCTACGCTAGGGTTCCGGAACTTTCGACGCATTTTAGTCGAGTCAAATTAGTGTAAGACATGGGCAAAATTGCAACAGAAGTTTTGTAAGTGTATTTCTACTCAGGAATAAGTACTGTTTGACGTATTCAAAATTAGACAAAATCGGGTTACGGGACAGCTCCGAAAATCACATTTCAAAATGGCGGCTTGTAAATATAAAATACAGCATAGTAGGAAATTTTATCTAGAGTGTTAGTGACACAAATGTGACTTTTTAAATATACTGGTATACTTAAATAGTTGATATACCTTTGATTATTAACTTATTTTTTTATTCTTTTCCTTAACTCCCTTTTATTTCTTTACCTTATTTTTCTTTCTTATGGCTACCCTAGAACAGCAGTGTCCTATTTGTAAAAGAGATTCGATGATGGACAAAAGACTGTAATGCTGGCTGAAAAATAAGCTGAAGGCATCACCACTGTTAATCGAAACCATTGAAATGATGCCGTCGTTAACTTCTGGAACCAGAGTTCATGTTTCATATCGAAATAGGTTTACTGATAAGAAAGTTATTGAAGTTGAAGATTCGAGAGTCAAGTATAGCATCTATTGCGAGGAGAAGTGCTCGATTAACTACTGGGACATTTTGAAGTGCGACTGACTGTCTGTTTTGCGGGACTCCTGTGAACTTTTGTGCAAGCACAAGCCGAGAACAGAACATGTGTCTGTGCGGACATAAAAATTATCTAAAAATATAAAATGGTGCTGTGAAAGTCGTTGATGAATGGTCGTTTGTAGCAGGAGGCTTATCGACTATTTTCTTTAGAATCTCCAGCAGATTACGTGTACGTTGTTGTTGTTGAGACCCAGACCGTCCGACCTACCAGAAAGGTGTAAGGTAAATGTTTGGACGGCCGGGAAGTACCACCCAATTTAGACCGGAACCCAGTGGAGGAGGCATCCACAGGGACCGTATCCTCCTTCCCCTACCACCAACCTCTCGGAAGGACTTACGGACCCACATGTTTAACGTGATCGTACTCCGCATGAACACGGCGGCAGTTGTGGCAGCATGCAAATCCAGCTCGCAAACCACCGGGCTACCGCGCCCGAAATGTGCCAACAGCACGCGGTGTTCCCAGGTGGTCACCCACCCAAGTACTAACCGCGCCCGATGCTGCTTGACTTCGGTGATCTAACGAGAACCGGTGTTTTCAGCACGGTAGGGCCGTTGGCTAGATTACGTGTACGTGTACCACCAATCTTGCAATGTAAATTTTCGAAGCAAAAGAAACATCCCCAAGGAATATTATTTAACTGTTGAACAGCAATCGAAGAAGATGACAGTAGGGCGTCCAACTATGTTCAACTATGAACAACATGAAACTCAAATGAAAACGTATGACTAGACTCAAATGATGATGAAGAACAAATGCGCGTTGCCGACTCAATATCCGAAATGGAATAATATCTGCAAGAAAGTGACATACAAGCACACAATTGTATGAAAAGAAAGCATATTATTCAGATGGTATAATTATATCAAGGAAAAATGGAAAAGCTGATGCGGTGACTCTTCGGAAAACATCTAATAACATTCTTCGAATTTATCATTCCAAGTCAAAGGATTGTGACATTGATCTGCAGAAGATCTATGTAATAGAAGTTGCGGCAAAACTAATAAAAAATGATTAGAAAACACGTATATCGGGCTACAAGTGATGTCAATGCTGAAAGTGCTTTGGATTACATATCCAGTAGTTTAAGATTGCACTGCTCCAAGTTATTTGTAGGAAGATACAGTGGCTCCCAAAAGTGTTCGTACACTTACGAATTTCAATGAAATACTGCTCTATCCATTAAGAAAAATTAATATTTCAGAATGGGAATTTTTTAATAATATCTATAACATGTTCTTAACAAAACTACATAAAATATTTTAAAAACATAGTAAAACTTTTTTTCGGAAAATGAACAATAAAAAAGTAACCAAAATGTTACGTCACAAAAGTCTTCGTACAATGTAAAAAAAAAATTCTATATACAATAAATATTGTAATATTTCGGTAAATTAGTACTTAGTAGGATATCCTCTAGCATCCACAGCAGCTTTTTAACGTCTGTGAATAGAGTTTACTAGTTTTTTTGTAATTTCTGCATCACTGTTCCTCCATTCTTCGATCATTACTGTTCGCTTTTCATTTTAATGCCGTGTCTTCGTACTCTAATCTCCAGTTCTCTCCAAATGTGTTCTATTGGGTTTAAATCCGGCGACTGAGGTGGTGTTTTCAGAACTTGTGGACAATTATGGAGACACCAGAGGCGAACATTGAGAGCCGTGTGCTTAGGATCGTTATCTTGATAAAAAACAAAGTTGTTTCCAATACCCAAATTTTGGGCTGATAATTTTAAATTGTCTTTTAAAATATTTAAATAAAGAGCATGATTCATTATGCCATCAATAAATACCAAATTATCTAGTCCTGATGCCCACACAAGGATACCTCCACCGCTATGCTTTACTGTTCCAACTAAGTTCTTGGGATTAAGTTCCTCATTTTTTCTTCTCCGTACAATTATACGCCCATCGGAACCAAAAATGTTAAATTGGCTTTCATCTTCAAATAAAACATGATTCCAATACGTTTCGGACTTATTTATGATTGATTTTGCGAATGAAAGCTTAATCTTTCTATTTTTCGCACTTAAAAAAATTTTCATCTGGCAGAACGCCCATGTAATCCAGCTGATCGGAGCACTCGTCGAACAGTTTCAGGTGAAATTAAAGTAGAAAATTTTTCAGCAAATTCTGTAGAAATTTTTACAGCACTCAAACGTGGATTTTTTTACAAATTTTCTAATTACAAATTTCTGATCACGTTGAGTCAACTTTGCCGGACGACCTTTTCTTACCTTGTTTTCGATCCGATTTTCTTCTTTAAGGCGTTTTATCACATACTGCACCGTAGAATGGGATAAATTTATTAATTTAGCGATATTACGAACTGATTTATCACTACTGTGATGAAAAATAATCAATTTTCGAATGCCGTTCGTTGTTTCCTTACGATCACGAGCCATTTTTAAATAATACTATAAATATTACGAAGTAAGCTAATAAAGATTAAAGCCAAACGCTTTTTAAATGTCACCACAAAAAAAACCCGACAATTAATAATTTTACTTATGAATTTGTCCGAAAATGTTTCGGTGTACGATCACTTTTGTAACGTGTTCTTTCTCTGCCTCCTTGCATTTTTATTTTTATAAAAAAAATGAGTCAATATTTAAAAAAAATGTTAGGTTTTATTCAGAATCATATGGAGATGATATGAAAAAAATATTGAACTTTATATTCGAATTCAATTCCAGGCGACAGAGCTTTTTCTGCAAATTTTTAAAGTGTACGAACGCTTTTGGGAGCCACTGTATGCCTCAACTAAAGTGGGTGCAATAGGGCAGAGCATTGTGCAAGATATTCGTTCGCTCAAGAGTCTTATTATGTCTGCTCCAGATCGGTGTTGGCATTTAACTACGCCATAACTTCAGGTGAAGGTACCTTATTAAAGTTCTTCATAAGCTGTAATTTCGTTCTTCCTACAATGAAGTTTATTTATTTATTACCCAGATCGTCCAGCTCACTCAAAGGATATACAGCAGTTTCAAGGGACGGCCAGGGAAAACACAGAAAAACAACATATAGACATATAATACGTTAATGAATAAAAAAATGATACAAATAAATAAAATGGTACAAAAATATAGAAAAAAGCATTTTGAACGAACCTACAACGAAGTTGCAAAATTTGAACGAAATGCTGCACTTGCCAATGGTTCCAGTCCCTTATTAGATGAAAGTTCTATAATTATGTTAGCAGCTGAATAATGTTGACCACAACATCCTCACCATAGATAGTAAGAATGGTTTCCATGCTATGAGAATTATCACATCTGCAACTACAGTAATCGAAATTGAACCCGTAACTTCAAAGCACGATGTTGCATACAGTGACATAAGGAATATCGCAAAAGTATCTGTTACGGAGTAAGACACCTACAAAAGAGAATCACTTTGCACGAACTACCAGCATCAAGTTGTATCCTCAACAAATTCGATGTCACGTGGCAGATATCTTGGCCATTTTCTGAAAATCATAGACTAACTTTGTCAGGAATAATGCCCACAATATACAGTGGTTCAAGTCTTTAGCATCTGAGAAAGGCATCGTTTTCTGCAAGTTATCTGAAAGGCACAGTTCCTGCCCATAATAGATATGGCACCAAGTCTTTTGCCTTGTAATTATCAACTCTGGAGTATCTGAACAGGATGGCACATGATCAGAATGTTCCATGCATTGTTTCATTTGATCAGTTTCTGTTCTGGAAAGCAACATTGTTATTTCAAACAAGAAAGATCAATCATGCATAAGTATTAATTGTGATACACTTTCCAACTAAAATGTAATTTCATTTAAAAATCTCTTAAATGTGATACATTCAGTGGCGATATCTTTTACATTATTACAGTACTACAGTAATTTATTACACTTAAATATTTAAAATTGTATCGAAATATAAATCATCTGATTCTCTATGCAAAATCAATGAATATTTCATTCATATAACTTGTATTCCAGACTCCAGAGCTAAATAATTTTGTGTGAAAAAAATTCAGCAATTCTTATGTAACTCACCTTACAATCGCTTGAGATATTCGCATTCTGCATAAGTTAAAATTAGGCTTCGTTAAAGAAATAATAAAAGTTTAGGGATCATTTAAAATCACAACTATTGTAATTGTGTAGGCACGGAATTTAGATACACAGATAATATATGTGTGTGCGTGTGTATGTATTCAAAGTATTGACATCGTGCCGAAGATCGGAACTCGAATTTTCGAAGGATCTACACGTTTTGGAACTTCTAGAACACGAAAAAAACTATTTTTAGGAAGACGTCTGTGTGTGTAAGGGTGTATCTGTGTGTGTTTCTGCGTGTCTGTGAGGATATTGCATCCACTCTAACTGCAAAACTAATGGACCGAATTTAATAAAATTTGGTAGGTAAGTGTTTTGTGGGAAACCCTGATGTTCATTTGATTATAATACGATTCGTAATAAAAGAATCTGCCTTCTTTGCGAAATGGCCGGCAGAAATTGCCTTTATCCACTTTAGCTAAAAACTAA
Organism: Amaurobius ferox; assembly: GCA_951213105.1. Lineage (NCBI taxonomy): Eukaryota > Metazoa > Arthropoda > Arachnida > Araneae > Amaurobiidae > Amaurobius > Amaurobius ferox. The sequence goes on from OX578137.1 coordinate 101,455,325, forward strand.
TAGACCAAATTTACAACAATTTGGTGTATAATATTTCAATAACCAACAAGTGATTTATATACCAAATTTAACAAAATTTGTTATATAAATCACTTGTAGGTTATTCTAGTACGATTCAGGAAAAGGGAACGGGCTATTTTTGCGAAATGGCCCACAAAAATTGTTAAATATAAATATAAAAGACTACGTGTGCTCAATTATATCAATTAAATTCCTATTTTATACGTGATTTTTGACAACAAAAAGAATAAGACTAACCCCATTACTCTAGGACTAGCCGTTCTTGAGATATTTTAGTTTTTTTGCGTTTTCGATACGCCACCTTTGACAATAAGTCCATCTATCAAATGAGATCCAAATTTAAGTTTAACGTGCAAATTCAATGTCATTTAAAATACTTATGGCTGTTATTTTGGCAGATAAACTCAAATTATTATTGAGGAAATAAAGAGAACGTGAATATGGGTCTGCAGGGAAAGACATGTGCTGTCCATATCAGAATTTTTAACAATATTACAACAATGATTTATAGAAGTGAACGGGGATTATTAGCAGGCCATTTCAAAAAAAATATAGGATCTATATTTAAAGATCCACCAAATTGCTGTAGAATAAAATGTTCTACAAATTTAAGCTGTGTACCAAATTTTAACTCTCTAGGATGTAGGAAAGTTTATTAAAAACGCCATCAAATAAGTATATCATGAAGAGTTATATAAAATTTAAAAAAAAATTGAAAAATTGATATCTACCAAATTTATTTTAAAATGTGAAGCCTCTCTCACATATAAAATAATTAAACTCTTGGAAAGATATTTATTATAAAATATATCTATTTTTTCCTTCTGGAGTATATCGGGAAAGTTAGAATTTAATTGAATTCGTTTTTCTCCCTATATTAAATAATTTTTAATTAAAAAACTACCTAACATATTTTACTGAATTTTTTTTTATATAATTTATGGGATAATGTGAATATTTCCTAAAAATTTCGAAGCAATTTGTGAATTTTAAATGGGCTTAAAAAATGTTTGAAAAATTAGGTCCCATAGGGTTCAATGTATTTCATTTTTTCAACCCGGGTTCAATAAAAAACTAGTTGGGTGATAGTATTTATTTATATTCCCATAGGTCCCACAGACCGTCTGAAAAACATACTAAAATTTCATTTTGATAAAGTCATTTTTACGGCAGTTATCGTGCTAACGGACAGACAGACAGACAGACAGACAGAATGAACAAAGTCTTTAACACTTTTCAACTATGTTGTAAAGTGTTAAAAATGATGACCGCTGCTTCCAGTTGCATAAATCTTCCAGATATCATGTATTACAATGTTTGTGCTTTCTTTCCTGCATTATTTGAATCTCGCAGTATGTTAAGAAACTTAAGAAAAGATGATTCCCAGCGCATTGCTATTAAAAACTCTTGAAATAAGGCCCTTTCGATATTGTGTGGGTGTAGGAAACTGGATTCCATTAACACAGTTCATCATTGAATGTTGTTAGAAAATGTAGTACCTGCTCAATATTTTGTTACACCAGAAAGATTGCCGCACACCGAATCTACCACAGCTTTCGCGACTACTATCAAATCAGAGCGTGGCAAACAACAGAAGAGAATTTCAATCCGAAAGAATTGGGTTGGTATGAAAAATAATTCATTTTAAGCCACAATATTTGGCTTGCTATCAGTTCCGGACTTGTTATTGAATATGATACGCTGTTCCTACACGAGACACTGCTGTACAACCACGAGAAATGTTTGCAAAAATAATCGTGTTCAGCTGCTTGTGCAAAGTGCAAAGTCAGTGGCTGCGATAATTGCGTTACTAACGTATATGAAGAGAGCAGCAGTAATGCAAATGGTTGATTTTGATTTGGGTTATGTTCTTTAATTTCGGGTTATCTGGTCAGTTTTTCCTCACATATCATTGTTTATGTTTTCTTAAAATTTCATTACATGTATTATTGCTACTCTGAAATGCATTGAATATAAAGTTATTTTTTAATTATTATTTTTACAGACGTAATTTTTTTCTATTGAAGCGTCCGTCCATTTCCCCGGACAAAAAGAAAAACAATCCATTATGGATTATAGCATGGCCGCCATTTTGAAATGCGATATTCGGAGCTTTCCCGTGACCCGATTTTGTCGGATTTTAGATATGTTAAACAGTACCCATTTCCGAGTAGAAAACCACTTAAAACACTTGATAATTTGATTGGCCTATTTCTCGAACTAACAAGGAAGGTCTTCTTACTTCGTAATGTTAAATCGATTTGAAAAAAATGCATATGATTTTGCACATGTATAAAGAAGGAAATCAGCCATTTTTAGTGGCTAAATCCCAGTAGATAATCCGTAAATAAATAATAATTATCGAGTTTTGATCGCCAAAGACCAACGCTTCGGCGGAATATGGGCGAGCAATAAGCCGTGCTTGTCTCCCGGTGATTGTAATGTTTATTTCGCAAGTTTGCTTATCATGCGTTCAAATTTGCAACCCTTTCTGAATTTAAGTTTAAATCAAATAGTTTACTGGTTTTCTATGTAAGTGAATAATATATGTAAGTTACGTATATTATTTCAGTCATTTACTTAATTACTTTCCCTGCAATACAAGATAATGTATAAGGTAAGTATTGGAACCGTGTTGAAAATCGAACTCGAGTTTTCGACGATTCAACACATTCAGAACATTCTGGACCCGAAAACAGTATTTTTAGCTTGACGTTTGTGTGTATGTGCGCGTCTATCTGTCTGTGCAATGTATGGATCCACTCTAGCTGAAAACTAATGGATCAAATTTCACAAAATTTGGCAGATAATTTCCTTGTAGGTTACCCTGGTGCTAATTAGAGTTGGTACATTTCGAAAAAAATAACCTGCCTGTTTTACGACATTGCCCACAAAAATCTATCCACTCTAGTGAAAAATATCTATCCACTCTAGCGAAAAATATCTATCCACTCCAGCGAAAAATATCTATCCACTCTAGCGAAAAAACTAATTGACCCAATTTCAAAAAGTTTGATAGGTAACTCATTACCTGTTTTGATTAGATTTGGTACGATTTGGGAAAAACAGAACTTGCCTTTTCTGCAAAATAACCCCTAATATCGTCAAAATCTGAAATATAAGATTAAACATACTAAAATGTGTGAGTTAAATGTCTGTTTTAAAAGTAATTTTTAACGACAAAATGGCTAAAATCAGCCTCATTACTCTAGAATGAAACATTCTCGAGTTAAGGTGTTTGGAACTTTGATGAGCTGACAATGTTTTGCACATAGAGTTAAAAAGCTATTCGATAAAATATGTTAAAATTTGAATTGTAAATCACTTATGAATTACCCTGGTGCTGTTTCGATTTCGGTATCATTCAGAAGAAAAAAAGAACATGTCCTTTTTTTGCGAAATAATAATAGCACCAGCTAAAATCGTCAAAATCTAAAATAAAAGACTACATATGCTCAAATGTATCCATTAAATGCTTGTTTTATACACAGTTTTTGACGATGAAAATAAAAAGACCAACCACATAACTCTAGGATTAACCGTTCTCGAGATATTTTATTATTATTATTTTTTTTATTTTTGCCATGTCGTCTTTGGAAATACATCCAGTCTTCAAACGAAAACGTAAATTAAATTTAAAACTGAAAAAGTAATTTCAAATAATTATCCGGGTTATTTTGTGCAATTAAACCCAATTTAATGAAAAAAAGAAAATTTAATTAAATTTGAGACGGTAGGGCTTATAAAGTTATGTGCTGCCTACATCACATTTTTTTGGTGGGCATAAGGTTTATTATTATTTTAACTATATTTTGAAAGCTGTAATTAACTACTTATTGTACTTTGAATTCGGTAAATGGCGGATATTTGATATGCAATTGAGCTGTAAAATAGGTGCTTATGATTTATTTCAACAAGAAAGATCAATCAGGCATAAAACATTGATTATGAAACACTTTCCAATTGAAATGCAATTTTATTTAAACATCTCTAAAATGCGATACATTCAGCGCTGATATATTTTAAATTATCACAGTACTAGAGTAATTTATTATATTTGAAAACTTAAAACTTCATGGGAAATAAAATGAATTTTATTCAAATGACGTCATCGAAATATAAATCGTCTGGTTCTTTATGTAAAAGCAATGAATATTTCATTCATATTACTTTTATTCCAGACTCCAGAACTAAATAATTTTGCGTGAAAAAATTTCAGCAAGTCTTATACAACTAATCTTATAATCACTTGTTTACATTCTGCATCCATTAAAACTACTGCGATGAGGAAATAATCATATTGTGATGATCATTTGAACTACAATATTGTAACTGCGTTGGCGCAGAATATAAATGCATTGAATCTACTCAAAAATAAAGCAGTTTTAGGACCAATGCAACATTAAATATACATTTAAAAGAACTTTAAAAATCACGATTTTGACACTGTACAAAAAAGATGGATGCCATATTTTATTTTGAAATGCGTCACGTGATCTGTTCATATAATATGGGTGTAATTAATTATTCTTTTAATTTTTATTTAAGAAACTATCGAACATATTTTATTGAAAAATTTTTTTATATATTTTATGGGATAATTTGAATATTTCCTAAAATTTTCGAAGCAATTTGTGAATTTTAATTTCACTTAAAATATGTTTGAAGAAAATAGGTCCTTAGGGTTCAGTGTATTTCATTCTTTTAATCTGAGTTCAAGCCACAACTAATTGGGTGATATTATTCATTCACATTCCCATATGTCCCACAGACCGTCTCAACAACATATAAACTTTCATTTTGATAAAGTCAATTTTACGGTAGTTATCGTGCAAACGGACAGATAAACAGACAGGCAGACAGACTGAATGAACAAAGTCATAAACACATTTCAATTATGTTAGAAAGTGTTAAAAAGTAACTGCCGCAGCCACTGTTTGACAAATTTCGCTTTTTTCAAGTTTCTCTGTCACGTAACCGAAAATCTATAGCATACAAAAATATGAAATTTGGTACATTTGTAGAGAAATATTAGAGGAACAACATTGAGATAAATCTATTTTCGATTTAAAATTTATTTAAAAAAAAAAATTTAATATCGAAGTCAAAGGAAGAGTTTTTGAGCTACAAGTTTGCGTCCTAGACAGACTCGCGTCCTGGTAAGACCTCGAATTTTTGGTGGCATGTATCTACAGAAGCATGTATCTTGAACTTTTGTAGGACGGAGCCCTTTAACACTTTGCAACATAGTTGAAAAGTGTTTATGACTTTGTTCATTCTGTCTGTCTGTCCATTCCTTCGGCGGAGCAAGAGTGTAAACCTCCAAGGTCGTTTCCGCCGAAGAAGTTGATCCCGTCTGTCTGTCCGTTCGCACGATAACTGCTGTAAAAACGACTTTATCAAAATGAAATTTTAATATGTTGTTGAGACGGTCTGTGGGACCTATGGGAATATAAATGAATGATATCACCCAATTAGTTTTGGATTGAACCCGGGTTAAAAAATGAAATACATTGAGCTCTATGGGATCTAATTTTTTAAACACTGTTTAAGCGAATTTAAAATGTACAAATTGCTTCGAAAGTTTTAGGAAATATTCAAATTATCCCATGAAATATTTTAAAAAAATTCAGCAAAATATGTTCGGTAGTTTTTTAAATATAAATTGAAATATTAATTATACCCATATAATATAAAAAGATCACGTGACCCACTTTAAAATAAAATATGGCATCCATGTTTATTTCCAGAGTAAAAATCGTGATTTTTAAAGTTTTTTAAATTTATATTTTGTGTTGTATCTGTCCTAAAACCGCTTTATTTTGCTTAATTTTTGTGCATATATATTCTGCGCCAACGCAATTACAATATATTTGAATTTAAATGATCATCAAACTTTGATTATTTCTACAACGAAGCCTAATTTTAATGGATGCAAAATGTAAACAAGTGATTGTAAAGATAAGTTGTATAAGAATTGCTGAATTTTTTTCACACAGAATTATTTAATCTTGGAGTCTGCAATAAAAGTGTGTGAATGAAATATTTATTGTTTTTACATAGAGAACCAGACGATTTATATTTCGATGATTTCATATGAATAAAGCTCATTTTTTTCACGAAGTTTTAAGTTTTCAAGTAAAATAAATTATTCAAGTAAAATAAATGACTACGAATTTATTTTCACGTAAAATAAATTCGTAGTTCTGTGATAATTAAAAGAATATCACTGCTAAATGTATCACACTTTGCATTTCAGTTGGAATGTGTTTCATAATCATTGCTTTATGCATGATTGATCTTTTTTGTTTTAAATTTCGATTTATTTCATAAGTTATTGAATTTTTTATGCATTTCTGAAGTGAACAAACAATATTTCTTTTTTACGGGCGAAGATTTGAAACTATTCTTGTCATAAACATTACAATTTAAACGTTATATTTCACAACAATTAAATGTTTCATTGTTGTAAGTTTCACCATATAGAAAACATAACGTGATATTTTGTCACTGTATTACGAACAAACTGCAAAACATAATGAAATTTTGCCGTTTGTTCTTCGTAACACAATAAGCAATCGTTCTTAATAGCAAGTGGCACGAAATAGATTGCGACGCACGCTCAGCGAGGGGACGAAACCTCCCAACTCACGAAACAAGTTTCGGGGTTGGCGAGCGTCAAGGTTTATAGATACTACAAGGTTTAAACCTTGGACGATCGTAGCGATCTGGGAGTCGAAGCTTGATGAAATTGTTCGCAGAACGAGTGTCGGCTAATAAATGGGCGATGCCCCAACGGGTGCGTCACGCCTGCGGCGAGATTCTATTAACGAGTGGAAGGAATGGAGGGCGGAATCTTGGAGTTTTACGAGCGTCAACGAGCCTAGGACACGTAGGCGGTCTTGTACACCAGCCAGATTGAAAGACCTCGCAAAGCGATTTCCAAGGCTGGGGAATGTCAGTTAACAAGGGACGGTTCCCAACAGGCGTATTACGCCTGCGTAGTAGGCGGTACTAAAGTGCTCGCAAAGCGAGCGTTTGTGAGTAGGTAGTGAAGCGAGTTACGGGGGTTGGCTAGCGTAGCGAGCAGGGGGAGGAGCCCCCTAGTAGGTTTAAATTAAAGTAGTGGGTTTAAGTGCAAGTTTTCTACAGTAACATTGACGATTTATGATTATAAGTTCAGGTTCAGGATGTTTTTTTGACTTTTAAAATAAATGTTAAAAAAATGTAGGCCCTTCCTCTGAACCGATCTGCCTACCGATTTCAATAGCCGTGCCAAATTTAATTGAATATTTCAATTTGTTCCAGAGTTACTTTGGTCACAGACTCATAGTCAGACACACTGACACAATTTAAAATTATGGTTAATTCGTGTTCATATAAGCTTAAAGCATTTCAATCCATCAAATTCCGAGAGTTAGATTTTGGACTCCATCACAATAATTTCCCTTTACGTAAGGATGTTGTTTTATCAATGCCGAGCATTAACACTATAAGCGATAGTGAAGTGATACATTATACTACACTTTTCTAAACCTTATACGTTACACCTTTTTAAACCTGCGGCTTAAAGTGGATTCTGAACCACCACGAACATCTTGCATGCTCTATCATACGTCAGCCTGTTGATCAGTATGTTAAGCAGACGGCAATGATTGATTTGTATCCATGGATGCTCAATCCATACAGATGAATGAAGCCATTCATACAGGGTTGAACGGGGCCAAGAACATGGGAACCCATTGCTATAACGATTAGATCAAACGATATATTCAGGTCCTAGAGTATAACAGGGAATGCGCGTATGTGCTTCTTAGCAAAGAGTGATTCAAAAGTCGATCCCCACACTCCCTCTCTTGGAGGCTAAGTTACACTCCCTCTCTTGGAGGGAGTGTGAGTGAGAGAGTGTGCAGAGTCTACTTCGACGATAAGAGATTGCAATTTCGTCCCAGTAGCTCAACTGTAGAGTGTCGGCTGGCCAGTTCGGAGTTCCAATATTCGATTCCCGGTCAGGGCAACAAGCCTCTTTACATGGCTCTCGAGCAAATCAGCCCTGTATAGGTTAGTGCAAAAATGTCGGATGTCTGTAAGCAACCCTAGTACGACTAGAACGGATTCAGTGGACTCTGGAAGATTAAACGCCGATTTCAAACTGGGATTCAAATTTCATCCAGGAGATTAATCTAGGTAAAAATAGTAGTAGCAGGAGGCTAACCTGAGGTAAACATAGCAGGAGGTGGTCAGTCAGAGTGTCACTTGCCCGCCAATCTGACATTGGAGGGTGGAGAATGCAGAGTGCACTTCGACCATAAGAGCATGCCATTTCGTCCCAGTAGCACAACGGTAGAGCGTCAGCTGGCCATTTCGGAGATCCAGGGTTCGATTCCCTGTTGGGGCAGCAAGGGTCTTTATAAGTGTGCGAAGTCCGTCCACATCAAACCTGTAAAAACAGCGTGGTCCAACTCCATGAAAACCCTATTATTTTCAGCCCAGGCCGACAGGTGTCGCAATTCGAAAGCAAAGAGGAGGATGGGCGTCTGCGTCTCTTGTGGTGCTGACATCTCGTGAGAGGCGTTGTGATCGTCGTTGAGGAAAAAAGTTGTGTGCTTGTCGTTTTTTCTATCTAATATAATTATTTCTGTGACCAATGGGGGGCACTGGCTGGCTTTTGACATACTTTCTTTTTGCAGCTACTTTGTCCAGGAGAGCATCTATATTTATTAATGACCATCTAGACTATGCATTTTAAGGAAAGTAGAAAGCTAGAATTTTTACTCAAGAAATGGAGACGAAAGGGCTGCACGAAAGGTGTTCTATTCGAAGGCGTATATAATCCCACCTACAGGGCCGCCCTTAAAAATTGTGGGGACCTACAAACATTTATCACGGTCCCCCTACATACATTTTTCACGCCTCTCCCCTCCTCTATAATTGATTTTCTTATTTATTTTTGTAAATTTTTCATGTCTTCTCCACAGCCTTTAAAAGAAAATATTGGCTGTCCGAACCCCCTCTGAAGCCTGAGCCCTTCCACTCTAGTCGTGTCCGTTTCCCTTATGGATGGCACTGCCACCCATGGTTAGAAACCATTGTTCTATTCTAATTTACGGTTTTCATTTTCTTCAGAAACATTGCAAGTTGAGGCATGTCCGGAAACCACTGCTGCTTTACCTTGTCCTGCTCTAACACCTACAGAGGACGATGACCGTTCTCTGGCTGCCTTCTGGTACAAAGACGACCAGGTCACACCTTTCTACATGGTGGACGGTCGTACCAGCGTTTCTATAGATCGAGGCAAACATCGTCAACTCTCTGTCTTGGGAAAGAGGTCTCACTTCAATGTGACGATCACACCAGCAGCCCTCTTCCTTGAGGTTGAGTCTAAGAAAGATGCCGGAGTGTATGCCTGCAGAGTAGATTGGTACAGATCCCTGACAAGGACGTCTACAGTCGAACTTAGAGTTTTAGGTAAGCATGGGTAAAAGTCTTAGCAAAAACGGGAAATATTATTAGAGGGACAAGGTCTTAAAATGTATTAAAGTCAATTTCCGTTGTTGTGTAGCCCACGAGACTGTATATAGATTAGCTAATATTTTTTACAAACCACAATGTATTTTTAAAAAACAAAACCATGAATTTCCTTGTATATTGTGTATATATGTAATAAATTACTCATGGGAGCGGGAGATGATGTCGTTAATATCCTTTGAATAATTCCTCTTTATTCAATCATTCTAACTTGCATGAAATCGGCTATGGGACAGAGCGTCGCGAAATAGGTCTGCTTCCCGGCAGATAAATGGTGGTATGGTTGCTTAAGGTTTTATAATGGTTTGATAGTTGAGTCAGCAAATTTTAGAGAAATGGCGAAATAAACTAGTCTGTATAACTTGACTGGAAAGTTATGGAAAATTACTTTATTTCATTTTTACAATGAATATTTACCCTCGGTATGGTCTTTGCTATGAGAAGGTTATATATTAATAACGTCATTAGCTAAACATATGAAAGGAATTCACACTTGAAAGAAAATGGCGTGTGGAAATAATCATGTGTGATAATTAACTTGGAAGACCGTGACTTAATTGTCATGATTCACATTAAATCAGACATTGATTTCATATTTAAAAAGCAAAATTAAATGAGCGATTTTCCAACCCAGAATCGACAAAATGGAATATTTAAACCTTCGACTCAAAATACAATTTTTAACGCCATTCTGCTTAAGAAATAGAACCTCTCAGACTAAATATAGCTTTTATCGAATGCATGAAGTGAAAAACAACAAAATATAAAAATTACAGAAAGAGGACGCTTTTAGCCAGTGGCTTTGCGATATCGGTTACCTTTAGTAACAAGATGCGCCGCCCAGGCGGTGAAGTGGATAGCGTCTTCAGCTGCTGTCTGGTGGGATCGGGTTCCAATCCCGAGTAAGGCATGGATGTTTATCGAGGATAAAGTCAGTCTTCCGCCTTCTGGGTCCTCGGCTAAATGTGAAACTGCATCCCATCAGACCTTCGTCAGTGATGCTTGGTTGTAATTAACTTTGTTCTCTTGTCTTGTGTCTTTCTTCGTTCTGTCCTGCTTCCTTCATCACTGGTCCTATGTCGACTCCGTCGAAAACAGGAGGTCATAAGAAACAACAACAACAGCAGTAACAAGATGCGGCTCCGATAGAAAATCCTCCCACGATACGGAGAGAGAAGCGTGTTTCTAATTAAAGAAGACAGAGCTCGGCTTCGGCCGATCGCTGATCGGACCGAATAAAAATGAAATGATGCACATTTCGGTTTTGTTTTATGCCGTCATTCAAGCTGAATGTAATAAGATTGAGTGTAATCCCTGCATTATTCAACCTTGGAAATCGACAACTGCGTGTAATCCCTGCATTATTCAACCTTGGAAATCAACAACTGCTGATCAGTAAAATCACACCCGGGAAGACAAGCCTCCTCAAAAATGCCAAGAGCAGATCCGCATCCCAGCCGAAGTTAAATTGCTAGAGCAAATCAGCAACCGGAATCCTATACTTGTCAAGATCCCAGCTGCATCTAAGAAATCCACATAGCCACAGGATAAGTTTCGGATTGGGGGTGAAAGAGTTAAGCCTGAGTAGAGTTTGTTGAAAGTTCTGGCGAGAGGCTGAGAGAAAAGTTCTGCTGAAGTTCTGGTTGAGGAGTTCTATTGATAGTTCTGGTGAAAGTCTTGGTGGAAATTCAGTTGGGCAAAAATTCTATTGGAAGCTGGAAGTTTGGTAGTTGAGTCGCTGTGTGAGTGCAACGGGTGATAAGTTCACGTCCATAGAGCAGGTCACTAGTATTGGCATAACCATGATCTTGAGGATCTAGTACTACTAGTTGGCCAGCACAAGATATAGATAGCCTAAAGAGAAGTTGGATAAACTTCGACGATTTTTACCTATTCCACTGATATCGTAAAGATATTTATAAGGTTTATAAAGATATACGATTTTACCAAGACAAGCATACAGAGACTTGGGATTTAAAATTCAATTACTTAATTAACAAAAAATAAGTTATACAGCCACTGGCTGTAGAAACAAGGAGGTCTGTATACAGAAAATAGACATAAGATTGCACGGGACCGTTCAGTTGAATTAACTTAAAATTTCAGAAATTACGGGGCTTGGTGATATATATATATATATATAAACATTGGTATTACTTACAGTTAAATAAATGCAGACAGAAGTTTCGTACCAATTTCCATCAGATGACGTTGGTAGACCTCAGACGCCAGCTCCAGATGTCTATTTTTGAAAGCATCCTCTAAATTAATTAAGTTTTCACTCATTTACCAACGGGTTTTACTATTTTAACTCTTATCTTATTCATTACATTTTGATTTTATTTTAGTGTTATTATCGAACGATCAGATTTTAAATCAGTACTATGATTTATATTTTGTGTTAATATTATTTCTTGCAAATTAAATCGCAATAAAAATATAGCTTGAAATGGAAGCTAACTAAGAACGTGTATTTCTCAAAGCTTAATTTCAATTTCCTTCTCCTTTACAGCTCTCACTCCTAAGCTTACCATATACGAAGGTGAAAAAGAACTACCAGAGGTTGCAGGTCCATATAACGAAGGTTCGGATTTGCAGCTAGCTTGCGAACTTACGGGAGGTAGGTAGAGTTACGATTTTCTAGATAATTCAAAGAACAGCAGTTTGTTCTAGTGATCCGTGGCCTAGCTAAATGAGACAGGCTGTATGACATGCGCATTGAAAGGGAAAATTACACATGCTTGGTGGCCATTAATCCTCCAGGATAGGATAGTAATCCCTTGTAGGAATCCAAGGAATAGGATGCTAATCTTGTATATCGCCACTCTGATTTATCTAAGTACTCTAACTTGTGTAAAGAAGAGAAAATACTTTTTCAAAGATATAAATTAGAGTGCGTAATATATATATATATAGGTTGTTTGGCTTCTCCAATGAAAAAGTATCCCCCCCCCCCCCTAAACAAACTTCTGGCTGCGGCGTTGAAGATATCAACTAAAAATATACTTTCTCAAAAAGCTCAAAACATTTTTAATAGATACAGTCAAACATTTCACAATATTTTATGGGGGGCGCGGTAGCCCATTGGTTAGCGCGCTGGAGTTGCACTCGGTAGGCCCGGGTTCGATTCCAGCCACTGCCAAAACTGCCGCCGTGTTCACGCGGAGTACGATCACGTTAAACATGTGGGTCCGTAAGTCCTTCCGAGAGGTTGGTGGTAGGGGAAGGAGGGTACGGTCCCTGTGGATGCCTCCCCCACTGGGTTCCGGTCTAAATTGGGTGGTGGCACTTCCCGGCCGTCCAAACAGTTACCTTACATCTTTCTGGTAGGTCGGACGGTCTGGGTAACAACAACAACAATATTTTATGGAAGGGAAAACTCACAGAATTACGTACAAGCAATTAGAAACGCAAAATTTAATTAGAAAAACAGTATTATTTACATATATTTTAATTTTCTACAATTTCTGAATGATATTCTAACACAAATTAAAAATGTTTATGTTTACATGTGATTTTTGACAAGGGGAGGCGTGTTGGCATGCATTTAATTAGTATTCCTATTTTTCAAATGTTTGTAAAATGTATTTAAACTTTAAATGTTATTAAATTTATTTTCTAATCTACATTTTAAACGAGTTTTAATATTTTTTAGCTGCGCAGGCTCTTTTTCAGCAACTACAGTAAATGATATAGTTCGCCGTGAGATAAAATAAAATAAAAAAAAATATTTGTTATTGAGAAACATGTTCACTTTTCATATGTAATGCCATGCGATAAATTTGGTGACATCATTCTCGTGGTTCTAGCTCGTTCCATTCATGAAAAAGATACTTGAGTAATACTTTTGTATTTGAACGCCAATAGTCATTTATCTGCTGTAAGAATAACTTACTTCTCCGTCCATAACGCTTGGCAAGATTTTGGCGACAAATTTGGTGGAATGTCGCCAATTTGGCAACTTTTTAAATGTTGCTAAATTAACGATAAACTCACCAAATGGATAAAAATGACGCTAACTCAATGAAAATGACGATTCATTGACGAAAATTCAATATCTTGGAAAGAATATAAATATCTACTATAAAAATAATATATATAATTTTTTTTACTGTAAAAGTAGTAAAGTCATTGCATTATATAAGGAAAGTCATGTGCTGCCCACATCAGATTTTTTTACGTATTATTTGTTTATCTAAATTCTGAGCCAACGCAATTACAATATTTTTAATTTTAAATGATGAAATATTTATTGATTTTACATATAGAGGCAGACGATTTAAATTACACTGGCTTTATTTGAATAAAGTTCATTTAGTGTAATTAGCATGGAGTTAGAAAGAAGGAGATAAAACTCCTATGGAAGAAATGCTTAAAAATGCCATAATATTTTGAGAATTATATGCATGTAGGTGTTAATTATTGCATTGCGTTAATTATTTATTTTTACAAAACTGACAGTTTAAAAAATATTTTAGGTCTTTCGCCATAGATATTCATGCAATGCATCTTATCTCAGCGCCACCTGAATTATTGTTTTGCACTATATTGGCGTTTTCTTAATGAAGTTTTAACTCCTTACTTTTACCACCATTGTTACTGGCATTGTATTTCTTGATTGTCTTTTTTTAAGTTTTAAGTTTTCAAATATAATAAATTACTGTGATATTTAAAAAAAATATTAGCGCTGAATGTATCACAGTTTAGAGACGCTTAAATAAAATTACATTTTCAGTTGGAAAGTGTTTTATAATCAATGCTGTATGCATGATTGAACTTTCTTATTGTAAATTGCGTCCATAGCAGTTTGTTTCTTATGCTCCGAAAGCTAATGCAATATATATGTTACCGGCAATGTATGAAAGCCGGCATTCTATACAATACCTAGGCATTATATAGAATACCGAAAACTGGTCGGCAGTTTATGAAACGATTAAAATTTCACAAATTTCCTAGGTATTCTATAGAATGCCAAATGACAAATCGGAAAATTATGAAATACATCTCCGATTCATTCCTTTTTTCATATTTTGCCTAAATAGCATTTGTCATTCTATAGAATGCCTAGGTATTATATACAATGCCTAGGGAAAGTATATAACAATTTTCATATTTCATACTTTTGCCTAAAAAAGACCGGTATTCTATAAAATACCTAAGTATTCTATAGAATGCCTAGGCATTTTATAGAATACCGAAAACTGGTCGGCAATCTATAAAGCGATTAACATTTCACACATTTCCTAGGCATTCTATAGAATACCAAATGACAAACCGGCAAAGTATAAAATATATCTCCAATTCTTTCTTTTTTTCATACTTTGCCTAAATAGCATTTGTCATTCTATAGAATGCCTAGGTATTATATACAATGCCTAGGGAAAGTATATAATAATTCTCATATTTCATACTTTTCCTAAAAATGGCCGGTATTCTATAAAATGCCTAGGTATTTTACAGAATGCCAGCATTTCATACATTGCCGGTAACATATATAAAGCTTTACATAAGTTTTATGTTATAGAGCTTCACAAGTACCTATTTATTAAAATAAAATCTCTAATCACTACCCTGAACATTTTTATATTGGTTCAAAGTTTCGAAATGTTGCGTACTTAGCGATGGAATAGCACTTAACAGGTTTAGTTAAAATAGTATATAAATATTAGTTAATTTTTTAAAATATGTATCCAATGCACGAATCCATTTAAATAAACTTTATAATTTGTTTTTTATCCGGGATAAACAAAATATGAAAGTATTTTAATGGCTCTATAATTGGATTAATTGTTAAGTATTTTTTTTCTGTGAAATTTGACTTTGAAGCTTTTTATTTTCATTTCTTTGCACGTTTGATATTAAATGTATCACTTCAATCATATTTACATTAACTTACGTTGCATAAAATATGAATTTAAAAAATATACTTATTATATATTCAAAGTATATTCTTGTATTCATATATAAATGGAATTAATTTTAAATGTTATTTGTAATGTGTAAACCTACTAAAAAAATCAAAGTTATTTGCCAAAAAATCTGATGTGGGCAGCACATGACTTTCCTTATATAATGCAATGAACTTACTATTTTTACAGTTAAAAAAATGTTATTCTTGTAGTAGATACTTATATCCTTTCAAAAATACTGAATTTTCGTCAATTAGTCGTCATTTTTAATGATTCAGCGTCATTTTTATCCATTTGACGAGATTTTCGTTAATTTTGCAACATTAAAAAAGTCGTTAAGTTGGCAACATTTCGCGAAATTTGTTGCCAAAATCTCGCCAAGCGTTAAGGATGGAGAAATAAGTTTTTCTTATAGCAGATAAATGACTATTGGCGTCCAACTGCAAAAGTATTACTCAAAGTATATTTTCTCATGAATGGAACGCGCTAGATCCACGAGCATGATGTCACCCAATTTATCGCATGATATTACATATGAAAAGTGAACATGTTTCTCAACAGTTAATATATTTTTTTTAATTTATGGGATTTTTGACAAATTTATTTGAAAAATGTGCAAGATCTCGATAAGGGTTCAATCTAGCGTTTAAAGTTTATGTCAATCGTTTTCTAAGGAAACATTACATAAGAAATGTCTATTTGCGTAACTTTATTAAAGGTTTTGATTTTTTTAATGATTTTTTCAAAATTTCATTTGAAAATTTAGGGGAATTTTGAACATTGGATTGTGTTTGAAAACAATAGGCTTCCAGTATTCACGGATTGTAATTTTTGTACCAATTTTCATTCGAATCGCTCCAATCGCTCGTGAGATATCGTTTCCACAGACTCACTGATACACACACACACTTTCTCACGCACACACACACACACTTTCTCACGCACACACACACGCACTTTCTCTCTCTCACACACACACACACACTTTCACACACACACACACAGATATCCTCTCAAAAATGTTCGATTTGTAATCAGGGATGTTTGAAACGTGCTCTCCCTTCGAAAACTCGAATTCGAATACTCGACCCCGTCACAATACTTTCCTTAAATATTATACTATGTATATAAGGAAAGTAAAAATAGCGTTTTAATAATCCTGTTTACTTTCCTGGGACTGCAATTCAAATTATTGACTGGCTTGCTTTTAATCTTTAAAGAAAATAATGAAATTCAATAAAATACGCTATAGAAAATACTATTAATGATGAATCAAAATCTCAAATTTGTTAACGTTACGGTTTTAAATTATGGTTAAAACGCTCGCATGTCAAAACTTGCCAACCATGGCATGAATTTAGCCTTTTTTCCTACAGCAATAAAAAATAAGCAGATTCCTTTTCCTAATATTAGAAAATCATGCAAGTTTCCGGTATAAGCATAAGCTAGAACTTGAGGGCATTGCGCGGCTTCTGCAAAAGCGGTTTGTTAATCATTATGTAAATCATCTTTTCGGAAAATGCTAATGAACTACTTTTTGTATTGCTTTCGAGCATCTTCAGATGGCAAACACCACTCTAACACGCCACCAGTTTCGAATTCCTCCAGTAACTTAGTAATAGATATTTTAGAATCCCACGCGTTATTTAGCTCTGATGAATATTCCCTCTCATCCAGCGAATGTGTTGACTTCCCTTTGGCCCGCAATACGTGCCAGATTAGTTTAGGTTTAAAATAATAATTTTCTACGTTTGAAAAATTTCTCCATTTTATCAACGAATTTAAGGACTCTGCATTCTCCCTGGCTAAAATGAAAAAGCAGACACTTCTCCATGTCTTTGATAGCAAAAACTTCTTTTTAAAGTCATCTATTCCCTCTTGAAAACAATCTGCTAATATCAAATCCAGCATTACACGTTTTTTACTCTCGATGAAGTATGCATAAAGATTTTCTCCGAAAGAGAAATACATAATTTCTTCCACAGTTGCCAAGTACAAAATATTATCAATTACTTTTATATGTATACACTGAAAGGGTTCCTTGTTTAAGATAGAGTGAAATATTTTTTCTTGCATATGTGTAGCAAATATACAGCGACGGTAATTGTCTGGTGCTATTTCCAACAGCTCTGCCCTCAAGAATCCGTAATTAAAATCCTGATGCATCTTTTCAATACCCTCGTTACTGTATTTGTCAGATAGAATTAATAACTCTTGCCTATAGAGTTCTTTGGATAAACCGCCCCCACATCTTAGTGATGAGTGGCATAAAATATCCCCGATGAGGAGGTTCTGGAGAACACTCGAATACGCCTCTGAAAACTTGGGGAACAGTAACAAAGGCGGAAAAACAATTTAAAGAAATGAACTATTTGTTTTTCAGATAGCTGTGACACAAAAACAGAACCAAATATCGTTATATTGTGCTGGCATAATACACCAACATCTTAGGTTCCCAACTCCCAACATTTGTCACAGAAGCTGTAGTGTGTTTTGTGTGTACAGCCTCTTAAACTAACATGCTTTGTTAATGAGTCCGAAGCCAATTGTACTTTCCTTTAGTTACATCCCAAGAATAGACAACAATTGTTCCTTGCCCTTCCATAAAAGCTGCATAAAATATTTGCCTCAAAAAGAATTCCTTATGTCTTATAAATGCTCCTAGCATACGTTGATTCCACAATCTGACTAAACGTGAATTTTCCCTTGAATATTCTTCACAATGTTTTGATTTAATTAAATCCCACACGGAACGCATAAACTGTTCCAATTTGTGTAAACAAGTTAATCGATATCGCTGATATAGCGGGATCTCTTTATTTCGCACTATGCGCTCTGCTACCTTTTTCTCGTTTATTCTTCCTTCTGCCGTCCAATCCGAGGCTTTTAAAAACCGGAACAAGCTCATGGCTATTTAACAAATACGTTTAATTAATAACTGATTTAAAGCACATGGAAGCAACAGCGTCTTGCAAACAACAGCAGTTTACTCTCCCAACTGATTCGTCCATTCAGTGAAGATATTTGGACTATCGGACTGTGGATCAAAGCCTTCTATGATGTGTTTCTTCAGCCGAAAATGTTGGCATAGTTGAATGGTTAACCTCTCCATTGCCTGTTCTTTGAGTAATAGTGCAGTCTTCACATAACCGTGTATCAATTTTTCAGAAAACACAGGTTACTTATGCTCATTTTCCTGACCTACAGGGGCGTATTAAGCGGCTGGCGGACCTGGCCACCGCCAAGGGCCCCGAGCTCAATAGATTCCAAGTTAAAAACTGCCATAACAGAAAAAGCAAACGATGCAATATTTAATATTATTCACGTATTCTACGTGTAAACCAAAAGCCAAAATAAAAAGATTCCGTAACTAAAACTCTTAATAGTTTCAATGAATTATTTTCGAAGTAAAAGCATCAACATCAATAATTTAATGAATTATGGATAGTTCTACTTCACTTATAAGTGAATATCGTAAACATTTCATTAGGATAAGTTTGGGCAGCATGATATTTAATTCAACCTACTTCGAATGTTCTTTCATGTTCCTGTTCGAATGTTCAGAAATTTTTATACTGTCCAAATATTCAGAATTATCTGAATATCAGATTGTAAATGTTGAGATATAATGCCATGGAATAGTATTTCATTGCCTTCCATTCTTATGATATAGTTATATACTCATTAAACTAATTTATTATCTACGTCAAGTATACTATAATGTCAAATATACATCTCAATGATAAGAAGTGATCGATTTTTGCAAATCTCTTGTACAGCGTGAAAAGTTGCATTTGAGAGGAGAGAAGATGAAGAACATTATTAGAAAGAAGTCTTGAAGTGAATAATATCGGCTACAAAATTATTGAGTCGTTTAGGTCTATATTCAGAGGTCACGAAGAAGGCTAGGATTTTACAAGAAAAGGAAACTACTTGACGTGCTTGGAATATCTAAGTGAATTAAACGATTTTCTGATGTTGCACCTACAGAAATATGCCAATCAAGGACGAAGAAATGTTACCTATTTGTCTCACCATATTTGTGACGGATTTACAGGCATCACTGTTAAACAAGCAAGAGCACACATAATCATCGTGGACGCTACGCCCGATGTATCACATGTTGATCAACTAACATTTGTCATACGATATGTTTCATCCAGTAGTGATATCAAAAAAAGTTTTGTGGAATTCATCCCCACAGTCTTCATATTTGGAACAAGTATTTAAGATTTTAGGAAAAATAGGAGTGGATATTAAAAACTGTTAAGGACAGTCATTTGACAATGCTTTCAATATGTCAGGAAAGTGCTCAGGCCTACAGGCACGTATTAAAGAACACAGTCTAAGTGCGGTTTATATAGCTTGTGCCAGTCATTCTTTAAATTTAATCAGTAATTTCGTTACAGAAAGTTGTAGCTCTGCGACTTAATATTTTATGTTTGTACAGAATGTATTCACATTTTTTCTGCGTCAACCCATCGCTGGCAAGTTTTGTGCAAAAGCTGAAAAAGTGTGAACATACCGTCTCGGTGAAGAGACACAAGATAGTCAGACACAAGATAGTTCAGACACAAGATAGTCAGCAAGAGCAGATGCCATACGGGCTATGAAACATGGTTACACCTATATAAAAAAGACTTTAGCTGAAATCCGTGACTCAAAAGAAGAGAAAAAAGACCACAAAAGTCCAGCCAACTTCACTTCTGAGAAAAAAAAATGGACAAATATAAAACCGCCCTCATGATAGTGATTTGGAATACCATTCTACAAATAATAAATGCTGCCAGCAAGTCACTGCAATCAGTAGAATGTGAACCATTAAAAGGCTCTGTTTTACTAAGGTCACTAGAGAATATTATGGAACACTAGCAGCATATCCGTTCTTCGTACGGAGTATATAATATAAAGAAACTTGAAATTCACAATCATGTGCAAATTCTTATAGTATACTAAATGGCATTTTTAATCAAAATATTCTGTTAAAATATTTAATATAATGATCCTAAAAAGAAGTTTAAGAATCTCTGTTCTCGCTATATAAAATTATCTTCATGGACAGAT
Organism: Amaurobius ferox; assembly: GCA_951213105.1. NCBI lineage: Eukaryota > Metazoa > Arthropoda > Arachnida > Araneae > Amaurobiidae > Amaurobius > Amaurobius ferox. Next base: position 101,475,847 of record OX578137.1, read on the forward strand.
CTGAAGAATAAAACATCCTGGACCCCTTATGTAAGCAAATATAAAAAAATATGGAATTGAATAAATATATGCAAAATAAAAGCTTTAAAATTGTATGGGACCAGTACTAATTATATACGCGAATATTAGAAAAATCTAACCTGTATTAGTAGATTACATGTATAAATTGAAAATATCAATAAACCCGTAATCTTTAAATCGGAAAACAGTCATTTATTCCAATATATGTCAAAATGAAAGTGCTAAAATTATATGGGAAGATATATCCGTACTACTTATAATGTCGTAGATTAGAAGATATGTCCGATTATTAGTAGAAGATTACCCGTATTACAATATGAGTCTCAAATGTCTTAAAAAGAAAACAGACGACGTAATAAATTGAAAATATCATTAATCCCCTTAATCTTCATACCAGACGGCCGTACTTGATTCCAATATATATGCCAATATATGTCAAAATGCATGCCAATATACCTGTACTACTTATATTCTCGTAAGTTAGAAGATATACCCGTGCATTCCTAGAAGATTACTCGTACAACGTACAATATGCGAGTGTCAGCAATTTTTTCCGCAATAAAACAATGGCGTAATAACTCAAAAATATCGATAATATCTGAATCAATAATTCCGGAAAATATCAATAATAATAATGTTAAAACCTGAAGAGCGTAATTGATATTATCCAGTCCAAAATGAAATGGCAATGAAATTTATTTTATATACATATCTTCATTATTCAAATCGGAAAAGATTTAATAAAAATCGTCTGCCGCATAAACACATTGAATTTAAATCCGTTGCTAAGCGACATGATATTAATTGCTTCAAATAAATTGGTGGAAAAAATATCATCTAAATAATTATATTTCTATGGAACCTTTGGCGACATTTTCGTCAAATTAGCGACATTTTAAAAAATTGCCAAATTTATCGCCAAGTGTGACTGTAGAACTGACAGTCCCACTTGGCGACAAATTGACGAAATATCATCACAATACTATCCCCTAACAAAACACAATTAATTTCATTTATTTAGCGCAATTTGATCAATTTCAAGATATTTTTATGGATTTGAAAACATTTTTATCAATTTGGTGACATTTTAGAAATTCGCTAAATGTATTACTAAGTAGGACGGTTGGTCTGACAGATAAATGCTAACCAAACATCATTTCAGTACTCTCTTCTAATAAAGCAAAATAAATTTCATTGATATGCGTCGTTTTTATCAATTTGGCGACATTTCCGTCAATATGGCAAAGTTTAAGAAAAGTTGCCAAATTAGCGATATCCCGCCAAATTCGTAGCTCTGAATTTGCAGATTTGAATGAAACATCCTGATCCCGTTTCTGTATACTAAATGAAAACACTACAATTGTATTAGAAGATATACCCGTTCTACTCTTTTTCTGTTTCAACAATCGGCTAAATAAATTTATTGGCTAAACACAATATCTGAGTTTAGTAGCTAAACACAATATAAGCTTGAAAACTCTTTGCCAAAATAAATGAAAGTTATGTACGCAGTCAGCAATTAATATAATTAAAAGAAAAATCAAACCGTCCATTCATAAGATATACTTTTATATCCATTTATCCATTTATTTATTATTTAAATCGAAAAAAAAATAATAAGAACATTAACAAACGTATTTAATTTAATTGCGTTGCCGAGCAACATGATATATCCTCATAAAATGTTAAAATTTATTAACCACTAGCAGCATACCCGTTCTTCGTACGGAGCATATAATAAAAATAAACTTAACATTCACAATCATGTGCAAATTCCTATAGTATTCTAAATGACATTTTAAATCAAAATATTCTGTTAAAATATTTAACATAATACTCCTAAAAAGAAGTTAAGGAATGTCTGTTCTCGCTATTCAAAATTATCTTCACGGGTAGATCTGAAGAATAAAATATTCTGGCCTCTTTTGTAAGCAAATTTACAAAAAATATGGAATTGAATCAATACATGCAAAATAAAAGCGTATTGAATGGGACCCGTACTACTTATATACGCGAATATTAGAAGATATAACCTGTATTAGTAGATTACATGTATAAATTGAAAATATCAATAAATCCGTAATCTTTAAACCAGAAGGCAGTAATTAATTCCAATATGTTCCGAAATGAAAGTGCTAAAATTATATGGGAAGATATACCCGTACTACTTATAATGTCGTAGATTAGAAGATATGTCCTAGTGTTAGTAAAAGATTACTCGTATTATAATATTTAGTCTCAAAAATGTTTGCCAATATATAACAGATTACTTAATAAATTAAAAATATCAATAATCCCCGTAATCTTCATACCGGAAGGCTTGATTCCAATATATGCCAATATATGTCAAAATATATGCCAATATACCTGTACTAATATTCTCTTAGATTAGAAGATATACCCGTTCATTTGTAGAAGATTACTCGTACAATGTAAAATATATGAGTTTCAACAATTTTTGCCGCAATAAATCAGTGGCATAAGAAATTGAAAATATCAATAATCTCTGAATCAATAATCCCCGAAAACAACAATAATAATAATGTTTAAACTTGAAGATCGTAATTGATATTATCCTGTCAAAAATACGCTGGCAATGAAATTTATTTTATATACATATCTTCATTATTAAAATTGGAAAAGATTTAATAAAAATCTTCTTCCTCATAAACACACTGGATTTAAATCCGTTGCTAAGCGACATGTTATGATTTGCTTCATATAAATTGGTGGTCAAAATATCGTTTGAATAATGCTATCTCTAATGAAGGTTTGGCAACATTTTAAAAAATCGTCAAATTTATCGCCAAGTGGGACTGTAGAACTGACAGTTCCACTTGGCGATAAACTGACGAACCATCATCAAAATATTATCCCCTAAAAAAATACAATTTCATTTATTTAGGGCAATTTTATCAATTTAAAAATATTTTTATGGATTTATAAACATTTTTATCAATTTGGGGACATTTTAAAAATTCGCTAAATGTGTTACTAAGTAGGACGGTTGGACTGACAGACAAACGCTAACGAAACACCATTTCAGTACTTTCTTCTAACAAAACAAAATAAATTTCATTGATTTACGTTATTTTTATCAATTTGGGGGCATTCAATCAATTTTGCAACTTTTAAGAAATTTGCCAAGTTAGCGATATCCAGCCAAATTCATAACACTAAATTTGCAGATCTGAATAAAATATCGTGATCCAGTTTGTATATACTGAATGAAAACACTAAAATATTATTAGAAGATATACCCGTTCTACTCTTTTTCTGTTTCAACAATTGAATAAATGAATTTATTGGGTAAAGAGAATATATGAGTTTATTAGCTAAACACAATATATAAGCTTGAAACCTCTTTTCCAAAATAAATGAAAGTGATGTATGCAGTTCGCAATTAATATAATTAAAAGAAAAATCAAACCGTTCATTTATAGGAAATATTTTAATATCCATTTATTTATTATTCAAATCGAATAAATAAAAATAATAATTAATAAACACATTTAATTTCATTCCGTTGCTGAGCAACATGATATAAGATAGAATCTTCCTCATAAAATGCGAAATTAAATAAACATTTTAATTTCTTTATACTTTTCATTGTTGAGTAAAAGCTTGTGAAAGATAAACCACGGAGGTAGATTTTTCCATTTAAATTCATGGTTGAAACAATTCATGCTTTCAGATAGTGACTAGTTAATGCAAAAATCCTGCACCAAACTCAGAAATAAAGTTTTAATTTCCTCTGACGTTTTAAACAAACGATTTTCATCCTTTCCGTTTGGATAAACCACGGAGTTGAAGAGTAGAACTCCTAGGAAAAAGTTCCGTTTTTCATTAATATCTCAACAACCCCTGGTTTTAGAAACTCAAAACTTGGACAACATTTATGAGAGGCTATTTCAAGGCTACCCATAAAATTTTATTAAATTTGGCTTAGCCGTTCATTCGCGATGATGAGACAAACGAAAGTTTCGTTTTTTACTAATAGCTCGAGAACCACTGATCGTAGAAACTCCTAATATGGACTAAATTTTAAATGGGGCTATTTCTAGACTACCCAAAAATTTCATCAAATTCGGTTCAGCCGTTCTGCCGTGATGATGGGACAAATAGATAGACAGACAGACAGAGAGATTTTCAAATTTATTTATATAGATTTCAGAGAAAAATTTAGAAAAGTGGAAAAAGAAGCAACTGGGATGTTAGGGCTATCATTTGATGAAGAAAAAAATGTTTTTCGGTGAAATTTTTCCCAGAAGAGAAAAATGTTTTTCAATGAAAGCAAAGAAGTCGGTCATAAATTTGCAAGAGAAAATTTCATTGTCAATTCATTTTATGTCATATGCCATAGCACCAAGGCAGAAATATCTCGAAGAACTCAGATGAAGCTGTTATAGAACATTTTAGGGGTATTTTTGATCAAATATTACCAACTGAACAAAAGAGAACGCAATAAAAATAAAACTGAATGATTTTTAGAAAAATGACATTGATATTTCTAATTTTGTCGATGAACTACATTAGTTTTTCCTATTTCTACAAGAAAACAAAGACACCATCAAAACCGCATCAGAAAATTATTTAGCTACAAGATAACTTTTCCTAACTTAGATATTATTTTGAAAATATTTTTAACAATACCTATATCAAATGCATCAGGCGAAAGATCTTTTAAGTTTTAAAACGCATTAAAAACTATTTAAGGAGTATGATGGGAGTAGACAGATTGAACAACATAGCTATATTATACATGGAACAAGCAATTTGGGACCAAATAGACACTGCAAAAGTAACTGATGAATTCGACAAAGAGATACACACACAAAGTCATATAGAAAACTTTTTAAAGCACTTCCGTAACTTAGCTATACTGTTAATTTTTTTTAATAAATTTCTGATTTTTTTTAAAACGTTGAATTTCATTATTAGCAGCATATTTCTGATTTAAGAAACTCATTAAAAATCGAATTCTGAAATATTTCCGAAAAAGTCATCACTTCCTTACACAATTTTTACTTTCCTTATATACATAATGTATAAGGAAAGTATTGTGACGGGGTCGAAAATTCGAATTCGAGTTTTCGACGGGAGACCACGTTTCAAGCATCCCTGATCACGAATCAAACATTTTTGAAGTGATGTCTGTCTGTGTGTGTGTGTCAGTGAGTCTGTGGAGACGATAATTGACGAACGAATGCACCGATTCGAAAGAAATTTGGTACAAAAATCGCAATCCGTAAACACTGGAAGCCTATTGTTTTTATACGCAATCGAATGTTCAGACCCCCCTAAATTTTCAAATGAAATTTTGAAAAAATCGTCAAAAAATCAAAACCGCTAATGAAGTTACGCAAATAGACATTTCTTATGTAATTTTTCATTAGAAAACGATTGACATAAATTTTAGAACGCTAACATGAACCGTTCTCGAGATATTGCACATTTTGCAAAAATATTATCAAAACGTCATATAAAATAAAAACAAATATTTCCTATTGAGAAACATGTTCACTTTTCATATGTAATACCATGCGATAAATTTGGTGACATCATTCTCGTGGATCTAGCTCGTTCCATTCATGAAAAAAGATTCTTTGAGTAATTATTTTGTATTTGAACGCCAATAGTCATTTATCTGCTGTAAGAATAACTTATTTCTTCGTCCAAAACGCTTGGCGAGATTTTGGCGACGAATTTGGTGAAATGTCGCCAATTTGGCGACATTTTTAAATGTTGCCAAATTAACGACAATCTCGCCAAATGGATAAAAATGAAGCTAAATCAATGAAAATGACGACTAATTCAAGAAAATTCAATATCTTTGAAAAAATATAAGTATCAACTATAAGAAAAACATTTTGTTTTAACTGTAAATGTAGTAAATTCATTGCATTATATAAGGAAAGTCATGTATTACCCATATCAGATTTTTTTTTGTTTTGGATCTTGGGTCTAAGGGCCTCGAAATTTTTACATCCAGGGGGCCTCCAATCGGCTTAATCCTTCTCTGTTTCTTTAATACATAATAATTTGTTTATAATATAATAATTTGTTAGAGGAACTATTGGTATATATAATGTATAATATGAGGTGTTTACTGATGAATTGATATGGCTTGCAATTCAATTTATGTACAGCCCTCAAATTATGTATCAGTAAGAAACTGATGATGCAAATCTGCAATAAATATCTCGTTATTTTGCTCGTAAAAGAATCCTTTTTACTTTCCTTATACACATAGTGTATAAGGAAAGTATTGTGACGGTGTCGAAAATTCGAATTCGAGTTTTCGACGGGAGAGCACGCTTCAAGTATCCCTGATGACGAATCAAACATTTTTGAAGTGATGTCTCTGTGTGTGTGTGTGTGTGTGTGTGTGTGTGTGTGTGTCAGTGAGCCTGTAGAGACGATAACTGACGAACGAATGGACCGATTCGAACGAAATTTGGTACAAAAATCACAATCCGTAAACACTGAAAATCTAATGTTTTTATACGCAATCGAATGTTCAGAACCCCCCTAAATTTTCGAGTGAAATTTTGGAAAAATCGTCAAAAAATCAAAACCGCTAATAAAGTTACGCAAATAAACATTTCGTATGTAATTTTTCATTAGAAAACGATTGACATAAATTTTAGAACGCTAACATGAACCGTTATCGGGATATTGTACATTTTTCAAAAAAATTATCAAAAAGTCATAAAAAAAAAAAAATTCCTATTGAGAAACATGTTCACTTTTCATATGTAATACCATGCGATAAATTGGGTGACATCATTCCCGTGGAACTAGCTCGTTCCATTCAGGAAAAAAGATACTTTTGTATTTAATAGTAATATTTAATTTTGGTAATGCTTTTGTATTTGAACGCCAATAGTCATTTATCTGCTGTAAGAATAACTTATTTTTCCGTCCATAACGCTTGGCTATTTTTAATTGTTGCCAAATTAACAAAAATCTCCAAATGGATAAAAATGACGCTAAATCAATGAAAATGCGACTCATTGAAGAAAATTCAATATCTTGGAAAAAATATCCACTATGAGTATCCACTATAAGAATAACATTTTTTTAACTGTAAAAGTGGTAAATTCATTGCATTATATAAGGAAAGTAATGTGTTGCCCACATCAGATTTTTTTTTTTTAGTTTCACGTATTAATGTATGAATAAATTGTTAGTAATTTCAAAATTTTGGATTGAGGGGCCGTATAAAAAGTTAGATTTCGTATTTTTCAGACAAATACATTCTTCGATTTAAAACTGTCATAAGATAAATTGTAATCTTACTTGAAACATTTTTGTAATTGGGAGTGTATGTATCTACGACTAACGATTTAGAAAACAAAGGCCGTTCTAGGACTTTCTAGGGCACCCCGTATAATCTAAAGTTTATTTTGCACAGAAGGTATTGTCTTGCAGACAGACCGAACTTCAGAATTTAATTTTAAAACATAGGTAAATATTCTCAAATAATTAACGTATTATTTTATTTGGTAGGAGACCTGGGACCTATGCTAGTGATCTGGATGATACACGATGTATTGGTTGACTCTACATACGAATCCGTACCCAATGGTAAGACGAGAAACGAGCATATCTTGAGAGGTTTGAAACGCAATTTATGGATGGTTCCTGTGACTTGCATGGCAATCAAAGATCTCAATTCCACCAGTGATCCGGCATTGGCCAGAGCAGTGCAGCTCGATCTGTTCTGTATGTTAGTGTCTTGTTAATTTTACCCTTTCAAAATATCAAATTATTTTGATTTGCAATGTATAAAATTGAGATGAAGTGCTTAATGACATTCTGTGTCTAAACACAAATCTTGAATCATTATTATTATTGCGTATAGTGACAAGCGTATAGTGACTAGCTACCGTTTTAGTCGAGCATAATTTGTATATTTCACTTGTCAGCATTTTATTACCAATTTCAACTAGCTGAGAGAAATGCAGCATTACTATACAGAGCTTTGGGGCATTATAAAGAACGTTGCAATATGCTCTCACCTGCTTTTTACCAACCACTGTAAATTTAAATCTAGTTGTTTGAATCTATTACTTAATTCATAATGATGGATTGACTGCTTTTGCTGCATAATTGTTCTTAACAATGTAATAGTTTTGCCCTTGTTGAACATTTTGAGCAGTTAAAAAAGCAATAGTTCTGCTCCAATTACTTTTTTCTTACGTGCAAAAATTATAAGTTATGTTACATCATACAATCCTGGCGTGTAGGAACTGAACTATGAACACCAGCAACAGTATGTATTTGAAGAAACCTCTGTACATATCCAATCTGTCGTTAACACTGCATTGTTAATATACGTAAATTTTACGTATATGTCAAAGGAGTAACTTTACGCTTCCGATTGTATTTGTCACTGCATTACATTACATATCATTGCTTGCCTCTTAATAGAACATAAAGTGTTGTTCGATTATTCATTTATGTTGAACTAAAGCGAATTACCTGGCGATACCTCGATCCTAAATAAGCACCTGCTATTTAAATAATACATGCAGATATAGAAAACACCACCCAGTTTCCAAATCGCCTGTTTTGAACCAGAATCATGCCTAGTTTTTAATTAAAACTCAAAGCAAAAATATTTGAAGAGATTTTAGAAGTATTTCCAGAAATCTACCCATTTCATATACAGTAGGCAATGGAAGTATATTTAGGAACAGAGTGTGCCATCATGTTTCGGAAATATTGGTATATTTAAATACAGAATGTACTATGATTAATAAATCATATTTATTTACAGAATGTGATATCATTACATTTTTGATATCATTACATTTTTATCAGCATTTTCCTCTTTTTCTAGTACTTCCTTTGGGAGTTCGAATCACACCTAGTCACGGTCTGTGCAAGGAAGGTTTTGTAGTTGAATTCCGTTGTCGAACTTGGGGTTCGAGACCTGCAGCAGAAATTACCTGGTGGTTGAAGAATTTTCGATTATACAACGTAACCGGAAGGACGTTGGACAGGGATTCGAGTTCCAGCAGCCTGAGTCTGATTCCACTAGCTTCGGATCATGGAAACATAATAACTTGCAGAGTGGAGAATCCAAAGTTGCCGGGCAAAATTCTCCTGGATAACGTAACACTGAATGTCACTTGTAAGTTTTTAATTAAATTATCATTTTTTCCTTATACTGCTTGTTAATTTCAAGTTAAATCTTTTCATTCCTTTGTTCAACATCATAATGACGGGCTCGTTTTCGGTTATCAGAGCACGTAGAGAGCTGCAACTTGACACACATTTCGTCTCTCTGAACATTTTCATCTATAAAATTTTCTCGTCATTACGTTAAGTCGTAACATCATTTACATACGTTATGACTATGTTTTGCTTTTTTCTGGCATTTTCTTTGCGCATTATGGTTCAGTGTCTTCGGATGAAATGTTTGCCTGGTTCCAATGCGTCGTTCTATGTATTATACTGCATAGTGTTAAATGTAAATTACGTAAAAAAAGAAGATAAAAAATGATAAAAAGATAAATTATGAGAAAAAGTGAGTTATGAGATAAATTATGAGTTTTTTAATGTTCTCCCCTACATAATAGTGACGCAAAGAAAAGTAGCAAATGAATTTGAGATGCATTTGGAATTGAACTAAATATAGGGTGTAGGGAAATTCAATTCAAAATAATAACTTATCATTATGCAAAATTGAAGGGAAAGAAGGATGCAAGGAAATTCAATTTAAAACAATACTGTATAAATATAATAATTATCGAAAATTAATATTATGCAAAATTGTTGAAAATATTTCATCTGTCCACCCAGTGGTTCTTAATCTTTTCGAAGTCACGATATAATTTTGGTTAGAAGAAAAATTTGCGAACTCCAAAATCATTAAGGTCATAAAACTAACAATAAAAATATGCATGAACATATCTTTCGCGCATCGTACTACGCAGATGTAATACGCCCGTTGGGAATCGTCCTTTGTTAGCCCTGGAACTCGCTTCGTGAGCTCTTTCAATCCGGCTGGCCCACACGACCACCTACGTATCATATGTTCACTGACGTTCGCAAACCCAGCGGATCCGCCTTCCATTCGCTGTCGTTCATAAATACGGCATAGAGTTTCGTCCAGAACAGAGCACCAGGCGCGAAGCGCCTTTAATCTCCAATCTCTAGGTGTCGTTCTTATCTTCATACTGTGACACTATTTCATTGGCCCATAGTTGGAGGTTCGAGGTTTTTGATTTACTGTTTTTATTATTTGACTTAGCTCCTAGTGTGGCAGTTTGTTGCACATTTAGAGTTTAAACAGTTTGGGGGGTTGATGCAGATCTGAGGGTTACCTAGCATTTTAGGATTTAAGACATTTTGTAGAAAAGCAAAGATCGCGAATTTTATTTAATATCAACTGATTAAGGTGGGACGTCCCTAGTATCGAATATCAAAGTTAAGTACCGAACGGGGTCTCTTACGAGATTTAGTCTTGCGATGATCATAGTCATGCAGATTAAATAATAGTTCATTTGGGAAAGATGGCAGATTTTTGTAGAATTTAAGCGCTAGCTTTTTAATTTGGGCTCAAACAGTTTTTATTTTGAAGTATTTCCTAATCACCGAGTTTCTTAAGTATCTAGGGGCTTTCCTTATAATCCTTAGGGTTTTGTTTTGTCTTGTCTCTAGTAAGTCTATGGTAGTTTTACAGGCATATCCCCATACGGGTGCTGCATATAGCATCCCCGGGCGGATGACCGATTTATAAATTAGGAGTTTATTTTGATAACTCAGATTTCCGTTTCCTATCATTGGGTATAAGGCTCCTATGGTTATATACGCTTTTTGATTATGTTCATTACGTGCAGTTTCCAAGTTAGGTGGGAGTCTATCGTTACACCTAGGAATTTAGTAGATATTTCCGCTTTTAGGGCATGGTTGTTTATGTACAGAGGGAGACGGAGGTTTACGTTTTCTAGAGAAATAAATCCAATGACATTTATTGGGGTTTGATTTTATTCGCCATTTTTCCAGCCATGTTTGGAGTATGTCTAAGTGTTGTTGTAGCGGTCTGTGCATTACTGAGACTCAAGGGTGTTTTGCAAGTATCGCGCTGTCGTCTGCATAGAGTGCCAGCTCCGTGTCTGGGGTCCTGGGAATGTCATTTAGATATATGTTATAGAGTGTCGGGCCCAGGATGGATCCTTGCGGTACACTACTTTTAATGAGCTTCGGTGTAGATAAGTAATTTTTTACTCTGACTTGAAAGTGCCTGTTATTTAGGTATGAAATTAAAAGTTTGACAAGTGCGCCAGGGACTTTCAGAGTGATCAATTTTTAAGCTAATCCACACTGCCACACTTTATCAAAGGCTTTTTGGATGTCAAGAAAAATCGCAGCTGTGGGTGTCTTATTATTAAAACCAGAAGAAATGTACTCTACCACTCTCAGCAATTGATGAGTGGTGGAGCGTTTTGGCCGAAATCCAAACTGCTCCGGAATGATAATGTCTTTCTCACTAAGGTGCATGTTCAGTCTCTTAAGAATTATTTTCTCAGTAATTTTACGAAGTGTCGGTAACAAACTGATTGGTCTGTAATTGGCTAGAATTGAGGCATCCTCACCAGGTTTATGGATCGCTATAATTATCGCTTCTTTCCATTCTTTGGGGAAATAATTTAGTTCTAGTATTTTATTTATTAAGATGGTCAAGTAAAATATTATATTTAAGGGTAAGTTTTTTACCGCGATATTCCTGATTTTGTCGTGTCCTGCCTGGGCTTTTACAGTTTTTAAGGTTTTTGATAATCTCTAATCTCTAAGGTTTTTGTTAATCTCAACCGTGACCGGGGAATTCCTGAAATTGTTTAGAGTTTGCCTAACCATTCTTAGGGTGTCTTGACACATTAGATCGTGGTTTGGTTCAAATTGCTTTTCGTAATGCCTAGCAAGTGCCTCTGCCTTTTCTTCGTCTGAGTACGCGATATTAGCGCCATCTATTAGTGGCGGGAGTTTAATTTGAGGTTTTCTGAGTCTTTTAGCGAATTACCACAGCGATACGTCTTCCTGGCTAAGGGATTCGATTAATTCTTGATACTCTCGCTGCTTTTCTGCGACAATTTTTTCACTGACTTTACACGTGAGTCTATTACGCTCCCTTTTAAGGGTAGGGTCTCTGTTAGCCTGCCATGTCTTACGCATTCTATTTATCTGTTTAACTAACTGTTTGACATGGTGGGAAAGTGTTGGGATTTATGGTGACTCACGATGTGTAGTGGCAGAGGCAATAGCTCTCCTGATTTCTGTTGTGAGTGTGTGCGTGGCAGAGTCAATATCGCCGTGCTCATAATAGAGTTTCGTCCAGAACAGAGCACCAGGCGCGAAGCGCCTTTAATCTCCAATCTCTAGGTGTGGTTCTTATCTTCATACTGTGACATTATTTCATTGGTCCATAGTTGGAGGTTCGAGGTTTTCGATTTACTGTTTTTATTATTTGTCCTAGCTCCTAGTGTGGCAGTTTGTTGCACATTAAGAGTTTGAGCAGTTTGGGGGGTTGATGCAGATCTGAGGGTAACCTAGCATTTTAGCAGTTTAGGATTTTAAACATTTTGTAGAAACGCAAAGATCGCGAGTTTTATTTAATATCAACTGATTAAGGTGGGACGTTCCTAGTACCGAATATCAAAGTTAAGTACCGAGTGGGGTTTCTTACGAGATTTAGCCTTGCGATGATCATAGTCATGCAGATTAAATAATAGTTCATTTGGGACAGATGGCAGATTTTTGTAGAATTTAAACGCTAGCTTTCTGATTTGGGCTCTAACAGTTTTTATTTTGAAGTCTTTCCTAATTACCGAGTTTAAGAATCTAGGGGCTTTCCTTATAATCCTTAGGGTTTTGTTTTGTCTTGTCTCTAATAAGTCTATGGTAGTTTTACAGGCATATCCCCACACGGGTGCTGCATACAACATTCCCGGGTGGATGACCGATTTATAAATTAGGAGTTTATTTTGATAACTTAGATTTCCGTTTCCTATCATTGGGTATAAGGCTCCTATGGTTATATACGCTTTTTTTATTATGTTCGTTACGTGCAGTTTCCAGTTCGTTCCGTGCAGTTTACGTGGGTGGGTCCAGGTGGGAGTCTATCGTTACACCTAGGTATTTAGTAGATTTTTCCGCTTTTAGGGCATGGTTGTTTATGTACAGAGGAGGCGGAGGTTTACGTTTTCTTGAGAAATAAATCCAATGACATTTATTGGGATTTAATTTTATTCGCCATTTTTCCAGCCATGTTTGGAGTATGTCTAAGTGTTGTTGTAGCTGTCTGTGCATTACTGAGACGTAAGGGTGTTTTGCAAGTATCGCGCTGTCGTCTGCATAGAGTGCCAGCTCCGTGTCTGGGGTCCTGGGAATGTCATTTAGATATATGTTAAAGAGTGTCGGGCCCAGGATGGATCCTTGCGGTACACTACTTTCAATGAGCTTGGGTGTAGATAAGTTATTTTTTACTCTGACTTGAAAGTGTCTGTTATTTAGGTATGAAATTAAAAGTTTGACAAGTGCGTCAGGGACTTTTAGAGTGATCAATTTGTAAGCTAATCCACAGTGCCACACTTTATCAAAGGCTTTTTGGATGTCAAGAAAAATCGCAGCTGTGGGTGTCTTATTATTAAAACCAGAAGAAATGTACTCTACCACTCTCAGCAATTGATGAGTGGTGGAGTGTTTTGGCCGAAATCCAAACTGCTCCGGAATGATAATGTCATTCTCACTAAGGTGCGTGTTCAGTCTCTTAAGAATTATTTTCTCAGTAATTTTACTAAGTGTCGGCAACAAACTGATTGGTCTGTAGTTGGCTGGAATTGAGGCATCCTCACCAGGTTTATGGATCGCTATAATTATCGCTTCCTTCCATTCTTTGGGGAAATAATTTAGTTCTAGTATTTTATTTATTAAGATGGTCAAGTAAAATATTATATTTAAGGGTAGGCTTTTTACCGCGATATTCCTGATTTTGTCGTGCCCTGGGCTTTTAATGTTTTTGATAATCTCTACTATTTCTTGCGGGGTGGCTGGGTTAATCTCAGCCGTGACCGGGGAGTTCCTGAAATTGTTTAGAGTTTGCCTAACCATTCTTAGGGTGTCCTGACACATTAGATCGTGGTTTGGTTCAAATTGCTTTTCGTAATGCCTAGCAAGTGCCTCTGCCTTTTCTTCGTCTGAGTACGCGATATTAGCGCCATCTATTAGTGGCGGGAGTTTAATTTGAGGTTTTCTGAATCTTTTAGCGAATTGCCACAGCGATACGTCTTCCTGGCTAAGGGATTCGATTAATTCTTTATACTGTTGCTGCTTTTCTGCGACAATTTTTTCACTGACTTTACACGTGAGTCTATTAAGCTCCCTTTTAAGGGTAGGGTCTCTGTTAGCCTGCCATGTCTTACGCATTCTATTTCTCTGTTTAACTAACTGTTTGACATGGTGGGAGGGACTGTTTGACATGGAACTGTTTGACATGGGGTTGTGGCGGAGGCAATAGCTCTCCTGATTTCTGTTGTGAGTGTGTGCGTGGCAGAGTCAATATCAGCCGTGCTCAAAATGTTGGATACTGCTAAGTGCGGCTCGAAATGTGCTCTTTTGAATACGTTCCAGTTCACCCTCTCTTGTCCCAGAGAGGCTGGAAGGGGAGTGTTCAAATCGAATGTCACGAATACCAGTAGATGATCCGAGTCGAATTCATCCAGTCCAGGGTATCAACTGTGTGAACGTATGCTATGTTTCTCGTTAGGACAAAGTCTATGAATGAGCCATTGGCACCTGAGAAGCAGGTTGGTCTCGACGGTGCAATGATATCAGTGTTTGTTGTGTTCAGCAATCTGTGTATCTGTGTACCGCGTATGTTGGCTCTCCTGCTGCCCCACGCTCGGTGGTGTGCATTGAAGTCGCCCGCGAGTATTGTGTTTGGATACCGCGAGAAAAGCAGTTCCAGCTGCGCAGCTACATTTATACCACTCATGTTTTTGACATATATTGAAGTTAGGATAAATGGGTTTACATTATTTATTTAAAACATTTAAAATTTTTTTACCCAGGTCCCCAGCTCGCTACGTTAGCTAGCCCCGTTAATCCTCGCTTCATCCCCTACTATCTGGCGTTCGCTAAGCCTGCATCGTGATCTCTATCGTGCCGCCTGCTATAACGAACAATTACTTACTGTATTACAAACAAACGGCAAAATCTCTGTAAGTTTTGCCGCTTGTTCGTAATACAGTGGCTAAATATTGCGTTACGTCTTCAGTATAGAGAAACTTACAAAATAAAACATATAATTGTTGTGCAATATAACAATTAAATAATCATGTCAATATTCCACATTGTCCCAAGGGCACTAACTAACACTGTAGTCATGTTTCGAATTAAATATCTATGCTTTTAATGTTTTTAATGCTTCAATAACTTAGTCCTCGGCCAACGTTTCTGCCAGAAACCAATCAGAGAGAAGCTGGTAATCGTCTCGTCCCATTAAATCTTCGTAGAGAAGCTAAATTTTCACTTCAGAACTGCATAAAAAATTGAATTACTCATTAACTAAATCGAAATATAATGTTTTGTCTTTGTGACACTGACGAACGGAATCCAGTGTATATCCTCAAAACACCTGCATGGTGCATCTTTTAAAATGTGTGCTCAATTTCATTGCATACTTTTACCTTACAAATGCTTTTTATAGATCAGCTGTAATGTTCTTTAGCAAATTTTTGTGAAAAATATTCTCTAAAAGATAAGTTATTTTACTCTTTGTTTCCAGTTCCTCCAAAGGTATCCCTGTCGTTAAAGACGTATTCCAGCAGCACCATAGCTGAAGGGGACACAGTAGCCTTGATCTGCCGAGTTGTTTCCAACCCTTTGGGGGGACCTATACATTGGTCTTTCATGAAGGAATCTTCCGTATCACCGAAGCAGGAACACTTCCCAAGAGGTGGCACTCACACTCTTGTACTGGAACGCCTCGAACCTTGGCATAAAGGCAGCTACAGGTGCAAAGCGACCAACAGCGAAGGCACTGGAGAGAGCAATGCTTTATGGCTGGCTGTTAGACGTAAGGATATTAAAAAAACATTTTATTCCATACTAGAATATGTCAGAACAGTTTCATACCCACCCCAGTTCTCTAAAAAACTAACTGAAAGTCATGAATACAATTATTTTTATTTTATACTATTTTACCTTATTTTCTGTGCATTTTATTTTATTATTATATTTTGTTTTCTTTAATTTCTACTCCAGTATCATTTTAATTTACTATTATTTTTTGCTTTCTTTACTTTCTACTTCAGTATCATTTTATTTTCTTATTATTTCCATTTATTTATCATTTCATTTTTTAGTATCTGAATCCCCTAGTTAATATTATGATAACTTTACCTTCGACATACTTAAATATATATTTTCAGTTCTCCTTAATATTTTTTTTTAATTATTATTTAAATTTATGTATAATTTCATTTTTTTTTAAATCAGAATCTCTCTTAGCCAACTTTATAATTATTTTGTCTTCAACAATCTTAAAAATATGCATTTTCCTCTTCTCTCCAGATCGCCCAATATGTCGAGCTGGTCTACAAGTGTCGTACGGAGCCCAGCAAGGCGAAACCCTAAGTATTCGTTGTGAAGTGGAAGCTGAGCCGGCTCTGGTGTCGTTTCACTGGAGTTTCACCAACACTTACGCCCATCATAACAATATTAGCTTTTACAGCAGAGGACTAAAGAGCATTGCTACCTACACACCAACAGAAGAAGTTCACCTGGGATCTTTGTTCTGTTGGGCTAATAACAGTGCGGGAGAACAACATGTACCTTGTACTTTTACGGTTTTTAAACCTGGTAAGTACGTTTTGTTCAGAGTGATTGAAGATGGGTGCTAAAAGTCGATAGTCTACAGATGATAAATGCCTAAGTATTCCCATAAAATGCAGTTGTTGATGTTTATTTCTCACGTGCCAGGAAATTCTATAGAACTAACCAACCTGAGTCCAATGAGAACCAGAGAGCTAAGTTGCTCAGAGAATATATCTAAAAGAGTAAAATACAAGAAAGTACATAACTGGGTAGGGTCTGGTCAGTGTTGCATTTTGGGCATGGTGGAAAGATCTGACGTCCACATTCGATGTTCTCAAGTGACTATTTCTAAATCTTGATAGAGCAGCTGATATTTTCTGCATTCAGGGGTCAAGAACTGAGCTAGGCTAACTCCCAAGATTATAGTGAAACATCATTGCTATAATAAAGCGAGTCGATCACTGCAATCCTAAGCGCATAGAATTAATTTTGTATAACAGCGGGCAGGGTTAAAAATGTCCTGCATCGATCACCACCAAATCGAAAATGAATACTTCTATTAGGAAACATTCTTAAATCCTTTCTTTAAGGACTCATGCTTCTTGTTCATCTCATTACCTGTACCATGCTTCCGTGCTAAGCGGCAATGATAGCAAAACCATAATCTACAGGTGACGGATGATCAGTTGAGCACTTTCTTGCGACTGCTAAGATACCTGCGTCAGTTCGACTTCCGCGATATCTGCTCCAGACCAAATTCTAAGATATCAGTCGTATGTAGTTGGTTTTCTTAAAATCAAGTTGCCTGAAACTTTGATTCTTGAAAAAAAAATTAAGAACCTGAAATAATCTTGCAGTGGTTCTACCCAGACTGTTAAATGTGAATGTTAGTCGGAATATTGCCAAACTGATTGCATTATCGTACTTATAATAAAAATCCATTAAATTTATTCTCATGCATGTTTCCACTAACTCTTTTTATAGTATTACTTAAAAATACTATTATATACTTCTAATTAATACACTGCCTTCCAAAAGTTAAGCAGGAGGCAGTAAATCTGGCATAACTAAAAAAGTTCTGCTTAGATTTACTCCAAATTTCACAAGAAGATAGGCAATTGAGTAATATATGAGTATAATAATAAAATTAAAGAATATATATATTTAGGTATAGTTTTACCCTTTTAAGTGCTTAATGCACACTTAGTACATTCGGAAAAATTTTTGTATGCTATACAAACAAATCACATAAACCTGAATATGAGATATAACCTCCCCTGACTTTGATATAAACTTCCCATCGACGCTTCATCCTTTCAATAAGGTGATCTAGGCCAGCAGAAGGCAATAACTGCCTCCTGTAAAAGGGCAGGTTTCAGCTTTTGGAGAATAAATGGAAGAGGTATATATACTGACAGAGACAGCTTTTTCAAGGGCATCCCAAAGATTTATGAGCTTGACGTCCAGAGAATACGTTGGCCACTGTATACGAGTAATACCTGAGCTGTCAAGGTACTTGTCCACTAACCCTGTTTACTGTGGACAGGCGTTATAGTCCATCAAAAGAAAATCTGGACCCACTGCTGCAGCGTAGAGTCTCACGAAGGGTTCAAAGACTCAATACCAATACTTTTCTGCCGTCACAGTACCTCCTATGAACACGTGCAGATAGGTGCAATATTCAAAAGAAAATCCAGTCTCACATTACCACGACTAATGACGTAGTATTTAATGATGTAATTGGACTAGTTGCGTGATTCTCGTTCTCTCTTTATACGTTTATTGTCTGAATCTAAGGCAGATTGTGACTCATCCGAGAATTGGACCATTGCGCTTCTATCCAAGTTGGGTGCTGACGACACCACTTTAATGATGCTCAACTGGCCTTGGCGCTCGCTCAAGAGAAACACAAACTCATTGGGAATGGAGTCCTTTGATATGAAACCTTCGCCTCAGAGAATTGGCGGATATCGACTTTCCTATTACTGTGGTATCCATTGATGGGAGAGCTGGTGCGGTGACCCAGCGATTACTTTTGTCATCATGTGATGTTGTAGCTTTAGGGCGACCTGAAACTGGTCTCCAGATAACTTTTCCACTTATTTAGAGTTTATTCCATAAACGATAAATGACATAATTATCCACAGAAAAAAAAATTGGCGTCTTCCTTATTGGACTGTCCTGCCTCAAGCCTCCCAACAGCACGCCAGCATTGGGAATCTTGCAAACGTATTCGTTGTGCCATAACAAAGCCAATTCAATTCAAAATCAACTCTAGCACTCTTTGAAAATTTTCTTTCAGCATTGAGACTCTTAGGCGCAAACGAGTCAATTTCGCCCCATGCCTAATTTTCATATTGTTCGAGGAGCAAATGCCTATTGGAAATTACTTGAAATTTGCATATCCTCATCGACGAAAACAGCGTGTATCATCCAATAATATCCATGGATACGTTTGCGATTTGAAAATTTGCATTGCATCTTTAACTTTAGGAAGGCAAACTTTAACTTTAGGGGAAAAGGCAGTTTATACTATCTTAACAGTATTCCTTCTTTTTCTCCCTTTAGCAAAACCCAACGCTCCCAAGAACTGCAGATCCTCCAACCAAACACAGTCATCTTTTGTGGTATCTTGTGAACCAAGTTATGACGGAGGTTCAACTCAGTACTTCCATTTCAAGGCAAGGATGAAAGAATCGTTGGACAGGGAGGTCACCCTGACCGCACCCATTCCCCTTTTTACCCTCACCAATTTACCATCAGGATCTACCTTTGAAGTAACAGTCACTTCAGTGAATAAGATTGGAAGGAGTACAGAAATTAGATTTGAAACGACGACCGATAGGGGAAAAGAGAAAGGTAAGGTAATGTAAATTTTAAGTGAAACACCTTGAAAAGGTTTCTACACTGAGATCATGAGCCGCATTAAAAGTTTTGAACATTTCACAAACCAAAACATTTTTTTAGAAAATAATACCTGAAATTTATATATACGTACGTATGTAAAAAAAAAAGTCCAATAAGTAATAAAATCGGACAATAAAATAAAAACTAATATTTCTTTTGAATAAAAATAAGTAATAAACATGTTACAAATGTCTAGAATTTTGTTCAGTAAAACTGTTAACGGAAGGTATCTATTTCACACAAAATAGGTTATATACGAATTGATTAAAAAATGTTAAAATAAACAACTCTTGCATGCATAGGAATCTAATGTACAACCTGTTCAAAATGCCCAGCGAAAGCAGCAATGCTTAGTTGAATTCCAGAAAGAATATTACCGTATACTTTGAGAAGCATTGCATGTAATTCTATTTTTGATTATACGCCTTATTAACAGGTATTTAACGCGTTTCTTGTGTTGATTCTGGCTCATTAAATAATGCTCTACAACTTTGCAATTAAAGAGCCTACGGCTGTACCGTGCTGAAAACACCGGTTCCCGTTAGATCACCGAAGTTAAATAGCATCGGGCGCGGTTAGTACTTGGGTGGGTGACCACCTGGGAACACCGCGTACTGTTGGCTCATTTCAGTCGACGTGGTGGCCGAACGGTCAAGGCGAGCGTTTCCAGCGATTGATCGGCCGCCACGTTGTGGGTTCGAGTCCCACGTAAGACATGGATGTTTGTGTTGTTGGGCGCAATGTGTTCCCACCCCCACTGGTGCGCTAGGGCAATGTCCTTGACGGCTAAGAGGTTCACTGTTCTGACCGATGTATAGGTGAAGATGAAAGAGTCAATGCCTGGTCATTGAGGGGGGGGGGACTTTGCAATTAAAATTCTTTTCTTATCTTGCTTTGTTGCCGATTTCATCATCCTAACTTTTATTCGGACGCGTCCATGGATGTTGGTATCTGCAATGGACGTATCTTTCATATTTTGAGGAACATAGGCGGATTTTGCGTTTTATGAACTTTGCCCTTACAGCTTCGTGTGCCCTGACCCAAATTGTGAACTAATTTTATGCCTGTCTAGTGGGAAGACTGAAATTGCCAGTTCCCATAGAAGCTCGCAAAAATTCTGGCGTATAGAAAGTTTGTTGTTGCCATTGCCGATATCGGCTATTCCAGACTGACAAGCGCATAATAAGCGCGAAATCGGTCCATGGTTGCTGGTATCTGCAATGGGAGTGTCTTCCATATTCATTTTTCTCCCTCACCTTCTGTAGTTCCCACTTAGTAAGGGGATGGTGAGTGGCTTCTGTATGTCCGATTTCTGGGGCCCGAGTTTGATGCAATTTTCGCATTGCATTTTCTACTCGGCAGTGGAACCACTCGACCTGCTCACGCTTAACTTTGACCCAATTTTGGTGACTCACTTTTTTTATTTTTAAACTGAAAACACCATATAGACTTAATGAACTTCATTTGAGTTTTATCCTACAAGACATTCGTTATTCACCCAACATATTCTCAAGAGTTTCCATCAATAATTGACACCTTTGATAATAACACCGTAATTGAAAATGTCAATTTACGGCCCCTAAAATTCGTATTCATCAATATTTTAATAAGCTTTTATAGTTTATTTTGTAAAATAAAAAATGTATTGAAAGTGAATCCAAATACTATGTTAAAAAAGAGTGGTAAGTAATCTGTGGTCAAATGAGTTTAGAAACCACTGAATTAGAGAAATATTCTAGTAACAAAATAGTTCTCTAACTTCTTTCTTTCTTTTTCTAGATCAGTGGGCTCCAAGGACAAACAGTGGATTTTTGGTTTCATCGCTTCTTGTACTGTTCTTGGTCACTCTGACATTAGTAGCGGTTGTGATTCTTCGCCACAGATCCCATCCATTTCTTTTATAGCTAGGGTGTCCAGACGATTTCCATGTCCAGGAATTTCTTTCAGAGCTCTGACATGGTCTAGATTTTTATTTTAATGTTCTAACTAAAAGTCATCTGTCTGAGACTGGCATTCAGTTCCTTCGGTAATTTATTTCTTCCTTTACAGTACTATCCCACTGCCTTTTTAAAAGATCATAGGACTCTCAAAATTTTTAAACAAAATCAAAAAAATTCATCATATATTCAAAATATCATATATTCATCATACATCAAAAATTCATCATTGTATATCTTATAAAATATACATTAGGAAAACACGGCTTTCTTTCTAGTGATAAACCTATATTGTAAATTTTTTTTTAATAAAATCTAAAGGAATGTTGTTTTATAGAGGTTTTAAACTATGAGCCATATGTTCAACAAAATATTGTTATGACATCTTGCTCTCAATATTACTCAGAAAATTTGTCATCCAAAACAAAATGTTTGGCATGTAATTATACTTCAAGAACGATTGCTGATTTTGAAATAAATGTATATTTAAAGTTTATTCCTATTGGATGCAATGCGGCACGTCGCATTCACAAAATTATCGAAATTTTAACAACATAATCATATATAAAAATATTTTTGCCTCAGAAAAAACATAAAATTATGTAGGTTCATTTTATAGAAATTAACATACATTATATCTTTTGAAAATTCCATGAAAAAATATTGAGACGCATCAAAGTTATCTTGCGCGCAATATATACATATATATATATATTATATTATATATATATATATATATATATATATATATATATATATATATATATATATATATATATATATAGCATAAAATATTTTACAACTCACGGATGGATATTTTATGACGTCATATCCACTTTAAAGTAATATTTCCTAAATCAAGTATTTGTTCTACAAACATTAATAGAATATTTAGCGCATTCCTTTAAAATATCTGCGGGGTCATCTTAAACCAATAATTAATGCTTTAAATACACGTATCGTCCTTTATTCTTCTATTTCATGTCATTCGAACTCTCTTGTCAACGATAATTTCTTTCGCCGGGAAATATCTTGTTCAATATCTTATTTTTTCCCCATTTGCTTTTTCGGATAATCTTATTTCATTTTACTTATTTTTCTAATTAGCTGATGAAATATGCTCATCAAACTTTTGCAATCGCTTATTTCCTTCGTATTTGCTATAGTCTACCTGTTCATATTGACGTCTTTTACTCCTGTAAAAAACAATTACAGTACTTTTTCATATTTGGTTGATGAAATTGCTTTATATAACTTCTGAAACAGGCTGTATTTTTTTTTTGTTATATTCAACATATTTTCTTAGTTTCATTTCACTGTTATATTTCCCATTAATTTGACGTTTTTTTGTAGTTTTCTGAATGAGTGCTTTCATTTGATTCAGGTCACGAAATTGTTTGCTTCCTGCATATTGTTTAATATACTAAGCACTTTCATATCCTTCATCAATACATTTTACATTTGTTTATATACAAACGCTTTTTAATTTAGTTGATGAAGTTAGCTCATATTATTTCCGAAATAGGTTGTTTCCTTCAAATTTTTATATTCTTCTTAATTCCACAGCCTTTTATTCAATAGATATTAAAAAAATAGTTTAAGCTAATGTCATTTGAATTTAGTAGCATTCTGAATCCGGTTGTTTTCCTTTAATTTTTTTTATTATTTTCTTAACTAGGAGGCTCGCAACCTGCTCGCCAACCTCCCGTAACTCGCTTCGCAAGTCGGGAGGTTTTATCTCCAACTTGCTAACGCTCGCTTTGCGAGCACTTTAAAACAACAGAATACTATATTCAGAAGGTTCACTCCCATAGAAACTTATGGCAACATCGTTAACATAGGATTTCGCATAGACACTAGCGTTCGCGGAGCCAACCATCGCAGCTATGGCGTAAAAAAAGCTCGACTGCTAGATTTGGCGACTATCGCTCAATTGGCGATTTTATGCTAATGCGGCCAAAATAAAAAAATTACGGAACTATACTTTTATAATTTTTTAAACTATAAACATGATCAGCATTTAAAAATACTTTTGTCTGTAATATGTGTAAATTTAAATAAATAAACATAGATATATATTTAATTCCTGTAATCATAAACTAAATAAAAAATTGACGCATTGCATCACTGTAAATCATTATACATCAAAAATTACAAGGTAACATACCCAAAAGACTGAAATATTATATAATATTTTAAGCCTTAAAAGTATACTAGCGTGTTGATTGTTAAAATGCTTAGTTCTTACTTTATTCTGGGATGCTGTTAATATATTTTTTTAAATACACTAATATTCTTATAATAAATAACAAATTATATAAATGCATTACCAAAGGTGTCGAACTCAATCGTTAATTACAAAGGGGGGGGGGGGGAGTTATTTTCCACATTACGTCAATTAGTAAAAAGCATGTAAAATATATACACATTCAATATAATATTCAACTTACTCTAGAAAAAGCTATCCAAATATAAATTTTTGTACATTTTATATAAATGCGGAAAAAGTTTTTTAACTAATAATGCCACTACTTCTTAAAATTTAGTCTAGTCGGCAGTGATAATACTGCACCAATTTCTTATGATGAACACGTGCATAGGATGAAATATGGGATGGATAACAAATAATCCTTTTATTTAAATAAAAATAAATTACATACCTTGTAAATGTAATCCCTTTTCTTTTGGTAATCCATAAAAAATAAGATAATTGATTATAAAATCCAAAATAGCAGCGAAAGTACGTTTCCCACGTGTAAACATGCGATGATAGAACAAAGTTCTTCCAAGTGTTTCGTTCAGTGCCAAATAGGGTTTTATTAGCAGAACGTCTTGGCGAAAACCGTCACAGACCATCGCAAAGCGTGCCAACCTTGATTTTGGATTTAATTTTGATTGGCGGTTGAGGGCGCTGCGGTAGCGAGTGAAACGTCTGTATATATTAGTCTGTGTTCAAAACTATCTGGTATGCAAGCGTAAACCGCCCGTTGACGCAGACGTAATACGCTCGTTGGAGCAGGCGTAATACAGTCCGTTGGAGCACTAGACTTTGGAAACTGGATCCATTTTCGGAGACTGGTCGAGCTGGTGTTCGGACGTGGTCGTGCTAGCTCCTGAGACTATTGCACGTGGTGAATTTTAGTGCTAGCCTGGGTATAATTGTACCAAGTTTTTGTAGAATATATAGGGCTAAGCTAATCAAGATGTTTTCTCCGGAGGAAAAAGAGAAATTACTGCTTATTAGAGATTTATTTGTTAAGAGCTTTGGAAAAACAGAGGAGGAGGTACAAGAAAAACTTGAGGAATATAATTGGATTTCAAAGGAAAGTGTACAAACTGAGGGACGACAGGAGATAGCCGAGATGCCTAGGCCTAAAGACAAGAAAACCAATGACAGTAAGGAAATACCCCAAGGCAAAGAGGAGGACGTGAAAGGCTGACAGACCAAGAGTAAGGAAAAAAATCTACTCGAAAAACACAGGAAGGACAAGGAAAAAGAGACTCTCAGCAGGGCACATGCCATGAAGATCGATGAGGAGGAAAAGAAAAAGAAAAGACTTGGACGGAGCAGCACGTGCTGAGAAGCTGGTGCGACAGGCGCACAAGACTCCTGAGTACTTCACATCCTTCGCTGCCATATGCGAAGCAAGCGTGGGATATATCCCTGAGACACACAAAAAGTGAAGCCTTCGATATCCACCGACACTGTGAGATCTATGACTGGGCCAAAAGGCACCTGGATGCCGAAATCGCCATCGAGGAAGCCGAGGACATCGACAAGGCGGCACTCATCAAGGATATATTGGTAAGCATAACTTCTGATGCTATCTTGCTAGCGGATACCCCTACCCCTGAGAACCTCTTGGTTAGGATATCCTATCAGGCTACGGCTTAAGTCATCAAAACATGGAATAACTTATCTGAGGATTTTTTTGTATAGTCAATACAAAACCAAAATCGTGAAATCTTTCAAACTAAATTTTGAGCTCCCGCGCAGGAAGCCTAATGACGAGATTACGGCTGCTGAGTTAGCTGAGGCCATGTCACGAGAGGCTGCATCTTGTAAGGACTTCCCTCTACTTAAAAATAAATCCATGCCGCTTGATAATCAGGAAGAAGAGAATGGAAATAGTGACCCAAAACCTAATACCAAAATTTCTTCCTTCTATGTTGACTCCTCGAGTAATTGGGGAGCCCTCATAGAAGAATTAAACAAAACTTTCGGCACTAAAATTGAAGGACTGCTGATGGGGAGGGTGATTAGATTCACTCCTGGATCCATTGAGGATTACAGGAGCGTACAGACTCACCTGACTCAGAATAAAATCCCTTTTAGCTCCATATGTTTAAAAAACCAAAGACCTAAAAAAGTAGTGATAAAAGGACTGCCAACCAACGCTAGCATAGACTCTATTAAAGAGGCTATATCTCGTGAAGTATTCAGGATTGTTAGGCTTTCACAGCTTAGAAATCGTCGTGATAGGTTACTTCTCCCCATCTTCTTGGTCTGCCTAGAGCCGGCTGAGGGGTGGGAGAAAGTTTACAACCTCACCTCCATTCTCTACATGAGAATCGTAGTGCAAGCCTTCAAATCAAAATGAGTAAAAATTTGTTACAATTGTCAATATTATAACCATTCTTCGGATGATTACTCGCTTCCCGCCAGGTGTTTAAAATGCGGAGAAAATCATCAAACTCGCGAATGCCTTAAACCTAGGGACCTTCGGGCAAAGTGTGGTGGGGCCCACCCCGCCAACTTTAGGCTCTGCCCCAAAAACTCCTGGAACCGTAACAAGTTCCAGGAACCTAAAACCAAACCCCAGGAACTTCTTAAATCAAATCACCAAAATAATTAAAGCAGACGTAGACCCGATGCAAAAGACCTTTGATATAATTACACTAATTGCAGATAAAAAACCTCAAAATTTCCCCATAACTTAAACTAACTCTGCCTTGCAAGATAGTTTTTCGGAATTGTGCTCCAGTTCTCTTGACCAACAGGAAAAACAGATCCCGCTACTCCGCCCACTGTGGGTGGTATCTATGGACTCTATCTGCACACCTGCAATCCAGCCAACTGATGTCAAAGCTTCAAGATACTCAACGCAGTCATCGAAGATACGGCACAACCTGCCAGGCCCTTCATAAACGACGAAACAACGCTAGGGAAACTGGACGATCATCCGCACCCTCAAATTGTAACAGCCAATGAAAATGGCCGTTACTTCACGGTAGCAGCCAATGGATTAGGAATGTTTACATGATGAAATTCGAAGAACCTTACTAGAAATTTAATCTATTTTACTATTTTAAGTATTTTATTTACAACTTTCAAAACTTTTATTTGGTTATTTATATACACAAAGAATATTAAACTATGTACATTATGATACGAGAAGTCAAAATTCTAGAATGCTATCCAAAGTCGAAATATTCTTATGCTGATGCTGCCATCTATGAGACTTAATACTAACTAAATACTGATTAGTATAGAAATTTTGATGAAAAATTTATAAGTTATATGTAACATATATGATGAAAATTAGAGAAATTTGCACAAATCCATAGTGACATCTGCTCAGTGATTATCTGGATTCCCGTTTAACTATTTCTTAATGTATTTTGTTTCTGTTCTGATTTAACTTTTAGATATATAGCGAAAAATATAAAATAGGATGAAAACTTATATCAAGAAGTGATAACTTATATACATTTATTAATAATATCTAAGATATGTATTGATATTTTCATGGAAATAAATATACTGTCAATATATATATTTACACACTATGATACAGCATATATGCAAAATATGTTGCCGATGACTTATGCATAAATTTGACACTACATTTAAATATATTATTCAAAAATAAACATTCTACAGCTCAATAGTAGGAAATACACTGATGGACAAAAATATATATTATGATACAACATATAAACAAAATATGTTGGTGACCTCTATATAAATATTTCTTACCTTGGAAAATGTGTCTTTAAATTGACTGATATAACAATAAAAACATCTAACATTTAAACAAGCCAGAAGGAATATTGCAGTATAAGTCGTTAATAATCGAAAATCAAGAAATCTGAGATTATTCTTGTATTATTGACACAAAAGTTCGTATGTAGATTACCGCATAAAACACTATAATTGAATTTACAGTATATAAACAAAGAAAAATAGGTAAATACCTGTTATAAATTATCCAGAATCCATGAACTGAGCTAAAGTTCAGTCCAAATTAAAATTTGCCTGAGGTCTATCAATATGAGAAATTGCCGCTGCATTTATGGACATATTTCAATGTTCATGAAATGTATTAATTTTACTTCGATAAAAATATTAATCGCATTCTCGTGTATGGAAATATAAGAAATAATCTATATTTTGCAATTACTAGCAGACGATCCCGAAATACTACAAAGTACTGCTTTGAGTTTCATCATGTAAATACTGCTAATCCATTGGCTGCTACCGTGAAGTAACAGCCATTTTCATTGGCTGTTACAATTCGAGGGTGCGGATGATCGTCTAGTTTCCAAGGTTTAATCGTTGGAGCAGGCCTAATATACCAGTTGGGCTCCGCCCCCTACTCGCTATGGTTGCCAACCCCCGTAACTCGCTTCGCAAATATGGAGGCTGCTGAGCTCGCTTCGCCAGCATTTTAGTACCACATGCTACGCAGGCGCAATACGCCCTTTGGAGCAGGCGTAATATGTCCGTTGCGCTCCTCCCCCCCCCCCCCCGCTCTCTACTCTCGCCAACCCCTTTGCAAGTCAGGAGGCTACGCCTCCTCCTAACCACTTTAGTGCCGCCTGATGGGGACCGTCCCTCGTTAACTGACATTTTCCAGCCGTGGAGCTCGATTTGCGAGCTCTTTCACACGACCGCCTACGTGTCCTGTGATCGCTGAAGCTCGTAAAACTCTTAAAATCCCCCCCCCCCCCCCATTACTGCCGCTCATTAATTGAAGCTCGTAAAACTCTTAAGATCCCACACTCCATTCCTGCCGCTCATTAATTGAAGCTCGTAATACTCTTAAGATCCCACCTTGCATTCCTGCTGTTCATTAATTGAAGCTCGTAAAACCCTTAAGATCCCACCCTCCATTCCTGCCGCTCATTAATTGAAGCTCGTAAAACTCTTAAGATCCCACCCCCCATTCCTAGCGCTTATTAATTGAAGCTCGTAAAACTTTTAAGATCCCATCCTCCATTCCTGCCGCTCATTAATTGAAGCTCGTAAAACTCTTAATATCCCACACTCCATTCCTGCCGCTAATTAATTGAAGCTCGTAAATTTCTTAAGATCCCACCCTCCATTCCTGCCGCTCATTATTTGAAGTTCGTAAAACTCTTAAGATACCCCCTCCATTCATGCTGTTCATTAATTGACGCTCGTAAAACTCTTAAGATCCCACCCTCCATTCCTGCCACTCATTAATTGAAGCTCGTAAAACTCTTAAGATTCTCCCATTCCTGCTGTTCATTAATTGAAGCTCGTAAAACTCTTAAGATCCCACCCTCCATTCCTGCTGTTCATTAATTGAAGCTCGTAAAACTCTTAAGATCCCACCCTCCATTCCTGCCGCTCATTAATTGAAGCTCGTAAAACTCTTAAGATTCTCCCATTCCTGCTGTTCATTAATTGAAGCTCGTAAGACTCTTAAGATCCCACCCTCCATTCCTGCCGCTCATTAATTGAAACTCGCCGCAGGCATGATGCATCCGTTGGTATTCCGCCTCCTGATTAGTTTATGCTCCCCTTAACTGGTTTTGTAATAAATTTCATCAAGCTGGAGCTCCCAGCTCTTTTTGTGAGTTGGGAGGCTTCGTCTTCTACTTCTTGGCGCTCGCTGAGCCTGCATCGCAATCTATGTCGTGCTGCCTGCTTTTAAGAACGATTGCTTATTACGAACAAACAGCAAAATTTCATAACTGTATGTTTTGCCGTTTGTTCGTAATACAGTGACAAAATATCGTTTTACGCTTTCAGTATAGAGGGATTTACAACAATAAATCATATAATTGTTGTGAAATATAACAATTAAACTGTAATGTTCATGACAACAATAGTTTCACATTTTCGCCCGTAAGGAAAAAAAAATTTGCATAAAAAATCGAACAACTCATTAACTAAATCGAAATTTTAAAAAGGGGCAAATAATTTCTTTAAAAGCAGCTTACAATATAAAATTAATAGTATCGGCCGGTTTCGAAGGTAAACTTTCTTCTTCAGGACACACAAGAAGCGCAACCTTCACTAGTTAGAGAAAAATCGGAAAGTGATGCTATGAAGATAGAGAATCTTCATGCTGATGTACGAATCTTCATCTGACCTCTAATCTTCATGCTGATGCACGAATCTTCATCTGACCTCTAATTTTCATGCTGATGCATGAATAGCAAACGTGACTGAAGCATGCAAAATGTGTTGCCAACAGCCGGAGAAGAAAAAGGAGGTAGAACAACCCAGGTGGAAGAAAGGAGTGGGACACAATGAATGAACGGTAAAATACTGAAGAGGAAAGTGTACTTTTGAAAGCTTATTTGGCAGTTCACAGGACTACGGACGGACGGGAGACGTTTGATAAATCGAATTTTTTTAGTGGATCATCATTATGTTTGGCTTTAATTCAAATTTAGGGCCACTACTGCAAATTCGCACTAATCCCCCGAGTGTTACTTGGTCCAGTTTTGAAGTTTTCAGTAGTATTTAGTGTACGTCTTGCGGTTGAAGGGTTAATAGCCGATCGGATATCGTACTCGGCCACGAGGCATTGGTGTAGAATAATACAAGACTGAAATGGGCTGAATAATACAAGGCTGAAATCGGGAGCTCATGTTTTGAATTGTTAGATGGGGCCCAGTCTAAGAGCCAGAGACTTCCATGTCTGTCCTTTTAATATTCCAGGCAAGTAATTCCCAATAAAAATATATATTGGTCGCAAAACGGCCTGTCTTTCTTGCTATATTCTTACCTTCTCTCTCACTCTCGGCGTGCTCTTGGCTGGCACTGTAAAATAAGCTCTCGCGTGATAGGCCTTTACTGGAGTACAATTCGTTCTCATTGGTTATGGCTATTCTAAAATAAAAGGAGTTAGATTTTGTTTGTTCTTTCGCAGATATATATATATATCTGCGAAATATATATATATATATATATATAAATATATATATATATATATAAATATATATATATATATATATATATATATATATATATATATATATAAGAAAAAAAGGTTTGAAGATCCAATGAAAGAAAAGTGAGAAGCTGTAACACGAAAATTCATCTATCTAACAGACTTACGAAATAAAAGTATACATCAACAAATCTTCAAGCAAATGGAAAAAAATAAAAAAATAAAATAAATATCGAATCAACAAGTCAATGAAAAGTATTTAAATACAAAGGTATAGAATCGAAAAAAGAATAACAAACGAAATCAAGCACAAACGCTATACACGTGGACAAGGCTCTAAGCCTAAATCATGAATTGTTCACTTCTACAAAAATCGTAATCATGTCCAAGTTTTTTGTAGAAGCAAACACAAAAATGTATGTTTCTGAAGAAATAGATAGATTATATCTATAAACTATTTCTACTTGGAAGACATACAAAACTAAGAAAAATAAAAGGAAAAATGGATACCAAAAAACTGACTGAAAAAACACACTAACCTAGTAAGCACGGGAACACAGAAAGATGTGACAAGTGTTGCCATTCACAAAGGAATAAGATATACTGTTGCCATTCGTAAGAAATAAATAATAGTAATACGAAAAGACATGTACAAGAGATAATATACCATCAAGAGGGGCAATAATTGAAAGGCTAATGTCTAAGTGAATGTATAAATAAAATATAATTAAAACAAGAGAAAGGAGATGTTAGGCTAAAATTTAAAGCAATATTAAATAAATAAAATTCAAGAAAATCCAGCTATTCTAAATTTTTTAACTATACCATTTACAAAATAAGAGAGATATTTATATAAATTGTTGGTAATTTTTAGATTATCAATGTAAAGCATGGAATTTTTTATCAGATAATCTATACATTCTAAAAAGCTGATTAAGAATTATATTTCTAAACAATAGAAACGAGTTGCAGGAATTATATGGTAAGATTTTATTAATTTTAAAATTAAAAGTCTTTTTTATCATATAAATTAGTAACAATTCTATTAGAAGGTTCAACAAAAAGATTTAAATCCAAAAAATTAATATTTTTGCTAATAGTAGCTTCATTAGGAATTAATTCCAAATTATCAGGATAGAAATCTATATTAATGACACAATTTTCAGTATGTACTAAGCAAATCAGATCATCAACATATCTGTATATTGTATAATCTATTGATGTAAAAGACTGTTCAAAATGATAAAGATATAAATTAGCTAACATACTGCTACTGCAGTCACCCTGTGGAACTCCTGAGACTTGTAGGTATAATTTATTTCCTTGAAAAATATAATTATTGAAAATAACAAAGTGAAGAAGTTTAGGAAAATTAACAAAACTGGCTTGAGATGTAAGATTAGTAATATAATCATTGTATAGGGCCAAAATTACATCATAGAGGTCAGAGATTTTGATATTATTGAAAAGATCTTTAAAATCAAAAGTTTGAAATCCTATTAGATTTTTAAGGGATGTTAATCTATTCTTTAATTCTTTACTATTATTAAGAATAAGGTAATTATTGCTAGATTGACGTAAACTATCATTTATTTGATTTAAAGAATTTAGAAGTAATTTACTCGCAGTAGTAGAGTAATATATATATATTTATTACCCAAACCGCCCTGCCCAGCCAACGAGTTAGTATATACTACCTCGAAGGGCTCAGCCAAAGAGTCAAGGGACGGCCGGAATTCGCAGATGTGTTGAAACATCTGCGAATTTTGTCCAGCTCTGTTGTTTCGGGGATATGACTTTTTGCATTTAATTTAGCTTGTTGTTAAAGGTTTGACATAAATAATGGGGTTTTCAGCTTTGCTTGCGAGTTGCAATTTGATGTGTAGTTTGCGAAGATTCTGTAAAAAATGCCATGAGCTTGCTTACATAGGAATTTGACCGTTGCGCGATTATAGTATGGAATAAAGTTGCATTCTTGGGGAGGGGTGGGGGTACGCCCTCCGTGTTTACAGCTGTGAGATACATTTACCTGTTTTTGAATTCGAATTTCTTGAAAGTTTCCGGATTGATCAATCGATTCTCAGCTAAACTTCTTTATTAATGAGCTAAAATTCCTTTTCTTCTGTTTTGAAATTTTTAATTTTTTTTATTTTGTTTGCCTTAACCTTCTGTTTTCCGCAATTTTCATCCTATTTTTGAATTTCTCTCTTTTGTCTCTCAGTTTCCCAAAATCAATTTTTGTTCCGCTTATTTTTCATATTTTGTTTTGAATCATTTTTTCCTTCACTGGTTTTGCCATTTTATTTGTATTGGGCTTTTATGAACAACTGAAAAATTGATTTGAATCCTGTGTTTTTTTTCTCTCTTTGGTATTTCACCGTTCATTTATCGTGTCCCATTTTTGTTTCTTCCTTCTGGATTGTTTTCCTCGCCTTTGACAACACCCTTTCCCTGCTTTACTCACGTTTGTCATTCGTGCATCAGTCGCCAATTTTTCTCTCACGACTGAAGGTTGCACTTCTTGTGTGTCTTGACGGAAAAGATGGCTGATTTTACCTTCGTAACCGGTCGATACCATTAATTGTGTGTTGTATGTTATTTTCGTTGTTGTTGCTACTGCGAGTTTCAAAAGGACATCGCAGAATAGAGTAGATTGGACATACTTTATTTTAATTATAAACATTTTGAGAAAAATATTTCTAATTTGCGAAAAATTTGTTCTGACTGTAATTAACGGGAAAATATGAGATTTAAATCGAATAAATTATTGAATAAAAGAGGTTGCTTAGAAAGCTGACCCGATGGTATCGGACACCGGGAGTCGAGTCATCGAGTATCTGCCGTTTCCTTTAATCACTTTATCTATGTATACAATTTTTTTTGTTCATTTTTATTATGTTACCATACTTTTATACACACGAAAAGAAAAACGAATTGTAGACAATTACTATTGTAGGTAAAAACTGTAGATAATTATTTTGGCCCCAAGCCCCTGCTTACAGTAACTACACCTGCCCTGAGTCCTTGGTATAAATTGTCTGGACACCCTGTATATTAGTAATTATAGCAAAATATATTAAAATAGTCTTAACAAATTTCACTCTATTCTCTCTCTATATGTGATTACCCCCTGCCCCCCCCCCCTAAAAAATAAATAAATAAATAAAATTCGCTTAAATTTTTTATGTTTAAAATAATACTCTCGTGGGCATAAAAATTTTTAATCAATTATGTAATTTCAATTTCATTTTCTGTTTCGATGACACTTGTTAAATTTAATCAAATGCTGCAAATTAAAAAATATCATATCTTTATACTCACAGAATCCCCCTAAAAGTTAAGATTGCGCTCCTATTACAAATAATAGCATCCATTGACCAGTTTTGCTCATTTTATGTGTTAGTCAGAATGAAACAGCCAATACCTGCAAAAGCTGCAATGAAACTTGCTATGTGTCACAGGTTTTCAAACAGGGAGACAGACCTCTGCAAGTCCTACTACACAGTCGATATTAAATTTCTTTTAGCTTGAAAAAAAAAAATATTATGTGCTACAATTTTGCAGCTTATGTCATTGCAAGCATCGGCTACACAATGCAGACGAGCTCTAAAGAACGCAAAACCGATCCATGAATGCTGTTATCTGTAGTGAGAGCAATATCCTATCAAATGCTTTGTTTGGCAAATTACTTATACATTTGTATGTGAAATTCTCAATCGTTCCTTTTGCAATGTTATTTGTTTTAGACATAGAGCCTACCTATAGAGCAGGATTGCGCTACCAGGGCAACAACTGGCATCGGTACACTCGTTACGCATTTTTAAAGCCCTTAAGCACTGAATAAATTTAAGCACTTGCTGCAATTATACTTTCTACATGCCGAAACTTTGCATATTTCTGTGTAAACAAGCAAAGCCAGCCATATCGCGCAGTTAAATTCAAATGTAAAGATTAGTTATTGTGTGTTGAAGCCAGTGGCGGTTAGTGACTTCAGGAATGGGTGAGCCGCCCAGGCGGTGAAGTGGATAGCGTCTTCGGCTGCTGTCTGGTGGGCTCGGGTTCGAATCCCGAGCAAGGTATGGATGTTTATTGAGGCAAGTCAGTCTTCCGCCTTCTGGGTCCTCGTCTAAATGTGAAGCTGCACCCCCTCCGACCTTCGTCAGTGATGCTTGTTTGTAATAAACTTTGTTCTCTTGTCTTATGTGTCTTTCTTCGTCCCTTCCTGCGTCACTGGTCCTGTATCGGCTGTTCCGAAACAGGAGGTCATTAGAAACAACAACAATAACAGGAATGGGTGAAGCAGATACAGTGGCGGGATTCTTCCTCCTCCTCGACAACGAACATCATCAAAACGCATCAAGCTACGGCCACACGTGTTGTCAAATACTATCTAAAAATAGCCAAAAATTCGCCAAATAATAATAATAATAACCCATTCAGCCGATAACTTTAAGTGAAGCAGTGCATTTCACCTGCTTCACCTCACAACCGCCACTGGTTGAAGCGTACTAACAATCGAAATCCGTCCGCTGCCCTGGGAGCGTGATTCATTTACATATTCTGTTAGAGAGAAGAGTTATTATTTCGTTAAACAAAGACTAGATGTAACCATAATACCAAAGAAGGAAGGTCTTTCATAGAGGAACTTGAACAAAGACTGAAAAAAAAAAAAAATCCAACCTGTACTAAGAAAGATCATTCCAATATGTAAATGTTTTGCTCATGTTCTTGGAACTTGAAACCAGAAAATATCAAGATTTTTCCTAAATCAAATCTGGGCACCCTGTTTTTAGTTATTTAGTCAGACGCCAGAAGAAGAAAATCGTCAAACACCTTCAATTGTAAAATAATGAATGCTAATATTTATGGTCTATGTAAAGCTGTGTAACATATATGTTATGTAGAATGAAAATAATGATATATTAATATAAGAATAGTTAAAATGAATATAATAAAATTATTCAATTCAAAATGCATTTAGTAGTTTACCTATTTATTGGGTTACTGTATTTAAGCCAGTTAAAGAAAGGGAAGCTAACATTCCTAAACATTTAATTGCAACTAATAAGTTTTATTACTTTCCTTATATACATAGTATAATGTCTAAGGAAAGTATTGTGAAGTGGCCGAAAATTGGATTTCGAGTTTTCGACGGGAGAGTATTTTTCAAACATTTCTGAACATGAATCAAACGTTTTTGAGGCGA
This sequence comes from Amaurobius ferox, assembly GCA_951213105.1. NCBI lineage: Eukaryota > Metazoa > Arthropoda > Arachnida > Araneae > Amaurobiidae > Amaurobius > Amaurobius ferox. The sequence goes on from OX578137.1 coordinate 101,511,897, forward strand.
TGTCTGTGGAGACGATATCTCACGAACGAATGAAGCGATTCGAACGAAATGTGGTACAAAAATTACAATCTGTGGATGCTGCGAAAGCCTATTGTTTTTAAACGCAATCGAATGCTCAGAACCCCCCAAAATTTCCAAGTGAAATTTTGAAAAAATCATCAAAAAATCAAAACCTTTCATAAAATTACGAAATAATCATTTCTTATATAATTTTTCATTAGAAAATGATTTACATGAACGCTAGCATTGACCGTTTCTGGAATATTGCACATTTTAAAAATAAAATTTATCAAAAAATCACATAAAAAAGAATTAACTATTGTGAAATATGTTCACTTTTTATATGTAATATCATGCGATCAATTTGGTTGCATTATTCTCGTTGATCCAGCTCATTCCATTCATAGGAAAATATACTTTGGGTAATACTTTTGTAGTTGGACGCCAAAAGTCATTTATCTGCTATAAGAATAACTTATTTCTCCGTCCATAACGCTTGGCGAGATTTTGGCGGAATGTTGCCAACTTGGCGACTTTTTTAAATATTGCCAAATTAACAAAAATGCTGTCAAATTGATAAAAATGATGCTAAATCAATGAAAATAACGACTAATTAACGAAAATTCAATATCTTGGAAAGAATATAAGAATCTATGAGTACTATAAGAATAACCCATTTTTCCGTCCACTTGGCTGGCCAACCTGCTTCCTTTTAACTGTTTTATTTCTGCCCCAATCTCAGAACCAGTTTCAGTCCAAAGGTTGCTGGTAGAACACTGCGAAAATGTTTGTTTTCCAGTCGAGGAATTAATTCCCTTCCCCCACTGACCGCTGTCAACAGTCTATTGTAAGGTAATGGTAATCGTTTTGCACCGTGCGTGGTCATCGGTCAAGGTTTATAGAATACAAGGTTTATAGAAAGAATACTACTAGTATTCCATAAACCTTGGTCATCGGTGGCTGTCGACTTTTTGGTCCCATCCTCGAAGATCACACATTCCCCCATTATAAAAAAAATGTTTCCTCTTGCTTATTTTCTGTATCTGTTTTCTCATTTTTTAAATAATAAAAGGCAATGTCTGTGTGTCTGTCTGTCTGTCTTAAGCACTATAGGTTTAGCGTAAATTGCCGTAGGATCGGGATTATAAGATTTTCCGAATTTCAATTTCTTGGCAGACCCAGCGAAGCTCCGATTTTTCCCCGATTCCGCGTCACGCTGTTTCCATGGAGATATTGTGAGGGTGAAATCATTATTGTTCTTTAATGTTTAAATGGTGGAACGATATGGATTTTTAAATGGGTATTTTAATTTATGGATATTTTAAATGGATATTTTAATTTACAGATATTTTAAATGGATATTTTAATTTTATGGATATTTTAAATGATGGAACGTTGAAACGGAAGAAATCTATATAATAAAAGACAATGTCTGTGTATCTGTGTGTCTTATACACTATAGGTTCAGCGACCGCGTGTCGGAGACCCGGGGGGGGGGGGGGAGATGACACGTCAAAACCGATGTGTAAAATTTGAATTTTTTTCTCCGCATTCCAGACGTCGTAGAAAAAACAAATCACACCACCGGAAAAAGCAGACAATTGCGAGTAAAAATATATGAATTTCAAATCTCAATCTCAATTTCTAATATTTTTTAAAGATTTTAAAACAAAAGTCACTTTCGGTTCAAAAAACCGAACTTTGGTTTTTAAATCCTTGCATCGGAAAAAGTACTCATAATTTCGCCTAATAATTTACATTTTTAGAAAGTTAAAAAATCTGGCTTTCTTACAAGCCCAATCTGGTCAAGAAATAATAAAAAATTGCCGCAGGATCGCTATTTTAAGAATTTCCGAATTTCATTTTCTCGACAATCCGCTAAAAAAGTTCTTCACCGGCGTTTTTCACCCGCAGAAGTTTTTGGCGCGCGCAGACAAACTGTCTTTCTATGGAGGAGGGAAGGTGGAGGGGACGTCACGGTTCTGAAAACGCAATATGGAAGAAATCGAATATATTTTAAATGTCGGAATTAAGAGCTTAGCATATGGTCATTATAAAATTTAAATGATTGAATTATGGTGAATTGAATTGCGGCGATGTATTGATTGCGATGCATTATTGTGGTGTAATGTATTGTTGTATTGTAAAAACTTTATTGTGGGGATGTATTAATTGTGGCGATGTATTGTTTACATCGGGTGGTGGTTGGGACCACAATGAAAAAACTTTATCGTTGCCACTGCCAAAATTGCCGCCGTGTTCACGCGGAGTACGATCACGTTAAACATGTGGGTCCGTAAGTCCTTCCGAGAGGTTGGTGGTAGGGGAAGGAGGGTACGGTCCCTGTGGATGCCTCCCCCACTGGGTTCCGGTCTAAATTGGGTGAATAAAAAGAAAGTTATGGAGATTTTCGCGAAGGGCGCGGTAGCCCAGTGGTTAGCGCGCGGGAATTGCACTCGGTAGGCTCGGGTTCGATTTCCGGCACTGCCAAAACTGCAGTCGTGTTCACGCGGAGTACGATCGCGTTAAACATGTGGGTCCGTAACTCCTTCCGAGGGGTTGGTGGTAGGGGAAGGAAGGTACGGTTCCTGTTAATGCCTCCCCCACTGGGTTCCGATCTAAATTGGGTGACACTTCCTGGCCGTCCAAATAGTTACCTTACATCTTTCTGGTAGGTCGCGCCAGCGAGTTTGCCACGGTCAGAATTTCTAAGGTTAGCGAACAGGCTGGTCGCCGAAGGCCGCTAGTCTTTCTTTAATAATAAAAGACAATGTCTGTCTGTCTGTGTGTCTTATACACTATACGTTCAGCGGCCGCGCTTCGGAGAGCTACAAAATTTGGCAATCGGAGACCCGGGGGGTGGGAAGGTGACACGTGAAAACCGATTTTTAAAATTTTAATTATTTTTTTTTTTTTGCTATTTAATGTTTTATGCGATTTCGACCGTTTTTTGCCTTTTTGTCCTTTTTTCTCCACGATCCAGACGTTGTAGAAAAAAACAAATCACACGACCGGAAAGAGCAGACAGTTGCGAGTAAAATATATCAATTTCAAATCTCAATTTCAATTTCTGATATTTTTTAAAACAAAAGTCAATTTCGGCTAAAAAAAAAAAGGAACTTTGGTTTTTAAATTCTCGCATCGTAAAAAGTACTCATAATTTCGACTAATAATTTACATTTTTAGAAAGCTCAAACATCAGGGATCCTTACAAGCCCAATCTGGTCAAGAAATAATTAAAAATGGCCGCAGGATCGGAATTTTGAAGAAGTTATGATTTTAAATTTCTCGCATAATTCTCGGAAGATCCGATTTTTCTCCTGCCGGGGACGTCACCTGTTTCCATGGAGACGGGTCAGAAAATTACGTGATATTTTAAATCATGGCATTAAGAGCTTAGCATATGGTTATTTTAAATGCATATTTTAATTTTATGGCTATATTAAATGATGGAACGATGGAATGAGGATATTTTAAATGATATTACGTTATATTTTAAACGATGGAATTAAGAGCTTAGCATATGGTCAAATTAAAATTTAAATTTTTTATGGTCATTATAAAATTTAAATTAGCGCGTGGGAATTGCACTCGGTAGGCCCGGGTTCGATTCCCGCCACTGCCAAAACTGCAGCCGTGTTCACGCGGAGTACGATCGCGTTAAGCATGTGGGTCCGTAAGTCCTTCCGAGAGGTTGGTGGTAGGGGAAGGAGGGTACGGTCCCTGTGGATGCCTCCCCTACTGGGTTTCGGTCTAAATTGGGTGGCACTTCCTGGCCGTCCAAATAGCTACCTTACATCTTTCTGGTAGGTCGCGCCAGCGAGTTTGCCACGGCCAGAATTTCCCAGGGTAGCGAATAGGCTGGTCGCCGAAGGCGGCTAGTGTTTTCAATAAACGGAATACACTTCAATGAATGGAATTTAGTATTTTTAGCATTTTATTTAGATTGACTTTATTATGATCTAACTAATCTTAAAATGTTTTCGGAGAATATAAATATGTTGGAAACCTATAATAATTTTAAATCCTGTTTCATGTTTAAAAATCTGATGTGGTCAGCAGATGACTTTCCCTGCAGACTCAAATTCATATTTTCTTTATTTCTTTAATAATTCATTAGATTGAGTTTAATTGCACCATCTAACACTAAATTTGCATTTTTAATTCAATTTTTGTTTTTATTTGGTAATTGGATATTTTTTCGAAATCGGCGTAACAAAAATGCAAGAAATCTCAAATATCTTAAGTTAGTCCTAAAGCATAGTCCTAAAGCATCTTAGGTTAGTCCTAAAGCATAATGGTGTGTGTTATATTCTTTTCCTCGTCAAAAATTGCCTATGGAACAAGAATTTAATTGATACATTTGAGCATACGTATTCTTTTTTTTTTTTTTTTTTTTTTTTTTTGATTTTGTCGATTTTTGCGGGCCATTTCATAAAAAAAAGGCAGGTTATTCTTTTCCGAATTGTACCAAAATCTAATCAGCACCAGAGTATCCAAAAATTAATTTACCTACCAAATTTTGTGAAATTTAGTCAATTAGTATTTTAGGTAGGGTGGAATGAAATTTTTGCGGGCTATTTCTTAAAAAAAGGCGAGTTCTTCTTTTCCGAATCGTACCAAAATCTAATCAATGAAGTATCCCACAAGTAGCTAATCTACCAAATTTTGTGAAATTTGGTCAGTTAGTATTTTAGATAGGGTGGATACATCAAATTTTTGCGGGCCATTTCGTAAAAAAGGCAAATTGTTCTTTTTCGAATCATACCAAAATCCAATCAGCGCCAGAGCATCCAACAAGTAACTTATCTACCAAATTTTGTGAAATTTGGACAATTAGTATTTTAGCTAGAGGGGATACATGAAATTTTTACTGGCCATTCCGCACAAAAAAGGCAGGTTCTGTTTTTACGAATTCTACCAAAAACTAATCAGCACCAGGGTCTCACCCAAGTGACTTATCTACCAAATTTTATGAAATTCGGTCCAGTAGTATTTTAGTTAGAGTAGATACATACATTGCACAGACAGACACACACACACACACAGACGTCACGCTAAAAATAGTTTCATTCATAAACATTTTTCCATTCCTTTCATTCATCACAATACTATAATAATCTATTTTATTTAAAAACTTAAAATCATGGACATACAAGTAATTTAACTCTATGCTTAAAACTTCATTGAAATAATCGTCTGGTTCTTTGTGTAAAATCAATGAATGTTTCATTTATATCAGCAATATTGCAAACTCCATGAGCTAAATAATTTTGCATTAAAGGAATGCAGCAATTCTTATACAACTCACTCTACATCTTTTGGTATTTACATTCTCCATAAGTGAAAATTGGGCTTCGTTGTAGAAATAATCAAAGTTTGATGATCATTTAAACTCAAATATATTGTAATTGCGTTCTTTCAGTATGTAGATGCACAGAATTTAAGCAAAAATAAATTTAAAAACATTTAAAGTTTAAATACATTTTACAAACATTTGAAAAATAGGAATACTAATTAAATGCATGCCAACACGCCTCCCCTTTGTCAAAAATCACACTTAAACATAAACATTTTTAATTTGTGATAGAATTTCATTCAGAAATTGTAGAAAATTAAAATATATAATTTTCTCGTTATATTAAAAGCTTGCTGGGTTTGCGTATGGCAAAATTATTTTTCATTGCAGCCCACAATTTGACAGTCCAGCAGAAGTGAAGAACTATTTTATGTAATATCTTAACATTTTTACAAAATAGCGCTCATTTGCGTCAAATTAACAGTGGCGATAAACTCACTAAATCTACACAGCCTCATTAGAATCCTCGAATTCGAGAAAAGTGTTATTCACCCATTTCTACTTATAACGGTATCGATTCTATCTTTCGTACTATATGACCTACGTGGTTATGATTTTTGAAAATAATTTACTCATGGGCATGATGAAACAAGAAAGATCAATCATGCGTAAAGCATTGATTATGAAACACTTTCTAACTTCAATGCAATTTTATTTAAACATCTCTAAAATGCGATACATTCCTTGGTAATATTTTTAAAATTATCATAATACTACAATAATTTATTATATATGAAAACTTCATCGAAAACAAATGAACTTTTACAAATAACGTCATCAAAATATAAATCGGCTGGTTCTTTAAATAAAAGCAGCATTTCATTCATTTCATTCATCACAATACTATAATAATTAATTTTATTTAAAACTCAAAATCATGGAGGTACAAGTAATTTAACTCTATGATCAAAACTTCATCAAAAAATCGTTTGCATCTCTGTAAAATCAATGATTGTTTCATTCATATCAGCTGTATACTCCATGGGCTAAATAATTTTGCGTTAAAGAAATGCAGCAATTCTTATACAACTCATTCTACATCATTTGGTATTTACATCCTCCATAAGTGAAAAGTAGGCTTCGTTGTAGAAATAATCAAAGTTGGATGATCATTTAAATTCAACTATATTGTAATTGCTTTGTTTCAGGATGTAGATGCACAGAATTTAAGCAAAAATAAAGCCGTTTTAGGACGAATGCAACACTAAATAAGAATTAAAAAGAACTTTAAAAATCACGATTTTGACGCAAGATGGATGGCATATTTTATTTTGAAGTGGGTCACGTGATGTCTTCATATAATGATCACGTGATCTCTTCATATAAAGGATGTAATTATTATTTTAATTTTTATTTAAAAAACTACTGAATATATTTTGCTGATTTTTTTTTATATATTTTATGGGATAATTTGAATATTTCCTTAAACTTTCGAAGCAATTTGTGAATTTTAAATCCGCTTAAAAAATGTTTGAAAAATTAGGTCTCATAGGGATCAATGTATTTCATTTTTTCAACCCGGATTCATTCCAAAACTAATTGGGTGATATCCTTCATTTATATTCCCGTATTTCCCACAGACCGTCTGAACAATATACTAAAATTTCATTTTGATAAAGTCATTTTTCCGGCAGTTATCATGCTAACGGACTATAAAATAACTGAATATAAAACAAGAAAGATCAATCATGCATAAGCATTGATTATGAAACACTTTCCAACTGAAATGTAATTTCATTTAAAAATTTCTAAAATGTGATTCATTCAGTGGTAATATCTTTTACATTATCACAGAACTACAGTAATTTATTATACTTAAATATTTAAAACTGTATCGAAATATAAATCATCTGATTCTTTATGCAAAATCAATGAATATTTCATTCATATAACTTGTATTCCAGACTCCAGAGCTAAATAATTTTGTGTGAAAAAAATTCAGCAATTCTTATGTAATTCATCTTACAATCGCTTGAGATATTTGCATTCTGCATATGTTAAAATTAGGCTTCCTTGAAGAAATAATAAAAGTTTAGGGATCATTTAAAATCACAACTATTGTAATTGCATAGGCACGGAATTTAGATACACAGATAATACACAGATAATATATATGTGTATGTGTATGTACTCAAAGTATTGGAATCGTGCCGAGGATCGGAACTCGAATTTTCAAAGTATCTACACGTTTTGGGACTTCTAGAACACGAAAAAACTACTTTTAGGAAGACGTCTGTGTGTGTAAGGGTGTATCTGTGTATATTTCTGTGTGTCTGTGTGGATATTACATCCACTCTAATTGAAAAACTAATGGACCGAATTTCATACAATTTGGTAGGTATGTTTTTTGTGGGAAATCCTGATGTTCATTAGATTATAGTACGATTCGTAATAAAAGAATCTGCCTTCTTTGCGAAATGGCCGCAGAAATTGCCTTTATCAACTCTAGCTAAAAACTAATGAACCAAATTTAACAAAATTTAGAGTATAATATTTCAATAACCTACAAGGGATTTATATACCAAATTTAACAAAATTTTGTATATAAATCATTTGTAGATTATTCTACTACGATTCGGGAAAAAGGAACGGGCTATTTTTGCGAAATGGCCAGCAAAAATCGTTATATATAAAAATAAAAGACTACGTGTGCTCAATTATATCAATTAAATTAATATTTTATATGTGATTTTTGACAACAAAAATAATAAGACTAACCCCATTACTCTAGGACTAGCCGTTCTTGAGATATTCTAGTTTTTTCGCGTTTTCGCTACGCCACCTTTGACAATAAGTCCAGCTATCAAATGAGAACCAAATTTAAGTTTAACGTGTAAATTCAATGTCATTTAAAATACTTATGTTGTGCAGATAAACTCAAATTATCATTGAATAAATAAAGAGAACGAATATGAGTCTGCAGAGAAAGACATGTGCTGTCCACATCAGAATTTTTAGCAATATTACACCAATGATTTATAGAAGTGAACGGGGATTATTTTCAGGCCATTTCGAAAAAAATGTATAATCTATATTTAAAGATCCATCAAATTTTTGTCGAATAAAATGTTCAACAAATTTAAGCTGTGTACCAAATTTTAACTCTCTAGGACGTAGGAAAGTGCATTTAAAATGCCATCAATTAAATTTATCATGAAGAGTTATATAAAATTTAAAAAAAATGAAAAATTGTTATCTACCAAATTTATCTTAAAATATGAAGCCACTCCCATATGCAAAACATTTAAACAAATGGAGAGATATTTATTATATAATATCTCTCTCTTTTCTTTCTGGAAGATATCCCAAAGTCAGAATTTAATTGGATTTGTTTTTTTCCCTATATTAAATAATTTTTTTAATTAAAAAACTACTTAACATATTTTACTGAATTTTTTTTTATATATTCTATGGGATAATGTGAATATTTCCTAAAAATTTCGAAGCAATTCGTGAATTTTAAATTTACTTAAAAAATGTTTGAAAAATTAGGTCCCATAGGGTTCAATGCATTTCATTTTTTCAACCCGGGTTCAATAAAAAACTAATTGGGTGATATTATTTATTTATATTCCCATAGGTCCTACAGACCGTCTGAACAACATACTAAAATTTCATTTTGATAAACTCATTTTTACGGCAGTTATCGTGCTAACGGACAGACAGACAGACAGACAGACAGACAGACAGACAGACAGACAGACAGACAGACAGACAGACAGACAGACAGACAGACAGAATGAACAAAGTCATAAACACTTTTCAACTTTGTTGTAAAGTGTTAAAAAAGTGCGATGATACGTGCGATGATAAGTGCGATGATATGAGTGCGTTCGAAAAAGTGCGATGATACGTCATGCCAAAATGCATGAAGCAAGTTTAAAATGTGGTGTGTGTGATGAAGAGGTTTTGTCCCGAATGGACCTCCTTCGCCACACGAGGCGACACCACAATGTTGTACAGCACAAGTGCGAACTGTGTGATGAAGCGTTCACACGACGCGACGTGCTGTTACAGCATATACGCCGTGCTCACTCTCACCCTTCCTCCAAGGGCGTGAAACGTAAGACGGTCGATGTTCAGAAGATTGTAAAGAGGCGAAGCACCCAGACGATGAGAGCTCTTCGTCGCTCACAGCGAGCTTTGGGCGTTTTCACGACCCACACTTTGGAGCCCACCGAGGAGAATCGACAGGATCTAACACTGGCGTTAGAAGAGATGCGTGTACCACTGATTGCCTTGTTGAGTGAAGAACTCTCGGATAATCAGATAAAATGGTACCTGGTCCTCTACGCAAAGATGGTCCGACTGAATTCTGAGGGGGAGGAAGAGAGCACGACGGCCTACTTTCATAGTAGGTGTGGAATTGATCTGATTTCTCATACGATTGAGCAACATGTGAGTGAGGGGTACCTGAAGATTCAGAGTGCTTTCGAGCACTACCAACAGTTGGGGTCGGGGTGGTCTTTGGATCAATTGATGAAGATGTATGTTTGCATGGACAAGTACAGGCCTCTTCGCCCCGCAAGTTATCTGCCCCTTTCCCACAAACTTGAAGCCAAAAAAGCACTTATTAACATTGAAAACAGTGACCAGAAGTGTTTCGTGTGGTGCCTGCTCGCTCACAGACTCAATTTGCAGCGGGCTGAAAAACCCGAACGTGTAGCTCATTATTTGTCTAGGGAGCAGGAGATAAACCTGGGGAATGTGGAGTGCCCGGTACCCGTGAGTAAGGTTGGTACCCTAGAGAAGCTGAACAACTGCCGGATTAATGTTTTCGGCTATGAGAATGAAGAAGTGTTTCCTCTGCACGTATCTGCAAGAGACGATGCCGAGTGCATTAACCTTCTCATAAGTCAAGATACACAACAACATTACTGCCAGATCCGCAGTATGTCGAGACTTCTGGGAGATTTATCTCACTATGAGCACGCCTCTCACGTATGCTATCGGTGCCTCCACCGCTTCACCCGAGAAGATTTACTCGTGGCACACACTCCCTACTGCAAAGAGCACGCACCGCAACGTGTTGAGATGCCAAGCCTCGAGAAAAATTGTTTAAAGTTCTCCAATTTGGAGTATCAACACCCGGTCCCGTTCGTAATATATGCCGACCTTGAGTCGCTTTTGGTGGAAGTGCCCAGCGCACAACCTAGCGATAGTTGGTCCTTTGTAGAAAAGGTAGCCCACCATGAGGCTTGCGGTTACGCATACGTCGTCGTGGGACCCCAAGGCGAATCACACAAGCCCGTGATTGCTATCAGGGCCCCGACGCCGTAACCCATTTTCTGCAGAGGATGCTCTTGGAAAGAGACGAGTTGGCTGTTCGTTTAAATAGCATAGCACCTATGCGACTTACCAGGAGTGAAGCACTGGCCTTCAACAGCGCATCCCACTGCTATCTGTGTAAGAGGGCCTTTGCAAAGGACGGTGACCGGTACATTAAGAAGGTTCGCGATCATTGTCACATTGCTGGAAACTATAGGGGTGCAGCACACTCGAATTGTAATCTTAGATATAAGTTACGCAAGAGGGTCACTGTAGTATTTCACAACTATGATTTCAGAACTATGATTCGCACCTCTTAATGTCGGGGCTTGGAAAGCTGAAAGACCACAGCTTAGAGGTCATTCCACAAAATACGGAGAGACATATCTCCATCTCCCTGTACAATGGAAAGGAGAGTGTGAGGCTGCAATTCATCGACAGCCTCCAATTCATGAATGCTTCCTTGGAGAAGTTAGTGGCCAATTTGCCAGTTGCTGAATTTAAGATCTTAAAGGCAAACATACCCATCAATTTTGAGCTGCTGCTTCGCAAGGGAGTGTACCCTTACGAGTACATGAATTCGTTGGCGAAATTCGATGAGCAGGTATTACCTCCACTCTCGGCTTTTTATAGCATTCTGACGGACGAGACCCCCACCGCTGATGATTATGTTCATGCTAAGAATGTATGGAGGACATTCTACTTGAAAACATTAGGGGAGTATCACGACCTCTACGCTAAAAGTGATGTTCTTCTGTTGGCCGACGTATTTCAGCAGTTTCGACACCTGTGCAGGGAGTACTATGGGTTGGATTGTGTCCACCTGATGACAGCACCCGGCTTGGCATGGCAAGCTGCTCTCAAGATGTGTAAGCAGCCCCTCGATCTAATGACAGAGATTGATCAGCATCTCTTCGTTGAGCGTGGTATCAGGGGTGGCGTGTCTGTCATTACGAAGCGTTTGACACGTGCAAATAATCCTTACATGGCGGAGTATGACCCTGCGCAGCCCACCCAGTATATCATGTATTTGGATGCCAACAACTTGTACGGGTGGGCTATGTCTCAGCCCCTTCCATATGGAAAGTTTGAGTGGGTGTCACCCACGATTACTACACAGGCTTGGATCCTGTCTTGCCCCGACCATGCTGTCACATGGTGATTTCCAAAATATGTGACATTGTGAAATTTTGGAGAAGAAGGCGACCTGCAAATGACGGTCCCTAGCCCTGGTACAAATATGTATAGGGTCCCCCTCTGGCCACCTGCAAAGAAGAGGGTCAGTGGAGCTGCCTGGGTAGTCTTACACAAGAGGAAGACAGAACGGGGGGAAAGCGGTCGTTGGGGGCGCAATTAAGCCCAGAGGTTCGCACGGGAGCTGGGACTCCTGGCCACCTGCAAGCGATAATTCAGGGGCTAGTGGGCAAGCCCTGCTGTCATGGACTGGCCACTGAGAGCGGAAGCCAAGAGTCCACCAGTAATATTTAGGGGGCTTAAATCCTGTCAGCAAATAATATTTGAGAGGGAGGAGACTTCAAATTACAAGTTTTTGGAGAGAGTTTTTGTCAGAAAAAAGAAATCGAGGGTGCCTTTTGAAATTTTGTGGAGTGAGGTTGTTTTAATAGTTGACGGAGCAAAAGGATGCTCCTTCCGAACTCCAAGATGTCATCGCAGCCGAGCCCTTGCTGGACCCAGAGCCGAAGGTAGGCCTATTGAATTTTCATGCATTTACTTAGATCTTGAATTTCTCCTTTCTCAATTATTGCTTCTTAAGGAAATTAATGTTTTCTTCGACACGTCAAAGATTTATGATGTATTTGGGATTTTTTTTTCAAATAGAATTAATTTTAAGAGGTTTTATGATGTTTTTGATACTTTGCTATGTCTTCGTACTTTAAGGGAGTAACTTTCAAGCTCATGTGTTTTGAGCAAAACTTCTTCATGTTTTTATTTTTAAATGTTAATTTTGTAAATAAACTTGTTTTTTTCTTATTCATAAAATCTAATCCGTGTCCTCATTCCAATCTTATTAATTACTTCTTAATTTTCAGTTTTAAACCACTTGCGATCCTGGTCACGGCACCATTAATGTTGCGAGGTAAACACCTCACGTTCGATTTGAACGCTAAAATACTTAAAAATGTTCCAGGAACATTAAGATATTGCCGTGTAAGATCGCAAGTGGTTTAAAACTGAAAATTAAGAAGTAATTAATAAGATTGGAATGAGGACACGGATTAGATTTTATGAATAAGAAAAAAACAAGTTTATTTACAAAATTAACATTTAAAAATAAAAACATGAAGAAGTTTTGCTCAAAACACATGAGCTTGAAAGTTACTCCCTTAAAGTACGAAGACATAGCAAAGTATCAAAAACATCATAAAACCTCTTAAAATTAATTCTATTTGAAAAAAAATCCCAAATACATCATAAATCTTTGACGTGTCGAAGAAAACATAAATTTCCTTAAGAAGCAATAATTGAGAAAGGAGAAATTCAAGATCTAAGTAAATGCATGAAAATCCAATAGGCCTACCTTCGGCTCTGGGTCCAGCAAGGGCTCGGCTGCGATGACATCTTACACAACACATAGCTTAACTACATCACAGTTAGCCAGTGACAAGAGGGACGAAAACAAGGGTAATCCAATAAATGGGGTGTGTCAAACACATAAAATTTTATGGCCACAGCAACACTCACAGAGGGAAAGAAAGAAAACACTTTCTTTTATTGCAGGGGGCTTTCACTTTTCGCTTGTCAAGAAAGGGTCAGTTTTGAAGTACGGTCTCTTTCTTTCGTTGTGGGAGGTATATGGTTCCACAGTTCATGGGGATGGCCAGTCTGATAACTTGTAGGGATGTGGCAATCTTAACAGGTGCATCTTGCTTCGGGCAAGTTTGAGGGGTTGACCCGCTTTTCCCACCCCGGTTGTTGGTAAGATAAAGAAAGGAGAGACTTCTTTGGTTTTTTTTTCTTCCCGTGACGTACGCTTTTATTTTTTTTTTTCGGGGGATTTCGAAACACTTTATCTGACCGGTGCAGGGGCGCAAATGAGAAACTTCAAAAGGTATACGCAGAATTGGGAGTTTTGAAAGGCAAATTTGGTAATAAGGTATAGAAAATGAATAATTGATAATACATGGCATGGCAATTCGGAGGGAAGATTAAATTTTAAGAATAGAAATTTTTTTACGTTTGGTTTGCAAGAAAATAAAGATTAGGATGAATTTGTAGAGAATGTATATAGATATAAAAAAAAAAAGTATTTCGGGGATAGTTAAGGAAGTAAGCAATGTTTTTAATAAAGTTATGACGAGGTGTAAATAAATTTTTAATGATAGGAATTTTTGTAATCGTTTAATGGTAATGTAATTTTTTCTGAGAGAGAGAGATTTTTCAATTTTTGAGTGTCTGTATGTATGTTCTTTGGCCCGTGTGTAAACTTATCTCCAGCAGTACATCTGGAAAGATACGGACAACGAGGAGCAGTGACATCTCTACAGCTGACTTACGAGAAGCGACACCCCATGCCAGATCCTGAGGGGCGATAGCAACTCACCGACGCAGTGGTGTGCCAGACACGACACACTTGATGTGCAGGACACCACACGATATTTCGGGACAGAGACATTATAATGACACATCTACAGCTGACTTACGAGAAGCGACACCCTATGCCAGATCCTGAGGTACGATGGCAACCCACCGACGCAGTGGCGCGCCAGATACACCAGACTTGATGTACTGGACATCACACGGTACTCCGAGCTCATCCAGTGGCGTTAGGCCATACTTGGGACCATTTACACTATATAATATGATGAAGTGCAGTGAACTTTCCATCTGTGTTACAGCAACGTGTCATTTTTTTTGTAAACTTTATCCTCCACAGGGTACACGTGGACTATGAAAATTTGACAAGAAAAACTTAGTTTGATTTTAACGGAATGGACTTGGAACAAAAAAACTTCTGACTTTCTACGTTAACAAATAGTATAACCTGTTGCATGATATTGCAGTTCATTTTTGAGAATATTATTATTATTATTACTTTGATTTTTATTGTATGGATAATATGTATTTTTTTTATACTTGATTTCTATGGTATAAGTGGTATTTTACTGTTACAATTTTTTTTTCTTTACCCTTGGCTTTGCAAAAACAAAAAAAAAAGTATTGGGGAAAAGGAGTAAATGTCACATGGTGATTTCCAAAATATGTGACATTGTGAAATTTTGGAGAAGAAGGCGACCTGCAAATGACGGTCCCTAGCCCTGGTACAAATATGTATAGGGTCCCCCTCTGGCCACCTGCAAAGGAGAGGGTCAGTGGAGCTGCCTGGGTGGTCTTACACAAGAGGAAGACAGAACGGGGGGAAAGCGGTCGTTGGGGGCGCAATTAAGCCCAGAGGTTCGCACGGGAGCTGGGACTCCTGGCCACCTGCAAGCGATAATTCAGGGGCTAGTAGGCAAGCCCTGCTGTCATGGACTGGCCACTGAGAGTGGAAGCCAAGTGTCCACCAGTAATATTTAGGGGGCTTAAATCCTGTCAGCAAATAATATTTGAGAGGGAGGAGACTTCAAATTACAAGTTTTTGGAGAGAGTTTTTGTCAGAAAAAAGAAATCGAGGGTGCCTTTTGAAATTTTGTGGAGTGAGGTTGTTTTAATAGTTGACGGAGCAAAAGGATGCTCCTTCCGAACTCCAAGATGTCATCGCAGCCGAGCCCTTGCTGGACCCAGAGCCGAAGGTAGGCCTATTGGATTTTCATGCATTTACTTAGATCTTGAATTTCTCCTTTCTCAATTATTGCTTCTTAAGGAAATTAATGTTTTCTTCGACACGTCAAAGATTTATGATGTATTTGGGATTTTTTTTCAAATAGAATTAATTTTAAGAGGTTTTATGATGTTTTTGATACTTTGCTATGTCTTCGTACTTTAAGGGAGTAACTTTCAAGCTCATGTGTTTTGAGCAAAACTTCTTCATGTTTTTATTTTTAAATGTTAATTTTGTAAATAAACTTGTTTTTTTCTTATTCATAAAATCTAATCCGTGTCCTCATTCCAATCTTATTAATTACTTCTTAATTTTCAGTTTTAAACCACTTGCGATCTTACACGGCAATATCTGAATGTTCCTGGAACATTTTTAAGTATTTTAGCGTTCAAATCGAACGTGAGGTGTTTACCTCGCAACACATACATCGGTTGGCTACATTTTGGAGGTCGACTTGGAGTACCCGCTAGAACTTCACGATCTCCATAATGATTACCCTGTTGCGCCAGAAAGATTGCTGATTCGAGAAGAAGATGTCTCGCCGTATACGGTAAAGATCATGGAGGAGCTTGGAGTTCCCCAGTTTCAAGAACAAGAAAAACTTGTTCCAAACCTGTACAACAAGAAAAATTACGTGGTACATTACAGAAGTTTAAAAATGTACCTGGAACTGGGGCTGCACGTAACATTAGTGCACAAAGTCCTTCGCTTCCATCAACGGCCCTGGTTGAGATCGTACATCGATTTCAACACTGAACAGCGGAAGAGGTCTCAATCGGGGTTTGAGAAGGACTTCTTCAAGCTCATGAACAACGCCGTATACGGAAAATCAATGGAAAATCTGCGTAACAGACTTAATGTAGATTTGGTCACCGACACGCGGCGGGGTGAAAAGCTCGTGGCAGCGCCTACATTCAAGCGCTTCAAAATTTTTGATAAAGACTTGGTTGGGGTTGAGCGGGTGAAGAACTGTATCGTCTTTGACAGACCGATTTACGTTGGATTCACCATTCTGGAGCTGAGCAAACTCCATATGTACACATTTCACTATGGCTACATGAAAAAGTACTATGGAGCAAAGGCTGTGTTACTGTTCACTGACACTGATTCTTTAACCTATGAGGTGCAGTGTCGTGATTTTTATCAAGACATGCAGAAAAACAGCCATCTCTTTGACACCTCTGATTTCCCCTTGAACCATCCGGCATTCAGTGGTGTTAATAAAAAGAAGATTGGTTGTTTCAAGGATGAACTGAACGCGCAGCCGGGACTTGAGTTTGTGGGGCTCAGGTCTAAAATGTACTCACTACTGGCAGTTAGTGGTACAAAAAAGGCAGCAAAGGGGGTCTCCCGATCAGTTATCAGTAAGCAACTGAGGCATGAAATGTACAAAAGTTGTCTTACTGATAAAAAAGTTGCACGTCGCGTTCAGTACCGCATCGCGAGTGAGTGTCATCAATTATACACTCTAAAACAGTGTAAGGTGTCACTCTCTCTGTACGATGATAAACGTTACATAATGGACGATGGCGTGCATACTTATGCTTACGGCCACCACCGAATTAAAGATGAAGGCCAAAGAAAGAAAGATATAGAGATATATATAAAAAAAAAATATGGAAAGAAGAAAAAAATTTTGAAAAAAAAAGAAAGAAAAAAAAGTAAAAATAAAAAATAAAAAAAAGAGTAAAAATTGAAAAGAAAAAAAAAATTTCCAAGTGCATTGGGGGGAAAAAATGGAAAGAAGGGGAAAAAAATATATGGAAAGAAGAAAAGAAAAAAATCTATGTATTGTGGAAAGATTTCTTCCACTGTTATAATATTTTTATGTTAAAACATAATGTATTCATTTTAACGTTTGGGAAATAGGCCTGTCAGTTTGAAAGTATACTACTTTACATTTAAAATTAATTTTTCACTGTTTAAAAACAGTTAAGTTCAAATTCTTTATGAAACTTTATCTTGTAAAGTAGAAAATATAAGTTTTTGAATTTAAAAATTCAGATTTATTTTTTAAAACTTTATCTTGTAACATTACAAGTATCTGAATTAGAAAATTCAGATTTATTTTTAAAAATTCTTTATAAAACTCTGTCTTGTAAAATTACAAGTATCTGAATTAGAAAATTCAGATTTATTTTTAAAAATTCTTTATAAAACTTTGTCTTGTAAAATTACAAGTATCTGAATCTAAAAATTTAACTTTACTTATTTTAAAATGTTTTTAAAAAACAATAAAGATTAAAATTCTTTATAAAATTTTATCTTGTAAAATTACAAGTATCCAATTTTAAATTTAGCTATACTTATTTTAAATTGCTTGTTTTAAAAACAATGAAGTTTATATTTCTTTATGAAACTTGTAGAATAAAATTACAACTATCTGAATATAAAATTCAGATTTATTTAAATTAATAAAAAAAACTATTTCAGACTGGTGGGGAACGCTGCCCTTAAAGAGCGTAGTGACAGAGTGTGACGCCTCATGGGGCTGTCGGAATCACACAAACTTTCTCTTCTTCTACTAACATTTCCCACTTTTTCTAACACTTCTTTTTATATAATTTATAATATGTAACAGTTCTTAACAACATATAGCATGTATTTTCTACTGGAAACTTTTCTCTTAGATGATTCTTTTCAGATGGAGCGGAGTGACTAGCTTGTCGCACCATTTTTGAAAATGCTTAAGTACAATTTAGTAATAAATTAATTTTTAAATAGACAACACTCAAAAGGGTCAAATCGTGTTCACGTAACATAATTTTAGCTAAGTATAATGTAGTATTTTAAAGCTTGTAAAATATACTTTGTACGTTTTAAATAAGTATACAACACTTAAAAGGATTGAATCCTATTCACTTAACACTATTTTTGTGTTCACTGGAAATTTGTAAAATAGTGTACTATTTTTTTTGTTGTTGTTTTGTTTTTAAACATTCGAAATCATTTCGTTATTTAAAAATCACATTGCTATATATCAAACACACATACACACACACTTAGAATGGTCGAATCATATTCACTTAATACAATTTTAGCTAAGTATTACATTCATGTTTTTAAGTACACACTTAAAAGGGTTGAATCTTGTTCACTTAATTTTAGCTAAGTATAATGCGTTTAAATTTTAAGTGCATAACACACAAATGGGTTGAATCCTATTCACTTAACACAATTTTGAAAATGCGTAACTATACTTGAGTATTCAATTCGTTAAAAAAAAAAAAAAATCGTAGTGTTAGAATCCACTTAATACAATTTTTGTGTTCACTAGAAATCCGTATTCAATTTGTTTAAAAAAATTATAGTGTTATTATTCACAACACAATTTTATATTCAGTTCGTAACTTAACATTCTGTTTTGAAACGCACCGAAATCCCTTTAAAAAATACATCGCTATTCAATCTGTTCACCGAGCGAAAAATATTCTGTCTCCCCTCTTCTTTCACAATCATCATTTCGATGCTAAGAATCTACGGACAAGAATGTCGTGGCGTAGCGGGTAAGACGCGAGCCTTGTAATCGGATGGTTCCAAGTTCGAGTCCCGTATCTGACAAGTGAGAAATTAAATTCTTTTGGGAAAAAAATGCCGATAGATGGCAGCACTTCATCAACTTTCGCCAGAGGGCGCTTTAACTACGTCACGCTGATAAGAACGATCACTTGACCAGCGTCGAGGGAGGACGTGTGCTAAGAGCTCCTGCGATTGTGCAATCGACGATTGCGACACATGTAGTACTCCGGTCAATCAGCGATACGTCATTTCCAGATTGTGCAATCGCTGATTGCGACATCCACTGAAACCACTTTCGAAGGCTCAAAGGTCATCCCCTCTCAAGACAATTCACTCCGAGGGTATGAGTCATCAGGCCTCTTTCGAAAGAGGCATCTGGTGCTGCACCGCCTCACCAAACTTCCTCCCAAAAGAGGGGGGTCTAAAGAGAGGATCCTCCCCGATCCCTCGCAGAACCGGTATTTTATAACTACTCAAGATCGACATAAGATTAGAGCAAAATTTAGCTTCCGCTCCGAACTTATAATTCGGGTACACATCTTTGATCCGATGTCTTTGGCAGGAGTAGAGTCGGCTGCTGCCATAGTAAAATAGAACTACTCATTTTTGCAGCCATGTACCTACATAGTTGATTTTTTTTTTTGCAAGAAAAAGTTCTATTTTTTTATATTCTACTTTTTATGCCCTTCCGAAGTGAAAATTTCATCAATACGGGTAAAAATAGAATTAATTGGGCCGATAGGGAGGGGTTTGTGAGTGCTAGGGAATAAGAAGCGGCCCCCTCCCCCCAATGGGTGTATTACGCTTGCGTAACTGGCGACACGGAAGAGCTGGCAAAGTGAGCTAGCTCATCGAGCGTCAGCAACCCCCTAGTGTAATATAAATAAGCTAAATGCATCTAATTTATTAGCGTGAGAGATCTGTTGCTAACTTTAAAACAAAATTAAGACTTTTTACGATATAAACAAAGCCATAAACATATATTTTACATTCTCTACAATGTGTGGTAATTTAGTATTAGGATCATGTCGGAACACGAGTTTTCAACGGATCGACATGCTTCGAGCCCTCTAGTAGACTGAAAAAAATTGTTTTGGAGTGGCATCTGTGTCTGTGCAACGTATGTACCATTTTAGGTCAAAAAGTATTCGACGAAATTGCACAAAATTTGGTAAGTAAATTAAGTTACCATGGTGCTTGGCTACAATTCGAAAAATGATGACCTGCCTTTTCTGCGAAATAGCAGGAAGAATTAATATGACCAACCTCATTTCTTTAGGACTAACCGTTCTCTAAATATTTATTTATTTTATTTGTAATTTTTGCAAGCCAGCGGCATTTAAGTCCGTAGATGTTTAATTCAATTGATTATGAAAGAAGAAAAGAAAAAGAGAATTTCAGCCTGAAGGAAAAGTCATGTGCTTGCTCCCATATCAAATTTTATACTATTTTAACATACATAGTATAACATATAGAGGAAGGTATTGTGACGAGGTCTAAAATTCGAATGTGAGTTTTCGGCGGAAGATCACGTGAGCATACCTGAACTCGAAATGAACGTTTTTGAGGTAATGTCTGTGTGTGTATATGTATGTTAGTATGCGAGTCTGTATATCTCATGAACGAAAGAACTTCATAATTATCAAATTTTAGAATGCTAGCTTGCACCGCTTTCGAGAACGTTTTTAAATCAATGTATCTGAAGAATTGCAAAAATTGAACTGTAGTATGTATATACGTCAAATATAGTAGTGAGCATCTTCAAACGAAAGAGCTAGATTACTCCTCAAAGCTTCAAACCAGTATATTCCCTGCCCTGCCCTCATACGAAAGAAGAAAAAAAAACAGCCATAGCCACCAGCTGAAGGAGAAAAGAAACTCTCCTGCCAGACCACACAATTTATCATTATTTATCAGTGGCCTTGAATAATTGTGAAGAAAGCAGGAGATGGGCTGATGATGTGTGGGGGAGGGGGAGCTAGATACGTTGTGCCAAAATGTAGAAGTCAAGTGTATATTGTTTGGTCACAGTTGACCTCTCACTTTACCATGCAGAATGTAGGAGAAATTTGAAAGTAATATGATTTACATTTACATGTTTACAAATGCAAGCGTGTTTGTTCACAAGGCCTAACCAACACAGGAGCATGTGGAGCAGCTGCTCCGGACCCTGCATTAGGGAGGGCCCAAATTAACAATTGCAGCATTGAAATATTAACAAAAAATATGATATCAGAATAGGTTTGCTTAGCAAAAATAACAAGATGAAAGAACAACTATAACAAAAAGAACTATATGAAAAGACCAAGACATAAGACCAACCCCATTACTCTCTACGACTAGCCGTTCTTGAGATATTTTAGTTCTTTTGGCAATTTTGCTTTGCTATTTTTGAAAACAAATCCAGTTACCATATGAAAGTGAAAATTGAATTAAACGTGCAAATTCAGTGTAATTTAAAATAATGTGGAGTGTTATTTTGTGCAATTTAACTAATTATTGAGGAAATAAAGAGAACGTGAATATGAAACTGCAGGGAAAGTCTTGTACTTCCCATATCTGATTTTTACATTCCCTGCAATACATATGGTAATGTATAGGGAAGTACTTGAATCGCAATTTGAGTTTTCGACGGATCTACACTTTTCGGGACCTCTAGAACACGAAAAAACTATTTTTAGCGTGACCTCCGTATGTATGTATGTCTGTCTGTGCAGTGAATGTATCCACTCTAACTCAAAAACTGATTGACCAATTTTCATAAAATTTGATAGACTGTCAAAAGTGGGTTACCCTGGTGCTGATTAGATTTTGGTACGATTCGGAAAAAAAGAACCTGCGTTTTTTGTAAAATGGCCCGCAAAAATCGTCAAAATTTAAAATAAAAGACTACCTATGCTCAAATGCATCAATTAAATGCTTGTTTTACATGTAATGTTGGACAATGAAAAGAATAAGACCAACCTCATTCCTCTAGGGCTAGCCATTCTCGAGATATTTTAGTTTTTTCGCATTTTGCTACGCTGGTTTTGAAAATTAAGTCCAGTTACCAAATGAAAACGAAAGCTGAATTAAAAGAAACGCTGTATTAATGAATTATTTATGAAATAAAGAAAAAATGAATTTCAGCCTGCAGGGAAAATCCTGTGCTGCTCAGATTTTTACTTTTCCTGCAGTACATGCTAGTGTATAGGGAAAGTATTGGAATCGTGTCGAAAATTGAGTTTTCGACGGATCTACACGTTTTGGAACCTCTTGAACACGAAAAACCTATTTTTAGCGTGACGTCTGTGTGTGTAAACTAATGGACCGAATTTTATAAAATTTAGTAGGTAAGTCACTTGAGTATGACCCTGGTCCTGATTAGTTTTTAGTACGATTCGGGATAAAAGAACTCGCCCAATTTTGCAAAATGACCCGCAAAAATTGCCTGTATCCACTCTAGCTGAAAAACTAATGGGCCGAATTTCACAAAATTCGGTAGATAAGTCGCTTGTAAGTTACCCTGGTGCTGATTAGATTTTGGTACGATTCGGGAAAAAATAACCTGCCTCTTTTTGCGAAATGGTGCTCAAAAATCGTCAAAATCTAAAATAAAAAACTACGTATGCTCAAATATATCCATTAAATTATTGTTTTATACGTAATTTTTAACGATGAAAAGAATAAGACCAACCCCATTACACTAGACGTTCTCGAGATATTTTAGTTTTTTCGTAATTTCTCTATGCCACCTTTGAAAATAAGTCCAGTTACCAAATGAGAACGAAAATTGAATTAAAAGTGAATTAAATTTAATTAAAATAAAGAGAACGGGGATATAAATCAGCAGGGAAAATCATGTGCTGTCCACATCTGATTCTTATCGAGTCCACTTCACTAACATGGACGCATTCGGAATATTTCACAGAAAGCGGTTCTAATCTCCATATAGGAGGAAAATAAAATACATTCTATTCCTTTTTGATTTTTCAAACAATTATAGAGAAAATATTAAGACTGAAAAAACTTCGTTAAAAGCAGTATACAGTAAAAAATTATGATGCTTTTAACGATGATAGCCTTATTACTATAATAATAAGATAGTCTTATTACTATAGCATCAGTTTGGGCTGTACGTACAGAGAAAATATTCATAAATTTTAGCATTGGTAATTTTGATGAAAAACACGACCTGAACACATTAAACACTTTCGAAAATATGCCCATCATGTGAAACAGGAATGCGAGATGCAAAAAGCACGATTACTTAAGAAATATGTATTCAATTTTATTTATGGATACATTCTATAGATTCATGAGACTGATGTTGCTTAATATTGCATATTAAAAGTTAACATATTTGGCGATACTTATTACTTTTTTAATTATATATATATTTTTTATATAAATTTTTTTGAAAAAACGTGCAATATCTCAAGAACGGTTCATGCTAGCGCTCTATAGTTTGAAATAATTTTTTACATAACAGTATTATTCGAAGGTTTAATTTTTTAGGGTTTTTTCAAAAAAATTTTCGAAAATCATGCAATCTCTTGAACGGATCCTATTAGTGTTCGAACGTTTGTATCATTCGTTTTCTAATGAATAATCACGTCTCAATTGAGGTTTTATCCTTTTATCATAATTAAAAGTGTTGATTTTTTCAAAACTTGTAAAGAGGGGAGGGAGGGGAGTATTCCGAAAATTTGATCACGTTTAGAATGAATAGGATTCTAGTATT
Organism: Amaurobius ferox; assembly: GCA_951213105.1. Taxonomy (NCBI): domain Eukaryota; kingdom Metazoa; phylum Arthropoda; class Arachnida; order Araneae; family Amaurobiidae; genus Amaurobius; species Amaurobius ferox. The sequence continues at coordinate 101,535,546 of OX578137.1, forward strand.
CACTGATTATAACAATATCGTGAGATGTCGTGTCCACAAACTCACGCACACACACACACGGACATCACGTCAAAACTGTTCAATTCGAGTTCAGAGTTGTTTGAAACTAGAACCAGAGGTTATCGAGACATTAATAAGAAAAGAACCTCTCACTGAGATAGTATTATGCAGACCATATTTTTTCCGCAAATTTATTTGGGAAAAAAAAATTGATATGCAATTAAGCCCAAGAGTTTATACAGCAGACAATTTTTATCAAATCCTTTCCGATTTAAATAATTAAGAGAAGTATATAAAAGTAAATTTTATCGTAGTTACATGTTTGACTGGATTGTATCACTTACAGCTTTCTAAAGGCAATTGGATTTTTTTATATTTTTAATTTTTTTAAGTCGTCAGTTTTATTTTGGCAAACATTTTTCAAACTCATGTAATGAAATTTAGCCAAATGTTGAAACAGAATAAAAATGGTACAGGTTAATACTATTTTAGCGCTTTCATTTTGGCATATGTTGATCCAATTTCAATGCACTTTCTTTTATTTTAAGATATATTGATCAGATTTGATATTTTTGGGGAAATTTGTTTACATTTGGACCAGGATGTTTCATTTTTCAAATCTGCCTGTGAAGATAATTTTGTATAGCGAACACTGACTGGCTGTTCGTGACTTCAGGAATGGGTGAAGCTGATTCAGTGATGGGACGGGATTACACCTCCTCCTCGACAACGAACATCATCAAAACACATCGCGATACTGACACAAACATTGTCAAATACAAGGATGTTAATTACCATATAAGGTTTAGAGCACCTTCGGGTGTAGATAAAATGTTATTTTGGTGCAGGTCTACAAGGTTTAGGAGCAACTTATAAAATTTTTCAACAAACTGCATTTACTAGCAGAAAGTATACAGATTGAAAACCAAAACACAAATTATGTTTTCCAATGCGGGGAAGGGGGGGGGGGGGGGCACTTTTTAGGGGATATATAGTGTCATTATATTGTGTTTTCATGATAAAATTTTTATTGAGTCATGACATCCTATTGATGTTGGATACAACTTCATGTGAGCTTTGCGATTATGGTAGTGTTCATTATTTAAATTTACAGAAATCCAATAAATAAAAGAATTCATTTAAAAAAGAAATAATAATCTTAAACTCGAAAAACAAATACTTCCCTAACTGGCTATTTAGTTCATTTACCAGTAAATTTGCCCATGTCTGAATATACCTAACTTAGACTTGTTAAAATATTTCAATACTAAATACAATTACAATTGATTAATATTTCAGAAAGCACAAAAATATTCTTATTTTTTAATAATAAAAAAAAAGAAAAAATTAAAATATTGATCAGGAAATATGCAAGTTTTAGGAAAATCTGAGCAGAAGAACTTTAATATTTATTTTAAGATTTGTAAAAAAGTGATTAGTTCCAAAAATTGAAATAAGTATACTTTAAATGCATATAAAGTTTAGCTAATTTAAAAAGAAATAAATTTAACAGTTACTTGTTTTTTAAAATCAATAATACATATTTATTTTGTAAATATATATTACTCTAAATCAAGTAGAACAAACTAATAATTTGACAAATCAGGGGTTTTCCTCTCATAAATAAGACCTGATTAAAAAAAATATCAATTGATTTTAATCATGATTGAAATTAACAAACCCTGCTTTTAATTCATAAATGAAAATCAAAGAATACAAGGTGAAATCTGCTTAATTAAAACATCTGGATATCTCATACTTAAAAAAAAAACAGTTCCATAAAAAACCTATTTTCTAATGAAAAATTACATAAAAAATGAATATCTATGTAACAATATTGAATGGTTTTATTTTTGATGATTTTTTCAAAATTGCGTTCGAAAATTTGGGATCTTTAGAACATTTTATTTCATTTAAAATTAATAAGCTTTCAGTATTCGCCAATTGTAATTTTTTTACCAAATTCATTCAAAATGCTCCATTCGTTCATGAGATATCATCTCCACAGACTTACACACACATCACCTCAAAACCGATTGATTCGAGTTCAGAGATGCTTGAAGCCAAAATGGTTTTGAATGAATAACATTTTGTAAACTAAAACTTCAGTAAAGTTCAATAAAGCAATTCAATTTTTTCAGATTCATTTATATTGTTTACAGGATTGCAAAGTGCTACAAATGACTCGCTAACTGTTTATAGCTAGTTAGTACTTTAGTTTTTACAACGATTTTATCTGGATGCTTAGACCATAAACTTCAGGTTAAAATATAAAATTATTTTACGAACTTGTTTTTCAGTATATAAATTAAACTTAACTGACCTGAAATCAACCTGACCTATAATCTATAAACTTGCCTGGCGGCACATAAATGTGTACTTGAATATGTATATTTGAATTTCTTTTGTTCAAACCTAACCAATCATTAAATATTTTTATAATCTTAAACAAAATAAGATTATCTCATACTTATGCACAAATATTTCACCAAGGAGTAAGTAACAGATTCAGCTGAAACAATAGTAACATTTTAAGTAAATTAAAGCTTCCCCACACATTGGAAAACCCAGGTTAAAATACTAAAATATCGAAATTATAACCACTATACTTCGCAAACAAAGAGCTCATCCAAAATCCAATTATATACACTTGTAGGGATTTCAAAGAGCTATATTCTTGCATAATTGTTTACAGGTTTAATTTCTGAAATAGCATTACAAACTTGAAAAAGGAGAAATTTTCACTCTTCTTCAACTCGACAAAACGATTACTCGAAAACTATAAGCACATTTTAAAAATATAAATATAGATTTAGCAACTAAATTTATACATATTTTTATCCCTTACTATTTATATCTGTCTTTTATGGTTTCGAAGATATTTCGAGGGAAAATAAGAAAAATGAAAAAAAAGAACACTTGTTCGGACAGATACTTTAAGTTTTTCAAAAAACAAGTTCAAAATATTAAAAAATTGAAATTAATTCCATATATTCACAATCTTGACCCTATTTCCTACAAAACAAGAAAATATATTTACATTTTTGTCTATTAGACTTGGAGGTATACGTGACAAAAGTGTTTACATTTTTTTGCAATGCTCTGATTTTCGTCATAAAAATAAATCCCAAGCATAAATGTTATTCAAATATAAAAAATATGTGCCCTTTTTTTCTAAGAAGTGCCCTTTTTCTGATAACAGCACCCTGCCCTTTTTTAATCCTGGGGGAAACTCAGCTATCTAGAAAATAAAATACATTATGGATAAAAAAAAATCACATTGTTAAGATGAAATATGATGACATAAGAATGACAATCATTGGCCTCGCTGCTAGTAGATACAAATAGAATTTGTACAGCCTTACTGCCAGGAAAAAATATAAGATTTTATTGATAATGCTGAGTGATTGTCAAGGTTGTAAGTCAATTTTCAGAGAGTCAAATTTCGTATTCACGAAGAGTACAATTTGAAAGGTTTGAGAAAGATCATTTAAGGAAATTTTAAAATTATGATTATCTAAAAAAAATCTGTTTTTTAAATACTTGATTATTAACTTGGCATTTGAAGAGCTATGTAACTGAGTTTTGAAGAATTAGTAGTTAGTTTTAATATAAATACTGGCATAAAATACAATCTTTGAAAAGATTGAATTTGAAAATATCTACCATTTTAGATATTTTCAAATTGTAAAATTAAACAAGCAGAAGGAATTTGTTATTTGTAATAAAAAAAAAAAATAAGTAAACAAAATTAAGGGGTAAGTATTATTATAATTAATACACTTAAACACACAACTCCATTAGCTTCCAATATAACAATATAATATATATATATACAACAATATAGACTGTACATTTAAATCTTAAGAAATATCAATAAAGTGTGTTATATTATAGTGTATGTGTGCCAAACGAATAGTTAAATTATAACCATGGTTGCCCATAATAGACAGTTTTATAGCCCAAGAATACAGTTTAAAATATTGATATATAGCCATATTTTAATTTGAAAGCAATTATTTTATAATTGGAATTTAGAAAAATAGAGTTAGAAGTTAACTCTTTACCGTTTGGGTTATAAAAATAAATGTTTGATCCTGTAGCTAAATACAGCTCTAGTATTGGAAACAAATTGTGCTGGAGCACTCATAGCTAATAGTGTCTGATTTCAGTTTCCATGCGGCTATAGACAGGAACTGGGGAAAGACTAAAATGCCATATAGTTGTTGAACGTGTTATCAATGCCTATAAATGGGTGTAGACACAGAAAAACATTAAATACATTTGAATAATTTTTTAATTTAGAAATTTATAACGAATTTAAAGAAATTTTAAAGTTTATAATTATTATAAATATTTAATCTTTTAAAATGGAAAAATTATCTGATATTGATATTAGTATAATTAGGAATTTCATCATTTGATATTTTGCAGGGGAACAGCAGTCTGGGATGTAACGCTATAAATTATAAAAATTTTACTTAAATTATATATTAACAGCCTAAAAGCGGATTGTATTTTGAATCAAAAATGTATTTTAAAACAAATTTTATTTTAGATGGATTCTGGAATAAAAAAGTAAACATGACAATTAACACTTAAATGTTAAAATTCGTCGGCGAATAACTATGTAACTAAATGAAAATGTTTTAAAACTTCACATTGGATATAACACATAAATATCCATTTTTGTATTTTGTTTGAGATCGCATGGTGTTCAGACTCATCTTAAAATAAATGATATCCATTATTTTAAATCATTTGTAACATGCATCGAGTATCAGATATATTTATTTGTACCCGAAGTGAAAAATTTGACACCAAGAAAGATAAACAGACAAATATCAATATAGCTAATGAAGGAACGGAGCCTTTAGTGTCAAATTGCATATTATATTGAACAAGACTAATTTCTAATTGAATGTGAGGTAAAAGAGTCTATATATGACTCTATGTTGGGCAAATGTTCACATGCAGATGATGATGGTGCGGAGGTACTTTGTTTAAAAAAGAAAGCACTGAAGAATTTTAACTTTCAGAAGAAAAGATAAAAAAATAATCTCTACAATTGTGCAAGTACCACTCTATATTTTCTTCTGGTTCATAAATATTAGCTAATGATGATTATAACATGATGTCTCAATGTGGAACCTGAAATTATATTTATATGATTAAGCAATATTTGGAATTTGAGAAATTTTGTACTTCCGTTAGTTACCATGATACATTTCAAACTTTTTTACACTTTATTAAAGATTTTTTATAAACTAGTTTGAAAATATAACTAACTACTCTTTTTTATGTAACATTTTTTTTTTAAACTTTATGTACTCTATTTTTTGAAGAATTTTTATATCTGTAGTTTAGCTATGTATACCATACGTCCAGGATTTCCCGGGACAGTCCGGGTTTTGATGGTGCGTCCTGGTGTCTGGTCCGGGGTAAGCAATCAAGCAAATAAAAAGCTAAAAATATTTTATATTTATATCACTGTCAAAATTCAATTTGCCAGAACTTCCAAATTTAGTATGTACTGGTGATAATGAGGTTGATGATCCACAACCAGGACCCACTTCAAAATGAAATAAATGAATTACAGAACAACTTTGATTTGTGTAGCTTCCTGTTTCCATAAAAAATAGTATTGTGTTATGGGAACTTTGCGCAAAGTATTTTAATTTTACTTTGTGACTAGTAGCTTATTCTGTATTCTAAATATTATTTATACATTCTTTAGGTGAGGCTAGTAGGAGCAGATCCATGGGTGGGGGATAGAGGAAATTTCTCCCCCCAAAATCAGTCAATTAACATTACGTTGGTAGTGATAGCAACTATCATCATCATCACCATTGTTGATTTGGCAATACAAGTTCCTCTCCCAAATTCCCCTCTGGATTCGCCCCTGAGACTAGGGTTTCACCATAGGGTAGGAGGTGCTGTAGGCATAGTTAGGATAAGGGCAATTGTTAGCAAAAGGGAAATGTTATAATGTAATATCCCTGTAGTGGAGTGCTATCCCCCTGTGATCACGCCTCTGCAAATTTTCACTTTTTAAAAAAGTATCCTGGGTTGAACTTCCAAAATTATGGTAAGCCTAAGTTTAGCTGAATTTGTAATAAAAGCAACATATGCTGAATACCATGTCCAAAAAATGTCCTTTAGTTACCACATTTTAAATGTGAATATTTAATGAAACTATTAAAAAAAATTAATTTTGTATTTTTGTATGATTTTATAAGAAGCATATAGGTTAACTATTTAGTTTTCTGAATAACCATTAATTTTATTAGTTAAAATTTTGATTATACTGGTTCAGTTCAACAAATTTCTCTTCTGTGACTGCCGGAATTCATATTTCAAGAATATATTTTAATGTCATGTTTTACATAAGGCTAAATAATTGCTTGATAATGATTAAGGCTGGAATGTTAAATCCTCATGGGTCATGGCAATGTAGCATCAAACTTTTTCATACATTTGGCTTAATATAATGTAAAAATGCATTAAAATGCTTTTAAGGGCGATAGCAGGATTCTGAAAAAACTGATGCACGTATTTTTTATTGATGCTTATTATGGATACTATCCAACAAGGTTCAATCCTTAGCTAAGATGGTATTTGGAAACTGCACATCTTGATTATTCAGGTCATAAAGGAGGATTGCTTTTCTTTTAATTTGTTAACCAGTTGTTTCAATTTGAATTCTTTAATTAGTTGCTTTACAGTAAAATATTTAACCAATGTAGTCAAATTACTATAAATAAATTTTTTATTCATAAATATTTTTAAACTCATGATAAATGATAAGAATGTGCACCACCATCTTTCTATTAATAACTTAGAATATCAGTATTCCATAAAACACGATTTTGGGAATGCCGACTTACAAACTTTCCAATGCTTTCGTGCAATATGTACTGTTAAAAAGAAAATAGTATATTGCAGTCTTTGTTATCATATGTCTGCAACATAAATTTAATTTCAATGCATTACTGATAAGGTGCATATCTTAAGAGAAATTTTCTAGCTTATAGTATCAAATACAGAAGAAAATAAATTTCACTCCGTACTGTCAACTGACCGGTGAACTAACCTAATAAAAATAAGCAGTAGCATTGTAATTAAAATGCTAATCTTTATATTGAGACATAAATTGGAATAGTGGAGTTGTGCTAGAAATGTATCAAATATAATACTTACCCTTATTTACATTTTTTTTAAAATGTTTCAAAGAATAAAACTGTTTTTATTCACGTTTACAGCTAGGGTTACTGTGCTACTGGCCTTACGCCAATATTGCTGAGCATTGGCTGCACAAATGGCCAAAAGTTCGCCAACCACTGTAAATCGCATTATCATATAAACAGACAAATTACTAAAGAAAATGAGAAGACATTGGATTTACACGATTAAGGTAAACCACTATTTTCTCCTGTAGTCAGAAAATGTAAAATATTTGGTGTAGGAAATAAGAAAAAGGCTTTTAAAGTACTCCGATCGCTGTGCGACGCCTCTATAGCGCCATCTATTTCAGAGCTGTAAAACTAAAACTTTATAATTTTGTTTGAGTATTTTATTTATAGATAATTAATTAATTAGTATTATACGAATTTTCTGACTACACAAGAAACTACATATATCATTCTATCACTCGTACAAATTCCAAAAGGATTTGCACAGCCGTTCTTTTGCGATTATGATAACAGGAATGGCCTATACATAGGCGGAAAACCGCCCCCCCCCCCCTCCCTTAGATCCGCCAGTGGCGCAGATTACTTTCATTCTTGCAGACTAATTTTATAAAATTTTCAAAATAGAGGGATTTATTAAATTGCAAAAATGTATTTTTTAATAGTTATGTAACTCATACAATAGATAATGTCACTCAGATCTCGTGAATGATACCTAGTTTTTGGCCTGGCTTCTACAGTAAATTGAGGAGATATTTATCAAGCTGTGTGCATAACTCAAATATGCAGAAAATACTACGGTCAGTCTGAAATGTATACACACGAGCGGATAAATAGCACCGGACCCACTCCGATTCGACCAACAAGGAACCACTACTGACGATGATGCAATTGACGTAACCGATGACGTAGGGTACACGTTGATTCTGGTTAGCGGAGTTTTTATTTATCATTCGCGGCAAATTTAAGTTTCGTGAATTTTTTCTTTTTGAGAAATATGAATATTGATCCAAAGCTTAACGATGGACCAAACACTTCACAAGCCAAAAACTCACAGAAAATGGAAAAGTTTTCTAAAATGTGCAATTGCAAAAAGATATTTTCCAGTAAATCTACCTTTTACAGACATAAAAAAAGATGTTCGACCAGTTGCTGAAAAAAACAAATTATGTTTGTAAAGAAAAAAATTGTAATTTTACAGCACTGAAGTCAGATGATTTTCGCAATCATTTGTACACTGTTCATGGCATGGAGGAAGAAATAAAACATGATAATGATTTTCAAAATTATTCAGATATGTTCGCATTTTCATAACTTCTATTTCAATAAGTTTTAGTTATTGCTGAATAAAATAAAATAGTTTCACATAAAAATACAAAAAATGGATGAAATGCATGAGATTTTAAAATGTTACCTATGTAAGATGAATACAAGATATAACATATTCTCATAGATTAGAAGATATACCCATGCATTTGTGGAAGATTTTCCGTACTACAAGTGACAACAATTTTTGCCAAAATAAAACAATGACATAATAAATTGAAACTATCAATAAGCCCCAAAAATATCAATAATAATAATGACCGTAATTGATATAATCCAGTGAAAAATGCAATATCAATGAAATTTATTTCATACGTATACATATTTTTATTATTTAAATCGGAAAATATTTAATAGAATTCTTCTGCTGCATAAACACATTGGATTTAAATCCATTGCTAAGTGACATAACATAATTTTCTTCAAACAAATTGGTGGAAGAAATATAGTCTGCATAATGCTATCTCTATGGAAAGTTTAATTGTTCGTTTTTAATTAATACCTTAATATTTAGACAACCCCTGGTCTTAGAAACTCGAAACATGTACTAAATTTTAAGTGGGGTTATTCCAATGTTACCCATAAAATTTCATTAAATTCGGTTCAGCCATTCTCCCGTGATAATGAGACAGGCAGACAGATTTTCAATTTTCTTTATATAGATTATGCAATTGCTATGTCAAAAATATAAAATAACATAAATATGCACATAACTGTGAAGTCTTGTGTAAATACAAATTTTAGTACATTCCTACATAAGCTGATAATGATATGTAAGAAAATAACAAAAATACAGAATTGAGTAAAATTTTTGAGTGAATAACAATTGAGCTAGCTATTGACTTATTTACATTTGTCAGCTGAAACATATCATTTATGACTCAATGATTCTGGATTAAAATTATAAAAATTTGGACTTTTAATAGATGTAATGCAAGTTTACTCATTTTGCTTATTTTCAATCTATTTATATAAATCTATATAAATAAAGTTGAAAATCTGTCTGTATATGTGTCTCATCATCATGGGAAAACAACTGAATCGAATTTAAATGAAATTTTGTAGATAGCCTTGAAATATCCAGACTTAAAATTTAGTCCATGTTTTGAGTTTCTAAGACCAGGAGTTGCCCAGATATTAACTAAAAACGAACAACTAAACCTTTCATATAGCATTAAGCAGATGATATTTTTTTAGCCAATTTATTTGAAGAAAATTTTATCATGTCGTTTAACAACAAATTTAAATCCAATTTGTTTATACGGCAGCTGATTTTTATTAAATCCTTTCCGATTTAAATAATAAAGATATATATATATATAATAAATTTCACCGATATTGCATTTTTGACTGGATTATATCAATTATGGTCTTCAGGTTTAAACATTATTATTACTGATGTTTTCAGTTTATTATGTCATAGTTTTATTTTTGCAAAAATTTTTGAAACTCATATATTGTACGTAGTACCGAGTAATCTTCTACAAATGCATGGGTATATCTTCTACTCAGTGGCTTATCCTGACTCTAAAAAGTGGGGGGGGGACTCTTTAGCATTTGCTTATGCCAGGGTTATTTTAAGTGAAAAATACGCATAACAATGAAGCCTTGAAAAGTAGGGAGGCCTGGGGCCCCCCAAACATACGCTGCTGCTTCTACTCCATTAGAATATAAGCAGTACAAGTATATTAGCACATATTTTGGCATATATTGGAATCGATTACGGTCTTTTAGGTTTTACGATTACGGAATTATTGATATTTTCAATTTATTACGTCATCTGTTTTATTTTGGTAAATATTTTAGAAACTCATAAGTTGTAGTATGGGTCCTATACAGTTTTAGCTCTTTTATTTTGCATATATTTATTCAACTTCATATATTTTGTAAATTTGTTTACAAACAAGACCAGGACATTTTATTCTTCAAATCTGCTCGTGAAGATAATTTTGTATAGCTGGAACAGATATTCTTAAACTTATTTTTAGGAGCATTAAATTAAATATTTTAATAGAATATTTTGATTAGCAATGTCATTTAATATATTATAGGAATTTGCACATGATTGTGAATTTTAAATTGAACTTGACAACTTGAATGTTGCAAAGAACAATGTTTCATTTTGACAATCTAATTAAAGCATGACTAATAAAAAGAGATTGATTTTGTGAGTTGCACAATATAAACAAAGCAAATAATTTTTAAATTGCACCTACGTAGAACAATTCTTCAAATGGGGAAATTGGTTAGGTGCCATTGATACATGCTCTCAAAATGACTAAATTATATCTATATGTCACATCTAGCCATCAATTATAGAGTTTAATATTCTAAGCTATCTAATAATACGAAGGAGATTTAAATATATTTAAATTTCCTTGAATAATACCGAGATCGTAATTAAAACAAAATACTCCTTGCACAGGCGTAGTTCATTTTAAGCATCAACTATAACTTAGAATTTAATATACTAAAATATCTAATAATACTAGTATACGATAGTAAATTTAACAGCTGAGTGATGATGAGTTCGTATTATAAACTACATCTCCGTGCACATGCGCAGTTCTCTGAAGTTACTATTGGTCGTCGATATTGACGTCGGAGTGGGTCCGGTGCTATTTATCCTCTCGTGTATACACCTCACAAATTTGTTGATACAAACCCTACATTTTCATATTTTCAGTATAGAGTCTATTACCCCCCCGCCCACCCCCAAAAAATTAGTATGGAGTCAAGTGGGTAATTCAAATAATTTATATGGACAAAAGCATAATTATACTATTTTCTGAATTGTTTTTTTTCTTCCTGCATTATAATATTAATTTGAAAGGAAAGCCATGTTTTAATTAATTAAAAAATATAGTGTTAAAATTAACATCAAAACTGTTTCATAGTAGTAAAAAAATTATAAAATTTAAAAACTTGCACAATAAAATCTGGTAAAATGATAAAATTTCTCAAGAATGACTAGTTTCAATGTAACTTATTAATTTAGTAGTCATTTATAGTAGGCTACTAATTGCCATAAATTGAGTATAATAACCTCCCCAGTTAGGTCTCACTGTATTTATTATCTTGTAAAAAGAAAAAATATGTTAACAGCTAAACTATAGGAAATGAAATTAATTCCAAGCTAACTTAAAAACGTACATTAGTTTGAATTATTCAGACACTGGTTTTGGGTGAGGCAGCCGGAATTTGTGACGTCATGAAAAGCCTACCTGGCCTCTGTTTACGTTGGCCTCGCTCAGACTAGGTGCAATCGGCATCTCGTTAGCCACACCGAGGAATGGGGAGCTACGAGGTTGTGATTTTGTGAAGCTGCTGCTTTTTGATTGTGGTGACTTTCTTTGCTTAAGTTTGGCGTGTTATATCTAGTTACGATAGAACACGTCGGGCTAAGCAATTACAGCTTTGTTGTGTACGGATTTCTCGCCATTTTGGATTCGTGCTTTTTCAACTTTGGAGTGCCACGTGTGTTTTTCCCACGTGGTAGTGCTATTGCTTTGATCGTTTCTACGCTGACGACATGGATTTGGATGCATTCGATACGGAAGCTACTCGCGGACTTGCTGGTGAGCTAGACGAAGATGGACTGCGGCCTCTCAGGGATGCCATGATTGAATATTGTGATACTCTGCCCAAGGATGGATTGATGCCCGCTTGGAAGGAAGAAGTGAAAAACGCTGTGAACTTTTGTGCACTGGCAATCTACACTCTGACGCTACACATCAGGGAGCTACTGACGAATGGACTACTCGGACGGGACGAGGACCAAGTCTCCAAGATTCTGGGTTCGTTTCTTTCTGTAAATTCTTTTTTGTTGGTCCAGAATTTGGATAGGTTTTATGCTAGTAATTTAAATGAGATTTATAACTGTGAAGGAAGTAATTCTAGTGATGTAATTAAATGTAAAATGATAGAACTAGGCTTAATTAAAGAAATTAAAGATGAAGATAAACTTAAACCTGTTGAAAATCCAAATAAAAAGAGGAGGATAGAGGGGCGATCTACTATGGATGCTCCTACTAAAAACCAGAATGGAGAATTAAACTTAAAATCTAATGACAAAGATAACATGGATTGTAGTGAAAAAATTGATAAAGATGTAAATGATAATGTTAAAACTAAGAGTTATGCTGAAATTGTCGCGCAACCTATAGTGTTCAAAAGTGCACCAAAACCAAAAACGGTTCAAAATAGTGACAGGCAAAATAGTGTAGTGGTTGAGAAAAAAGACCCAAAAGCGGAATGTTTTTTCATCAAGTTTAATGACAAGTTTAATGACAAGATTGGAGATTAAAGGCGCTTCGCGCCTGGTGCTCTGTTCTGGACGAAACTCTATGAGACCGAGGAATGGGACGTCGTGCAGGAGTGCCTAGCCACAGGGGCTGTAACCTCCGGTATGTGGATTCCAATCTGTTGTCTGTTATCACCTGAGCTTCATATGATTTGTGAATGCGACTGTATACATGAGCGTCCTTCCTTATTGGAAGGGAGAGAGGATGCCGCAGCAGTGCTGCCATCTATGAGTGTGGGGAAACCACAACTGCCTACTCAGTTAGGAATGTTTCTGGGGTGGAAATTTATGGACATTGACGATGACGAATTAAGTTAGAATAGGTTAACGTTAAAAAGTGGCACAATAAGCAGAATGGGATGGATATAAAATTACAATGCTTAAGGGGGGTCAAACATGATTGCCCGAGGACGCTTTCTGTTTTGCCGCGGGTCATAGTCTTGTAAATTAAATAATGTTTCGTTTGGAATGCTAGGCAGGTTTTTGAAAAATTTTGTAGTTTGCTTTTTAATAATTTGCCGTAGAGTTTTAATTTTATAATCTTTCCTGATTATGTCATTACGCAGATACCTGGGAGCTTTGCGGATTATTCTTAAGATTCTATTTTGCTCGATCTGCAGCTTATTGAGGTTCGTTTTGCACGCGAATCCCCAGATGGGACACGCGTAAAGAAGGATTGGCTGTATGATGCTTTTATAGATAAGAATTTTATTGTTTACGTCAAGATGGTTAGAGAACATGAGATGTTTAAGGGCGCCTACCAGTTTTCTGGACTTTTTGATGACATGATTAAAGTGCGTACTCCAAGTAAGTCGGCTATCCAAATGGACGCCGAGATACTTGGCCGTACGCAGGAATGGGACAGGCTGGTTGTCGATGGTGAGGGGGGGGGGGGAAATCTTACGCCCGAGAGGAAGATGGCTTGGGATTTGGCTGCATTAATTTTTATTTTCCAATTTTTATAGTATTTTTCTAGCAGGTTAATGTGAGTTTGGAGGTGTGCATGGAGGTAGTTTAAATTTTTATTTGTAGAAATAATGCAAGTGTCGTCTGCGTACAGACAGAGGGTGGTGTGGGGGAGCGGGGGATATCATTAATATAAAGATTAAAAAGCAGGGGGGCGAGAATTGAACCTTGGGGGACCCCTGCCTGTACCGGTTTGATGTCAGAGAGGGTGTTAAGTGTTCTGACTTGGAATTTCCTGTCAGTAAGATATGAATTGATAATTTGAATGAAGGGGGGGGGGATGTTGAATTTTATCAGTTTATAAATTATACCCGTTGTCCAAGTTTTATCAAACGCTTTTTCTATGTCAAGCAGCAGTGCGCCTACCGGAGATTTGTTTTGGAGGCCTTCGGCGGTGAATTCCACCACACGAAGGAGCTGATGAGTTGTCGAGTGCTTGGAGCGAAAGCCGAATTGCTCCGGGATAATAACATTATTTTCATTAATAAATTTAAGGAGCCTGGACTGGATGATGCGCTCGGTGATTTTACTTAGGGCGGGGAGGAGAGAGATGGGGCGGTATGAAATGGGCTGTTTAGGGTCTGCGCCGGGTTTTAAGCAGGGGATGACTATTGCTGATTTCCAACAGGACGGGAAGCGACAGTGGGTTAGAATTGCGTTTATCATTAAAACTAAATAGAATATTATATTGAGAGGGAGGAACTTGAGAGCTTTATTAGAGATTTTATCGATGCCTGGGGCTTTTTTGTTTTTGAGATTCCTAATAATGTTCATAATTTCTTCAACCGTAGTAGGTGGGATGGGGTGGGGTGGGGGGGCAGAGAGAAAATTGGTAACAGCTTGCTGGATTTGGTCATGGTAATTGGAGTTAGGGATATCGATTGCGAATTGCTTCATATAGCAATTCGCAATAGCATTTGCTTTGTCCCTGTCGGAGAAGGCAATTCCTGAGTTAGACTGGAGGGGGGGGGGAGCTAGGATCCTAGCTCCTAGTGTCCTAGCTCCTAGTGTGGCATTTTGATCTCCTTCCAAATGGAACGGTCCGACGTGGAGAGGGATTCAATATAGTGCTTCCATTGCTGCTGGTTATGCTCGTAGATTGCGTGTCTGATGCTTTTGCTAATATAGTTAAGTTTAGTTTTTAATCTGGTACTGCGGGTGGCTTGCCACATTCGCCGGATATTATTTCTTTCTAGAATTTGCTTTTGGATGTAGTGCGAGAGGGAGTTATAACGGGGGGGGGGGGCGGTGGGAGGAGGCTTTCGCCAGGGCACTTTGAATTTCACTAGTTAATTTAAGGGCAGCAGGGTCGATTTCAGAAGAGTTATTAATTTTAAGGATGAGGAGGGTGGTTTTCCTTAAAGTGGTTTTGAACTCTTTCCAATTTATGGAGGGGGGAGGCTAGAGACAGGGAGGAGGGAGTTTAGCTGTATGGAAAGGAGAACAGGGAGGTGGTCGGAGTTAAGGTCGTTGATAGTGGCAATGGTAAACGGGAGGTGGATATTTTTAAGAAGGCCAATATCAATGGTAGACGGTGCTGCATTATGAGAGTAGTGGGTGGGCATGTCCGGGATGGCTAGGTGAATTCCATTATTGGAGATGAAATTTTGAAGGGTCCTGCCATATTTATTACTGCGACTGCATTTCCAGTTAGGGTGGTGCGCATTGTAATCCCCTATCATAATCGCACGGTGGTTTACGTTGAAAATGTTATTTAAGTCAGGGGTAATGTCGGCGGGTTGAGAGGGTTTTATGTAAATAGAGCCTATTGCAATGGGAGGGTAATTTGGAAGGGTGAGCTGTATTATCTTGTTTTCAATTAGATTAGTACTGGCCGAGTTAAGTTCGTGGTGCGGAATATTATTCTTTACGTAAATAGAGACGCCCCCGTAGGCGGACTGGGTATTGGACTGATTGCGGAACGCGGTGTAGTTTTTGAAGTTTGCAATTTTGAGGGGGGGGGGGGGTTACGCCCGGGCCTAATCTCTTGTATGAGTATGATGTCAATTTTATTTTTCTGAGTGAAATTACGGAGCTCCGAGATTTTGCCGCGGAGGCCATTGGCGTTCCACGACAAAATCTGGAGTGTGTCAATGTTATTACTCGTCATGATGGGGGGGGGGGGGGGGCTGTGCTAAAGACCTCTCCTAGGGCCGTGATAATGTTAAGCAGTTTATCCAGGGGATTTATTGGTTTGTTTACAGTGGTTAGGATTATATTTATGAAATTTTTTATTTTGGCAAAGCTGAGATTAAGTTCGGAGAATATTTTTTTGAACTCTTGGATAAGCAGTATGAATTCGGAGATAGATGATGTGTTATTTTGGGATGTGGTTTCTTCAATGGTTTTTTCCTGAGACTTTTGGGCGACAGGGGGGGGAGATGTACGAGTGAACTGCAATTTGTTGGAGGGTTTGTTTTCTGGCATTTTCTATCAGTTGTGATCTAAGTAGGAGTTTCGGGGAAGGGGGGGGGGCGGGTTAGTGGTGTTTTCGGAGTTTTGGTTTGCGGTGATGTTGGCGAATGATTTGTTACTGTTGCAAGGATTTTTAGTGGTGGTTTGATTTGCGTTTTGGGTTCCATTATTTTGTGGGTTTTCGTTCGTTGCCGTTTTTTCTTGAAGAGGTGGGAAGTCAGAAGGTTGAGGTGCAGCAGGTACAGGTTTGGGGGGGGGAGTAGGATTGAAAGCAGTGGAAAGAGCCTGATTTTTATTTTCTGGATTTGCGGGACATAGCCTGAAGTTTGCGGGGTGGGGGCCTTTACAGTTTGCACATTGGGCGGGAGTATCACGGGACTTGGTGCATTCTCTGGTGAAATGTCCGAGGCTACATTTTAGGCATCTGGGGGGGAGCGAGCAGCATTCGCTGGAGTGCCCGAATCGCTGGCAGCGGTAGCACATTTTTACAGCACGTGACTCAAAATTTGTGACTTTGATAGACATGTCAAGCAGGGTTCTTACATCTCTTATGAATTCCCATTTTTCAGTAGGGTTTAAGTACAGCAGGAAGATGGGGAGGGGGGCTTGATTTTTAAGGTCTCTTAACTGAGTAATCCTGTGGACGCTGTATCCTAAAAGTTCAAGTTCTTCTTTAATTTCTGAAATTTGGGAGTTTATGGGTAGTCCTTTGAGAAGTATTTTTTTGGGTCTTTCAGCTTTAATATTTATTGAATGAAATTCTAATTTGTTGTCTATAAGGAATCTTTGAGTAGTTCTGTAGTCATTTAGATTTAAAGGATAAATTTTGATTAACTCCCCAGCAAGCTGGGCTTTAACATTCACAGCGGTTTTTACATTTAAGGCCTTAATTAGTTCACGCCAATTATTGGGGCAATTTACGTAGAATGGCTCCGGTTTGTAAGCATTAATCAAGGGAGTTTCTTCTGAGCTAGTATTACTGGTGGTGGCGGCTGCAGAGGGTAGATCAATATTTTGAGGGAGGGGGGGGAAGTGTCCATTTCGGCAAACGAGAATTTGTTCTGGGCAATCGGAATAGCAGGGCTATGCTGAACAGTTTGCATAGGGCAAAATATTTTGGGCTGTTGGAATCCATCCGAATCTACTTGTGCATTATGATTATTAAAGTTTGCTTTATGAGTTTGATTACTGCTACTATTTCCATTAGAGTTATTTAGATTCAAGTTAGAGTTTATTCTCTCGTTCAGAGGGTAATTAGAGGCTTCAATACAATTATTATTATTATTTTCAGTATTAGAGTTAATTACAATATTATCATTAGAGTTTACATTAATCATATTGAACAAGACATTTTGATTATCATTACTGTTTGAGTTTACAAAATTTAATTTCCCTGAGTTTGCTAAATAATCGTCAATTTCCGATTTAAATGGGGTAGAGTCGTCTAACATCACTGAATGCTCAAGGTGAGATAACAGAGATTGGCACATACCTAGGTAGTTGTCTTTGGAGATGCTGGAGTGTCCATTTTGTAGCTTGTACCACTGGTGCAGTAAGAAGTCGTGGACAATTCTTGCTAGGTTCTGGTGGGCTAGGTTTCCATTTTCATGAGTGGCAGGCAGAGTCAGAGTCCGCAATTTCAGAATTATATTGGCAATGTCAGGAGGCAGGCTTTGGTCAGGAGTATGAGTCGATGAAGCGGACGCCATGTCCAAGCAATGGGTCCAGAAGGCAGAAAAGCGAACACGAGGTTCGGTAGAGAGTCCGAAGACAAGATGGCGGCTGTGCGGCGAAAAGTTCCACGAGGTCGGGAAGGAGCTCCACGAGGTGGGGAAAAACCAGTTCGACGAGAGCAGCAGAGAGAGATCCTCCTAGTACGAGGTCTCGGAGGGGAAACCATCTCGTTAGCCTTGACTACGACGGGCGCATGTTACGAAAACGTACCCGCCCTCGTGCTGTGAGGCCGGTTCTTCCCTATTGGGTAAGTTATATGACGTCATGGGCGGAGCCTAGTATACACTTTGAAGTTTGACAGTGTTTGACAAAATCTGTCGTCTTCGAGATTATACGTGTTTACATTTTCCTTAGATTGATCGTTTCTACGCTGACGACATGGATTTGGATGCATTCGATACGGAAGCTACTCGCGGACTTGCAGGTGAGCTAGACGAAGATGGACTGCGGCCTCTCAGGGATGCCATGATTGAATATTGTGATACTCTGCCCAAGGATGGATTGATGCCCGCTTGGAAGGAAGAAGTGAAAAACGCTGTGAACTTTTGTGCACTGGCAATCTACACTCTGACGCTACACATCAGGGAGCTACTGACGAATGGACTACTCGGACGGGACGAGGACCAAGTCTCCAAGATTCTGGGTTCGTTTCTTTCTGTAAATTCTTTTTTGTTGGTCCAGAAATTGGATAGGTTTTATGCTAGTAATTTAAATGAGATTAATAACTGTGAAGGAAGTAATTCTAGTGATGTAATTAAATGTAAAATGATAGAACTAGGCTTAATTAAAGAAATTAAAGATGAAGATAAACTTAAACCTGTTGAAAATCCAAATAAAAAGAGGAGGATAGAGGGGCAATCTACTATGGATGCTCCTACTAAAAACCAGAATGGAGAATTAAACTTAAAATCTAATGACAAGGATAACATGGATTGTAGTGAAAAAATTGATAAAGATGTAAATGATAATGTTAAAACTAAGAGTTATGCTGAAATTGTCGCGCAACCTATAGTGTTCAAAAGTGCACCAAAACCAAAAAAAAATTCAAAATAGTGTAGTGGTGGAGAAAAAAGACCCAAAAGCGGAATGTTTTTTCATCAAGTTTAATGACAATTATCAGGCTCTCCTTAAAAAATTAAATGAAATCTCAGGTAATAAAGTATCTGGCAAGCTCACAGGAGACATGCTAAAATTGATTCCAAATGACGCTGACGCCTATAGGGTTGTACAACGCCATTTATCTAGTGAGAAAATCCTCTTCCACAGTTTAAACTTAAAGACGGAAAGGCCCAAAAAGGTAGTTTTGAAGGGGCTACCAACAAACTATAACATTGAGGAAATAAAAATCACTCTAACATCCGAAGGATTAGATGTAGTCCGGGTTTCTCAACTGAGAAACACAAAAACGAGATTGCCCCTGCCGATCTTCTTAGTCAGCATTAGGCCTACGGAAGACTGGCAGAGGGTATACCGACTGACAAGATTAGGATACTTGGCTGTGAAGGTAGAGGCCTTCAGAGCACGGGGCTTCAAAATCTGCTACCGGTGCCAGCAATTCAATCATTCCTCTGAGAATTGCAGCATGCCACCAAAGTGCCTTAAGTGTGCTGAAGAACACTTCACACGTGACTGCCAAAGACCAAGGACAGAGAAGGCAACGTGTGCTAACTGCAATGGAGATCACCCGGCGAACTTCAGGCAATGCCCGAAGAACCCCTGGAACAGAGGAAAGGCACCGGGGTATGCCCCCCCTCCCCCCAAAAATCAGATACCCCCTTGGAGGCAAAAGGCCCTCGGTCTAAACCCTCAGACACCCCATCAGGACTCCTCGCACTCTGTGCCACAGGTTAAAAGAACTCAAACTTCAGCACCTACCAGATCGGTGCAAGAGCAGGCCCCTAAACCGTCGACCTCCAGAGAAATGACTGTGGAGGAAGTGAAAATAGCTCATGAAGACATAAATCAGAGGATAGCAATTGATAAAGCCGCCAAAGAGGCAAGAGAAGCAAAACAAAGATTAGAAAAAAAGGTTCAGGAATGGCAGAAAACTAAACGCGCCCGAGAAGAGCTCGCGCAAACACAGCAGTTAGACAAATCGGCTGAAAAAAAACAAAAGACTACCGAGGTCCAAAAGGATACTCACAAAACAGATCAAACCGCGGTTGAGGCTGAGGAAATTGTAGCTGAGACAGAGGAAATGGAAGCTGAGACTGAACTTGCTGATAAATCCAATGATGAAAAGATGGATGAAATCCTCAACCTCGTCAGAGGATTTATCAGTATGTTCAACCTAGACGATATAAAACATCTGTTGATGCAGCTCGCTGAGTTAATTCAAAAAAAGAGCGATCCAATGCAAATGGTCTTTGAGGCTTTTAAATTAATCGCGGAATTTAATAAAAACAGTGAGAAACAAACCCGCCATGAATAGGTCCCAAAAAGAAAGTTTTAAAATAATATTTTGGAATGCGAACGGCATATCTCCAAGAATAAATGAACTTAGGAGCTACGTAAATGAAAATGATGTAGATGCCCTGCTAATACAGGAAACTAAAGTTAGAGAAAACAAAAAACTAAATATAGCAAACTATAATAGCTATCATACCCTTAGCTCAAATATAACTGCTAGAAATCCCCATGGAGGAACAGCAATATATATTAAAAGTAATATTCCCCACGAGGAAATAAACAACATAAATCTTCAAGGTATAGAAAATACTAGTATAAAAATTAAAATAAATAATGTAAACCCATTTATCCTAACTTCAATATATGTCAAAAACATGAGTGGTATAAATGTAGCTGCGCAGCTGGAACTGCTTTTCTCGCGATATCCAAACACAGTACTCGCGGGCGACTTCAATGCACACCACCGAGCGTGGGGCAGCAGGAGAGCCAACACACGCGGTACACAGATACATAGATTGCTAAACACAACAAACACTGACATCATTGCACCGTCGAGACCAACCTGCTTCTCAGGTGCCAATGGCTCATTCATAGACTTTGTCCTAACGAGAAACATAGAATACGCTCACACAATTGATACCCTGGATGAATTCGACTCGGATCATCTACCGGTACTGGTGACATTCGATTTGAACACTCCCCTTCCAGCCTCTCTGGGACAAGAGAGGGTGAACTGGAACGTTTTCAAAAGAGCACTTTTCGAGCCGCATTTAGCAGTACCCAACATTATGAGCACGGCGGATATTGACTCTGCCACGCACACACTCACAACAGAAATCAGGAGAGCTATTGCATCTGCCACAACACATCGTGAGTCATCAAAAATGCCAACACTTTCCCACCATGTCAAACAGTTAGTTAAACAGAGAAATAGAATGCGTAAGACATGGCAGGCTAACAGAGACCCTACCCTTAAAAGGGAGCTTAATAGACTCACGTGTAAAGTCAGTGAAAAAATTGTCGCAGAAAAGCAACAACAGTATAAAGAATTAATCGAATCCCTTAGCCAGGAAGACGTATCGCTCTGGCAATTCGCTAAAAGACTCAGAAAACCTCAAATTAAACTCCCGCCACTAATAGATGGCGCTAATATTGCGTACTCAGACGAAGAAAAGGCAGAGGCGCTTGCTAGGCATTACGAAAAGCAATTTGAACCAAACCACGATCTAATGTGTCAGGACACCCTAAGAATGGTTAGACAAACTCTAAACAATTTCAGGAACTCCCCGGTCACGGCTGAGATTAACCCAGCCACCCCGCAAGAAATAGTAGAGATTATCAAAAACCTTAAAAACCGTAAAAGCCCAGGGCACGACAAAATCAGGAATATCGCGGTAAAAAACCTACCCTTAAATATAATATTTTACTTGACCATCTTAATAAATAAAATACTAGAACTAAATTATTTCCCCAAAGAATGGAAGGAAGCGATAATTATAGCGATCCATAAACCTGGTGAGGATGCCTCAATTCCAGCCAACTACAGACCAATCAGTTTGTTGCCGACACTTAGTAAAATTACTGAGAAAATAATTCTTAAGAGACTGAACACGCACCTTAGTGAGAATGACATTATCATTCCGGAGCAGTTTGGATTTCGGCCAAAACACTCCACCACTCATCAATTGCTGAGAGTGGTAGAGTACATTTCTTCTGGTTTTAATAATAAGACACCCACAGCTGCGATTTTTCTTGACATCCAAAAAGCCTTTGATAAAGTGTGGCACTGTGGATTAGCTTACAAATTGATCACTCTAAAAGTCCCTGACGCACTTGTCAAACTTTTAATTTCATACCTAAATAACAGACACTTTCAAGTCAGAGTAAAAAATAACTTATCTACACCCAAGCTCATTAAAAGTAGTGTACCGCAAGGATCCATCCTGGGCCCGACACTCTTTAACATATATCTAAATGACATTCCCAGGACCCCAGACACGGAGCTGGCACTCTATGCAGACGACAGCGCGATACTTGCAAAACACCCTTACGTCTCAGTAATGCACAGACAGCTACAACAACACTTAGACATACTCCAAACATGGCTGGAAAAATGGCGAATAAAATTAAATCCCAATAAATGTCATTGGATTTATTTCTCAAGAAAACGTAAACCTCCGCCGCCTCTGTACATAAACAACCATGCCCTAAAAGCGGAAAAATCTACTAAATACCTAGGTGTAACGATAGACTCCCACCTAACTTGGAAACTGCACGTAACGAACATAATCAAAAAAGCGTATATAACCACAGGAGCCTTATACCCAATGATAGGAAACGGAAATCTAAGTTATCAAAATAAACTCCTAATTTATAAATCGGTCATCTGCCCGGGAATGCTGTATGCAGCACCCGTATGGGGATATGCCTGTAAAACTACCATAGACTTATTAGAGACAAGACAAAACAAAACCCTAAGGATTATAAGGAAAGCCCCTAGATACTTAAGAAACTCGGTAATTAGGAAAGACTTCAAAATAAAAACTGTTAGAGCCCAAATCAAAAAGCTAGCGCTTAAATTCTACAAAAATCTGCCATCTGTCCCAAATGAACTATTATTTAATCTGCATGACTATGATCATCGCAAGGCTAAATCTCGTAAGAGACCCCGCTCGGTACTTAACTTTGATATTCGGTACTAGGAACGTCCCACCTTAATCAGTTGATATTAAAGAAAACTCACGATCTTTGGTTTTCTACAAAATGTTTAAAATCCTAAACTGCTAAAATGCTAGGTTACCCTCAGATCTGCATCAACCCCCCCAAACTGCTTAAACTCTTAATGTGCAACAAACTGCCACACTAGGAGCTAGGACAAATAATAAAAACAGTAAATCAAAAACCTCGAACCTCCAACTATGGACCAATGAAATAATGTCACAGTATGAAGATAAGAACCACACCTAGAGATTGGAGATTAAAGGCGCTTCGCGCCTGGTGCTCTGTTCTGGACGAAACTCTATGAAAATTTTCCTTAGATACATTTCGTTATGTATTTTACTTCATACACATATATTTATTTGCTTTTGATATGATTTTGAACTAAGGAATTAAATAAAATATATTATTATTATTACTACTTGATCAATGATGAAAATGCTTCATTTACGGGAAAAAAATTATATACAGCATACAATTTAAAATACTTGTGTTATATGTATTATATTTATTAAAGGCACCGTATGCCCATTTTATATTGTATTCCGTACGTGTATCGCAACTTTTTTAATCCTATTTTCATTGATGATTTAAAGTACTTGAGGCAGTTTATTTTATTTTATTAATGTTTTAACTACAAAAAAGCAAGTTACTTACCCAAAACAAAATATATAACCATTTAAATGTGGGTTACCATAACCTTTTTTGAAGTCGGTTTCAAATATTTATGCAAGTTTGTAAACAAAACTATGTGTTTGATTTAAAAGAAAAAGCCATACAATCGAATATTTTGGACAAAAAATGTGGAAAGTTTTTGAAAAAATTAATCTAAAATTAATAAAAATGCAGGCTTACAATATAATCCTGGATAAAATATTTAGTGTAGAGGGTGGGTAATCCATCCCACTCTATATACACAGTGATGTGCTAATAATTTTCTATGCGAAAAATTTTTAATAACTGATATGCTTCGAAAATTATATATACCAATTGTTTGCTGTTCCCATTAAATTATAAACAAATAGATATGCATATTGGTTTCTTTACCATTTGAATAGGTGTGAGCAATGCTAATGCTATGTCACCGTCACTAACTGAAAGAAAACAAAGTGGCAAAACCAAAAGAATGACATATCTATATTTTTATGGAACAGCGTCAATGGATTTAAAATTAAAGTACTTTAATACATCTTCTGGATTTTAAGGAAATTTTTACACACATTAATAATTACAATATGATTTGTGTCTTGATTTAGTGTAATTAAAAAAAAATTCGAATATATTTTTTCCTGTAGCTGGGAGGGGGGGGGGGGGGGTATCTTTAAACAGGTAAGTCCATCAGTCACAACCAGTGCATACTTTTAAATATATAATTTCTTGACATTCTTTATTAAAGTTTTATTTACTTCAAACATTTTCAATGTAACAACTGATATTTGAACGTTGAAAATTTTGACAATCAGTATGTACATACTGACTCTAGTTCTCCTTTATGCTCGCTCCTTGTTTCTGTGTGAATAAAAGATACCAATAGATTAAAATAAATAAACTGCTGTTTTTCAGAATATAACTCTGTAATACCTTCTTAAAGAATCTAATTTGTCACCCAATCTTTTTATGCCTGGTTTCTTTACATAAGTATTAAAAAGTTATATACGAATAGAATAGATGCTATGGATTTGAATTGATATCACCAGAAATAAACAAGTTGGTTGAGATTTGCACTCTAACTTAGTGTGTTACCTGAAGAATTTGACTTTCAGAGGAATAGCTTTTTTTTACATTAATTCAAATTTCATGTTAAGCACTTTATATGTAACAAATAAATATGATAGAATATATAATAGGCACTGATAGTGCCTAGCCTGCAGTTCGTGCTAACTGATATTTCACATAAAGTGGTTTCAACTTTTCTTAGACAGCAAAACCCTCATATAATTCCATATTTTAATATTCGAACATTCTAAATTGATATTTTGTTTCTATGATAACCATCTCTGTGATATATGTACACGTAATAGATGAATGGAAACAAATCTGAGTAAATAGATACAGCTTTCCGAGTATATTCAAGTTAGTTTTAAATGCCTGAAATATAGCTAAAATGCTTGTTCAACAAAGGCGTCATGTGAAATATATTAGCTGCAGCCCCAATTTCAACTTCAAAATAGATGTGCTATTTATCTTGCTCATATTTGTTTCTCCAGTCATAATATTTTTTGGGAAAATAGCTTGATAAAACTGTTTTGCTCTTATAGTTTTACAACATTCTAATATATCAATTTGTGAATAGGATATAATGGAGAAGACACTCGTATTGCAGATACAAGCATCCATGGACTGATTTCTCACTTATTATATGCTTGTCAGCATGGAATAATCAAAATTTGCAGTGGTAGCATGAAAGTTAGCATGCGCCACAATTTTTTAGAACTTCTATAAGAACTAACAATTTCAGTTCTTCCACGTGGCCGACTCAAAATTCATATACAATTTAACTCAGGCCACATGAAACTGCAAAGGCAAAGTTTATAAACGCAAAGAACGTCTATAAGAGGCATTCTAAAAAATATGGGTGATATTCCTATTACAGATACCATCATGAGCGTTCTTAGACTGGTTTCATGCTTATTATGCATTTGTCAATTATAATGGTAACAAGAAACTCTCTCTTAATGTAGATCCAGGTATGGGTCATTGTGGTAATTACCCCCCCCCTCCCCCTTTTAAGATATGTTGTTGTTGTTGAAACCCAGACCGTCCGACCTACCAGAAAGGTGTAAGGTAACTATTTGGATGGTCGGGAATGTGTCATTTCTTGTGATTCTATAGATTCACTTATAAATGTTTATTGCAATGAAAATAAATCCTAAAATGACATAAAATTCACTTTATCAAGCTAGTTTGCTTCATTTTATGATTAATCAAAAAAAAATTTATCAGTTTCGATAGCTATTTACTGATATACTACAAAAACAAATGTTCAATAAAAGAAACATGTTGAAGTAAATCCCTTTTTATTTCTGCCTGAATCTGTCCTTGTAATGTACTAACTGTAAACTGTGCAGCTAACTTTTAAATTTGGTTAACCTTACTCACGATTCACTGAATGATGATCAATTAACAAGGACCTAATTAACCTTCAGTTTTCTATAAGAAATTCGGATTGGCTAGACATGGATTAACATAAACACTATGTCATAAAAATTATAATGTTTAAATTTGATTAAGTAGGTACTAGTCAATCAGGTTCAGTTGATTAAATATTTATAATTTTTCAAGATATTGTTCACCGGATAAACTAAAATGTTTTTTAGGTAATGCATATGGTTATCTTATTTGTACTGATTTTTTCCCATCAGTAGTACAGATAATAGAATTTTGATGCATAAAAGTAAATTCCTATCTTAGAGTAAAGGCAAAAATAAATTTCAAAAGTAAATAAAAACATCTCATTTAATAAACTAATATCTATATATTGCAATTGTAACTGTAGACGAAGAAATTAAAAAGTAGATTTAGTTTTAGCTAGAATCATTGTACTATTAGAAAAAAATTGTATATATAGCTTGATTCGGTACTATCTTATCATAGTGGCTCCCATAAATCTGATTGAGCCAAGGTTGCAGCTAAGATTTTGCCAAGGTTTTCGTTAATGAAAAAGCAGTATGACAATAAACACATGCTGTTTCTTTAGGGCTGCAAACGTTTGATGAGATTTTACAACCTACCTTGGCGATAAATCTCGGACACTTGGTGATTCATCCTCAGGGGCTGCTATAATAAGGAAGTACCCTTGATTCTTTAAAATTATAGAAATATTTTTTGTCTCTACCCACCAATAGCATTACCAAGTAGGGAAATCATATTCCCTAGAAACCCATTTAAGTTCAGAGAAATGATATGTAGCGAAATGGGAAACAAATTGTTTGGTTACCAATTCACACACCCCTCTTTCCTAAAAAAAATAATTGCCTGGGGACCAGGGTTCGAAAAATCTATTGCCCGACATGCTCGGGGCATATAAAAATTTTAACTGGGCATGTATTAATTTTTATTACATGCCCAGTCGGGCATGTAATAAAACTTTATTTGACATTAACCTGATTAGGTCAATCGGTAGCCGAAATCGAGTAACCAGCACTCCACTGCAAATATTTTATGTTCAACTTTTAAACCCCAGTAAGAGAGGAGGATGAAAAAGAAAAGTCTTAATTATTCAGCGATGGACTATGAATGGCTTTCGCAGCGAGATAGTTGATAACTGTGGGGAGAAAACAAAGTTTCACAGTTTACGGGCGACAATGAAGACAGTTTACGGGCTACACTAAAAGAAACAAGCAGAGCCTCTGGCACAGTGCCAAAGCAGCTCTTCGTTCTCTTCTCTCATTCATTTGAGCTTGATTCCTCGGGTAGCTTTGGGAGATTTGTGGACGTGCACAATTGTTGATAAGCAGAGATGCAGATAGATGCATAGAATCTCTGTAGTTTCTATCTGAAACATCCTCATACTACGTACAAAATTTGCATAGTTTCCTACAAAAAATGCCCTTCTGTCTAAGCCAATGTAAATTTACGGCCACATGCAAGGTAATGTCAATCATGATGATGGGGATTTACAGCCGCATGTAATGTAAAGTAAGATCGCGATCGCTTTTTTATGGAAGTAATAAATATGCTTCTTCAAAAGTTGTCTAGTCTAATTCGGCATAAATCGCTAAACGGTTATTTTAAAAATTATTTTAGCATAAATAGTATTCAATTCCCATTTTTGATATATTTACTTCATTAAAAGTAACTAATTTTCTAATTTTGGCATTTAATTATAGGCTACATATATGATATTTAATATATTTACTTTCATGAGCGCCAGAGCTATCAACAATGAAAAATGTCATTAGGAAAATGTTGGGCATGTAAAATTTTATCTTGGGCATCTATATATTTGGACAAGATGCCCGAAGGGCATGTAGAATTTTTTTAATTTTTCTAACCCTGCTGGGAACGCTATGCTACTGTTACACACATAATACTAACGTTAAAGGAAAATATTGTAATAGGATCAAATATTTGAGCTATCAATGAATTTACATGTTTTTGTTTTAAATATTCTTATTTTCGAATTGAATGCTTTTGAGATAAGCATGTGTACGTTTGTAATCGCTGATATCTCTCAAATGAATCAAATGATTCAAAAGTTAGTAGTAATTTTCTACTACTCAATTGAATGTATGTTCAGGTAATGAAATATGGATAGTTATATTTTAATTTCAATATTTGTATAAAATTCATAATTTGTTGTCAATCAAGACAAATTTTAATTTTATTTACATAAAAATTCAAATATTTTGTTAAATCTTATATAGTCTAATTTCCCATTCTAATCAGTGAATATTAAATTTCAAATATTTGAAGTACAGTATAATCAATCAATTATATGCTTTTCTACATAGCTCGCAAACATTCCTATCCAGTGACGTTAATTTCAATTACATATTTTCACAGGTATACACTTTACTTCACTGGTCCCTAGAGTAGTGTATAAATAGTGCTTTACTATTAGGGTTGCACCGAATATTCGGTTGGTATTCGGTATACTGCCTATTCGGTTCGGCCGAATACTTTAATATTCGGCCAAACTGAATAGTAAAAAAAATTTAAAGTATTAGACAATTGGTAAAGCACATTTTTTTATACAATGAATGAAAGTTATAGTATCATAGTACAAAATTAATTCAAATTGTTACCTACCAATATTATCGCATTTAAAATAATTTTAATGGAAAAGAAAACATTTTGATATTAAATTTTGTTGTTTTTCAATCTTATCACACCTTGACCTTAACCTTACTAACTCGTTTAAATATGAAACAGTAACCAGAAAATAAAACTCATAATATTACGTGTTCTAAAATATAACGATTAATTTTTTATAAAATATGCAGCTAAAAAAAAAAAAATTATTTCACCAATATTAAAAAAAACGCTTGGATGAATATTCAATTTTGCAGTATTTTATTTTCTTAAGTTTTACACCATATGAAATAATTGTTTAAAAACAAACTAATTATTCTTTGTAATCAAAGTTTAATATTCGAAGTTATGGTGCAGAAACATTAGGCGTTCTGCATTTTCAGGTTGCAGCCTATTACGTTTTGGTTCATAAACATTCCCTGCTTCTGAAAATAAACATTCACTATCAACACTGCTAGCTGGTGCAGCCAAGTACTTTCTTGCTATCTTTGCAAGTATGGGGTTGGAATGTTGATTTTCTCGCCACCACATCAATAGCTGGTGTTCCTTGGTATCAAGGGTAATGATAGGTAAACATTCAATTCATTAGAATTATTTGTCTGTTTAAATGAACTGTAATGTTTGGTTAAAGTTGTTTCTGGGGATTTAGCAATTTCACTAAAGCACTGCCAAAAGGAATTGTGCACATTTTGTGAGAATGAATTATCCATCTCTTTTGGTGTAATTTCTGTATCACTTGTCCTCAACATCAACTCATTATTAGTTTCCTGCATTTTTTGTTTGAGAGCAAGCAGATACGGCCTCTTCAATTCATCCACGTTTCAAAATGGCATATTTCATTAGTGAAAAATGCCATTTTGAAACGTGGATGTAGCAGAGTTGAAAAAAAAAAAGAATGCACTTTAAAAAGAAACCTTTGCACTTTAAAAAGAAAAATGATGATTTGGCAATGTTTGAATTTGACTGCTGAATTTCAGTTTTGATAAAATTATTTATCAGTTACATTACAGAAGAGACTAAGATAGCAAAAATTCACTTGAATAAATTGTAATTCTAATTTGTAATGATATTTTAAGCAACTTGGGTTTGTATTTGTCTGTAACGTATATATATATAAATGCAAGATTCTCTATAACATAACATAACATGAAGCCATGATTACCGCATATCAGAAATTAACTATCGATTTTCAATTTATGCTGATAAAACCAAATTAAGTACTATATTAATTTGCTTTTGGAATGATTTATTTTATTTTTTATTTATTTTAAATTAATGGTTATACTTAATGTAAATGCAAATAAATTTAGGATGTTAAATGTAAATGCATTTAAAAAAGGCATAAAATAGAAACATTTTCTATTTTAAATTGGCATAAAATAGAAATATTACCTTTAAAAAAATTTAACTGAATATTCGGTTAGAATTTTAACCGAATATTCGGTATTCGGTGCAACCCTATTTACTATAGTTAAAAATATGCATTTTCTATTTAATAGTGCAATCTGTTTGAACAATTTTAACTGCTTAATAATGTTGCATGATATTACCTAATTTCAATTTATAACATGTTTATAAAGAAGGAGTTTGTCCAACAGATATTTTAAATCAACTTACTGAAAGCTGTTTTTGAAAATAATAGACAGTAGTTACTAATTTAATATGAAGATGGATTTGATATCCTAGGATGCATGAATAGATGCAAATTGACTCACCTAGTTAATACTGATGTTATCTGATTTATCCTGATGTAATGAAGCTGAAAATACATATACTAGTTAAAAGTTTGACCAGTTATCACTGCGTCCAACCGATGCTAAAGCATTAGATAGTAATATATTATCTAAATCGAATTATAGTTGTTGAAGTAATAATGATATTGAAATTAATATTTGTTTCAAATAAATAACTTTGGGTTTCGAAATTAATAGTATTTTGACTAAATGTTTCAAATTGAAATTATTCAAGAGATTGAAAAATAAAGCTTCAGGTTTTATATTTCAGATGTGTTATACAGAATAGCAAGTGTAAAAAGGTTTTTAACTGAATTAACGTTGAGTTAAATTCAAAATGTTCTGAAAAGTTTGAATGATGTATCAATACATGCCTTTTAAATTTGAATATCAAAATTTTGTATATTCAAAATTCAAAGTGTTGGATAATACACATGTCATCATCATCATGGTACTACAGCCCTTGTAGTACCAAGACCTCCTTTAAGGTTTCGTAACAAGAATTTTTTTTTCCGGGGTGCAGTTGCTAGCCCCACGCCTAACCCCCAACCTGGAGGACCAGGGTACCGATCAACGAGTTAGTATATATGGAGGGAGTGCGGTCCTATCTTCCCCATGCTAGTAGCATGGACAAACACTGAGAAGGTGTAGTAAGGTAAGGACGAGGAGGAGAAGGACTTTCATGATTTGGCGATTTATCGCCTAAACTGTGTAGTGTACCTTCTGTTTTTTTTTTTAACTTCTATTAAAGTCGAGGATGGATGGGAAGTTATTACACGTGTTATACGTTATAAGATTTTAAAAAATATGTATGAAGAAAAATACGAAATAGGATTAGAATATTTTTATTACCAAAAAATTTTATTACTAAAGAATAATTTTGTTAATGAAGTCATTTTTGTAAAACAACTTGAACTACAAAGCAATTACAAGTAAAATATGATATGAAATAGATTACAAGTATACAAATTGAAGAATATGTATAATATATTTAAAAGCAATTATAAAGTATATGAAAAAATTGTGTGCATGCTTGCTTAAAATGTAGAATTCTTCACTTTTATCCAGATAAACTTTATCTCTGAAAGTTATGTTAGCATTATCCATATCTACTTTGAGGCGTAATACGACTGAGTCATTTTTACATCTAATTTATTTTAATATATTGTATGTGTACCGTCAAATATAAAACAATGTAATATTTGCAATAATAAAATATTTAACTTTCCCGAGGAAAACTGAAAAATATAAAACTTTATAATATTTCTTATATAGGGAAATATATATATATATTCGCTATTTTATCTCATACGAACTAAAAAATATTAAAATATGTGTAACAATTATTGCCTTTTCATCTCTTCCTCCTGACTACATCTTTATTTAATTCCCATTACCCCCCCCCCCCCTCCTTCCTTTTTTTGAGTTTTTCGTGTGATATTATTTCATTTAAATCATGTTGTAACTAGTTGATGAAGATGATATATGTAGTCCTATTTCAATATAAAATTATTTCAATATAAAATTATTACTTTTGAATCACCTAAGCTAGGTGTCCCAATAGCTTTATTTTCGTCAAATTTCTGTAATTATAATAATTTGGACTTCAATTTATATTAGTCGCACTTGAAAGACTCTGAAACACGACTTTGGTACATAAAACATGATGTAAGTAAAAATATTTATATTGGTAGAGCTGTTTCTAGATCAAAAAGCCTATTACTTAAATTATGATGAGGAGAATGTAAGGTTCTTTTAGAGTTAATATTTCTCATTTAATAGATTGCTAACGCGTGATCAAGAAGTCGGTGATTCAAATATTTCTTTGGGCAAGGCATATTTCTTTCTCGAAAACTAAACTTGAGTGTAATACCAAAATACTTCTACTACATTAGGAGTTTGATGATATATCCTTTTATATTTAATTTGTGAGCAATCGAGATGTTTATATGAAATTAATTCTAACCAACATCGGCATGTATAAAATTTATGCAGAGAGAGTGAAGGGGGGGGGGGGGGGGGCAATCTCATGGATAAGATTAATAACATCGACTTATTAAGTACAATTTACTTTGAACTAGAAATGAGATCATGCTCATATTTCAGATCATATATCTTTATATAAAATGCACTGAAAAATTGTGATGTAAAATCTAAGTGACATTTTCAATGAATGTAAACTATTATATTTTATTTTAAAAGTAAAATTTTATCATCCGACACGTCTTTACGCTCATCATCTAAACACCCTATGTTTCTTCCCTAGCCACCCAATCTTGCCAAACGTCGCCAAGTTCTACCTCGAAGGGAAAACATATGAGGATACCGAAAATAGCTCTATAACTATCACAAAAGTACTCCGAATGTTTTTTTAAAGTATTAGAATGATATTATAAGTCTTCTGCAATATCACAAACACCAAAAATAGAGCAAAACTTCTAATAATATAGCATTAAAAGCAATAAAATTAATAGCCAAATGAAATGCACCACGCTAAAATCTAGCAAAATTACTTCTTAACTATATTTGTAAGATATATAATGAAAAAAAAAACTTTCCCATGGAAAGAGTAAAGTCCTCCTATTACATGCTTTTCCTTGCAGCCGTAAGCACAACAGTACATAGCCATTATTTTACTATTTATATTTCTCAAACACGCTCTCGGTCAGAAATCGCCATTGAAATGTACAGGGTCACAGTCGGAAGAAAACGGGTTCTCAGGAAATTCGTCCTGACTACAACTTCCTTTATCTTTGGCCCCGATTGCAACCCTTAAGCTCTCTCCATTATATACTACCTCGATGGTACCGATCTATTACACCCCTCAAAAGTACAGGTTGGCGAGGAAGTTGATAGTCCCTACATCGATTGGCGCTGTGGCGCCAAACAGTTTTTCTGCAACCTGGTGTGTTTGTTTCAAGATGGCGTTTGTTTACATTGTCGCGCGTGCATATGATGGTACATTCAAATTATAAGATAAGAGAAACATTTCAAATGATTGAAACCTGTTTGAAATGTAATTATTAACGTTAATCTGTACATTAAGTTACCTTTTTGCGCTAGATGAATTCTGATGCAGATATTACTGTAATTATAAGCGCATTATCTGCATGAGATATTTTTCTGGATTGGCATTCCCTACAAACTAGTCAGCACTTCCTGTACCTGCTTATGTTTCTTTTTAGTTTAAATTATTATAATTTAGTTTAAATGATTTTGAGCTAAATTCTCAATATTCCTTTTTATACGAGTATGCATCATTTCGTTGAATGATGCATGTACTTAATAATATTTCACATAATGTCATTATACTTCTGTCTATATCCACTATTATGAGATACATATTTTTAACAATTGTCATTAGGACAAATAAAACTTCAGAATCTTTCAAATCAAAATTAACAGGAATTAACTATCAAAATTAAAGGCTCGAAAAACTCTTTCAATTGATACCAAGTTTGATAATGTACCCCCAATGGGCTAACTTTCCCCTCCCCGCCCCCCGAGGGGGCAAATAACGCCACGAACACAGAAATTGTATTGCGACTATTATATACTATAATGATTGAAACTATTAAGTTTCGTGATCATTAGGCCACAGATAACTCTTTTTATGAATGTTTATGTCAAATATTGACCTGTGCTGCCATGTTAAGAAAATAGAAAATTTTAAATGTTTTTTTTTTTTAATTTCTTCCTTTTTTTTTCTTCTTCCTTCTTCCCTTTTTTTTAATTTTCTAGTTTTCGCTCGTATTTAATATTTTTATCTAGTTCTAGATTTTCCGTTATCAAAGCAGAATTTAAAATTTCATGAAAATCTATTAATATATGCGGCAGCTATCGTGCAGACAAGAAATCGACAACAGTCAGCCGGACATCACTCTAAAATTAATGAAAACATGTTTAGGAGAAACAATATTTTCTTAATACTGCGATTATTCTTTATTTTATTACAGGAAACTATCGATGTTTTAAATTTTTAAGCATAGTTGGTATGGAGATATTAATAAAAATACACAAAAATTATCCTTCAATAAAAATAGCGTTTAACAGATCATTTGATTTGAAGAAAGTTATTGCTCGCTGCATAGCAATTAAATAGTTTCTATTCTATAAATAGTATTTATTTTTAAAATGCATTTAATTAAACAATTTTATCTAGATTTTATTTTCGCTATAATTCTGTCCCATGAGTTCAAATTCTTATATATTGTTTATTTTTATAGGAAAATTAAGTGCTGTAACAGGTTTATTGAAAACTGGATATTAATAATTTAATTGAATACTTTTGTAGCAAATTTTGTACTACATTACAACGTCGCACATTTCATATTTGAAAATTACGTCATTTGCAATATAGTACAAAATTTGCTAACACATACAACATGAGTAAATTTTCATAAACATTACAAACATGTACCAAATTTGGATTGAGTAAACAGAAATGTTAAAAGTGTAATTTGTTTGGAATGAAATGTTAAAGTCTTTTCTCTTTTGTTATCAGCACCCATCAAATTGTGAATATTTACTTTCTCAGACTATGCAATATAGTACAGAGAAAACATTGTTTACTCAATTTTTTAATTTGATATTTCGGTGCCAATATATATTTTAGGATCTCCTGAACACGATTTGACTGTTTTTGGAGTGACGTCCGCCTGTCTGTGGTCGACTTTTTGTGTACACGATAGGTGCCACATATATCAATATTGATTTTCACGGAATTTTAAATTCTGCTTTGATAACGGAAAATCTAGAACTAGATAAAAAAAATTAAATACGAGCGAAAATTAGAAATTAAAAAACAATATTCAAAATTTTCTATTTTCTTAACATGGCAGCATAGGTCAATATATTTGACATAAACATGCATAAAAAGGGTTATCTGTGGCTTAATGATTACGAAACTTAATAGTTTCAATCATTATAGCATATAATAGTTGCAATACAATTTCTGTGTCCGTGGCGTTATTGGCCCCCTTGGGAGGGGGGGGGGGGTAAGTTAGCCCATTGGGGTCACATTATCAAACTTGGTATCAATTGAAAGAGTTTTTCGACCCTTTAATTTTGATAGTTAATTCCTGTTAATTTTGATTTGAAAGATTCTGCAGTTTTATTTGTCCTAATGACAATTATTAAAAATGTGTGTCTCATAATAGTGGATATAGACAGAAGTATAACGACAGCATGCGAAATATTATTAAGTACATGCATCATTCAACGAAATGATACATACTCGTATAAAAAGGAAATATAGAGAATTTAGCTCAAAATCATTTAAACTAAATTATAATAATTTAAACAAAAAAGAAACATATGCAGGTACAAGAATTGCTGACTAGTCTGTAGGAAATGCCAATCCAGAAAAATATCTCATACAGATAATGCTTTTATAATTACAGCAATATCTGCATCAGAATTCATCTAGCGCTCGCAGGTAAGTTAATGCGTAGATTGATATTAATAATTACATTTCAAACAAGTTTTTCAATCATTTTAAATGTTTTTCTTATCTTAAAAGTTAAAAGTACCATCATATGCACGCGCGACACCAAATGTAAACAAACGCCATCTTGAAACGAAGAAACCGGGTGGTAGGAAACCTGTTTGGCGCTCAAAGCCGGTCGATGTAGCCGTTATCTACTTTCTCGCCAACCTGTACTTTTGAGGGGTGTAATAGATCGGTACCCGGAGGACCAGTCCCCTGATATAATCCCCAGGGGCAGGGTACCTGGCTATTCCCCCAGGCACTGGGGTCCCATTTTTCGCCTTCTACGAAACACAGGGGGGTGGTAATACACATGTAATTGTTATTAAACATTTCCAAAGTTTAAATATTGGTTGTTAAATTTTAAGCATAATTTGAAATAAACGTGTTTAAGAGTTAAAATGTAAATAATTTTAACTCAAAACCAAATGAATTCTAAACGCACAATAAATGTATATTATGTTAGTTCATAGAGTAGTGTGAACTGTGAAGAATGATAACATTTGAAACCATAATCTTGCATAATAGCTTACTGGCTGTTAAAAATTTGGCAGTTCACTACTGGGTACAGATTAAACTTCAAAGTATTTCATAAACACTAGATAATGGCTATTATGCTTTCTTCAGAATGTTACTTAATATCAATAAAATCTCAAAATCAACACCCATGCAATTGAAATAAAACTTCATATATATATATATGCTATTTAAATTACAACTTGGTATATACATAGAGAATATATATTAATTTTACTCTTATACTATAACACACTACTGTGATAAACAAATTAACTATCAATTAGATAAAAAAATATATTGCTGTCTTCTACACAAATTTAATTTGCCTAGAAGGAAATAAATCAAAGTTTCTCCTTTAATTGAACTCATACAACAATAAAAACATCTGACTACTTAAGTTATTTAAACAGGCCAGGTGAAATATTGCAGTACAAGTTTTGATATATTCATATTTGGTCGGCGATCTTCTATCTAAAATTAGGTACTATAAGAAATAAGTTAGAAAATCATTCAATCCTATTATTACAGATGTATAAGGTATAACGTTCCAGTGTCAGCATTTTACTCACAAAAATTGTAATAAATATATCATATACTACTTACCTAAAATTAACCATTTTTGTTGTTTTACGAACGTGTATACATCTCCGTATATTGTCACGCAACGTTATATCTTTGCACTAGTTCTTTCTATCATAATTTTCTTCCCGATTTAATAACAAATATTTTTTTCCACGTATAATTTCGAAGACAACAGATTTTGTCTCTTGTCAAACTTCAAAGTGTATACTGGCTCCGCCCATGACTTCATATAACTTAGCCAATAGCGAAGAACCGGCCTTACAGTAGGAGGCACAGAGTATTCTGTGGTAGGAGGGTTAGCGGGTACGTTTTCGTAACATGCAGCAGGGGGTATAGCGGGTACATTTTCAGAACATGCGCCCGTCGCATGGAGTTAGAAGTAAAGAGGAAAATCTCCATGTTGAGAAAACGCCAAAACCATTTGAGACAGTAATTCAGGTGGCGCTAGTGAGTGTTCTGACGTTATACATTGTATGCAGTTCTACGGCAAAAAGCTGGTTTGCATTAAATAAAATTTATTTAAACTGTTTATTTCGAAGAAATGAATTAGCGGCTCAATGTACATTATAGTTCAAACAATGAAGAAAATTTCTATGCACTAATGCACGGGAAAAATAGTTGGGAAATATTTTTTTTTTAATTTTAAAATAACTCATTCATTTGTGAGAAGTGTCATGCGCAGTGCGTCTGAACATGACGTCATTGGATGTGGCAAAAGCAGGAAAATGAAAAATTATTTCTGACTTTGGCGCAATATTGGGGTGTCAATGATTTAAATTTAGATCAACACAAGTTTTTAGAGGTATGTTTATTTCCTTCAATCTAGTATTTAATTCTATTAGATAAATTAATTATTATTCAAAAACTGTCCCATCCATACTTTATAGATGGAATACATTCTTATGTATATATCGTAAAATTAGGAAATAGCAATCCTAACAATCGAGCTGATGTTCTGTTTATAGCTGAATGTGATGTTGACGTTTTAGTTATTTTAGAGCATTTGCTGGTACAAATGATTGCTAAAAAAAAAGTATTTGTCAATTTACTTTAATGGATGTCGAACCATATTATATTTTGATTTTACATGGATAAGGAAATTCAAAGATAATTTAAGTTTTTGTGATCGAAAATTTTTTCTATGTATTGAACAAAGGTACATATAATTTGTTACATCATTTGTGCAATAGTATGAAATAAAATGATTTTATTTTAAATGTGCTTTTTAACTTTTAGAGTGTGTGTGGTTGTTCTGTGTTTTTATCCCGAAGAAGGAGATTTATTTTGTTTCTCAAACTCATATGTTGCAAATTTTGTATCAAATTGCATATGTTACTTTACATTCATTTTT
Organism: Amaurobius ferox; assembly: GCA_951213105.1. Lineage (NCBI taxonomy): Eukaryota > Metazoa > Arthropoda > Arachnida > Araneae > Amaurobiidae > Amaurobius > Amaurobius ferox. The sequence continues at coordinate 101,574,034 of OX578137.1, forward strand.
AAAGCATTTGAGCAATTTATTTTAAAAGATCTCCATTTGATTGGAAAAGTGTCGCATGTAAACTACATATACTCAGCATTGGAGTGCAGTAGTATTAATCACATTTAGAATATATATATAGTAAATTCATATTTTATCAGTTTTCCTAAAGAGTTGGAGTATTTGAATTCTTTTAGAATGGTCTGCTCTATCAAGATATCACTAACTAAATGTGTTACATCTTTTGGAGGTGCCAACTAATGATATATCATTATAGAGTGGAGGGGAGCGAGACCGTTTCAGGGCATGAAATGAGAAAGGGGTGTTGCATATAGGTCTGCTCTATAAAGATATCACTAACTAAATGTGTTATATCTTTTGGAGGTGTCATCTAATGATATATCATCATAGAGTGGAGTGGATGAGAGAGACAGTTTCAGGGCATGAAGTGAGAAAGGGGTGTTGCATATAATTACTTTGAAATTTTTTTCTTTTGGACAAGTTTCAGCTCATACAAAATTATGATTTTTTTATTCAATATTTTTTTTAACAACTGTGCTTATAAATACTAGTGAGACCCTTGAGTGTTCTGCACATAAGTAATTTAAAAACTGATTTATTCATGGAATATCTACTATGTTATAATAGAATACAATGCTCTATCACTGTCTGCATAGCCACAACACAAAAGGATATATTATAACATCTATTGTTGTGTTGTAAATAAATAAAAATGAATTCAATACCCAGCTTCACTTTCAGTATCTCATGTCATACGCAACTTAAAGCACTAGAATTCTCCACTGTTGTAAAAATGGGTCCAATATCTGGCTTCATTTTCAGTATCTGAGGTCATTCAATATAGAACTCCAGAATATTGCTCTTTCTATATAGATTTAAGGTGTTAAAATATAAAGCCACAAGTTATGGCAATATTAAGTACTGGGAGATGCATCGCCATACAATTCGTATTTCCAAGATTAACAGTGATTGAAATAACTGACAGAAATCAAATAATGCAGCTGTTAAACATGGTTAATAAGAATTTCATCATTACATTACCGTGTCAGAAATGAACATGTAAAGGTTGTTGAGCACCAAAATTTGAACTAACATTGGGAAATAAATTATACACTAAAAGGAGGCATAGTATTTTAAAATCTTCATTGCCGTTAAAAATAACTAAATACATGCCAGAAATGACAGTTAATACTTAATATATATCAAAATGAGTAATAAAATTGTGTTTTTATGTTATCTGTTAATAGCGAAATCCTAAAACTTCAAACATATATGGAACAAAACTAGTGTTCTTCAACTGACTTGGAATATTTTATTTTAGGTCAGTTGCTATGTCGCCATCTAATGGATGAAAAGGATGATTTTTTGGGCAATATCATAATGTCATAGATTCTCAGAGACAAATGTGTTTCAACAATTTCACTAAATAATATAAAAATTTTATAAAAATATTTTTTTCACAAGTCAATATATAATTTTTTAAACTTCACCCAATTTCCATTGTGTAAGTTTTTACTGATGTAATTAGAAGATGAAAACACATCCCTGGGGATACAGTGACAGAAATGACAAATTTGCATTTTTATTCAAAATATATTTGTACAATGTTTCAATTCACCACATTTTATTTGCATTTGAAGTCAAAAGTGCATTTAATACTATGGAAAAGTATTTTTTGTTGAAAAATATGTGGAAAAGATTGTATCCTAAACAAATACTAAAAAAAATATCTACCTTATTTATTTAAAACTCAAGGGACACAAAATTGACAATTATCAGATATCCAGCCATATATATACTATTTTTCCATTTTACAACTTGAACTTTAAACTCGCAATATGCTGCTTTTTTATGCAAGCAGTTATGTGAATTGTATTACATGAATTACCCCATATGAAAAAAACAAAATAAAAATATACAGTTACAAGATTATGCTAGTCATTAGTTACTTATCTTTTGATTTTTTTAGTTCATAAATGTAATTAGACATTGAAGTTATTAAGTTCGCAGAATTGTGGATGTCATATAATAATTAGTCCACATTTGTCTATGGATATTAGGAATGCAAGAGCTATACTTTTATTCTGATAATGATTGTGAGACAAATAGAACTAAATACTATGGAATAATGAAGACTCACACTCCAGAGACTGAGTAGTAAGTTACCAGACACTAGAGAGCACATGCTCTGCATGGGACAGGGGGTGCTACACTGAAAAGCGTTTGAGAGGTGAAGTGATAGAAAAAACATGCTGCACGATAGAATAGAGACTTCAAATTTGATGCACGAGTAGATAGTTTGAAAGGAAGAAAGTGTGCAATTACAGATTTCCGATATTTGCTACTTTAAGGGGTGCTGCACACCAATATATTCAATTTTCTGAATAAATGAGACACGCTTCCTTTTAAATGTGACAAAGGTGTGATATTTGGTATACGGGCCAATCTGATAAAAAACCCAAGACGAACAAAGTTTTTCAAAAATGTTCATTTATGGATGTGCTCCACAGAAAAATGTTTGAAATTGGAAATGATAAAATAATTTGCTTTGGGATGAGATAGAAACTTGGTGTACGTGTAGATAGTTCGAAAGGAAGAAGTGCACAATTTAAGTTTTCCAATATTTTCTTCTTTACCCTCTAAAGATTTCTGCACACCAAAATAATCGATTCGCCAAATAAATGTGAAACACGAATTATTCAAAATTTCACATTATTCAGGGGTTGCTTATTGTGAGACCATTGATTTCCAATGGGTATTCGCCTAGTATATATACTAATTATTGTGCACAACAAACAATATATACAAAGGGTATATAAAAATATCAACAATACTTTGTTCAAATTATCAACTTAAATTATTTAACATTTTAAATAGATTAACAGTAGGTGAAAAGATAATTTATTTCAAAATATTAAATAATTTTTTGAACCTAATTAGATTAACAGTAGAATAACATTTTAAACAGGACACTTGCCAGCCATGGATTTGGAAATGATAACTTGCCAGCATAGAACACTACAACATTCCTAAAATTGTAACACTTAAGGAACATAAATAAATGTAATTGTAACACTTAAGGAATATAAACTTAAAAATATTTAAATTTTATGGGGATAAATTAGTGGGTACTTTTTTTAGTTATGGATATGCAAAAGCAAAGAATTCAAATAAAAGTATATAATGGTATCCAAAAATAAATATACTTAATATGAATTACAAATGCAGGATTTTAAAAAACATGTTTGACATAAATGAACTTCTCCAATTTTTAAGACTAAACAGAAATTAATGACTATAAAAATATACTATTTACCACTAAAACGTTTAGAAGGAATGTGAATAATTGAACCAGGTTTATTTAAACAATGATTAATGGGGAAGTTGCATAGGTCAGCGACAAACACAGAACAGCATGACACATATACAACTTAGCCTAAACAGATTTTAAACAAAATATACATGAATTACTTAAAGTGTGAAAGATAATAATTTGGCTATATTTTACATTTTAACTTCCCGTTTAACTTTTCCTGCCTATAAAAATTCAAACAATATGGCAGTTTGATGAGTAATGTGAAATGTGTGCACTAGATTTTAATAAATGCACTTTGAGAAGTATTTTAAGAATAAATTATTGCACTGATTATAAAGCGAAGGAACAGAAGAAAAAAAAAAAGAACTGTCTATTATTCTTATAAAGGGTTGATAATAATAACAAAACATTCTAAATATAGTGTGATGCATTACTTTCAAACATAAGACATGATATTTAGAAAGATAAGGTATTCTTTAGTACATTTTTTGCATACCAGTAAACCATTAAGGGCTCCATATTAGCTACGTGTAGACAGTTCAAATATTAATTAAGAAGATGCTTTTGTCTACTGCACCAACCCTTAGGAATCGCTTTTTATGAATTATGTAACCAATTAAAACCAAAACTGAGGCAAAAACCAAATTCTTCATGTATAAAAATATATGCCCATAATTTGGGAGAAAAGAACCATAATGCACATACATATTTTAAAAAATACAATGTTTATTGAAATTGCACCAAATTTAGAATTCAAGGTTATTTTGATATGGGAATTCTAATATGAAGTTATATTTACCATCAATTCATTCTTCTAATATCCATATATAAGGTAATAGATCAGCTAATAATTTTAACTATTTAAATTTTTCTCTAGGCAACATTTTATAATGTCACATGTTTTACTTTTTATACTATAACCTACAGACATGTAAAAATAAATGTAATAATGACATTCATATAGAACTTGTAATAGCAAATCTAAAAAGACAAAAGTAAAAGAATATTAAAAATATAATCAGAGTCAAAGATTATGAAATCAATAAAAGCAAAGTAACTAGATAAAATATAACATAATGTTAAAAACTATGTATTACTACTAAATTGTTAGTAAATTCTTCAAAAGTTAACAAGGTAAAATTTATAAGATATATGTAAAAATACAAAAGTAATTTTGAAATCAATTTAAGATAAAATCAAAACATCTACATGCATTAAAACAAAATAAAATTTGCAAAAATATAAGATAATTATTATGCAATGTATTATGGCAGAGGTCTCAGTTTGGACGTCATATTAATTACATAAGAAATTTATTTGTAACTAGAAATTACCTAAGAAAATTTATTTTTAACTTACTTGTACAGTTTTTGCTGAGAGTTTGTAGTTGTTCTTATATTGTACAGTAAACATTTGATTAGAAAAAATAATACGAAAATTATTAATTGAGCTTGAATACAAGTCCAGGTAATAAATTAAAATAAACTGTAAGGATACATGTGTTATTGCTGTAGAAGCGGAGCATTTGACAGATAAACATGTTGATTCTTGCTCTTGACAAAGGTCCACACATGCACTGAATATTTTTTTCATATGCTAAAAAAATACTCCATACAGAAGTTGAACTCATTTAAAAGCAACACCTGAAGAAGTACTTATTTAGCTAGAAAGTATATAACTTCCCAGTCTTTTACCATATATTTTTTTTATGACTTCAACATTCTTCTTAGCATATGCAAATAAAATGTATACAACTTCTGAATATGTAATAAAATATCTAATTATTCCTTAAACAAAATTTGTCAGCTAGGCAAAGGATACTGCTGTATTATTTTGGCTGTTGAAAAATACATATAACAAAATGCAGGTTATACATTTAAACACTGAACACAAATGAAATGAAATATAACTTACTGCTAAAATCTTAATTTGGTACATATAAATACAAAATAAATTTGAAATTATTCATACCTATTAGTTCAAAATACAATGCGAACCAAGAATAAATATATTTTTAAGAGCAAACTAGATATTAAAATTTAGTAACATAACAGTTGTCAATATTTTGGCAGTTTACTATTAATTGTAATGAAAAAGTACTAGCATTTTAAATATCAACTATCCACAAAAATGTCAAGTTGATAAAATATAATTTTTTACAAGAGGGAAAACCATAGTCACAGAACCTCCCACCAGCTGTGGTGGACGTGTTCTCAAAGCATGAAATCATGCTCTCAATGCAGTGATTAGCAATGTAGATCGCTGCACTGAGAACACGAGAAAAAAGTATAAGGACATCATCAGAAATATAAGGACTGCATCAAAATATGCAGAATATACTTTATTTTGAGCAATAAAAATATCTTAATTTGCACCTTTGCCCACTTTTTTGTGTAAGATATGAATTAAACTTTTAAACAAATTTCTGTGCATGGAAAAAGTATAAATTTAAACAGTATGGACGCTGCCCATAGAACTTTTTCCAGAGTGCTGGGGAGGCAGACCACTGATGTCAGTGGGGAAAACTCAAGGATAAGACGTACAACATTCACTAGATTTATGTCCACCTTTGTGACCTTGAATGTCCCGGGGGGAGAGAGGCAAGTGCCCCCTCTTGCAGTTCCCTATGGACACCCATGATAAATAGCTCTAATTTTCACAAAATTACAAGTTGCACGTTACACAATTGAATTATGAGTGAAAATATACATAAAATACAGTAATTTTTATTTAGAGGAAGGGAGCTTTTTTTTTTAATGATTTAGTGGTAACCAGTGAGATCATGTACTTTAATATGAAGGTGGGAAGGCTTTGAGTGTTATTCTTAAATATTCAACTAATATCCACTAACACCTATTAGCTTTTGCCTAATCAAATACCAAGTATTAACTATATGCTGCCAATGTTATTAACTGTAATTACATATTGTATATTATTACTACCTATTAACATGTCTATTTTCAACATCTCGCAAAGATAAGCATAAATTGAAGTCAATATACATATATATACTGGTAATTTAACTATTTATAGAATACTTCAACTATAATTTGTTACAGTGTACCCTGCAGAAACAGATTCAAATCTCTGAAAGTTGAATTTTAAAATATACTACTACAACTAATAGTCAATGTTGGAGTGTTCTTAAAATTATTTTTATTAAAGAGAAATATTGAACAGAACAAAGTACAGTAAATGTATGAGAGTTTGAAACAAACTCAAATTTATTTTTCCTTCAACTTTAAGTTTTGCTCGATTTACATTGTAGCCTGTTTTACAACCAGGAACAAAACAGTGACATCGTCTATACGTAATTAGAGAGATGTGAAACGTAATCAATTAATTATGCCTATTGTTTCGCATGTGAACAGAAGACATGAAGCTAGAAATGACAGAAACAAACAAAATGTAAACAAGCAGACGAATCAAAATTTAATCCCGCCATCGGTGTAGTATCCAATCAAAATGCAAAAGATTTTGATGTCATTGGCTAAAATGCCTCGTTGCCAAATTACAGAATGCTTGATTAAATTACAGAATAAAAATTATTTTTTCTTGTCAAATTTTTGCAATATAATTACTCTAATTATCTATAACGATACAAAATCTTCCATTTTCAACAAATAATGAAGGTATACACACTTTGCTATCCGAATTTGCATTTATACGGGTAAATCTAACTTCAAATTAGTAAATCTAAATTGTTTTAAATATAGAAAAATGATATGTATATGATAAATATTTGTGATTTATTAATTGTCATTACATTTTCATTTCATTCACATTTTTATAACATTTATCTGTTCAGAAATGGCAACATCAGTATCTCGAACTACTTAAGCAACACTAGCGGCGCGTAGATATAATTCTCAAAGCATTATGGTATTTTAACGCCTTGCACCCATAGAAGATTTTCCTCTTTACTTCTAACTCCATGGCCCGTCGTGCGCATGTTTCGAAAACGTACCCGCTACACCCCCTGCTGTGAGGCCGATTCTTCGCTATTGGCTAAGTTAAATGACGTCATGGGCGGAGCCTAATATACAGTTTGACAGTTTGACAAAATCTGTCGTCTTCGAGATTATACGTGTTTACATTTTTCTTACATTTCGTCATGTATTTTACTTAATACACACATATTTATTTGCTTTTGATATGATTTTAAACTAAAGAATTAAATAAAATATATTATTATTATTACTACTTGATCAATGATAAAAATGCTTCATTTACGGGAAAAAAATTATATACAGCATACAGTTTAAAATGCTTGTGTTATATGTATTATGTTTATTAAAGGCACCTTATGCCCATTTTATATTGTATTCCGTACGTGTATCGCAACGTTTTTAATCCTATTTTCATTGAGGACTTATAACACTTGAGGCAATATGTTTTATTTTATTAATGTTTTAACTACAAAACAGCAAGTTACTTATCCAAAACAAAATATATAACCGTTTAAATGTGGGTTACCATAACCTTTTTCGAAGTCGGTTTCAAATATTTATGCAAGTTTGTAAACAAAACTATGTGTTTGATTTAAAAGAAAAAGCCATACAGTGGAATATTTTGGACAAAAGATGTGGAATTTTTTTTAAAAAATGAATCTAAAATTAATAAAAATGCAGGCTTACAATGTAATCCTGGGGAAAATATTTAGTGTAGAGGGTGGGTAATCCATCCCACTCTATATACACAGTGATGTGCTAATAATTTTCTATGCTAAAAATTTTTAATAACTGATATGCTTCGAAAATTATATATATCAATTGTTTGCTGTTCCCATTAAATTCTAAACAAATAGATATGCATATTGGTTTCTTTACCATTTGAATAGGTGTGAGCAATGCTAATGCTATGCCACTGTCATTAACCGAAAAAAAACAAAGTGGCAAAACCAAAAGAATGACATACCTATATTTTTATAGAACTGTGTCAATGGATTTACAATTAAAGTACTTCAATACACCTTCTGGATTTTGAGGAAATTTTTAAACACATTAACAATTACAATATGATTTGTGTCTTGATTTAGTGTAATTAAAAAAAAATTCGAATAGATCTTTCCTGTAGTTGGAAGGGGGGTGTATCTTTAACCAGGTAAGTCCATCAGTCACAACCAGTGCATACTTTTAAATATATAAGTTAATTTCTTGGCATTCTTTATTAAACTTTTATTTACTTCAAACATTTTCAATGTAACATCTGATACTTGAACATTGAAAATTTTGACAATCAGTATGTACATACTGACTCTAGTTCTCCTTTAATGCTCGCTCCTTGTTTCTATGTGAATAAAAGATACCAATAGATCAAAATAAGTAAACTGCTGCTTTTGAGAATATAAATTTGTAATACTTTCTTAAAGAATCTGATTTGTCACCTAATTTTTTTATTCCTGGTTTGGTTTCTTTACAGAAGTATTAAAAAGTTATATACCAATAGAATAGATGCTATGGATTTGAATTGATATCACCAGAAATAAACAAGTTGGTTGAGATTTGCACTCTAACTTAGTGTGTTACCTGAAGAATTTGACTTTCAGAGGAATAGCTTTTTTTTACATTAATTCAAATTTCTGTTAATTACTTTATATGTAACAAATAAATATATAATAGGTACTGATAGTGCCTAGCCTGCAGTTCGTGCTAACTGATATTTCACATAAAGTGGTTTCAACTTTTCTTAGACAGCAAAACCTTCATATAATTCCATATTTTAATATCAGAACATTCTAAATTGATATTTTGTCTATGATAACCATCTACGTAATATATGTACACGTAATAGGTGAATGGAAACAAATATGAGTAAATAGATACAGCTTTCCGAGTACATTCAAGTTAGTTTTAAATGCCTGAAATATACCTAAAATACTTGTTCATCAAAGATGTTATGTGAAATATATTAGCTGCAGCCCCAATTTCAACTTCAAAATAGATCTGCTATTTATCTTGCTCATATTTGTTTCTCCAGTCATAATATTTTTTATGAAAATAGCTTGATAAAACTGTTTTGCTCTTATAGTTTTGCAACATTCTAATATATCAATTTGTGAATAGTATATAATGGAGAAGACACTCCTATTGCAGACACTAGCATCCATGAACTAGTTTCTCACTTATTATATGCTCGTCATCATGAAATAATCAAAATTTGCAGGGGTAGCATGAAAGTTAGCATGCACCACAATTTTTTAGAACCTCTATGGGAACTAACATTTTCAGTTCTTTCACGTAGCCGGCTCAAAATTCATATACAATTTAGCTCAGGCCACATGAAGCTGCAAAGGCAAAGTTTATAAACACAAAGCCCATCTATAAGAGGCATTCTAAAAAATAGGGGTGATATTCCTATTACAGATACCAGCATGAGCATTCTTGGACTGGTTTCATGCTTATTATGCTTCGTCAATATAGAATATCTGATATCTATAATGGTAACAAGAAACTTAATGTAGATCCAGGTATGGGTCATTGTGGCAATTAACCCCCCCCCCCCCCCCCCCCACTTTTTCAGATATATGTGTCATTTCTTGTGATTCCATGGATTCACTTATAAAAGTTTATTGCAATATCATAAGTCCCAAAATGACAAAATTTTTATCAGGCTAGTTTGCTTCATTTTATGATTAATAAAAAAAAATTTATCAGTTTCGATAACTATTTACTGATATACTACAAAAACAAATGTTCAGTAAAAGAAACATGTCGAAATAAATCCCTTTTTTATTTCTGCCTGAACCTGCCCTTGTAATGTACTAACTGTAAACTTTGCAGCTACCTTTTAAATTTGGTTAACTGTAGGTACTCACAATTCATTGAATGATGATCAATTTACAAGGACCTAATTAACCTTCAGCTTTCTATAAGAAATTCGGATTGGCTAGACATGGATTAACATAAACACTGTGTAATAAAAATAATAATGTTTTAAATTTGATTAAGTAGGTACAAGTCAATCAGGTTCAGTTGATTAAATATTTATAATTTTTCAAGATATGGTTCACCGGATGAACTAAAATATGTTTTTTAGGTAATGCATATGGTTATCTTATTTGTACTAATTTTTTCCCATCAGTAGTACAGATAATAGAATTTTGATGCATAAAAGTAAATTCCTGCCTTAGAGTAAAGGTAAAAATAAATTTCAAAAGTAAATAAAGACATCCCATTTAATAAAATAATATCTATATATTTCAATTGTAACTGTAGACGAAGAAATTGAAAAGCAGATTTAATTTTAGCTAGAATCATTGTACTATTAGAAAGAAATTGTATATATAGCTTGATTCAGTACTATCTTATTATAGTGGCTCCCATAAATCTGATTGAGCCAAGGTCGCAGTTAAGATTTCGCCAAGGTTTTCGTTAACGAAAAAGTAATATGACAATAATGTAAACACCTACTGTTTCTTTAGGACTGCAAACGTTTGGTGAGGTTTTACAACCTACCCTGGCGATAAATCTCGGACGCTTGGTGATTCATCCTCAAGGGCCGCTATAATAAGGAAGTACCCTTGATTTTTTAAAATTATAGATATATATATTTAAGAAATATTTTTTGTCTCTATCCACCAATAGCATTACCAAGTAGGGAAATCATATTCCCTAGAAACCCATTTAAGTTCAGAGAAATGATATTTAGCGAAATGAGAAGCAAACTGTTTGGTTACCAATTCAATCCCCCCCCCCTCCTCTTCCTCAAAAAAAGAATTGCCTGGGGACACTACGCTACTGTTACACACATAATACTAATCCGGCCGTCCAAATAGATACTCAAGTCCTCCGGACGAGTCGCACGGTCTGGGTCTTCAACACATAATACTGACGTTAAAGTAAAATATTGTAATAGGATCAAATATTTGAACTATCAATGAATTTACATGTTTTTGTTTTAAATATTCTTATTTTCGAATTGAATGCTTTTGAGATAAGCATGTGTACGTTTGTAATCACTGATATCTCACAAATGATTCAAAAGTTAGTATACTAATTTTCTATTACTCAATTGAATGTATCTTCAGGTAATGAAATATGGATAGTTATATTTTAATTTCAATATTAAATTTTAATTTCATAATTTGTTGTCAAATCAAAACAAATTTTAATTTTATTTACATAAAAATGTTTCAAATATTTTATTAAATCTTATATAGTCTAATTTTCCATTCTAATCAGTGAATATTAAATTTCAAATATTTGAAATACAGTACATACATCATTTATATGCATTTCTACATAGCTCGTCAAACATTCCTATCCAGTGACATTAATTTCAATTACATATTTTCACAGGTATACGCTTTACTTCACTGGCCCGTAGAGTAGTGTATAAATAGTGCTTTACTATAGTTAAAAATATGCATTTTCTATTTAACAGTACAATCTGTTTGAACAACTTTAACTGCATAATAATGTTGCATGATATTAACTAATTTCAATTTATAACATGTTTATAAAGAAGGAGTTTATCCAACAGATATTTTAAATCAACTTACTGAATGCTGTTTTTGAAAATAATAGACAGTAGTTACTAATTTAATTTTATATGAAGATGGATTTGATATCCTAGGATGCATGAATAGATGCAAATTGACTTACCTAGTTAATACTGATGTTATCTGATTTATCCTGATGTAATGAGATATAATGAAGCTGAAAATACATATAAAAGTTAAAAGTTTGACTAGTTATCACTGCGTCCAACCGATGCTAAAGTATTTCGGTAACATTAGATAGTAATATATTATCTAAATCGAATTATAGTTGTTGAAGTAATAAAGATATTGAAATTAATATTTGTTTCAAATAAATAATTTTGAGTTTAGAAATTAATAGTATTTTGACTAAATGTTTCAAACTGAAATATTCAAGAGATTGAAGAATAAAACTTCAGGTTTTATATTTCAGATGTGTTATACAGAATAGCAAGTGTAAAGAGGTTTTTAACTGAATTAACGTTGAGTTAAATTCGAAATGTTCTGAAAAATTTGAATGATGTATCAATACATGCCTTTTAAATTTGAATATCGAAATTTTGTATATTCAAAATTCAAAGTGTAGGATAATACACATGTAATTGTTATTAAACATTTCCAAAGTTTAAATATTGGTTGTTAAATTTTAAACATAATTTGAAATAAACATGTTTAAGAGTTAAAATGTCGGTCGAAATCAGGAGGTCATAAGAAACAACAACAACAACAAGAGTTAAAATGTAAATAATTTTAACTCAAACACCAAATGAATTTTAAACGCGCAATAAATAATATATAATTATGTTAGTGTGAACTGTGAAGAATGATAGCATTTGAAACCATTATCTTGCATAATAGTTTACTGGTGGTTAAAAATTTGGCAGCTTACTACTGGGTACAGACAAGGCCGTACCCAGAAATTTAATTTGGGGGGGGGGGGGTGTAGAGAAATCATGTTCCACACTTTTACGTACGTACATGCATATGTACACACATAAAAAGTTGTTTCGCACTTAGAAAAAGAAGTTACGAAAAAAAGTGTTTTAAATATTTTTGAATTTAATTTTTTTAATTATATACAATATTATAAAATAATATTTACATATCTTGTATAGTTACCTTTTAGTAGTCAAACGAAAAGAAAATAAGTAGATAAGCAATCGAAATAGTGATGAAAAATAAAAATATGCAATTACATAATGCAAATGAAATATCTGGAATAAAAAAAAATGAAATTTCTAAATGTCTGATGACTTTAACAAACTTATGAAAAATATTCAAAACTCACTCAAAGGACAAAGTTTAGTTTTCTTGCTTTTTTTAAAGCAAACACATTTATCACATCTTCATTGTCAATTTCAATGTCTATAAACTGACATCAGTGCCAGTCCATTTAGTCTCTTTCTTGACTTGTTGAATTTCGAAAGTAAGTTTTAATCCTTTTCAATGTCGAAAATATTCTTTCAGAGGTGCAAGTGGTTACAGGGAGGGTGCATAAAATTTTTAATAAACAAAAAATTTGGGGAAAAAATCTGCACTGCATTCATTCAAAGCTGTAATGGCACACTTAGGTCTATCAACACTCATTTCTTTCTCCACATTTCGTATTCCAGTTCTAAAGTGTCCCACTGCAACCTGTTTTTGTACAATTGTAACGCTTCTACATTGAACACTGTGTTTTCATCGCAACAAACGGATGGTATTAGCTGATCTAATGTAATTAACGTGGCTTTATGATTGGAAAATCTGTTATTTATTTGATTAACAGAATCATCAAAAAATGGAATAGCTATTGCAATTCGAAAATAAGTTTCAGAATTCGATGTACAAATATTTGCTCAGTATTTTTGCTTCGATGCTGTTCATGGAATTTTAATTTCTTCGTTTACAGAGTGCAACAAATGTTCAGCACATTTGTAAATGTTTAAAAACCTTGATTCTATATTTGCCCTTATGTCAGTAAAAGTTTCTTGCAGTAAGTCTACATGTTGCATAGCTCCAGATAAATCACACTGCGGAGATTGTAACATTTTGCACACAGGCAGAGTGTATGAAAATAGCATAGATAAGCAGCACAAACTGATCACAAATTTGCTTGATAAAATAGATTTTAGCAACAATGATGCTTTCGAAGACGTATCTACATCAGGATTGAAGCTTAAATCTTCTAAAGTTTCTACAATAGCTTTGTAGATTTCTTTGAATTTTAGAAGACTATCGTGGTTTTCTACCCATCTTGTTTCGCACATAGCTGTTAAAGTTTTCCACTTTGTTTCAGGAAAGTTAGATTCAATGTTTTCTTTTAAACACCCTGTTCTTTTAGATGAAGATTTTTAAAAAATTCCCACGGCTTTAACAGTGCCAATGCAATTTCTTATTCTAACAACTTCGCATGAATGGCAGAGTGCTAAGTTCAGGAAATGAGAACTACAATGAACATAGTGTTTCTGGAATATGTTCTCTTATTCGAGCTTGCACGCCTTTAAAACTTCCTTCCATTGAAGAAGCTCACTTTCTTTTGCTCCACTAATGCTGCCCAGGTAGAAATTAGATGGCTGAAGTTCAGCGGCGGTCATTGGCGACTGTAAATTTCAAACAATTCGTCACCCTAAGCTTGGGACGTGGAAACAGCACGAAACTCTCTTTCCTAATATTTTTTTTGAACACAATTTTTTACCCAGAGAATATAAAATTTTGTAATTTAATATTTCTTCCCCCCCCCCTTGACTATCGCTTTCTTCAGAATGTTACTTAATATCAATAAAATCTCAAAATCAACACCCATACAGTTGAAATGAAACTTCATATATATGCTATTTAAATTACAACTTGGTATATACATATAGAATATATATTAATTTTATTGTATAACATCTTTTCACTCTTAGACTATAGCACACTACTGTGATAAACAAATTAACTATGAATCAGATTAAAAAATTATTGCTATCTTCTACGCAAATTTAATTAGCCTAGAGGGAAATAAATCAAAGTTTCTCCTTTAATTTAACTGATACAACAATAAAAACATCTGACCACTTAAGATATTTAAATAGGCCAGGTGAAATATTGCAGTACAAGTTTTGATATATTCATATTTGGTCGGCGATCTTCAATATGAAATTAGGTACTATAAAAAATAAGTTAGAAAATCATTCAATCGGATTATTACAGATGTATAAGGTATAACGTTCCAGTGTCAACATTTTACTCGCAAAAATTGTAATAAATATATCATATACTACTTACCTAAATTTAAGACATTTTTGTAGTTTTACGAACGTATATTGTCACACAACGTTATATCTTTGCACTATTTCTTTTTATCACAATTTTCTTCCCGATTTAATAACAAACATTTTTTTCCATGTATAATCTCGAAGACGACAACTTCAAATTCAAAGTGCATACTAGGCTCCGCCCATGACGTCATTTAACTTAGCCAATAGCGAAGAACCGGCCTCACAGCATGGGGTATAGCGGGTACGTTTTCAGAACATGCCACGACGGGCGCGCTTTTTGCAGTTGTATAGTTAGAATTCCAATTCCAAGAGTCCAACTCACTGACTGTGGTCCGGTCCAGCCATTCTTTGTTCCGAACACTAACATTATTACTTTGTCCGTTCCTCACTTCTAGAGGAAAAGGAAGGAATCCAAGTTGTTATAGTTTATTTTTATATTGTGATTTAGGAATAAGTCCTGTAATAAAAGTAAGTGCTATTTCAATTACAATTCTCTTTCTTTTAAGTAATATATAATTATTAGATATAAGCAAGTATCTTTAAAATTTGAGTAAGGTTACTATTGTGCCATTTTATGATACTGAATCAGTTGTTCCCTAAAGAAATCTTAAGTCGACATGTGTTGATAATATGCAAAGTAGTATTATAATTGTATAAATTAGTGATGCATGTTTAAATTATTCTTGTGAATATCTTTGTTTTAGTCATGTAGCCGTTTTGCGTTTCTTTGTTTGATCTATATTGCACATCTTGTTTTTCTTTTTGGAGTTTATAGAACTTTAAACCGGTTATGTGAAAGACCATCATGGTTTATGCAATATTATTGCATAAATCATGATAGTCTTTCACATTGTGACTAGTATCAACGTCCTTGCTTTCACTGTTTGAATTCCTCCTGCATTAGTTAATATAAAATTTTTACTTATTAACTTTCCTCATGGTTTTACAAAGAACTAAATGAGTGCACCAATCACTGCATCTTTAAGGCTAGAGCTCAATATCTGCAAATTGCAAAATCTTTTGCAGTGTTTAATCTTGATCAATGTCTGCAAGGGCTCAGGCCATAGCAGCCTGAAATGAGGAAAAAAACAAAACCCTAAAGTTATGATTCTTTGGAAATGTAACTACTTGCCAGTTTTTGCTCCTTTGGATATGATATCTTGTTACAATAATCAAAACTGCTGCTCAAACCTTCATGAAGAAAGCAGGCATGTATGTTGGTTAAGTGATGACAATTGTTTCGAGGGTATTCTTGAAGTCAAAAGAACAGTTGAACCCTTAGTAACAACTGAACAAATCTTACTTCTGAGTAGAATGATTGTTCAATTGGACTTCACTTTAGTTAGCCAATATCGAAATTTTGTTGCTGATGAAATTGGTCATTTTACTGATTACAAAAAATTTATTGACATATAGGCAGGGTTTGAACCATATATTTATCTTGGGTCTTTGTAAAACTAGCTCCAGTTCTGAAAGTTCAGACTAAGACTCAGCAGACTGGATAGTTGCCAAAATTTACCGAAAATACGTTTAGAAAGCATTAACTCTTTCGCGACTGCGGCATTCTGGAGCTGTCACGGCCAAAAAGACGGAGCGCTTCGCTTCCAAACTGGACCCAAAGGACGGCACATTTTTTGCGCTAAGCCTAACTCTCGAAAAAAATTCACTAAAAATCACTTATTCAACACAGAAATCTACTTTTTTCAGGAATAAAAGAAATATTTATTTTCTATTTGATGTATATTTTTCATACAAATCTGAATACAAAATACTCGTTAGTTGCTCCCATTCTTTTATCCGAAATAAACGAATAATTTCACTGCCTCTAAAACCCAAACAAAGAAAAAAATACTCTCTTATATTCCTATGATTCACCAACAAAATCATAATGCTGAAATAAAAATAAAAACCGAAACTCAATTATAAAATTGTTGATGCTACGAGAATTGCTCTGTCTGTTTATATTACAAAATGATGTATCACCTCTCCAAATGGAAAAATAATTCATTCGATCCTCTTCTACCAAGGTCAGGCCTCTGCAAAATACATTGAAGTTAGTTCCATGGACATGTAACGCCATCTAGTAGACAAATTAAAACGTTCCACGTGGCGGCACGGATAAGTGCCACTCTCCGCTTGCAGTAAAGTTTCCTTCGTCATGAGTGCGTGCCGTTCGTCCTTGAATGCAAGTTCGCAGCTGGCACGTGGGCGTGCCGATCGTCGCGAAAGGGTTAAATGATGTATATTATGCAAGTGTTCCTGATGAGATTCCAAATATCTTATAAAATAGGAATGTAACGAATATTCGGTCTGGCTGAATCTAACACTTATTCAGTGGCGGCTCATGAGCGACATGTAGAGGGGGGGGGGGGGGCGCTCATCTATGTATTTATGCCTATATATGTGTTAGTAATACAGAGTTTCCCCCAGGATTAAAAAAGGGCAGGGTGCTGTTACCAGAAAAAGGGCACTTCTTAGAAAAAAAGAGCACACATGTTTGAATAACATTTATGCTTAGGATTTTTATGACGAAAATCAGAGCATTGCAAAAAAATGTAAACAATTTTGTCGCGTATACCTCCAAGTCTAATAGACAAAAATGTAAATATACTTTCTTGTTTTGTAGGAAATAGGGTCAAGATTGTGAATATATAAAATAAATTTCAATTTTTTAATATTTTGAACTTGTTTTTTGAAAAACTTAAGGGAGTACTATCTGTCCGAGCAAGTGTTTTTTTTTCATTTTGCTTATTTTTACTCGAAATATCTTCGAAACCATAAGAGACAGATATAAATAGTAAGGGATAAAAATATGTGTTAGGAAATTTAGTTGCTAAATCTGTATTTATATTTTAAAAATGTGCTTATAGTTTTCGAGTAATCATTTTGTCGAGTTGAACAAGAGTGAAAATTGCTCCTTTTTCAAGTTTGTAATGCTATCTCGAAAACTAAACAGGTAAACAATTATGCAAGAATATAGCTCTTAAAATCCTTACAAGTGTATATAATTGGATTTTGGATGAGCTCATTGTTTGCAAAGTATAGTGGTTAAAATTTCGATATTTTAGTATTTTAACCTGGGTTTTCCAATGTGTGGGAAAGCTTTAATTTACTTAAAATGTTACTATTGTTTCAGTTGAATCTGTTACTTACTCCTTTGTGAAATATTTGTGCATAAGTATGAGATAATCTTATTTTGTTTAAAAAATTAGGGCATTAAATGAACTTGGAGATTCTACAGGGTTGCCACTCAACCTGGAAACCGGGAAATGTCAGGGAATTTGAAAACAGTCAGGGAAAACCGGGAAAAGTCAGGGAATTTCGCGGGAAACCTGGAATTTTTTTTAAAATTTAAATAATGCAAATAAAATTCACGATGTATACTAAGAACGATTGTTCGAAAGATCAAGGATCGGAAAAACCAGTTATTAGCTCGACGAACGCAAACATTTCTGGCCGCCCGCCGCCGTCTAGGCTACGCGTAACGCGTATTTCATCCCAATAAACCAACCATCCAACTTTTGACGGCGCGGCGCCGGCGCTGCGTAGTACCGTGCATTTTGCTAGCTTCAGAGTATTGTAGACGTGCCAACTCTCCGGGGCCGGAGACTCCGGATTTTTCATTACTTCTCCGGCCTCCGGATTACTAACGAAATTCTCCGGCTTTTTTTGTTTGAAATTTATCAATTAACCAGACATACTATAATTCCTCGGAAACACCGATTTTCCACTTTTTTAGCACTGATTTCTACCATTCCCGGGATCGTAGTAAATCCATAATAAAATGCAGGGTAAAGCCAATCAAATTAACGGAGATTTACGGCCGCGTGTAATGTAAATCTCGATAAAAAATCTCGGTCGCTTATTTTATGAAAGTAATAAATATACTTCTTCAAAGGTTGTCTAATTCAGCATAAATCGCTAACATGTTATTTTGTTCATTAATTTCTCATAAACACTGCGATTGCGCAATTCAGTTTGTTCTCATGAATCGGCGAGAGTACAATGATATCTTTTTCCATCCGTTTCAATCTTCTAAATATTGCATTTTTGATTGACTAAACTAGCTTATTTTCATATTCAGATTAATTATTATGGTTGATTTCTTAATTATTTTAGCATAAACAGAGCGATTGCGCAATTCAGTTGCTTCGCGTGAATTGCCGAGAGTACGTTGTTAGTATTTTTTCCCATCCATCTCAATCTTCTAAATATTGCATTTTTGATTAACTTAACTAGCTTATTTTCATATTCTGATTAATTATTATGGTTAATTTCTTAATTATTTTCGCATAAACAGTGCGATTGCGCAATTCAGTTACATCGCGTGAATTGCCGAGAGTACGTTAGTATCTTTTTCCATCCATCTCCATCATTTAAATGTTGCATATTAGATCGACTAAACTAGTTTATTTTCTTATTATGGCTAATTATTAAGGTTAGATTTTTATTTATATTTGCATAATACAAATTTTTCTATTTTGAAAAATGGGTAGCATGAACTCACTCTCTGAAGGGATATTTCCCAAAAAGTGGTATTAAAGCAATAATTTAGGCAAATAAAAAGGAAACCATTTTAGCAGGAATATAATTCTATATATATATATATACTATTACGATAAAGTGAGACAAAATAGGATATATCCCAAATAAACCTGAAATTAAAGAACTATTCACTACAAAGGAGGAGGCGCAAATGCTGCTCAAATTCCCTAGTAGAATACATGAATGAAAGTAGAAAAGAACGGGAGTGACCATATGAATTACATAAGAATGGTAGGGGTGGATTGCGACACCCCTTTCCCGCTTAAAGCAGCTTTTACAACCCGGGTAACGCTCACGGAACCAACATAATTCCATGGTCAGCCTCCCAAATGTGCGAAAATAAAAGCACCAGAACAGACTCAGAACCAAAGAAGCAAACGAATCCATGAAGAAGAAACATCCGCTAGTCCAACCCGATGGAACGTCTCTTTATATAAGTAAAGTTGCTCATGCGCAGAGAAATATCAGGATAATAGTTACGCAGTCATGAATATTAAATCTCTATATCAACAATCATATTACAAATTTTCTTTAAAAAAGGATTTGTAATAATGTTGTACAAAATTGACTGGATAATTTCTTTTTATAGCTTCATCTGCAAATTTTTTACATTTGCAAATGCAGTCTTTCCTAAAAGTATTATAATTTTGGTTTCTTCTAAAATGTCCAATTACTATATTTCTGAAGACATACTTTGCAAGGTTTGAATTCCAATCGATAATATGATTTACCTTGATCCTGTATGAATCTCTTTTGTCGTGTAACTCTGTGTATATTCCATATTTCTTGTGTTTTTTGATAGCTAAATCCAAGAATTTTACCGATCCGTCCTCACACGCTGGATTTTCAATAAGGTCCAATTCGCTTGGGTAGAATGAAAAGTCAAAACATGGGGTGTTTTCATAGCCCCCAATTATCACATCATCGACATAACGGAAGTAGGGCATTTCCGATAGGATATGAGTGCCTCTTTCGTATTTAGATAGATATATATCTGCTAGTATTGACGAGCAACTCCCTCCCATAGGTATGCCCTTGATTTGTTTGTAAAAATTGCTTCCGTCGTGTAGTATGTTTTCCTTTAATACCAATTCTACCAAGTCCATGTATCTTCTATAAGTTATAAATTGCTTTAGATCGTATTCTTCATGTAGATCTTTCAGAATCAATTGTAAATTATCCAAATCAATATTGTTAAAAAGATCTCGAAAGTCGTAACTCTTAAAGTTGATATCGTTATGACAAAACTTTAGTCGGTTTATCAGTTCCTGTCCGTTTTTTATCATAATAGAGTTATGTCTTTTAATATCCTGCATAACTATTATGAGTAAATCCAAAAGTTTTTTGTTTGCTATTTCCAAATATGAACCACATCCCACCGTCACAGTTCGAAATTTGACAGGTATTTTGTGTAATTTGGGGATCAGGACCAAATATGGATATTTTATTGTTTTAATATCAATTCCTATTCTTTTGTAAAGTGCCTCTATTCTTTTAGTCAGTATCAATGCGTTACTGGGTATTAAAGCATACCTTTCACTGTCCCTGTAACTTTGGTTTAGTGTATCCACGTAGAACTTTTTACAAGTGAAGGCATAATTTGATACTATTTTATCGGTATATGTTAATACATATTCTTCTTTAATTTGCTTCTGTCAAATTTCTGCTGTCAAATTCTTGCTGTCAAATTTCGAACTGTGACGGTGGGATGTGGTTCATATTTGGAAATAGCAAACAAAAAACTTTTGGATTTACTCATAATAGTTATGCATGATATTAAAAGACATAACTCTATTATGATAAAAAACGGACAGGAACTGATAAACCGACTAAAGTTTTGTCATAACGATATCAACTTTAAGAGTTACGACTTTCGAGATCTTTTTAACAATATTGATTTGGATAATTTACAATTGATTCTGAAAGATCTACATGAAGAATACGATCTAAAGCAATTTATAACTTATAGAAGATACATGGACTTGGTAGAATTGGTATTAAAGGAAAACATACTACACGACGGAAGCAATTTTTACAAACAAATCAAGGGCATACCTATGGGAGGGAGTTGCTCGTCAATACTAGCAGATATATATCTATCTAAATACAAAAGAGGCACTCATATCCTATCGGAAATGCCCTACTTCCGTTATGTCGATGATGTGATAATTGGGGGCTATGAAAACACCCCATGTTTTGACTTTTCATTCTACCCAAGCGAATTGGACCTTATTGAAAATCCAGCGTGTGAGGACGGATCGGTAAAATTCTTGGATTTAGCTATCAAAAAACACAAGAAATATGGAATATACACAGAGTTACACGACAAAAGAGATTCATACAGGATCAAGGTAAATCATATTATCGATTGGAATTCAAACCTTGCAAAGTATGTCTTCAGAAATATAGTAATTGGACATTTTAGAAGAAACCAAAATTATAATACTTTTAGGAAAGACTGCATTTGCAAATGTAAAAAATTTGCAGATGAAGCTATAAAAAGAAATTATCCAGTCAATTTTGTACAACATTATTACAAATCCTTTTTTTAAAGAAAATTTGTAATCTGATTGTTGATATAGAGATTTAATATTCATGACTGCGTAACTATTATCCTGATATTTCTCTGCGCATGAGCAACTTTACTTATATAAAGAGACGTTCCATCGGGTTGGACTAGCGGATGTTTCTTCTTCATGGATTCGTTTGCTTCTTTGGTTCTGAGTCTGTTCTGGTGCTTTTATTTTCGCACATTTGGGAGGCTGACCATGGAATTATGTTGGTTCCGTGAGCGTTACCCGGGTTGTAAAAGCTGCTTTAAGCGGGAAAGGGGTGTCGCAATCCACCCCTACCATTCTTATGTAATTCATATGGTCACTCCCGTTCTTTTCTACTTTCATTCATATATATATATATATATATATATATATACATATATATATATATATATATATATATATATTTATTAAAGATCAATATTTATTACTTTCTTTAGTGAAAACCTGTGTTTTACCAAACATAAATATTTGTTTTCATTGTAAAGTAATTTTCATGGGATAAAAGCTTTATATATTTTTTGTTTTATAATTTATTGTCCTGAAATTTGATGAACCACTTGCACCATTTCTTTATGAATCTGTGACAACTATAGCACAGTCAATTTTGCAGAGATTTGTAAAGCCTTGTGTTTTAGACAAAAATGCTTCATGCCTTTAAAAAATTGATGTTCTTGAAAAAGATAACTTGATCCCAGCCTCTGAAGTGACACTTAGTTTTCCTTTAAAAGATGAATTGAGAAAGATAAAGAATAAAAACAATATAGACATTTTGAAAATGCGACAATTCATGTCTTAAAGCATATCAAAGATTTGTGCATAAACTTTTTGAGCGTTCACCTGTACGATTTCCATTGACTAAAGCAATATCGTTTCTTAATCCTGCAGTTTTTCTTCAAACTGATTTGGTGATTGAGCGTTTGTCAGCATGTCTAGAAATATTGGTTTCTAAAATATGGATATCAGGATTAAAAGCTGACAACATTCATCAAGAGTTTCAAAAATTATTCAATGAGCCTTCAGTAGTAAACATGATGAAATCTTACAAAAGAAGTGATACTAGGCTTGACGATCATTGGATTAGTATACTGCATCTAAAACAAGTTTCTAATGATTTGACCTTTTTTATAAAATTGCTTTCCATTTTATCACATGGTAATTCATTTCTTGAAAGGGGATTTTCCATTAATGCAGAATGCATTATTGATAACCAAACAGAAGAAAGCCTTAAAAGCATTAAGACAAGTTTATGGGGCAATAAACAATGCTGGGGGAGTTGAAGCAATTGATATAACAAAGGCCATGATTCAGTCAGTAAAATGTGCACATTCCAGGTACATTGATACTATGCAAAGAAAGAAAGAAGCAGAAAGTAATAAAAAACAATTGGAAGACAGTCGAAAATGTGTTGCTTTAGAACTGAAAAGTTTAGAATGGAAGAAAAGCAAAATAATGGTAGATGCTCAAAAAGAAGCTGCACTAATTGAAGACAAAATAAGAAATCTCCAAAAATAATATTTTTTCTACATACTATATTCACTCACTATCACATAACTTGTATATTAACATTTTTGGTGTTAATTTATTTTACCACATTTATTATGACAAGTGTACATGATTTGTCTAATTTACCAAAGCAATTGATTTTTTTTATTTGTATATGTATGTCAAATATTATTTATTTGTCCCAATTTGTAACAAATTTTTAATTGAAGTGTAAATATTTTAATATTTACACTCCAATTAATATATTCCCAATTATAATATTATATTCTCTATGTTAAAACACAGAGAAAAGGTATATGTGTAAGCCTAGATTAACTGAATAGTTTATCGCGCTGTTTTTTATAAACCTGGAATTTATCTGGAAAACCTGGAAAAGTCAGGGAATTTCATATTCTCTGGAGAGTGGCAACCCTGTTCTAAAAATGTGTAATATTTGGTTAGGTTTGAACAAAAGAAATTAAAATATACATATTCAAGTACATATTTATGTGCCGCCAGGCAAGTTTATAGATTATAGGTCAGGTTGATTTTAGGTCAGATAAGTTTAATTTATATACTGAAAAACAAGTTCGTAAAATAATTCTATATTTTAACCTAAAGTCTATGGTCGAAGCATCCAGATAAAATTGTTCTGAAAACTAAAGTACTAACTAGCTATAAACAGTTCTAACTAGCTGTAAACAGAGTGTCATTTGTAGCACTTTGAAATCCTGTAAACAATATAAAGGAATCATAAAAATTCGAATAGCTTTATTGAACTTTACTGAAGTTTTATTTTACAAAATGTTATTCATTCAAAACCATTTTGGCTTCATCGGACTGGAGCTACCACCATTAAGGTATGAAAATGTTTCTTTTGTTGAGAACAAATTTATCATTGAATAAATGCTATTTTTACATCAGATGCAATTATAGTCTTGAGCAATTAGGTGTAGTAGCAATTACAATTATTGAATGAAACTGATTTGATATAAAGAATTTGGCTAAATCCGCCATTTTTTTTTTGTCGCCAAGACTGGCGCCAATGCGTACGGTGTTTGAAAAGTCCTAACGGACGCCATCTTGAACATTACGCGTAAGAAATATAAGCATATATAATTAAAAATGGATAAAAATGCCGATTTAACAATACTTAGAAAAAATACGAAATTTTATAAAAACGTTTGTTTGAAAAGTCCTAATGGACGCCATCTTGAACATTGCACGTAACAAATATAAACATATATAATTAAAAATGCCGATAATTAACAATACTTAGAAAAAACACGAAATTTTATAAAAATGTTTGTACTTTAACAAAATTTAAGAAAAATCAGAACTTAGAAAAACATTTGTACTTTAACAAAATTTAAGAAAAGATAGAACTTAGAAAAACGTTTGTACTTTAACTAAATTTAAGAAAAAACGATATTTAGAAAAACGTTTGTACTTTAACTAAATTTAAGAGAAAACGATACTTAGAAAAAAGTTTGTACTTTTAACTAAATTTAAGAAAAAACAATACTTAGAAAAAAGTTTGTACTTTAAAGAAATTTAAAAGAAACGATACTTTACGTGGACAACAAAATCAAAACACAGTACCTGGTTTAATGAAATCCAAAACTTTTCAAAGAAAAACACGTAAATATCCAAATTGCACAAATAATTGTTTCCACATTGCGGTCATAAAAAAATTCATTATTTCTATGTAAATTTTCTGCTTCTACATTATTTTATCTAATAACATGTGCTATCTTTAATTCCTGTATGATATTTACGTTTTTAACATACTCAGACACGTTTTTACACACACACCAACAACAAAACAGAAATAAAATGGCCGCAGCCGACTATATCAGAAAGCTAAAAGGGGTGGGGTTGCCAGAATTTCCAGAAACACACGTCACGGAACATTTCGCAAGCGCAAATCAGGCTCGCCACATCTGGCTCGCGAAAAACAGTTGAAAAATCCAAATTCTTTATATCAAATCTGTACCTATTGAATTTATATAAATTTAGAGTTTATTAAATTTAAAAAGGAGAATATTAAATTTTGATTTTTAGTATTTTCTCATTAGTCAATGAGGTTTGATGATTTTAAGGGATAAGATATATTTAAACGTTGAAAATATTTGTTAATTATTTGTTATATATTGATTACAAAAAAAATGTGATGTGGGCAACACATGACTTTCCTTATATAATGCAATGAATTTACTACTTTTACAGTTAAAAAAAATGTTATTCTTATAGTAGATACTTATATTCCTTCCAAGATATTGAATTTTCTTCAATTAGTCGTCAGTTTCATTGATTTAGCGTCATTTTTATCCATTTGGTGAGATTTTTGTTAATTTGGCACCACATAATTAAAAATGTCGCCAAGTTAGCGACATTCCGCCAAATTCGTCGCCCAAATATCGCCAAGCATTATGGACAAAGAAATAAGTTATTCTTATAGTCGATAAATGACTATTGGCGTTCAAATACAAAAGTATTACTAAAAGTATATTTTTTCATGAATGGAACGAGCTGGTTCCATGAGAATGATGTCACCAAATTTATTGCATGGTATTACATATGAAAAGTAAACATGTTTCTCAATAGGAAATATATATTTTTTATTTTATATGACTTTCTGATAATTTTTTTGAAAAATGTGCAATATCTCGAGAACGGTTCATGTTAGCGTTTTAAAATTTATGTCAATCGTTTTCTAATGAAAAATTACAAAAATGTCTATTTGCGTAACATTATTAGTGGTTTTGATTTTATGACGATTTTTTCAAAATTTCACTCGAAAATTTAGGGGGTTCTGAACATTCAATTGCGTATAAAAACAATGGGCTTCCAGTGTTTATGGATTGTGATTTTTGTACCAAATTTCGTTCGAATTGGTCCATTCGTTCGTCAGTTATTGTCTCCACAGACTCACTGACACACACACACTTTCACACACATCTGTCTGCGTAGTAGTCGGGTACAAACAAATACATACAAATTTCTGGGTTACCCTTCATATTTCGTTTTCCTCTTTTGTGAATTCTTCATGTCTTCTCCCCCCTCAAAAGATTATTGGGGGCCCCATCACTTGAGTGGTGTGCACCCTCCTTATGGGCAGCCGTGGTCAGATACACAGCCAATAGCTATTGCATGACCTGCATTGGGAGTAAATCCGCTATGCGAATTAAATATGTCCGTGTATCATTATTGCATGGAGCAGAGTTTTCATTATATTCATACCTGCCAACTTTTACGAATTTTTCGTAATTTTTACGAAAATTCTCTTATTTTACGATTTTACGCGCGTAATCGATTTCTTTATGATTTTTAATATTTTTTACTAATTACGCCTAAAAATCGCGCCAATTTGCCGATTTATCGCCAAATTTATATTTTTACACCAAAATGTCGCCAAGCATTTGGATTGCTTGTCACACGAGAACAAGCAATCTCGTGTGACAAGCAATCCAAATGAACGCAGCAATGAACGCAGACGTTCTCGTGTGACAAGCTCTATTTATTCTGGTACTTCCAGCACGCAGCGTTCAAGAAACGGACGGCAGACAATGCTCGTCTTTCTAACCCGGAAGTGTAGGCATAAAATCCCCCACAGAAAGGAATCAAAAATAAGTTGTAGATTTTTGTCTCCGTAATCACCGTGATGTATGTTATCATATATATCATTAATACATATGTTGTCATTGGACTCAAAGGGGAAACAGAAGAAAAAACTTCGCACAGCATTTGAAAATATTTGTTTTACTTTTACCCCTTTTTGTTGAGAGTCCAAAATTACCAGTTTGCATCCATTTTCTTCTTCTAATGATTTCATATCAGAACAATAGACCTAATTTATTTTTATAGTGCGAATAAAAATAAAGAATTATTTTACTAAACAAATTATATTTCGCTTAAATTTTAAGATGAGCAATTCAGTCTTTTCTTTTCAGGCTTTGCTGAGAGTACATAATTGCCTTTTTCCATCCATCTCCATCCCCTGATTATTACACATTAACTTTACTAAACTAGCTTATTTTTATATTTCAGTTGATTATAAAGGTCACCTTTTTAATTATTTTCATTTAAATAGTAATTTTTTTTTTTTCATCTCTGCAGCGGTTGCCGAGAGAACGCTATTATCCTTTTCCATCGATCTCCATCTCCCTATTGTTGCACATTAACTTGATTAAATTAACTTATTTTCATATTTTGGTTGATTATAAAGGCAAATTTTTTTTATTATTTTCACATAAATAGTACGATCGTGAAATTCAGTTTTTTTTCGCGGGCGTTTCCGAGATTACGCAATTATCCTTTTCCATCGATCTCCTTCTCCTTATTGTTGCACATTAACTGGACTAAAGTAGCTTATTTTCATAGTTTGGTTGATTATAAAAGTTAATTTTTTAATTATTTTCATATAAATAGTACGATCATGAAATTCAATCTTTTTCTATCTGAAGCCCTTTCTGCCACATTTTTATGAAAAGATATTTTTGAACAAAATAAACATTTTCTTTAAAATATACTGCCACCAATTTTTATTTATGTGTAGACACTAGACAATGCACATTTTAATAATACATGATAATTTTATGAATGTGTTTAAAAATATACTGCAGTTTAGGAACAAAAAATTTGTGTCTTCCCAATTGTAAAAAAAAATTTTTTTGTGAAATTAAGTTCATAAATCCTGACTATTGTAATGATTTAATTTCAACAAAACTGACAAAATAAAAGCATGAGTTATTATAGATAACAAAATCATAGTTTAGAATTAATATAAAGGAATGTGTTAAAATTAAATTTGCCCATGTATTTAAACAACCCTGTTCTTAAACGCAATTGTCAAACTTGCATTTTCTAAATATAATAGAATTATATCATTTTTCATCATTACATAACGAATTATATCATCATTACATAACGTAACTTTCTGTCAAAATATTTTGAGAGATGAAGGATACAATGTAAATGTACAAATGAACATGCATACAACTGTTTCCAAAGAGATCTCAAAACAGTTGTGTGTTTCACATATTTGTGCGTTATTTACATTGTGTCCTTTGAAAATCAGATTTATGTCGATTTGTTCTGTAAAACTCATTTTACGCGCTATTCTGATTTTTTTTCAAAAATCTTCTGATTTTTACTCCAAATAAGTTGGCAGCTATGATTATATTGTATATAACGCGTAGTGGTCAGGGCTGCCCATACAAATTCGTGGGTTCTCCTTCATATTTCATTTTCCTCTTTTGTGCATTTTTCATGTCTTCTCCTCCCGCAAAAATTGTTGGGGAGGCCAGGTCCCACCACTTGAGTGGTGTCCGATCCCCTCTAAGGTCAAATACACAGTCGATAGCTATTACACGCACGTAGTGGAGATACGCAGTGCACAGCAAGAAAGCATATTAAGAGAATTTTCAAAAAGCGACTAGGCTGGTAGCTAAAGGCAATTAGTAAACAATATAAGGAAAATAAGCTCTCCCATATTTCATTCAAGCGGGTTGAAATCACTGTGCTAATCTAACAACTTTTCTCCCCACCCTTTCTATCCTCGGGTTTTGACTGAATCAGCGGAATCAACGTAAACATCTTCCCGCAAATGGCGCAAAGAACCCTAGTCCAGAAATCTATATTTTTAAATATTTGTTTTAGAGCAAATATGCTTACAGGGTTTACATTTATAGAACTTTATAACTCAAATGCATATCAAACATGAAATAATTTAATAAGAATTTAAGTTGAAAAAGAAAACTGTTTTGGAAGTTTTCATCAGATGAAAGAAAGAATGTACGTGCTTAATATTCCCCTTTCCGTCATGTTTCTGTTAGTGGAGGAAAGAAGTGATATAGGGCTGTCAATCCTTTTATTGGCACTAGATCACCCTTTTCCTGTCTTTGAAGGAGGAAGGAGGGGGGGGGGGGGGGAGACACCTTCGAGAAGCTCTTTAATAGACGATCAAAATTTGCGTAAATGAATGCAGAGAAAGGGCTCTGAGACTTATCTGAGGTTATACAAGAACTGGTTGATTTTCGTTTGAGGACAGATATTGCTCTCTTAGCAAAAGGCTAAACAGGGGATCTGATCTGCTAACATAAGGGCAGGGAGAGCGCTCTTCTCGTACAAATGGCAAGGAGGGCGCTGTTCTGGTAACAAAAGGGCAGGCAGGGCGCTGCGCCCTTCCAAAAGTGCCTGGGGGAAACTCTGAGTAATATATATATATAAGCATATGTATATAAATATACGTATTTTGGGCATAGCAGTGGGAGTATTAAAAATATAAACGACGGATGTATTAAGTAAAATAACGTACCTCCCACCTGCTCGCTCGTTCATAAAAATCCTGGACACATGGAATGCATCCTTCCTAGTGAAAAACATTACATAGTCTTAATTTATATTAAAGTAAAATTGTAGGGGCTAGTTAAACTAAAAGTTATGCCCAGGGAGTTGACTAAAAAATATGCATATTCTGGCGATACGTACTGATGGTTCAGACACTATAGCCACCAGTAAAATCAAAATCGGTGAATTAGGAGGCGAGATAGAAAATTGGGGGGAGGGGGGGGGGAGTAACTAAAGTAGGAGTTACGTTCGGGGATTTGACACATTAAAGTCGCATATCCAGGTGACATGTACAAATGGTAGAGAGACTATAGCGACAAGCCGAACTAAAATTGCTCAATTAGGAGCAAATGTGTAAAATTGTGGGGACTAGTTAAACTAAAAGTTTTACCCAGGGGTTGACACAAAAATATGCTTATCCAAGTGAAATGTACAAATGTTGCTCAGACTATATAGTAGTCAGACCAGCAGAATCAAAATCACTCAATTAAGAATTGAAATGTAAAATTATGGGGACTAATTTAAACTAAAAGTTATGCCCAGGGGTTGACACAAAAAACGTATGTATATTACATCCATCAAATATGTATATCAAGTTAATACATACATGTGGGTCAGACTATAGCCACCATCTGAATCAAAATCGCTTTATTAGGAGTCGAGATGGATAAGTGTGTGTGTGGGGGTATTTGAAGTAAAAGTTACGCTCAGAGATTTATCATTATAAAGATGCTGATCCAGGTGACATGTGCTAATGGTGCTGAGACTATAGCTACTAGCAGAACCAAAATCGCTCAATTAGGAACAGCTATGTAAAATTGTGGTGGATAAAAGTTACTCCCAGGGGTTGACACAAGAAAAGTATGTATATTATATCTATCAAATATGTATATCAAGATGATACATACAGATGGTGCAGAGACTATAGCCACCAGTAAAATCAAAATCGCTCAATTAAGAGCTGAGATGGGAAATTGGAGGGGGGGGGGAGGGGTAACTGAAGTAAAAGTTAATTTCAGGGATTTCTCACAAAGATGCATATCCAGGTGATATGTATAAATGGTGCAGAGGCTATAGCCACTAGCAGAACCAAAATCTCTCAGTTTGGAAACGAGATGTAAAATTGAGGGAGCTAAGCTAAACGTTACGTCCAGTGGGTTGGCACAAAATATATATTCAGGTGACACGTACAGATGGTGCAGAGACTATAACCATCATTAGAATCAAACTCGCTGAATTAGAAGCCGAGATAAGAAATATGGGGGCTACCTCAATTTAAATATAAGCCTAGGGCCAATATTATAAGTCTATAGCTAATTTGGGGGCTACCAATATAGTCGCCAGCGGTCGGGCAAAAATTTCCAGAAAAAGGATCATGTTGAAGATAAAAGGATTAGTTTTGAAAAAGGAAAGTTTTCTGACAAATACTTAGAATTTCTTTAATTTTTAGGCATTTTTTAATGTTAAATAGCTGAAAAAGTAAGACACTAGGTAAGTCAACTCAAACTAAGTGTCCGAAATTGGCAATTTTGCTACTGTCTTTCAGGCTGAAGTCTTTGCCATCCTTATGTGTTGTAGAATCTGCTATGACAGGAAGTATAAGAATAGCCAGATTTTCATTTGTTCTGACAGTCAGGCTGCTCTTATGGCTCTGGGGAAGTTCACTGTGACGTCTTCCCTTGTTTGGGAATGTTATAATGCACTCTGTGAAATCGCTAGCAATAATAATGTCATTCTTTACTGGGTGCCTGGTCATTTGGGCATTCCTGGCAATGAATTGGCAGATGAACTTGCTAGGAAAGGCTCAAGTACTCCTTTTGTGGGTCCTGAGCCGGCCTTGGGAATTCCCAATGACCTTGTTAGAAGAATTGTCTATGACATCTTCAGGAAGCTTCAATGTAAGAACTGGCGTGACACTTAAAGGACAAAGGCAAGCGAAAATTCTCAACTGCAATTGCCCTAGTACACGTCAAAAGGAACTTTTCAGGCTCAGCAGAACCAGCATCAGGGCTGTTGGGCACTGCACCCTAAAGATACACCTTAATATTATGGGTGTCACCAAGGATTCGCTTTGCAGAGGCTGCAATCACAGCGATAAGAAACTGCAGCTCACATTCTATGTGAATGTGAGGCTTACTCTGCTCACAGATTCGAACACATTGGTCGTCAAGTGATTGAACCCTGGGAGCTGAACGACATTCCTGTCAAGTGCCTGCTTATTTTCGCATCGGCTACTGGTCTCTTTTCTTAGAGATCTTTTTTAACACTTTACAACAAAGTTGAAAAGTGTTTATGACTTTGTTCATTCTGTCTGTCTGTCTGTCCGTTAGCACGATAACTGCCGTAAAAATGACTTAATCAAAATGAAATTTTAGTATGTTGTTTGAACGGTCTGTAGAACCTATGGGAATATAAATGAATAATATTACCCAATTAGTTTTGGATTGAACCCGGGTCGAAAAAATGAAATACATTGAGCCCTATGGGACCTAATTTTTCAAACATTTTTTAAGCGGATTTAAAATTCACAAATTGCTTCGAAAATTTTAGGTGATATTCAAATTGTTCCATAAAATATATAAAAAAAATTCAGCGAAACATATTCAGTAGTTTTTTAAATAAAAATTAAAATAATAATTGCACCTCTTATATGAAACGATCACATGACCCACTTCAAAATGATATATGGCATCCATCTTGTTTCAAAATCATGATTTTAAGTTCTTTTTAATTCATATTGAGTGTTGTATCCGTCCTAAAACTACTTTATTTTTGCTTAAATTCTGTGCATCTACATACTGAAACAACGCAATGACAATATATTTGAGTAAGCTCATCTAAATTTGATTATTTCTACAACTAAGCCTATTTTTCACCTATGTAAAATGTAAACAGCAAAATATATAGAATGAGTTGTATTAGAATTCCTGTATTTTTTTAACACAAAATAATTTAGTCCATGGAGTCTGTATGGCTGATATGAATGAAATATTGATTTCATAAAGAGAAGGACGATTTTTTTCGATGAAGTTTCAAGCATGATAGAGTTTAATTTTTTGTAGCTCCATGGTCTTAAACAAAATGTTTAAATAAAATAAATTATTATAGTATTGTGATGAATGGGATAAAGTTATGAATGAAATCCTGTTTTTATAGAGAGATCCAGGCGTGTTATTTTTTTTATGACGTCATTTGAATTAATTTCAGTTGTTTTCGATGAAGTTTTCAAATATAATAAATTATCGTAGTATTATGATAATTCTAAAACTGTTACCGAGGAATGTATAACATTTTAGAGATGTTTAAACCAGACAATTTATATTTCAATGCCGTCATTTGAATGAAGTTCATTTTTTTCAATGAAGGTTTAAGTTTTCAAATATAATTAATGCAGTATTGTGATAAGTTTCAAAATATTACCGAGGAATGTATTGCATTTTAGACTTGTTTAAATAAACTTGCATTGAAGTTGGAAAGTGTTTCATAATCAATGCTATAAGCATGATTGATCTTTCTTGTTTTCTTTTGGGGTAGTACAATAGATCTCTGGTGGATGTGCTGGGCTCTTCTGGAGCCACCCACCTTCATTTCATTCATTCATTCAAGTGTCCGAAACAACACATTTATGAAAGTGTCACTAAAATAGCCTATATGTCACAGTATGCCAAAAATTGGAAACTTGTGACGTTCAAAGAATTAATTTGAAGTCAAACGTATTGAAATTCGTCACTAGCAGATCAACCAGAGCATAGAAATAAATCCCTTCCGGAAGAACAGAACAACAGACAAACTACATCAGAAATGACGAAATGCAAAACAACTTCAATAATTAAGACAGCTGGGTGGGTCAAGCGATCCCTCAAACTGAGTGTTCTAAACAGCATACTTTATTCACGATGGCCAGAAACCCCTAAAATATCATAAACACCCCCCTCTTCCCATCACCTCACACGTACACTTAATTCTCTCATTTGTTCAAATGTTTATTTAAACTTTATAACAAAGACGAGAATGAGAACAAACACATTCTTAAAAGTAGAAAATTGAAGTCAAATTAGCAAAAGTGAGCCAATTTGACAGTCCCTCTTCATGTTTTTCTACTCTTCTGTTTCTTTTTGGCTAGAGCTAGCTGCTCTCAGTCCCGCGACACAATCTACTAGTAAATCTGCAATGTCTGGTTTTTTTTCACGCCAAATTTCTAATATTGCTCCTATACCATTCTTTCACTCAGGAGATGCCGATGGCAGGGACACGGCTTTAAAAATATCCCTGTGTTTTCCCCTATCTGTTGAAAATTCTGTGCAATACAGCTTTCGTTGGTCGACTTTCTCCGAAGAAAGTTGTAGTGCTGCCATCTACAGGGTTCGTACGCCTCCTGGAAATCCTTGAAAACTCCTGGATTTAAGATTTTCCTTATAAGGGCCCTTGAAAACTCCTTATTTTATTCATTTTAGCGCTAAACTCCTTGAAAATCGGAAAATCGACATCGCGATCTTTTATCTCATAGTATGATTGATAGGTGGCGCCACCAAACTAATGATGATGCACAAATATTGATATTGGAAGTACCATAGATGCTAATCGTTACGGATTTTTAATAATTCTTATGGATTTCGGAACAAAATTACGGACTACGGAAAAGACCCGTAAAATTACGGAAAATATCTATTTTGTTCTTTTCATTCATCCTGTAATTATTGCACATTAAATTGACAAAACTTGCATTATTATTCATGTAAATATTTTAATTGTTTTGACACATTTAGTATGAATGCGCAATTCGGGGAATTCTGTAGTCCTGGGCGTCCACAAGTATCCTTTTCCATCCATCCCCATCCTCTAAATATTAGTCATTAGATGAACTGAGTTAGCTTAATTTCACATTTTGGTTAATTATAAAGAATAATTTTTCAATTATTTTCTTATAAATAGAGGGTTTGCATAATTCAGATAGTATCGCGTACATTGCCGAGCGTTGACTAGTATCTTTTTCCATCCTGTAATTATTACACATTAAATTAACAAAACTTGTTTATCTTTATGTCTTGGTTTATTATTCATGTTAATTTTATAATTATTTTGACATATTCAATACGATTACGCAATTCAGGGAGTCCTGTGAGTCCTCAAGTATCTTTTTCTATTTATCTCCATCCTCTATATATTAATCATTAGATTGACAAAATTAGCTTATTTTCACATTTTGGTTATTTATTAAGGTTAATTTTTTAGTTATTTTTGCATAAATAGTGCGATTGCACAATTCAATTTGCCCAGAGAAATTTAACACTATCTAGAAGAATTTAATATCATCTGCTGATGAAAGCAATATTATTTGTTCACCATAATAATGTTGTGTCAAAATGTATATTCTGTATTGTTAGAAAATATGGTGCTGATTTTAGGTTAAATTTAAGTGCAGACACATTACATTTTTTATTATTTAAAAAAATAAGGACCATGTTAAATGTTCTTTATTTTTTATGTTTTAGGAAGAAATTATTGAAGTCTGAGCTAGAGCTGGCTAAAAATAAATAAATAAACAACTACATTTAGCTTAAGCTAAGCATATTCTGTTTTCTATTTATTTTTTAGTTTAAGCTAAGTATTAAACTACAATTAAGGATTTTGAAATTTATTTTTTGTTTAGTAATGAAGACTAATATATATTCATATTTTGTTTGTTTAGTTATTTGAACATTTCATATAAAAATATATATAAAAAATTTAAAATGTTTGATCAAATATTTTTTTGATTATCATTGCAAACAAATTTTTTATCGCAAATTTAACCACTCTAGTCATTATTGAAAATTTCCTGCCTAGATTAGAAACTATAAGCAGCCATTATTCATATAAATATTGTGAAAATGCAAAGCAACAATATACAGCAATATAAATTATAAAGCAAATGTGAGCAGTGACATTGCTGAGGGAGGAATCCCCCTCCCTAAGCACCCCTTGAGTTTCAAAGAAATTATATATGCAAAAATGGAAAACAAAATATTTGATTACCAACCATGCCGACCAAGTTGATGCTGGATTCATTTAAAAAATTTTAAAAGACTTGGTTAAGAAGAAATTTGCTGATGAACCCTGTTTCATTACTGATATTTAATAAATTATGGAGTGTAAATTGGCAAACTTTTCCTTTATTTGTGCATTATAATGGAATTCAAGACAAATTTTGGTATGGCCGGAATGGTGTGGTTAGTATAAAACCAAGTGATGTGGCTGAAAGAGAAACATCTATAGAATCTTGGTTTTGCTTCTACATTTAATGTTTAGAAAAACTCGTGGAAAAATGCTCGAACCCTCCTGGAAATGGGTTCTTGCAAAAGAGTATGAACCCTGCATCTAGTGACATTTTTCATAACTTATTTTTAATAATTCTCGATTTTATTGAAACAAAAATTCAGATTTTTTCAATAGAAATTGTAATAAATCTGTATAACTAAAAAAATAATTTGGGGTGTTTACTCAATGGTGTCGCGCTTACCCGCGGCCCCCCCAATGGCCGCCACTGCACTTATTCAATTTTAAGTTGCATAATATATCTACACATTGCATAATATATATACAGATTTTTTCAATAGAAATTGTAATAAATCTGTATAACTAAAAAAATAATTTGGGGTGTTTACTCAATGGTGTCGCGCTTACCCGCGGCCCCCCCAATGGCCGCCACTGCACTTATTCAATTTTAAGTTGCATAATATATCTACGTAACTGTGTATTTAATGATGGGAACAGCTTGGATATAAAGAATTTTGCGAAATCCACCATTTTTTTTTGTAGCCAGGAATGGCGCCAAGGCATATGGTGTTTGAAAAGTCCTAACGGACACCATCTTGGGCATTGGGTGTAACAAATATAAACATATATAATTAAAAATGCATAAAAATACAAAATTTTATAAAAACAAATATAAACATACATAATGAAAAATGCATAAAAATGCCAATTTAATAATACTTAGAAAAAATACGAAATTTTATAAAACATATATAATTAAAAATGCATAAAAATTTCAATTTAACAATACTTAGAAAAAGTACGAAATTTTATAAAAAAACGTTTGTACTTACTAAATTTAAGAAAAAGCAATACTTAGAAAAAAGTTTACTTTGAAGAAATTAAAAAAAAAACGGTACTCAGAAAAAAAGTTTACGTTAAAGAAATTAAAAAAAAGGATACTTTGAAAAAAGTTTGTACTTTAAAGAAATTTAAAAGAAACAATACTTATACGTCTCGCATAGCAATAGCTATTTGTGCGACAACTACGTGGACAACATGAAAAGCATAAAATTTAATACAATCAAGAAATTAAACTTTAAATTACCCTCTGAAACAAAGCAGAAGCCATGCTTAAATCAAAATCAAAACACAGTACCTGTTTTAATGAAATCCAAAACTTTTCAAAGAAAATCACGTGTAAATATTCAAATTGCAGAAATAACTGTTTCCACATTGCGGTTATCAGAAAACGATCATTATTTCTATGTAAATTTTCTGCTTCTACATTATTTTATCTATTAACGTGCTATCTTTAATTTTTGTATGATATGTCCCTTTTTTAATACATTTTTACACACACATTACACACCCGTTACCTTACACCTTTCTGGTAGGTCGGACGGTCTGGGTTTCATCAACAACATCAACAACAACACACATTACACACCCGAACGCCCAATTTGCTGCTCAAGTCTTCGGACGAGCCGGTCGTTCTGGGTTTTCGACACACATTACACACACAGCAACAACAATTCCGGCCGTCCAAATAGCTGCTCTTAGTCCTCTGGACGAGTCGGACGGTCTGGGTCTTCAACACACAGCAACAACACAACAAAAATAAAATGGCCGAAGCTGAAGATATCAGAAAGCTAAAAGGGGTTGCCAGACAGACATTTTGCGCCACATTTGGCAATTTATCGCTCGCGAAAAAAAAAGCTGAGAAAACCAGATTCTTTATATCCAAGCTGTACTACCAATAGTGATTTATCTGCTATAAGAATAACTTATTTCTCCGTTTATAACGCTTGGCGAGATTTTGGTGGAATGTCACCAACTTGGCGACTTTTTTAAATGCTGCCAAATTAACAAAAATCTCACCAAATGGATAAAAATGACACTAAATCAATGAAAATGACGACTAATTGACGAACATTCAATATCTTGGAAAGAATATAAGTATGATCTACTATAAGAAAAACCTAATTTTTAACTGTAAAAGTAGTAAATTCATAGCATTATATAAGGAAAGTCATGTGTTGTCCACATCAGATTTTTTTAGATTTTGGTTAATAATTAAAGGATAATTTTTTATTGTTTTTCCGTAAATTGTGAGATTACACAATTTAATTTGTATTGTACACACCCTTGCTGTGCTGTAGATCTATTTTTTTCAGTTTAAAAACATTCTTATATAAAGCTTATAAATACATACAGCT
Source organism: Amaurobius ferox (assembly GCA_951213105.1). NCBI lineage: Eukaryota > Metazoa > Arthropoda > Arachnida > Araneae > Amaurobiidae > Amaurobius > Amaurobius ferox. The sequence goes on from OX578137.1 coordinate 101,612,463, forward strand.
TATGTGGTAGTAAAATATGAATCCTCTTAATATGCATTGTTTTTGTAATCTTCATGCTTGATTGCTTCTGTGGAAACCCCAGGTCGTCCGACTCATCCAGAGGACTTGAGTAACCATTTGGACGACCGGGAAGTTGATTGCTTCTGTGTAATTTTTGATTGAATAGAATTTTTTCATTTGAAAATTGTGTTTAGTTTTTGTTCCTGTCATAATATGAATGTCTTTATACTGAACTCAATTTCCCAATACTTTTTTAGTATGAGTGATCCGGCCAGCGGAAGAGCCCGGGGGCGAGCTCGTGGCAGAGCTCGCCAGACAGGAGAGCAGGCTAGAAGACCTGGAACTGAGCCTGAAAGAGGAGGTGCAGCAGCAGCACCGGTATGCTTTTTTACAATAAAATAAATGCATTGTTATTAAATATGCTGTTAAAGGGGTTGAAATATCTAAGGCAACTTGCCTATGGTGTCCATAAAAAAAAAAAAACTGTTTTAATTGGTATTTTCAGCAAACTTTTGATATTTCAGAGTCATGTCAATGGTTTGTCATTTAACATGGATGTTATATTAACACAGTCCCCCATAGATACATACGATAAGTACATTTGCTAACATTGCTATTGTGTGTGTGATACTGGGTGTCTAGGAAGGTCTGAATTGAGGTAACTCTCAAGAACAAAGACAAAGAGTTATCCTTATTTTTTAATGTAGCTGCATTATTCCTATGGCATTACACAAAAAAATTTTTGGTGGCTAATCCCCTTTTTATGGGGGCTATCTTGCTCTCTTATAGAGATAGAAAAAAAAAGATTTTACACCACCAAAGGGTACTAATGATGTCACAAACACAACTTGCATCACAGCTATTTTCCACTGCAGTGATAGAAATTTAAGTTTCATGATCATTGATAAATATCCCCATTTATGCATGATTGTCAAATTTTGTCCTATTACCATGTTAAGAAAATATATACAGGGATCGCATTCGTCCTAAAATTCCTAAAAGTTTGAAGCTTCCCTTGAATTCCTAAAATTAACCTAAAATTTTTAAATCATCCTAAAATTCTGTGATGTTTTTGCTGCGGCATCAAATTACTCTACTATCGCCCGAATACTTTCCATTCATACTGCAATCGATCTTAAAAAAGACTTCAAAAATTAAAACGTTGTTCAAAATAGCACTCATCTTTTACAAAGACGACAAAAGTGTCAATCACGACAAAATTGCTGATTCTCAATCCTCTCCGTCCGCGGGTGGTTTTAGTGAAATACGATCGCAAGACGAATGGCGACCCACATGATCATTTACAGACTGGAGTTTGGGGGAGATTCTTTTGTTTGTGGGAGTAGGAATCTCCAGCGCAAGCTAACAAACCTAGAAGCCTTTAACCTCTCAAAGAAATAAAATAGAAAAAGTCGGGTTCGATTGTTGAATAGTGTGCTACCTCATATTTACTAGATAAATCACGAAGTTTCTCTTTCTTTGCAAAGTTAAAATTTTGCTCAACTATTCTTTGTTGGGAATCAATTGTGTGCAAAAATTTTGAAGAATTTTAGGTCTAAATTCAATAATACAAATATAGTTAGTCGGATTATGATTCTCTTACGCCCCTCATTACGTAATATTTGATCAACATCATGTCAAAACAGGAGAATAGAGAAGAAATTTTTGTCTGCTGTTAGCAACCTCTCTAGGCATTGATGATATTAAAGGATATTTCTTCAAAAGGATGCATTACATAGGGGCCCGGACCACATAGAACCCATTATGAAGAAAAGCAATGGATAAAATAAAATACGGCATAGTAGGGAGGTCCCGCAATTGGATCGCCATGCTCCCCTTAAAAAATAAATTAAAAAGAATGAAAAAGAAATGTGAAGAATGTTAAATAAACACATTTCCGCTTCCAACAGATAAAACTTTTAAACAGTTTACATTTCTTTTTAAACTTAAAATTTTGTCAAATTATTCCATGTTCATACCTGCCAACTTTTACGCATTATGCGTAAAATTTACGCATTTTAACTGCTCTTTACGTTTTTACGCATATATTGCTATATTTTACGCATTTCCGCATTTATTTGAATTTTCTAACATTACTATGAAATTAATCTCCGAAATTCTCCGACATTTTTTGTTGGAAATTTATCAATTAACCAGACATGGTATAATTCTTCAGAAACGCAGATTTTCCTCATTTTTAGCACTGTTTTCTACCATTCCCGGGATCGTAGCAAATCCATAATAAAATACATGGTAATGCCAATCAATTTAACGGAGATTTACGGCCGCGTGTAATGTAAATGAAGATCTCGATCGTTTATTTTATGAAAGTAATAAATATACTTTTTCAAAGGTTGTCTAATTTAGCATAAATTGCTATTTTGTTCATTAATTTCGCATAAACACTGCGATTGCGCAATTCAGTTTGTTCTTATGAATCGCCAAGAGTACAAAAGTATCTTTTTCCATCCATCTCAATCTTCTAAATATTGCATTTTTGATTGACTAAACTAGCTTATTTTCATATTCTGCTTAATTATTAAGCTTAATTTCTTAATTATTTTCGCATAAACAGTGCGATTGCGCAATTCAGTTACATCGCGTGAATTGCCGAGAGTAAGTTAGTATATCTTTTTCCATCCATCTCCATCATTTAAATGTTGCATATTAGATCGACTAAACTAGCTTATTTTCATATTATGGCTAATTATTAAGGTTAATTTTTTAATTATATTTGCATAATACAAATTTTTGTATTTTGAAAAATGGGTATGAACTTTGTGAAGGGATATTTTCCAAAAAGTGGTTATTAAAGCAATGATTTAGGCAAATGAAAAAGAAACCATTTTGGCAGGAATATAATTCAGTGATATATATATATATATATATATTAAAGATCAATATTTGTTACTCTAGTGAAAAACCTGTGTTTTACCAAACATAAATATTTGTTTTCATTATAAAGTAATTTTCACCGAATTAAACCTTTATATATTTTTGTTTTATAATTTATTGTCCTGAAATTTCATATTCTACCAGTACTATGCCTGATATTTAACGCAGTATTCTTTTAATGCAGGTACTTGTACATAGTTAAATTCATTAGAAATGCCGTTTCCGCGTGTAGTTTAAAAAAAATCATTATAAATGTCATTCACCCAAAATTTTACACGTTCCAATTTTCCCAGGTTGGCAGGTATGCATGTTTAGTATGCATCTGGGATGAAAAATACCAAAGATTTGAACTCTATTTAAAAATATAGTTTTCTGGACTAGAGTTCTTTTGAGCCTCAGGAACTTGTGTATGTGTTTTTGTTGATTCTATCAAAACAGAGGATGATTGAAGGGGAATAGCTGTGTCTAGATTAACGTGCTGCAGTAGCTTTGATGAAATATAGGATAACTTATTTCCCTCATATTATTTAATTACTGCCTTCGGCGATCTGCCTGCCCTATTGTTTTTGAAAAAGTTTTTAAACTTGCAATACCTTTCTTGCAGTAGCTGTCGATTGTGCACCTCTGTGATGCAAGCCATAAATAACGGGGCAGTTCATAAAGTAACTGTCGATACACCTACGTTACGTGCGCAAGTCACGGCTAAGTGTGCAGTTTATGAAGTGTTGACCTTGTACCTCAGCTACGTGCACAAGTTATGGCTAACAATGTAGTTCATGAAGTAGCTGTCGATCGCATGTCTCCATTACGCGCTCAAGTCATGACTAATGTTTCAGTTCATGAAGTAGCTGTCTATCGCACACCTCAGCTATGCGCATAAATCGTGGCTAGCTGTGTATTTCATGGAATAGATGTCGATCGCACACCTTCCTTTCTCGTGCAAGTCATGGCTAACGGTACAGTTGATGAAGTAGCTGTCATTCACACACCTCAGCTACGCGGGTAAGTCACGGCTAATGGTACATTTAATGAAGTAGCTGTCTATCTCAGCTACGCGCGCAAATTACGGCTAACGATGTAGTTCATGAAGTACCTGTTGATCGCACGTTTCCGTTATGCGCTCAAGTCACAGTTTATTAAGTAGCTGTCTATTGTTGGAAAATTTAAAATTTGAAGAAGCAAAGTACGCACTGGCATAGAGTCAATAAGTGTTGGCTGGGTCATAAAAGTATGCAGATCCAGTTTCAAAGAAAAACATCGTTCACTTTATTTCGTGAGAAACATAACTAGGCAAGTTACACATTCCAGGTTTCCATGCCACAAAACATCAAAAGAATACTATGTACAAAAAGTTTGCAGTTGTAAATAACCAGACAGAAATTCCTTGAAGCATGGGTAGTAAGTAACTATACTACCTCTATGTTGGGTTATACTTTTGGATATTTAACAATTTTAGGAGTTTTGCTTTTTGTTTAAGCGTGTTCAGGGGTCTTATTTACATAGTCATTTTCTTTTAGTTATCCATTTTCCAATTGTTTAGGTTTTTGATATTCTTCTGTTCCAAATAGGTTCTTTTACATAGGTTTAGTGTTAAAAACGGCAAAAGTTCGTTCTTTTTAGGTTTTAGCAATTTAAATTGGCTAATTTGTGATTCCATTTATTGCCCTTTTTATTCACTTTAATTTGATTCCAAATTTATTGCTCTCGGTTAAAAATTCTTTAATTCATTGCAATTTTTCAGTTTTATTCTATTTTTAGCTTTTTAAATATTTCAGAATCATCCATATTTAAATTATTGCCGAATTCGTATATTTCCAAATCGTTTCACTTTATTTCCTTTTAATTTTCGTCTGCTTTAAAATTCCATTTCTCTTCTTTAAAATTTCGAGTTTTTAATTGGTTGACTGTAATATTAAAATCGTCTGTCATTAATTATTTTATCGTTCATTTTTGTTTACAATCTGTGGCAGCGATGTTTCGCAGTATATAAGCAAAATCGCGCGTTTTTTCGCACTCTTTGCCTTTTTGCTCTTTACTTCTCTTTTGCTCTTTTTCTCTTCTGTCTCTTCCTGTTGAATTAGAACCCAAGATGTAGTCTTATAGAGTGTTGTTTTCAGCGCTTCGGCGCGAGCCGTAGTTCGAATCCGGTGAGTGTTCTGAGGAACGAAAGTTTTTTTTATTCCCGGCCCATTAATTGTGCTCTGTTTATTTGTTATTCCTGCCGCCGAGTTTTAATCTAAACATTCAAGAGCTGTTGAAAATGTTGCGTCTGATGGCAGAGAATTGTTGTGTCTATAAAGACTGGATGTTTTGATTTCTTGTCTCTTCAGTCATTTAATTAGTAATCCACCCTGTTCCCAGCTGTTTGGGATGTCGGCCGAGGAGTCTTTACTGGCCAATTAAGAATTTTGTTCATCTTGTCAAGCAGAGTAGCTCTATCTATGATGGATGGAATGCACATTTCCGAAAATTTAAGACGGACATATGGTCTGTATTCTGTTCTGATGCCAAAAGTCAGCTACCACTGTTTGGAAGAAATCGCTTAATTCCATCGTTACTCAGCATCCTGTTTGGGAATATCCCCTTGGAAGGGAGATCCGGTTAAGGATTTTTCCTCTCTGGAGATGGACATAATCCTCCTTTGCTGTGTTCTGCGTTTCAAGAGGTGTTCCTTGGGATCTTTGGTGACTTTTTCCTGTGAAGTTCCCTCCTGCTGATCCTTGCAGTTCCTTGGAGCATTTGGTGAAACCTTTTCGAATTATATCTCTCAATAGTTAAAATATGTTTTTATTTCAATTGTTCTCAGTTTAGTTAATGAATAAGACCCCATCACACTTATATATTTTAAGTTACGAATCCTGTGGATTATTGTTAGGATGTTCTAAATTCCCTTTTGGCTAACTTATGTTCTTTTATCCCAAATTCATGTTTAGACAAATAATTGTATAATTTTATTATTGTTAACTTTAAAATTTAATATTCTAACGTTTTTTCTACCACTATACGACCGGCCATTCCATTTATTATTTAAGTTGTTTATTTGTTTTGTTTAGTTAATGAGATGTTTAAAATTTGTAAAATGTTTTGAAAATTCTTTAAAAATGAAGTTTAAATTTTAATAAACGTTAGATTTTGAAAACCTAAAATTCTGTGTTCTCTCTCTCTTTTACTTTAATGTTTTTATTTTTAAGGAAAGTGTCATTTTTAATACTTTACAGGATTAGTACATATTTGTACACTTAGGGTAACTGGTCAATAGGTCCTCTTTCAGTTTATTTAAGAATTCAGTTTATTTTCAGAGCATTTTCAGATTTATTTTAGATGAACTTTAGAAGTTTTAGAACTTTTGCAGCTTTCAGAGATAGTTTTTCAGTAGTCAGAATGATTTGAATGTTCTTTGGTATATCATAATGCTCTTTCTTTCCACCCCAACACTTGCGTGTATTTGCAGCCACCATTGAAGGTATCACACTTGGCAAAGGAAAACCAAAGGATAAGACATCTCTGCATCCGTCTCGACTAAAAACCGTCGTCAAACGATATCCCGCAGTGCTTCTGTCTAAAACATTTCTGTCTGCCTGCATCAGACCATCAGTGTCTATGTCTTACAAAGCCTTCTCCGCTCCGTTCTGGATCAGACTGGGTGTCTCTCTCCCTGCTTCAAGAAATCTCTGCCTTATATATCCGAGAATGGACTGTTCCAGAAACGCTCCCGGATATGCAAATCAGATGCGTACGCATTGAGAACTGATTTGCATGAAACCTCGTGTTGAAAAACATCACGGTTCACGCCGGTGGACGGAAAGAGTCATTCATATTAAATTTGCATAAACGCCCGTTCACGGGAACGTGAATCGCGATGTATTGATTTTTTCCAACAATCGGCCGCCTCATGCAAATCCTTAAGTTTCAATGCATATGCAAAAAGAAACTTACTCTGAGAAACCAAGGTATATCAATAAACACCAAGGCCCCCAGTATTCTATCAAACATATAATGAAGGAATAAATTTAGAGTATTATATCATTACTAAATTTAAAATAAAAAATGCATAAGTACTTATAGCATCTGAAAAACAGTTAAGTATTGTCGACAATATTGTAACAACATTTCACATCAAGTAGAAATTTATATACAACACAACTTCAATGCTTAAGTATTAGCATTCAAAAATTTAAATTTTAGTTTAAGTTTAATTATAAGTATCCAAAATTTAAGTATAAGCATATTATCATATTTAACAAGTCAACTTTAAAAGATTAAGATTTTGTATAAGCATAGAATTTAAGTTTACTTTAAATTTGAGTATAAACACTAATTTAAAAAAGCTTAAAAAAATTTTAGTCTATTAATACAATACAAGTATACATAATTAATACTATTAGACTGCATTGATATACCAAATATTTAAAAATATATGATGCAAGTAATCAGATAATAAAAATCCTTTATCAAAAACTTTCAACACATACTTTTTACTAAGTTGAAAACTACAAAATTTTATACACATAAGCTACTATTTAGCATTATGCGGGTAATGGAAAATGGATGTATATACAAAGGTGTAAAGTAAAAAAATTCAATATCACAAAAATTTATACTCAAGATATACTATCTTATATCAATGAGGTTTAAGATAAACAATAATGTATATATATGACCAAGATATACTATCTTATATCAATGAGGTTTAAGATAAACAATAATGTATATATATGACATCTTTATGAATTCCCAAGTTGTAAATTCAATTTAGTATTTAAAATTTTCTTTAGACTAAACATTTAATCTCAAAAAGTTTGATTTAGTTTTTTAAAAAAAAATTATTACAAAATTTAAGTATTATTTCCTTAGTCATTGGTTTAGTAAAGTGATCTGCTAAGTTATCTTTACTATTTACAAATTTAACATTAAATGATTCATTGACTATTAAATTTCTTAGGAAATGATATCTAACATCAATATGCTTAGTTCTATTGTTTTCAATTGGAGAGTTAGAAAAATTAATGGCTGCTTGGTTGTCGCTAAAAATAACACTGTTACTTTTATTAAAGTTTAACCCAAGTAAATGACAATCTTCAATTATGTTCTGTACGCATACCATTTCCTTAGCGGCTTCAGTTAGTGATACATATTCAGCTTCCATGGTTGATAAGCTGACACTTATGTTTAAAGGTACGCCAAGAAATAGGTACATTGTCAATAAAGAGTATCATGCCTCCAAGTGAAACACGGTCATCTCTGTTTGCAGCAAAGTCAGAATCTGAGTAGCAATTTAATTTTAACTCCCGAATGTTAGATAAATTTAACATATAATTTTTAGTCTTTTCAACATATCCTAAAAGTCTTAACAATGCATCCCAATGCTTAATTCCAGGGTTTTCTTGAAATTGAGATAATATATTGATGGCGTAACAAATATCAGGTCTAGTTCTACTAGATATAAAAGCCAAACACCCAATTAAGCTCCTGTAAGGAAAACTTTGCATTTGCTTTATTTCTTCACCTGTCTTTGGACAATCTATTTTACTTAGAATATTCCCTTTAGAAATGGGAAGTGAAGTAACTGGATATTTATATTGTTGAAACATTTGACATACTTTATCTATATACTGACTTTGATGTGTAAAAAATTTATTGTCACACTCTTTAAATTCCACGCCCAAAAGTTTTCTAATTTTTCCTAATACCTTGATATCAAATTCTATGCTAAGTAATGAAACAATGTGGTCTATGTCACTTTGATACTTTGAGAAGAGAATTATGTCATCTACATAAACTAGCATAAGAACTTTGCTATTGTAAATATAGGCACAATTACACCATTGAAGTTTTAAAAAATTTAATTCTTTTAATTTGGTGTCAAGTTCATTAAACCATTCTCTTCCACTTTGATGAAGACCAGAAATGGCTTTCTTCAACAAACAAACATAATCAGGCTGTTCCTGATTGACATAACCTTGAGGCTGTTTCATATATACTTTTTGACTCAATTTAGCATAGAGATAGGCAGATTTGATATCTAACTGGAAATGCATCCAGCCAAGCATGCATACGAAAATTGAGAAGAATGTTCTAATTAAGTTGAAGTTAACAACAGGGCTAAAAACTTCATCGTATGATTCTCCCCTTTTTCTGACCATACCCCTGGGCTACCAAACGAGCTTTAAATCTCTTAATTTTTCCATTCACGTCTTTCTTAATAGTGTAGACCCATCTATTGCCTATATGCTTTTGTGAGGTGAATGCAGGAACTAGTTCCCAGACACCCCTCTCTTGCATTATGGCCATTTCTTCATCCATAGCTTTACACCATTTTTCGGACTGGGAGGATTTAATAGCAGCGTTGTACCCTTTTGGTATATTTATTTCAATATTGCTTGCTTTTGGTCTGCCTTTGACCCTTTTAAGACCTTTATTTTCCCAAAAATTAAACAGTTGCTGATCAAATTGTATATTTCTTTTATCACAATATTTCTTAACATCATTGTGCGACCTCAGCCTTTTATTATCTCCTTGAGCGTAATAATACACATCAGTTCTACTCCCATCGGGTCTTGGAACCGTCTTTCGCTGCCAAGCAATATCCGAGCAAGGAGTCATACTGGAGTCAGCAGGAGAGTCCGTTTCCTCACTGGATTCAGACGGATCGTCACCAGTGTCTTCACTCTCTCCTGCCCCATGATCAGACTGCCCTCTCGGATATTCCCCGTCTGAGTATTCTGAAAGGTTATCTCTTGATATCCCTAAGGAGATATTTCTGGGATAAATTGGGTCTAGGATGCCTTCCACTACCTCACCCTCATCAAACCTCACATTGCAGGTCTCAATTGTTCGTTTGTCTCCTGACAAAAATATCCTATAGTCTTTAGTTTTAGTAGCATAACCTACCATCACCCCTTCTGTGGCTTTCATGTCTTAACTTCTTTCTGAGCTGACTGGGTTTGCCTACATATACTCTACAACCAAAGGTTCTAAGATGGCTGACTGAAGGTTTTCTACCACTGTAGAGTTCATGTGGAGTTTTAGTCTTAAATTTGTGACATATTCGATTTTTAGTGTATGTAAAACACAATATTGCTTCCGCCCAGAATCTGTCATGCATTTTGCTCTCGTTCAACATGGCTCTAACACAGTCAAATGCAGTTAAGTTAAATCGCTCCGATACTCCATTTTGCTGTGGGGTATATGTGTTAGTCCTTTCAGCCTTAATACCGATATCCCTCGGGTAATTTTTGAACTTATCATGGCAGAATTCCATTCCATTATCCGTCCGGATACATAGAATTTTAGTACCTAATTGCCTTTCCTCTCTGGCCTGAAACTCTTTAAAATGTGAAAACACTTCTGACTTCTGTTTCATAAGGTAAACAAAAACTTTTCTACTATAATCATCTGTTATAGTTAGGATATACTTATTTCCACCGTATGAGGCTGTGGGTAAAAGACCACACACATCCATGTGTAACAATTGCAATGGTTTAGTGGACCTTATCCTACCGGTGGGTTTATACGATACTCTCCTAGACTTAGCCAATTTACAAGATTTACAATTTAACTTTTTGTATTTAAGCCTAGGAAGTCCGTTTACGGCAGAAACTTTGCTGGTTTGGAGGAGATATTCAGCGTTTATGTGGCAATATCTTTTGTGCCAAAGACAGTTTGTACTGTTAAGTTCAGTTACTGAACTACTAGGTTTAGATATTAAAGTATCCACATTTTTATTCTGCTTAGTTTTTGTTTTGTCAGTTTTAAATTTAGTTTCTTTAAAATTAGGTGCTATTTTTATTTTATCTATTTTTCTGGAAGCACTAGGATCCCTATCCTTAGATTTCTTATCCTTTTTACGTTTCTTGTCTCCATCTCGATCCCTATCTTTAGATTGACGGTTTTCTATGTTATGTTGTTCCTGGGTACTATACTTAGGTTTTAAGAAATACAACCCATCCTTTCTTTTTGCATAAAAGAAGTGCCTTTGCACTCATTTGCACTAAAATTTTGTTCCTCAAGAACAGATGCAGCTAATAAATTTCTCCTAAGTTTAGGAGAATACATAACATTTTCCAATTTGATAAAACTTTGTTTATCCTTAAATTTGACATACATCTCCACCGTCGCGATAGCCTCAACTGGACTTTCGACATCCCCTACTGCTAGCGACATTGAAGTGCCTTTGCACTCATTAAATTTGGAAAATAACTTAATGTTATTACAGAAATGTCACGTAGCAGCAGTGTCTACTACCCAGCTGAGACTATCGTTAGGATCGATTACAGTATTAGCTTCAATATGTGGTGATCCAAGAAATTCCACAATACTAGATCCATTATTTTTAGGGCAATTAGCTTTAGTATGACCTAGTTTGTTACATTTAAAACACTTAATTTTACTTTTAGAAATATTTACATTATGACTAGAAGTATTTACATTAGACGCATTTTGAGATTTAAATTTAGACACTTTTAGGTACTTGCGTATTATCGCAACCATGACAAAACCTAATTGATGTATCGTCCAATAAAGGTCCCGATCGATTCCAAGGACAACATGCAACAAAGTGATCTGTATGAGGACCCACGTTCGAGCGGGCTCGAACTGGTTGGGGGACGTACGCACTGCTGGGACTGTGTCGTCAGACAGGCCGGCTTTGCCGGACCAAGTCACAGAACATACTAGACTCGCTTCTGGGACTCGCTTCTGGGTTTTTCTCAAGCAGTTCGACGTGGGTCCTCATACAGATCACTTGGCTGCATGTTGTCACGGTCCTTGCGCCTTGCGACGGTCCCAGAAGCGAGTCTAGTATGCTCTGTGACTTGGTCCGGCGAAGCCAGCCTGTCTGACGACACAGTCCCAGCGGTGCGTACTTCCCCCAACCAGTTCGAGCCCGCTCGAACGTGGGTCCTCATACAGATCACTTTGTTGCATGTTGTCCTTGGAATCGATCGGGACCTTTATTGGACGATACATCAATTACGTTTTGTCATGGTTGCGATAATACGTAAGTACCCACTTTTACTCTATTTACACATTTCTTAGAAGTAAGATATGCAGAATTTAGACTCACAGTTTTAGAGAAGTCACTTGCTTGTTGATGAAGCCGGCTCTCTTCAGCTGATAGCTCTGCTTGTATTTTGCTGAGCTTGAAGTCCGAGTCACTCCATCGATAAATTAATTGAACGATGCCTCGGTATTCTTCCGGAAGGTATCTGATAGCTTGGAATGAAACATATAGGTCCTCAATGGTGTGATTCGCATCTTTAAGCCTCGTCACGGCCTTCCGCAGTCTTGAGCAAAATATGTCAACAGGCTCGTCTTGCTCCGGCCGGATGTTGAAGAACTCATCTAGTAGGCGCACGAGATTAGCTCGGGAAGGTGCTTGAAAATGTTCTTTTAAAGTATTCCATACTTGACTAGGTTCGTCAGTGACGTTTATCAACTCCTTGTATTCAGAGGATAAGCTTTGGTAGATGGTAGCAAGCGCTCGGTCTTTCCGTCGATAAAAATCATCGTAGTCTCGGTGACTTGCGTCTTCTTCTATAGGCCTAACAGATCCGTCTACGTGTCCGAAACATCCTTCTCCCTTGAGGACGAATGAGATGTCGGTGCACCTGGTGACGTAGTTGTCTCACGTCAGCAACTCCGTTCTACTTGCCTCCATGGCCACTCGTAGATTTGAAGAAGCAGAAGTAAAAATCTTTTGTACACAGTTTACGTTTCGTTTTTGTTATTCACACATACTTCAAAATGGTGCCAGGCGTGGCCCCCATCTGAACACTGGAACAATGATTCTTTAGAATACTTGCACTTATGATTCTATTGGGCGTTAAACTGGCCCATAACCGTTTCTTGTTGGAAACGTTTAAAATTTGAAGAAGCAAAGTACGCACTGGCATAGAGTCAATAAGTGTTGGCTGGGTCATAAAAGTATGCAGATCCAGTTTCAAAGAAAAACATCGTTCATTTTATTTCGTGAGAAACATAACTAGGCAAGTTACACATTCCAGGTTTCCATGCCACAAAACATCAAAAGAATACTATGTACTAAAAGTTTGCAGTTGTAAATAACCAGACAGAAATTCCTTCACTTGGCAAAGGAAAACCAAAGGATAAGACATCTCTGCGTCCGTCTCGACTAAAAACCGTCGTCAAACGATATCCCGGAGTGCTTCTGTCTGCCTGCATCAGACCATCAGTGTCTATGTCTTACAAAGCCTTCTCCGCTCCGTTCTGGATCAGACTGGGTGTCTCTCTCCCTGCTTCAAGAAATCTCTGCCTTATATATCCGAGAATGGACTGTTCCGGAAACGCCCCCGGATATGCAAGTGAGATGCGTATGCATTGAGAACTGATTTGCATGAAACCTCATGTTGAAAAACGTCACGGTTCACGCTGGTGAACGGAAAGAGTCGTTCATACTAAATTTGCATAAATGCCTGTTCACGGTAACGTAAATCGCGATGTATTGATTTTTTCCAACATCTATCGCATACCTCAGCTACATGCATAAATTGTGGTTACCGGTGCAGTTCATGGAGTAGATGTCGATCGCACCCCTTCGTTATGCGTGCAAGTCATGGCTAACGGTGCAGTTGATATAGCAGTTGTCAATTGCACACCTTCTCTAACGGTACAGTTGATGAAGTAGTTATCTATCTCAGCTGCACGTGCAAGTTATGGCTAATGATATAGTTCATCAAGTGGCTGTTGATCGCACGTTTCCGTTACGCGCGCAAGTTATGACAAACGGTGCAGTTCATGAAGTAGCTGTCAATCGCACACCTCAGCTATGTGCGCAAGTTATGGCTAACGATGTTGCTGACGGAAATATGTATCATATCCATAAGTTATATATTGAAAATTAACGTATAATTAAATTTCTGAAGCTGGTGATAGAATAACTATGAGCCACGAAATTCTGGTTACACAACTTCGTTGAAATATTTAAAACAGAGTGTTGCAGCTATAACAAACGTTAGATAGTAGTTGTAGGAATACAAGTAGCAGTAGAAGTGTTAAATGAGAACAGTTCCAGTTTAATTCAAAATCACTTTTATTGAAGAGTGAATCCATTGTATTTGCTTACAATATATATCATGAGAACAGGTAAGCAAAAACCAAAGCATACTATTTACAAAACATGAGCACTACAGCTCATATGAAGGTTTTTTCAGTGTAAGTTCCATGCCTAGACACGTTTCTGGTTTAAGTATTATTTACACAAGTAAGTGGAATAAAAGCATTTCACACTTACGTGACCACGTGCACTTTCCGACGTCACCACTAGCTGGGCACACGCTATGGCTAAAACTTTAAACTTTCCGGATCAGCACTATAAAGTCCACAACACGGGAAACATGGTCTCCTTAACTGAGAACCAACAAAACTACTAAGTTTAGTTTAAATATCCGCGTTCACCGATAAACACTTTATCGTAACTTTTCGACAACATCGAAACATGACTTTACGAAGATCCGTCTGCCCGATCTAGATCCTTCTAGATCCTTCCATCGATCAGTATATCGATCGAATGATTAACCGGTCTAATGACCAAAGCGATCTCATGACAAAGCGATCTCATTTAAAACCAGAAAAGTGTCTAGCCTTTATATCCGAAGATGGGTGCGTTCCGGAACATAACCGTTGCCGGCAACGCCCTCTGGATATACAAAACAGGATGCGTGAGCGGCGAGAAAGGTGATTTGCATGATAAGCCAAGTTTTGTCCACATCGCGATTCGTTCACGAGAACGGAATAATCATTTTAATAATGACGTCACGCTCCTGCGAAACGAGAATCGCGACGTAAACAAAACCAAGTTTCTAACAATCGGCCCCCTCATGCAAAAACACCAACTCTCGGCGCCCATGCTTTCATCCGACAAAAGGTTATTCTAAGAATCAAAGTTCTTAGTATCCTAAAAACATAATGTATGCATACACAAAATTTTATACATTAAAGAAATTTATAACACTTATAACATTTAGAAAGTGAATAGCCTTTTCTCAAAATGGCAACAATCAAATGAGTACACTTATCTATTATGCAGATCATAAGCATTCTTTAAATTACATGTTTAAGGATAACATAGTCAAAGAAAACAGTATAAGCATACTATTGCCCTTTCTTAAGTACTAGCTCATACTGAAGAAAGCTATTTCTTTACTATTTTGAAAATTTATAAACAAACATTAAGTTTAAAATTTAAAAGTCTAAAGATATCAAAAAAAAATTTTAAGCTCTAGAAAAATTTTAGGTATAGTTATCAATTTTAATATTTAAGATTAAAAATTTAAATCTAAATATCAAAATCAAGTTGTAGAAAATTTAGTGTATAACTATGAAATTTAACATTTAAGATTAAAAATTTAAGTCTAAACATCAAATTCAAGTTTGTAGAAAATTTAATGTATAACTATGAAATTTAACATTTAAGATTAAAAATTTAAGTCTAAACATCAAATTCAAGTTTGTAGAAAATTTAATGTATAACTATGAAATTTAACATTTAAGATTAAAAATTTAAGTCTAAACATCAAATTCAAGTTTGTAGAAGATTTAATGTATAACTATGAAATTTAACATTTAAGATTAAAAAAATTTAAGTCTAAACATCAAATTCAAGTTTGTAGAAAATTTAATGTATAATTATGAAATTTAACATTTAAGATTAAAAATTTAAGTTTTATTATCTTAGCCCATGACTAGTATACACACTAAATACCCAATACAATGGCAATGATAATAAAAGATACAGAAGGTAAATATACATATGAGATAAACACAGATTAAAAATTTTATGTTTCATGTGAATTATATCAATAATGTACATTCAGACACATATTTATTTACATAAGCGAAAATGCATTATGCGTGTAGTAAAAATGGATATATATTTTTTTTCAAGTGTAATGTGAGAAAAGTAACAGTTCATTGTTACATAACAATATATACTCAAGATACATTTCATTTGTATCAATGAGAGAGGAATAAATTATAAAATACCCTAACCATTTATACTTTGAAAATATGAAAAAAAAATTTAAAGTAAAATTTTTATTTGAACAGTTAAATTTTATATTTTAAAGATATCATTACTAAATTTTAAAACTCTATCTTTAGTCATTGGCTTCGTGAAGTAATCTGCTACGTTATCTTTAGTATTAACAAAGTTAATTTTAAAAGACTCGTTTACAACTAAGTTCCTTAAATTCCACACCCAAAAGTCTTTTGACTTTTCCCAATTCTTTGATATCAAATTCTTTACTCAAAAGTGAAACTGTATGGTCTATATCATTTTGTTGTTTAGCAAACAAAATTATGTCGTCTACGTAAATCAGCATTAATACTTTATTCTGATATGTATAAGCACAGTTGCACCATTTAAATTTTAAAAAGTTTAATTTTTTCAAAGTGGTGTCAAGCTCTGTATACCATTCCCTTCCACTTTGGTGAAGGCCATATATTGCTTTCTTAAGCAAACAAACATATTGAGGCTGATTTGGATCGACATATCCATGTGGTTGTTTCAAGAAAATTTTATCATTCAACTTGGCATAAAGATATGCGGACTTAATGTCCAGTTGAAAATGTTTCCATTTAAGCATGCAAACGAATATGGAGAAGAAAGCTCTGATTAAACTAAAATTAATCACAGGGCTAAACACTTCATCATATGAGTCCCCTTTTATCTGGGTATATCCTTGAGCTACTAGGCGAGCTTTGAATCGTTTCACATTTCCCCTTTCATCCTTCTTAATGGTATAAACCCATCTACTTCCTATAATTTTTTGTTGTGAGATGGGTGCAGGCACTAAGTCCCAGACACCCCTCTCTTGCATTGTAGCTATTTCATCATCCATGGCTTCTTGCCATTTATCGGACTGGGGAGATTCTATTGCCGATTTATAGCTCTTGGGTATCAAGATCTCAACATTGCTTGCTTCTGGTTTCCTTTTGATATCACTTACCCCCTTTTTCTCTCTAAAATTAAACATTTGCTGATCATAATGAATGTTAGCTTTTCCACAAAACTTTCTGACATCATTATGAGATCTCAGCCTTTTATTGTCACCTTTTACTGAGTAGTAAATATCCGTCCTACTCCCATCAGGCCTAGGTACTGCTTTCCGTATCCAGTCAATATCTGAGCAGGGTGTCAGACCAGAATCAGCAGGAGAGTCCTCATGCCCACTAGATTTACTGGTGTCACGGCTCTCACCTGCTTCTTTCTCTGACACTCCTCCTAAGCATTCTGATTCCGAGTCAATCGACTGAGTAACGTTCGATTTCCTCAAGGTGATTCCTTTAGGGTAATTAGGGCCCAGGACGCCTTCCGCTGCCACTCCTTCCTCAAACCTTACATTAGAAGTTTCCTCAACTTTCTTTTTACCCGCTATATAAATCCTATAGCCTTTGGTGCTTTCGGCATATCCGACCATTATTCCTATTTGGGCTCTCATATCCAACTTATTTCTA
Source organism: Amaurobius ferox (assembly GCA_951213105.1). Taxonomy (NCBI): domain Eukaryota; kingdom Metazoa; phylum Arthropoda; class Arachnida; order Araneae; family Amaurobiidae; genus Amaurobius; species Amaurobius ferox. The sequence goes on from OX578137.1 coordinate 101,629,833, forward strand.
ATTTGTTTGGCTGTGCCCACATAGGCTTTGCACCCGAAAACTTTGAGGTGAGCAAGGGCTGGCTTCCTTCCATAATATAACTCGTGGAGTTTTGGTTTTGAACTTATGACATATTCTGTTCTTGGTGTGTGTAAAACACAAAATTGCTTCTGCCCACATTCTGTTATCAACCTTGCTTTGATCAAGCATAGCTTTCACACAATCTAGTGCAGTCAGATTAAATCTTTCAGAAACCCCGTTCTGTTCGGGTGTATATACATTTGACCTTTGATTTAATCCCCAATTTATTTAAGTATGCCTTGAACTGGTTGTGACAGAACTCCATACCATTGTCCGTACGGATACACAAAATCTTTTTGCCTAGCTGCCTTTCTTCCTTAGCTTGGAATTCTTTAAATATCTTAAACACCTCTGATTTTTGTTTCATTATATAAACAAACACTTTCCGGCTGAAGTCGTCAGTGATTGTCAAAAAGTATCTGTTTCCGCCCATTGAAGCTGTAGGTAAGGGACCACACACATCCATATGGAGTAATTGTAAAGGTTTAGTGGACCTTATCCTACCAATTGGCTTAAAAGAAATTCTCTTAGACTTTGCTAACTTACAGTGTGTACAGTTAATTTTTGCATATTTTAGTCTAGGGAGTCCATTAGCCGCGGAAACTTTACTTGTCTGATATAAATAATCAGAGTTAATGTGGCAATATCTCCTATGCCAGAGTTCCGTTTTATTCAAAACTTCAGAAACCGCACAACTTGGTTTCTCATTAACCTTTTCCTTTGACCTCGACTTCACCTCAGAGTTACGTTTACTTTTATTTATTCTAGGCAAATTTTTCATTTTGTCAATACTGTTTTTCTTATTTAGGGGTTTTCTATCTTTCTTAAAATTTTTATCCCTACCCTGATCCTTTCCTTTAGTTTTACGGTCTTCAATATTGTTATTTGCAGTCTGAACTTCGTATTGAGGTTTTAAAAAATATAACCCTTCTTTTCGCTTAGCATAGAAGAATTTTTCTCCCTTTGGAGTGTAAAACCACAATACCCCATTAGCCCCTTTAAAAGTATACCCCTGTTCCTCAAGAACAGATGCGGCTAATAAGTTTCATCTTAACTTAGGCGAAAACATTACATCAGACAAAACAATATTACTTCTTATGTTCTGAAACTGAACATACATTTTGACCGTACCGATAGCCTCAACTGGGCTCTCAATATCACCCACTGCTAGCGACATAGATGCACCTTTGCTTTCCTTAAATTTTGAGAATAAATTAATATATTGCAAAAGTGCCGCGTAGCAGCGGTGTCAATTACCCAGCTGAGTCTATCGCTAGGATCCTGCACAGTATTAGCTTCAACTCTAGCAGATGAATACAATTCAATTATATTTGAGCTAGACTTAAGAATAGGGCAATTATTCTTTAAATGACCAGCCTTCTTACAAAAATAACATGGTCCTATGACCCTTTTAACTGGTTTAACACTTTTAAACACTTTGTTATTTTTACATTTTACATTTACATTACTCTGAGACAAGAATACAGATGAATTTTGACTTACATTGTTTCTATCACTACGGAGTTGCCGGATACGTCCTTCTTCTGCAGACAATTCATGTTGGATTTTCTCCAAAGTGAAATCTTTGTCCTCCCAACGATATATTAGTTGAACTATTCCCTGGAAGTCATCAGAGAGGTATCTTATGGCCTGGAATGCCACATAGACGCTTTCCACCGGATGCTTGACGTCCTTCAATTTGGTGACCGCCTTCTTCAAACGCGTACAGAAGATATCCACCGGTTCATCTGGCTCCGGACGTAGGCTGAAGAACTCATCCAGTAAACGCACCAGGTTGGCGCGAGTCGGCACGTCGAAGTGCGTTTTTAACTTATCCCACTCATCTGCCGGATCGTCGTTAATGTCAATTAACTCTTGGTAATCAGATGAAACATTCTGGAACAGGATCGCTAACGCGCGGTCCTTTCTGCGCATGTGATCTTCATAATCACGGCGTGACGTTTTTTCATCCACCGGTAACGCTGTTCGGTCTACAAATCCGAAACAGCCCTCTCCTTTTAGAGCGAATGAAACTTCATTCCTCCAAGTGACGTAATTGTCTCTAGTTAATGCAGTAATTTTATTTGCCTCCATGGCAAGGTGGCCTTTTGGAACTGAGCTGAACAGACCTTTTGTTTACGCTTTCGTCGACATGCAAATGGCGCCGTCCGCGGCCCCCGTCGACAGGATTCGTTGGAACACTAACACTTCTAAATTTTTAACGTTGTTATGGGGACACTTTAAAAACACTTTATCGTAACTTTTCGACAACATCGAAACATGACTTTATGAAGATCCGTCTGCCCGATCTAGATCCTTCTAGATCCTTCCATCGATCAGTATATCGATCGAATGATTAACCGGTCTAATGACCAAAGCGATCTCATGACAAAGCGATCTCATTTAAAACCAGAAAAGTGTCTAGCCTTTATATCCGAAGATGGGTGCGTTCCGGAACATAACCGTTGCCTGCAACGCCCTCTGGATATGCAAAACAGGATGCGTGAGCGGCGAGAAAGGTGATTTGCATGATAAGCCAAGTTTTGTCCACATCGCGATTCGTTCACGAGAACGGAATAATCATTTTAATAATGACGTCACGCTCCCGCGAAACGAGAATCGCGACATAAACAAAACCAAGTTTCTAACAGTTGCAACCTGCGCAGTTCACAGCTAATGATGCAGTTTATGAAGTTGCTGTCGATCACACACTTCAGCTACACGAGGAAGTTACGACTAACTCATTAAGTAGCTGTCAATCGCGTTTCCGACCGCAATGCGGGCACACTGGTAATGATACAGCTGCTGAATATAAAATGAATCGTCTTTTATTAGCGGGTGCATGCAATCCATGTACAATATATGTAATAACAACAATTCCACTGCATGTAATAACGATATACACGCTGCGCGGGCGCATGCAATCTCCATAGATTTGAAATAGCTGTCAATCGCATTCCAGCCCACTACTAGGGTTCAAGGCTAACAGATAAACACTTTTACCAAAATAAATTGGCTTTTATTAGCATTATTTGCTTTAAGCCCGCCGCTGCGTGGGTGCATGCAATCCTTGTACGTTACATGCAATAACTACTAACTTACCAGCTAGATTTTTGCTCTTATGGCCGTATTTTATTTTACAATTCTTCAAAAATTTTAAATGTGATTTTGAGGTTTTTGGATTCTTTTTTGTTAATTATATTAAGATTTTCTTTTTCTGTTTATATAAAGTTGTTTGAAAACTAAACTAACATTTTTCTAACATACATATATATATAGTGTCTAACATACATATATATATAGTGTCTAACATACATATATATATATATTCTAACATACTTTCTAACATACATATATTATATATATAGTGTGTATGTATATTTTTACACAAAAAATACCTGTGATAAAGTGGCCACTGGATACTGAGTGATAATTTGAATTTTCAAGTCTACAGAGCATTAAAATGAAAATTAAAATAGGAAAAATATTCCAAAAGATTACCTTTTTCTTTCAATGATGTTTGTTTTTTGTATCAATTCTCCTTTAATTAATGAAAAGAACGGTAATTAAACAGTACTAATAATAGAAATAATAAAAATTAGCTCCTAAAATTTTGAAAAAAATTCCTTAAATTGCTACCTAAAATTTTTAGAAAATCTGCTATGATCCCTGTATATAATATTTTGAAGTTTTGCTTTAATTAAAAAAAATTCAATCTTGTTCTAGATTTTTTGCTAACAAAGCCGAATATAAAGTTTCCTGAAATGTCTCATTCTGCTGCACTCCTATTTATTTCTAATAGAATGCCATTCGTTGCAAAATGATTTTATCTGTAAATTTAGCTTGTTAAAATGTTGCTGTATTCCATTAAAAATAACTATAAATTTCATTAAATTAATTTCAGAGATTGTTTTCTTCATCCTTTGTTGAAATTTTAGAATTTTTTGTGTCCTTTTGTCATAATCAGTAATTACTTCTTGAAATTTGCCCAATTAAAATGTATTTTCATTCATTTATTTTTTAATTAAATGCATTTTCAAAGCATCAAACATTAAATAGAAGCAGTTGGAGGAAATTGAGGTGCTTGCTCCCATTAACTTTAGAATATACAGAGCCTGTGCTCCCATTATCTGTAGAATATACAGAGCCTGTGCTCCCATTATCTGTAGAATATACAGAGCCTGTATTACTTTGGTCACGTGCCGTCTGCCTGAAGGCATACAAAGGTAATCTATTCCAAAGATTAGCCTCGCGTTTTTTCTTCTAAAGACTATTGAAAAGCTTATTGACAGGTATATTAGCAAAGTGATTCTGGCCTCTGTGCCGTTGCCTCAACATGCGTATCAACCGGGTAAATCTCTACGGATACTGCCCTTTATAGTCTCTCCTTTATACTGAAGATAAAATTAAATGCTAAGGAAATTACTCTTGCCACTTTTCTTGACATTGAAGGTGCTTTTGATAAAGTGCCCATTGACACCATCCTACATGCTCTTGATTGGAAAGGTGTGGATATTCCGATCTTTTGTTGGATCAAGAATTTGTTATCTCATAGGTACATCTGTGCATCCTTGGTGATAATATGACGGTGCATGCTTTGGCAGGCTGTTCACAGAGATGTGTTCTCTCGCCAATTCTTTGGTGTTTAGTTGTTGACAAAGATAGAAAAATTAAAAAAATTCTACATGCCCTTCGGGCATCTTATCCAAATATATAGATGCCCAAGATAAAATTTTACATGCCCAACATTTTCCTAATGACATTTTTCATTGTTGATAGCTCTGGTGTCCATGAAAGTAAATACATTAGATATCATATATGTAGCCTATAATTAAATGTCAAAATTAGAAAATTAGTTACTTTTAATGAAGTAAATATATCAAAAATGGGAATTGAATACTATTTATGCTAAAATAATTTTGAAAATAACCATTTAGCGATTTATGCTGAATTAGACTAGACAACTTTTGAAGAAGCATATTTATTATTTCCTTAAAAAAGCGATCGCATTCTTAATTTACATTACATGCGACTGTAAATCCCCGTCATCATGATTGACATTACCGTGCATGTGGCCGTAAATTTACATTGGCTTAGACAGAAGGGAATTTTTTGTAGGAAACTGCAAATTTTGTATGTAGTATGAGGATGTTTCAGATAGAAACTACAGAGATTCTATAGTGATCTGCATCTCTGCTTATCAACACTTGTTCACATCCACAAATCCAGAGTTCCCCAGGCCACATATCCCCAGGCACTTTTGGAAGGGCCCAGCGCCCTGCCTGCCCTTTTGTTACCAGAACAGCGCCCTCCTTGCCCTTTGTACGAGAAGAACACCCTCCCTGCCCTTATGTTAGCAGATCAGATCCCCTGCTTAGCCTTTTGCTAAGAGAGTCTTGGTAATCTGTCCTCAAATGAAAATCAAAAAGTTCTTGTATGACCTCAGATAAGTCTCAGAGCCCTTTCTCTGCGTTCATGACCGCAAATTTTGATCGTGTCTCCCCCCCCCCCCCCCCCCCGGGACGGAAGGGGAATATTAAGCACGTACATTCCTTCTTCCATCTGATGAAAACTTTCAAAACAGGGTCATTCCATATGGGGACACCCGATGAGTGTTGCTCTATAGTCACAGATTTTTTTAAAATTTTTACCATGGATACACTTGGTAATAAAACCTCCAAATCTGAATTTGTAATGTATATATCCTAATAATGGCTCAGATACAGGCATTTGAAAAATGGTCATTTTTGCAAAATGGCGGCCATCTTGGATTTTGCACTAATGTTTAGAAATGTAATAGCTTGAGAACTAATGTCTCAAATTAAATAATTCTGCTACCAATTTAAAGCTATTTATATCAGGAATATAGGTGCTATATCAAAACAGTGAAAATATGTATTTTAATATTGTTATTACATGAAAATTGCAAAAATCTCCTCTGGATTGATAGGTAACTTTAATGGGCTATAAAAAAAATGGCCCCTAATATTTTTTTCTGAAACTTTGTACAAATACTAACTAATGTGTGCGCTTTAGGTACAAAAAAAATTAGAAAGGTAATATTTCTTATTACAGAGAAAAATAGCTTTTAAAAAATATACATTTAGTTAACACTTGACATGCAATGCTTTAATCATTTAATATATATATATATTTTTTAAAAGCAAATATTGAGCAAAAACACAGGAATTTTTTACACACTAACTAGTATGTGTGCTTGAAGTTAAAAAAATAGGATGGTAATATTTAATTTAATAACTAAAAAATTTGCTGTTATATGTATAGGAAATCAATGTAAAAATCTCTGGGATGATGAAAAATTCTAATAAAAATCTTCGTAAAACCATACGGTTATCACTCTTATTTTTATTTTCTTAGTTCAAATTATAAAATGGGCATTTTCTATATTCAGTAAAGCTGTAGATACCCATTTTTTCCTAGTGGCCACTTGCACCTAAACCAATTTCATCTAAGAGGCAGTACAATAACCTTTGGCCTATTTATAAATGACAACTATCGCATAAAGCTGAAGCTTTTCAGCATACATATAGTTAATTTCACAAATAATTTGTAATTAGATAATATAAAGCACTCATTTTCATGAACAGCACTAAAATTTAAAAAAAAATTAAACGCAGAACAGCATGTCTATCACCAAAAAATATCCTTAAAAATATCACCCTGCCAGCTCCAAGGGAAACACTGGGTGATATCCCTATCTAGTTGAAATAAGTACCTAAACATAAACAAACAAGCTGTTGAAAAAGGAATTGATCCTATAGCACCAATATTGTTTCTGGAACATGTAAAAACACCTGCTTCTGGGTCACATGAGACATCAGCTGCCTATAGCCTCAGAATTTTCAACTCTAATACTCTCACAGTTCTGTTATATAAGTAATAGCAATTAACATATATTAGTTGTCAAAGTTCCTAAAAGGATTACTTGACCTGCATCATCTGTTTTCTCTTAGGTTGAGTTCAAAATACAATGTTATATTACATTTCTGGGTGACTTATTCTTTTCAGAGCTCATTTTTGTTCAAGCGTTCAGAGCTGAGTATGTTCAACAAATAAATCAGTGAATTATGCGTCTATGATTGTTTCTTATATTATCTTCCATGATTAGTTCTTGTCTTATTCTTTAAAAATTGAATGTTTTGTATGCAAGAAAATCAATGTGTCATTAAATACTGAGTTTATTTCTGTACTTGTGTCCTGAGTGGTAGTGTAGTATTTGCAAGATTCACAAGGATGAATATCTGAAATGGTACAGTTTAAGACAGAAAACTTGTGATTCAGTTAATAAACACCTCATCAAAATCAGAGCTGCACCTAATACCAATTTCTCTCAGACTGTCAATGATAAATCAGGAATTACTCATTCCAGGAAAAAAACTCTGCACTTCTTGTTATTCTTCCTTGCATTCATCAATTAGTGAGTCAGAGGTTCATACTGCTGACATGGAGATGACCAATGATACAGATTATAGTGAAGTCAGAATAATAATGGAACAATTGAATAAAAGCTGTGAACTTTTGGATTTATCGCCAATAAAGGTCAATAGATTTAGCTCTAAGAGGAAACTCAGTTATATGCAAGTTAAATTAAGTAGCCATGTTGCTACTAAAACTGATACAGTATTGGGTATTGAAAGTATTAATAAGCCACAAAATTCAAGACATTTACTCAAATTGCACGTCTATGATGGAAAAATTATTGAATAAGTTTTCTTTAGATGCATCATTTAAAGAAAAGTTGCAAATTTTAAAATTAGTCCAAAATTCATGGATAGTCCAACAAAGGCTTGTTATATTACTACAGAGAATTTAGTAAAAAAAAAGCAAGAAAAATAAAAGAAACAGAAGGGATGTTATCAATGGCTAGTGAAATATGTGTTAAATTAAATTCTGATACTATAAAAAAATTACTAGTTTTTATTAAAGCAGTCGTGTATCCAGGAAAATTTTGTACACTACATTCAACAGAATATGTAATTGTTGGAAGCAAAGTTATTAATTCTATATGTGTTTGTATCATTAAAATATTAAACCCATGCTTCATGCCATCCATAGTGACTATACTACATCATTATTAAAAGAAACAAGTTTATTAAACTGAATAAGAAAAGTATGGTACACAGGTGGGAAAACTGTCCATCTTCAGAAATTCTTAAAGAAGTACGAATGCATCTCAATGAATTAGAAATTAATATGTGTTTTGTTTGTATATGGTATGTTTATGCATTCTCGTGGCCCAAGTGCATCATATATATGGCCAAAACCTCTAGATGTGTGCCAAAGATTATAATACTGGCTATTAGATGAAAATGGTTTAGGAGCCAGTGGCCACTAGGAAAAAATGGGTATCTTCAGCTCTACTGAAATACCTTTTTATAATTTGAAATAAGAAAATAAAATATAAGAGAGATAACTGTATGGTTTTTAAGAACATTTTTATTAGAATGATTCAGTACGCCAGAAATTTTTACACAAATTTCCCATACATATAACAGTATTTTTTTAGTTATTAAATTAAATATTACCATCCTAATTTTTTTTGTACTTAAAGCACGCATACTAGTTAGTGTGTAAAAAATTCCAGTGTTTTGTTTTTGCTCATTAATTTGTTTTTAAAAAATATATATTTTTAAATGATTAAAGCATTGCATGTCAAATGTTAACTAAATGTATATATTTTAAAAGCTATTTTTCTCTGTAATAAGAAATATTACCTTTCTAATTTTTTTGTACTTAAAGCACACATATTAGTTAGTATTTGTACCAAGTTTCAGAAAAAAATATTAAGGGCTATTTTTTTATAGCCCATTAAAGTTGCCTATCAATCCGAAAGTTATTTTTGCAATTTTCATGTAATAACAATATTAAAATATATCTTTTTTACTGTTTTGATGTGGCACCTATATTCCTGATATAAATTGCTTTAAATTGGTAGCAGAATTATTTAATTTGAGCCATTAGTTTTCAAGCTGTTACATTTTTAAACATTAGTGCAAAATCCAAGATGGCCGCCATTTTGCAAAAATGACCATTTTTCAAATGCCTGTATCTGGGCCATTATTGGGATATATCCCATTACAAATTCAGATTTGGGGGTTTTATTACTATGTGTATCCATGGTAAAAATTAAAAAAAAATCCATGACTATGGAGCAACAAGTTTTTCTTAAAATGGGTGTTTTCACTTGGAATGACCCAACAGTTTTCTTTTTCAACTTAAATTTTTGTTTAATTATTTCATGTTTGATATGCATTTGAGTTATAAAGTTCTATAAATGTAAACCCTGTAAGCATATTTGCTCTAAAACAAATATTTAAAAATATAGATTTCCAGACTAGGGTTCTTTGCGCCATTTGCAGGAAGATGTTTGTTAATTTCACAGATTCAGTCAAAACCGAGGATGATAGAAAGGGTGGGGAGAAAAGTTGATAGATTAGCGGGTTGATTTTAACCGGCTTGTATGAAATATGGGAGATCTTATTTTCTTTATATTGTTCACTAATTGCCTTTAGCTACCATCCTAGTCGCTTTTTGAAAATTCTCTTAATATGCTTTCTTGCTGTGGACTGCGTATCTCCCCTACGTGCGAAAGTCCCGGCTAAGCTATCGACTGTGTAATAGCTATTGACTGTGTATTTGTCCACCGCCGCCCTTAGAGAGGATCGGACACCACTCAAGTGGTGGGATCCGGACTCACCAACAATTTTTGAGGGAGAAGACATGAAAAATGCACAAAAGAGGAAAATGAAATATGAAGGGGAACCCACGAATTTGTATGGGCGACCCTGATCTGACCACTATGCGTTATATACAATATAATGAAAACTCTGCTCCATGCAATAATGATACGCGGATATATTTAATTCACATGGCGGATTTACTCCCAATGCAGGTCATGCAATAGCTATTGGCTGTGTATCTGACCACGGATGCCCATAAGGAGGGTAGACATCTCTCAAGTGATGGGGCCCCCAATAATTTTTTGACGGGGGAGAAGACATGAAGAATGCACAAAAAAGGAAAACGAAATATGAAGGGTAACCCAGAAATTTGTATAAGCGGTCCTGACCCGACTACTACGCAGACGGTTGCAATACACGTTATATATAATTTAACGATAACTCCGCTCCATGCAATAGCAATTCGACATATTTAATTCGCGTAGCGGTTTTACAAAATTAAGCGCCTTTTTTTAACGAGTGTATGCAATCTTCATGCAGTAACGATATATACCTTGTGCAGACGTGTGCAAATCGTGTGACATTGTGTTATGAACACGCCCACTATGCGGGCTTATGGATTAACAGATTAGCCTGTTGCACGACATCCGCATAGCAGATTTGAAACACAAAATAACCCCTCCTTATATTAATGGACTCGTCTTTGACCCGCTCCGCGGATGCATGCAATAATAATAATAATCAGCTCATTTAATAACGATGCGTCCGATTTAGGGACGTATGCTGTAGTTGTCGTTCGCGTACTCTCCCGCTACGCCAGTTTACGGCTAAAGATACAGATGCTGCGCTGACACATGAACGTACGTTGCTTGCACTATTAATAACTCTACTCCATGGAATAATGATTAACTTAGCAGCTAAACTGTTGCTAATCCATAGTTCAAAACTTTATACGGTGATTTTATGGAGTTTTCTGGAATTTTATTTAGTTATTTAAATCAGGATTTTTTTTCTTTAATCACTATATAACAACAAACAATTAACAAATATTTGCAACGTTTAAATATATCTTATCCCTTAAAATCATCAAACCTCATTGACTAATGAGAAAATACTAAAAATCAAAATTTAATATTTTCCTTTTTAAATATAATAAACTCTAAATTTATATAAATTCAATAATTGTAATTGCTAATAAACCTAATTGCTCAAAACTATAATTGCATGTGATGTAAAAATAGCATTTATTCAATGATAAATTTGTACTCAACAAAAGAAATATTTTCATACCTTAGTGGTGGTGGCTCCAGTCCGATGAAGCCAAAATGGTTTTGAATGAATAACATTTAGTAAAATAAAACTTCAGTAAAGTTCAATAAAGCTATTCGATTTTTTCAGATTCATTTATATTGTTTACAGGATTTCAAAGTGCTACAAATGACACGCTAACTGTTTATAGCTAGTTAGTACTTTAGTTTTCAGAACGATTTTATCTGGATGCTTCGACCATAGATTTCAGGTTAAAATATAGAATTATTTTACGAACTTGTTTTTCAGTATATAAATTAAACTTATCTGACCTAAAATCAACCTGACCTATAATCTATAAACTTGCCTGGCGGCACATAAATATGTACTTGAATATGTATATTTTAATTTCTTTTGTTCAAACCTAACCAATCATTACACATTTTTAGAATCTCCAAGTTCATTTAATGCCTTAATTTTTTAAACAAAATAAGATTATCTCATGCACAAATATTTCACCAAGGAGTAAGTAACAGATTCATCTGGAACAATAGTAACATTTTAAGTAAATTAAAGCTTTCCCACACATTGGAAAACTCAGGTTAAAATACTAAAATATCGAAATTATAACCACTATACTTTGCAAACAAAGAGCTCATCAAAAATCCAATTATATACACTTGTAAGGATTTTAAGAGCTATATTCTTGTATAATTGTTTACCAGTTTAGTTTTTGAAATAGCATTACAAACTTGAAAAGGGGCAATTTTCACTCTTCAACTCGACAAAACAATTACTCGAAAACTATAAGCACATTTTTAACACTTTACAACAAAGTTGAAAAGTGTTTATGACTTTGTTAAAATATAAATATAGATTTAGCAACTAAATTTCCTAATACATATTTTTATCCCTTACTATTTATATCTGTCTCTTATGGTTTCGAAGATATTTCGAGTGAAAATAAGCAAAATGAAAAAAAAAAGCACTTGCTCGGACAGATACTTTTTTAAGTTTTTCAAAAAACAAGTTCAAAATATTAAAAAATTGAAATTAATTTTATATATTCACAATCTTGACCCTATTTCCTACAAAACAAGAAAATATATTTGCATTTTTGTCTATTAGACTTGGAGGTATATGCGACAAAATTGTTTACATTCTTTTGCAATGCTCTGATTTTCGTCATAAAAATCCCAAGCATAAATGTTATTCAAACATAAAAAATATGTGCCCTTTTTTCTAAGAAGTGCCCTTTTTCTGGTAACAGCACCCTGCCCTTTTTTAATCCTGGGGGAAACTTTGCACAAATCTCCTAAAGCTACCTGAGGAATCAAGCACAGAGAGAAAGAGAGAGAGAAGAGAACGAGGAGCTGCTTTCGCACTGTGCCAGAGGCTCTGCTTGTTTCTTTTAGTGACGTCACTGTCGCCCGTAAACTGTGAAACTTTGTATTCTCCCCACAGTTATCAACTATCTCGCTGCGAAAGCCATTCATAGTCCATCGCTGAATAATTAAGACTTTTCTTTTTCATCCTCTTCTCTTACTCGGCTTTAAAAGTTGAGCATAAAATATTTGCAGTGGAGTGCTGGTTACTCGATTTCGGCTACCGATTGACCTAATCAGGTTAATGTCAAATAAAGTTTTATTACATGCCCGACTAGGCATGTAATAAAAATTAATACATGCCCGGTTGAAGTTTTTATATGCCCTGGGCATGTCGGGCAATAGATTTTTCGAACCCTGGTTGTAGACTCTTTTGGTGAGCATAATTAGTTCTGGTGTATCCTGTATATGCTAATGATGTTGTAATCACTGCTAGAGACAAATTTGGTAATACTGTCTCTGACATGATGTCCACTGCTCTTAGCCTGGTGCAAAAATGCAGGCTTTTCTGTTAATCCACAGAAGACGGCTATGGTTGCATTTACAAAAAACCACATTCTTAATTTTAGAGACATCTGCTTCTTTGGTCAGAAGTTTATCTGGTTCAAGGAAGTAAAATTCTTAGGAATCTACTTTGATATGGGTCTCAATTGGAAGAGACACTTTGAATACTGCATAACTAAAGCTAGAAGAATTTTCTGGTCATGTAGGAATGCTATTGGGAAAACCTGGGGATTGAATCCCAAGGCTATCCATTGGATTTACTCTATGGTAATCTGTCCTATCATTACCTATGGCTTTATTATTTGGTGGTCGAGGATAAGATGTGAAACTGCTAAATTAGGCTTAATTAGACTTTATTAGGCTTCAAAGGATGGTGTGTATTGTGACCTCTGCATGCATGAAAACCACTCCTACTGCAACTCTTGAACTGTTGCTTGGATTGCACCCACTCTACATGCACTTTGAAGCCAAGGCTCTCATCTGCATGAACAGACTTAAATATCTGAAACACTTGAAAGATTCCTCAAAGTAGTTATCTTTAGAGGAGTGGTCTAAACAGTAATGTCATAAATCATCCTTATTTCCGTATGCCATCTGATAGTATTCTTGTCAAATATGTATTTGACAAGCCTTATGAAATTCAGGTCTGTTCACGGGATAACTGGAAGAGGATTCCTACCTACAATAAAAAAAAATGTATGGTATACTGATGGCTCTAAGTTAGGTACTGGTGCTGGAGTATGCTGTCCAGATGATGGTACAAAATTGTTTTACCCTCTTGGCAGTTATGCTACTGTCTGAGGTTTTTGCTCTGTTGTAGAATTTGTTATGAAAGGAATTACAGGAACAACCAAATACTTATCTGCTCTGATAGTCAGGCTGCTCCATAGGAGCTGACTGCGGGGGTGCTTCAGCACCCCCCAAAATTTTATCATTAACCAATTTTGTTATGTGCAATAACAGATGTTCTAGATTGCTTTGGTATGGATATCAAAAATTGCCGTGGCCGATGGAGCTGCTAATCTCAGCGGCCATCTTTCAGGACTGCAATCAAGGATTTTGCCGATTGAGCCAAGGGATATTTATATTCATTGTTTTGCAAATTACAAATAATTCATGATTACTTAACTTTGGTGCGCGAGTTAATATTGTTTATAAGAGGATCGCCAAAGAGATAAACATTTTCCAAAAGTTTTAATTGGGTTCAGACGATACAGTTTCCTTGTAACCATTCTGCTCAACTAGATTGTGTTTGAGAGTTAGCTCCATTTCATCATTGGAAAAAAAATTACGAAACGGTCATTAAGTTCCTCAAAGGTATGTGCAAGGAAGTTAGTGAAGCAGGAGTGAAGCTAACGACTTTCTTTAAAAAAATTAAGAATTCAAATTTTTCTTTATGACAAAAATTGTTATTTTTGTCTTTCAAAGTGTGAAGACATTAAATATTGCTCTCCAGAAAACATCCTTGAACTTTCAAGATGCAAATACAGGGGTGTTCACATATTTTTGTAACGATTTTGAAAAAAAAAATATATATAAACAAAGATAAGAGTTTTATTTTCTAATGTGTTCAATTTGATAGCCCTTTTGTTGAACTATCATACTACATCTTTATTTCCAAGATAAAAGAGCTTTTCTTAAAATATCAAGGTTGATTTTGTTCCACTCCTCCACCTCACAATCTTCCAGAGTCCATCCAATGTTTTGGGATGCTGCTTATAAAAAGCTTATTTTAAAAGTCCAAATGCACAGTAATCCATAGGAGACAGGTTGGGGGACTTGGGTGGGATGCATTTAAATGGAATAGCCTCAATTCCAGTTTCATTTCTCATTTTTTCAAAAAATATAGCAGTAGATTTAGAGGTATGTATGGCTGGTAGCCTTATCCTGATGGAACTTAACACAGTGAAGATTGTTTGGGTAAAGTGATGGAATGTCTTTTTTGAAAACAGGTGTTAAAACATATTTCTGATAGTAATCCGAGTTAATTTTGGCATTTTTTTTTCTGCTTCCCTTATTTTAAGTTTTCCGTTATAAGAGAATCCAGCAATAACCATAAAACCTTTAGCAAAACTTTCCTAGTTTTCTCTGAACCAACCTTTGCTGGGTATGCATTTTTTTACCTTTTTCCCAGTCAAATGTAAACTTTGACGTTTCTTTCCTTTTTTATTAATTATGTTACTTAATTTACGTGTAGAAATATTAAAACCATGCTTTTCACATTTTTTTTTAATAATGGAATAAGAGTATTATAATTTAATAAGAGTATTTCTCTTCGGAAAGCGTAAAAATATAGCCTTCGATCCATTGTTTATTTTCTAGCAATATTTCAAAGCAAAGAATAATTTTACTGATGCAGACGATAATTAAACCCTAATCCGAATTTATGCCAGTTAGGTTTTTATTTTTTTATTATTTAAATTTAATTCATAGAGAAAGTCAAAATTATTACAAAAATGTGTGAACACCCGCTGTAAATACATCAGAAGTGTAGTAGAGTCTATTCAGACTCAGAGAGAAGAAAATAATTTTGAGGATTTATGGGAAGAAGTAATAAAAAAGGTGTAGAATTGGATTTAGAAGATCCTGATCTTCCACGGATGAGAAAAATTGCAAGAAAATTTGATGAGGGAAGTGATCCTCGTCAATTTGTCACCTAAAGAAAGATATCATCAAATTTACTTTCAATTAGTGGACAATGTCATAAGTTCCCTAAAAACAAGATTTGAGAAAAAGACTGGATCATCTTTCCATGATTTAAAACTTTTCCCTCAATAAAATTAAAAGTGAAGAACAAATAATATCTTTTTACGGTTCGGATTTTGATGGCAAAAGGTTGTCGCTTCACCGGGATATGTTTTGGGACACAGTTAAAAGAGAATTCTGCAGAAATTAACTGTATATCTGATATAGTTGAAATTTTTAATATAGAAAAGAAAACATTTCTCTCCACTCGCTCATACTAGAGTTGGTGAATTCCATTGTAACGGACTAAATTCACACACAAAATGAATGATAAAAAGATTATGAGATGCATATTAATGCTTCAAAATAGGAATAAGTTATTTTTTTCCTGATAAAACCAATACTAAAGATAAACTTGACAGGTTTCAAAATTTATTTCTGGTGTATTTAAGCTGCAAAAAAAAAAAAAAAAAATCTTTAACTGTAATGGATGTTACATAAAATGGAACATCATTTGTACTATAGCGTCGTAAGATAAAAAAATTTGTGAATCTATTATGTAAATTTGCTCAAGAATTTAAAAAATAACATCACAAGACATGTCTGTGCCAACGGCCCTACCGTGCTGATAACACCGGTTCTCGTTAGATCACCGAAGTCAAGCAGCATCGGGCACGGTTAGTACTTGGGTGGGTGACGACCTGGGAATACCGCGTGCTGTTGGCACATTTTGGGCGTGGTAGCCCGGTGGTTTGTGTGCTGGATTTGCACGCTTCCACAACTGCTGCCATGTTTATGCGGAGTACGATCACATTAAACATGTGGATCTGTCAGTCCTTCCGAGAGGTCGGTGGTAGGGGAAGGAGGGTACGGTCCCTGTGGATGCCTCCCCCACTGGGTTCCGGTCTAAATTGGGTGGTATTTCCCGGCCGTCCAAACAGTTACCTTACACCTTTCTGGTAGGTCGGATGGTCTGGGTCTCAACAACAAGACATGCCTGTAATTTATCAGAACCTTGACATAAAAATTCAGTCTTTTTTTTCTGTAATAAAAAATTTAAAAAGTTTCGTAACAGACGTTACGGGTTGTAATGGATGTTACATAGCTGCCAAATCTCCCGATTTTTCCGGGAGTCTCCCGAATTTTGAGGCAATCTCCCGAACAATTCCTAAATCTCCCGAATTTTTACAATAATTAGAAAAAATCCCTACAAAAGGGATTTTCCTAAAACAATCCCTATGCAGACGTGCCAACTCTCCGGATTTTGGTCGGAGACTCCGGATTTTTCATTACTTCTCCTGCCTCCGGATTACGAACGAAATTCTCCGGCGTTTTTTGTTGGAAATTTATCAATTAACCAGACATGGTATAATTCCTCGAAAACACCAATTTTCCGCATTTTTAGCACTGATTTTTATCATTCCCGGGATCGTAGCAAATCCATAATACAATGCAGGGTAATGCCAATCAAATTAACGGAGATTTACGGCCGCGTGTATTGTAAATTAAGATCTCGATCGCTTATTTTATGAAAGTAATAAACATACTTCTTCAAAGGTTATTGAGCATAAATCGCTAAAATGTTATTTTGTTCATTAATTTCGCATAAACACTGCGATTGCGCAATTCAGTTTGTTCTCATGAGTCGCCGAGAGTACAATAGTATCTTTTTCCATCCATCTCAATCTTCTAAATATTGCATTTTTGATTGACTAAACTAGCTTATTTTCATATTCTGATTACTTATTATGGTTAATTTCTTAATTATTTTCGCATAAATAATGCGATTGCGCAATTCAGTTGCTTCGCGTGAATTGCCAAGAGTAAGTTAGTATCTTTTTCCATCCATCTCCATCATTTAAATGTTGCATATTAGATCAGCTAAACTAGCTTATTTTTATATTCTGATTAATTATTGTGGTTAATTTCTTAATTATTTTCGCATAAATAGTGCGATTGCGCAATTCAGTTACTTCGCGTGAATTGCCGAGAGTACGTTAGTATCTTTTTCTATCCATCTCCATCATTTAAATGTTGCATATTAGATTGACTAAACTAGCTTATTTTCATATTATGGCTAATTATTAAGGTTAATTTTTTGATTATTTTTGCATAATACAAATTTTTCTATTTTGAAAAATCGGTATGAACTCTGTGAAGGGATAGTGAAGAATTTAGTAAGGAGTTCTTAAAAAAAGCAAAAAGAGCTACTACTTTATTTTTAAGTAGTAAGAAGGATTGAATTTGACATTTTTTAATTATATAGAACTTTTACGTGCTGTATTTTTACTTACTAAAAGATTTCTTTTATTCAATATTTTATCTGCAGAGAAGTGTTTCTGTGTCAAAGACATGTGAATGATTATTAAACAGTAACCAATGACATTTTTCTTTATGCATCATATTCAGTGTAATGAACATTGTTATAGACTCTGATGAGAATAACTCTAACGAATGTGCTTATTTTTTAAAAGATGATTTAATTCTTTTATATTCGTTGAAATTAAATTGTGTTTATAGATACAATACAGATTTTTTATCATATTTGTCTATTCTTTATGGTGCAGTTTTGTAGTAGAGGGAAAAAATCCCTATTCTGCCTTGAAAATTCCCTTTTATGCTTTCTGTAAAAAAAGAAATTGTTATCGCGCTGTGCGATTTTTCGATTTTTATCGCGAATTGCAAATATTTAAAAATCTCCCTAATTTTCATTTTCCAAGGTTGGCAGCTATGATGTTACATTGTATGACACATGTTATATATATGCACTGAATGATAAATTAATAGTTGAAAGGTAATAGCTTAACTCTTTATAAACTATAATGGAATCACAAAAGTCATAGTTAAAACATTTTAAGTTCAATCATTTCATGCAATAATGGTAAATGTTAAACCTAATATTATATAATTATAATATTAAAAAAATAATTTTGACAGACACTTTTCAGCACAATTATGATATTTTAATGACATATAATACTTCACAAATGTAATTTTTACATTACATGAATTTTAAAAAATGATTAGATTTCATCTACATTAAATGCAAATAGTCCTCGAGCTGAAACAGGCACTGGAGCGCTGATTTTGGGTATGATTTCATTTGGCTTGTACCACTCTATATCTGGTTTTTCTGGCCATTTCCAGTTTTTCCCAGACCTGTGCAGTACACTGCAGGAAACTTCTCGGACTGTACTATCAACTACTTCCTGGATTTGGCCAGGATACCTCTCGCCATTGAAATCGACTACAATATAATCTCCAACATTGATATTAGTACAGAAATTTGAGCTAGCCTGGGTAGAAGTATGATTTGTTCCAGTGTTTGGCAGGTGATTTTCAGTTTCCATGTCCTGGAAGGGACTAAATGATATTTTAAGCTCCATATTATTTGATTCACTGTCATTGTCATCGGATTCATAGATAGTATTTGCACTAAGTTTGACTAGTCTTCCAGTAGTATCACCAGAGTTTTCAAACATTGTGACTATGTTTTCTTGAATGGGCTTGACACACCTTGCAGCTTTGATTCCTACAGCTTTCTTCGTTTCATCCTATCTGCTTTTAAGAACATCTTGTCATCTTGATAAAATTCACTAATCTTGTAGTTGGGACATATGCACAGAAGGTTGACTGTGAAACATAAGATGCTATATCATAGAAATCCTTTGCAGATCGAACTGTCACCTGCTTTCGTAAAATAGTGTTCCATACTATCCATTTCATGGCAGCACCAACTCAATCATGGGATCCCTTTCCATGATGTTCCATTCTGACTCCTGATAGTTCCATTCTGCCGATACTCCAAAATCTGATTGGTGAAATGTGAGATTTTAAATGTTAAATCAATTTTTAAAATACTGTGCTGCACCATCGCTCCAGTAGCTTACAAAACTCAGATCTTTAACAAATTCTTTGACATCACATAAAATTGAATGCATAAAAGCAAATACTTCCTTTGTGCCATGATGTTTAGTGTCACTGATAATAGTATAGCTTTTCTGGTCCAGTTTACTACCATCACTATTGATAACTCTCCTGTGAAAATTGTTACTTGCTTATCAGTTACCCAATGCACTGCCATTACTTCTCTATCGTGTTTTATCGAAAAGTTTTCGGCAAAGTCAACCAGTACAATAATCTGATATGCTGTAGGTTCTCTTTTGCTTTCTTTAACTCTTCTGTCTGCCGAGTAATATTGTACCGGTGACTTCTAAGTGTTCCAAGTTGCACTTGCAACTCATACTGCATTTCCTTTAAGTTGTAGATTTTCTCAGCAAGTTCTCCACCATTCCACTGATTTACAGTGAAAATGACAATATTATCTGCACTTTCATCAATTTTAATGTTGGAATATTTTTCAATAATTTCATCAATTCCTGTTTTGCATGCAGCACATTTTCCCTTCATGCAGCTTCTTTGTTTTGGATTGCAGACAGATTCTTCAACCATGCTTGAAATACTGAGTGGAATATTACTATTCCACTGATGGACAACTTGTAACAGCAAGTGAAAATTGTCACAGCATGGGCAACAGCATACTTCCTGGCACTTTTTAGAAGCAGATACTACAACGAAATTGGGACGATGTTCACAAAACTTTCCCCAAGAAATAGAAATCTTTGGATTATCTTTGTAGAACAGGATATATGCTTCCTTCAAAGTATACATCAGAATTCTTTTCTGACACTGTACTTTTTATGCCTGCAGAGTTTTTGTAACACATATAATTTTTTCCTGGCTTAAGTATGAAATGTCATCCTGAATATAGAATGTTGTTGTTGTTGTTGATTGTTTCCTCAGAAATCCTGCATGTAGACCTTTCTACTACTGCTTTCTACATCATACCATACTCCTTTGCTATAAGTTGTAAAACCTCGGTCTTCTTCTTTGGACTCACCGGCAAGGTTTTTTTCACTTTTCGCACAGCTTTTCCTAGAGTCTGGGGGCTCTTGTACTCTTTCATAGGTGATTGGGACTGAGCATCGGAACTAGTTGGAGTATGGACATTGGCAATATTATTTGCTTTCTTATTTAAACGATGCTTCTGAACTCAAATGCTTGTTTGTTCTCGCATCTTTGTCTTTTGTGCTGCAGTAGGTTTTAAATTCTTTCTTAAATTTCTCTTCCTTTCAACATCCTTTCACTTCACTTCTGCTTTTCTTTCTTCCATCATGTTTTCCCTATACTTCTTCATTCGTTGTTTTGCAGGAGCCATCTAGAGAAAGAAGTAAAAAGGGCAGTTATAATTTCAGAACTGGTGATGAAGCTAAAAACAGCTCTCTAGGAGTGTACTTTAGGAAACAAAACAAAACACAAAAAAGAAAGTGTTTGTTATCAGGTAATTTAAATCATCAAGTAATGAGTAAATTTTGCTGCTAAATTCAATTTTTAAACTAATTACTAACCAAAATACTAAAATTTAAAGTATTTCCTTCTATGCTTTAAATGACTTTACTTGATGTTGCAATTGAACCTTTAACTAGGCTGTTTGTCTAAATCAGTAGCAAACATATATTTATTTTGCTTTTCTAGCTTTTCCATTTTTATTAAATATTTACCTCAATTAATTCAGGAATCTTTTTAGCTCATGCTGAACTAATGAGAATTTATTTAATACTTTGAAGCTAAATGAAAGCACAAATGACCATAGCTTGATAGAAGTAATATTTTAGGCCTAAAAACATATCTACATTCTTTTTCAAATATATCAGTTTTAAACCAAAAACAAATTAGTTTAATGAACAGAGTTTGTTAATTAATATTTTTACCTTGTTATGAGATAATGTAGTTTGAACTTACCTTTTAAATTTTTCGACAAGATGAAATAATGAATGACAGTTTGTTCACAAGTTTCAGCTACCACAGAAAGATGAAATTAAAAGGTGTTGCTAAGTGTTGCCAACTATGGAATAGAAATTCTTGGTTGCCTTGCCACTTAATATAGTGAAATAAAAATTAATGAACTATAATTAATATAATAAAATAAGACTTAAATTAACAAATTATAAGTTGTTTGACTTGTTGAATAAATTTTTATAATGCAAATAATATGTGTAACTGATGTTACATTAAAGTTGAAACGTCCGTTACAAACTTTTGTAACATTTGTTACATGTCTGTTTCTGCATGGATTTTATTTTAATTATACAAATTTTGGGAGTTATAGTTTCTGTACATTTAATTTAAAGAAAATAATTAAGAAAAAATTAGAAATTTTTTTTTACAATGTGAGAAGAATTTATTTATTTTTTGTAACAGACATTACATATAATACATGATGTTGCAGTTCTGTACCCTTAACTAGGCTATTTATATTCAAAATAATCACGAACATGCATTTATTTTACTTTTATAGTTTTTACATTAATATTAAATTTACTCCCAGTTAAATTCAGTGGCATAATTTACATAAGTAATAAGGTATAAAAATGATAATTTTACTTTCTAAAAAAGACTTACAATAGATATTTTCCCATTACTTCCCCCACAAAACAAACCTAATGTAAGAAAAAAGCAATAATAGGTTCTAGTTCCAGAGGCCACAAGCTTTCCAATGATATATAACACTTGGGGATTTGTTTAAAATGATTTTCTTTCCTAATGGTTTCATGTTAGGTGGAATTCACCAGTTCTGTAAATTAGTAAACCAAATATTAACAGTTCTGGTTACATCTTGTACAGATGAAAGATCTTTTCTACTCTCCGACGATTCAAGACTCGCTTGAGATCTATAATGAAGCAGCAGAGACTAAATAGCGTGGCTATTCTGTATCTTCATAAGTAGATAGCTGCCAAATTGAACATGGAACTCAGACGAGTTCATAAAAAGAGCCGATTAAATACATTTTGTATAAGTAATAACAGAAATTACTAGCAAATAAGAGTGCAAATACTTTTCTCATATATGTTATGTTTTTTTAGGCCATTTGTCCCCCCCCCCCCCCATCCTGGATTTCGGTGTGGAGATACTCCTGATGGGGATATAAGTTCTGCTTATGTTTCATTTCGATCAATTTCGCAAACTTTGTAGTACTTCATTAAAGCCATGATTACCATTTTTCCGAATGATTAAAAACTTTAAAGACATTTTAATTTTTGAGCAACCCCGATATTTTTGAAAGTCTGCATCTGTGGGCTGCTCTTATTGCTTTAGGGAAGTCTACTATGGCGTCATCACTTGTCTGGGAATGCTATACTGCACTTTGTAAAATTGCTAGCAACAATCAAGTCATACTCTACTGGGCGCCTGGACATTCGGGCATTCCAGGAAATGAGATAGCTTATGAATTGGCTAGAAAAGGTTCAAGTAATCGTTTTGTTGGTCCCGAGCCGGCTTTGGGTGTTTCTAATGAACTGACTAGAAGAATTGTCTATGACATCTTCAGAAAGCTTCAGTGCAAGAACTGGTGTAATACAAAAAAAAAAGGCCAAAGGCAGATGAGAGAACTGAACTGTACATGCCCTAGCATGCGTCAAAAGGAATTATTCAAGCTCAGTAGAACTGGCATCAGAAGGGCTTTTGGGCTCCTTACTGGGCACTACACCCTTAAAAGGCACCTTAATATTATGGGTGTCACTAACTAAGGATTTGCTATGCAGAGGCTGCAATTATAGCGAAGAAACTGCCGCACACATACTTTGAATGTGAGGTGTTCTCCGCCCATAGGTTCGAACACTTGGGTAGAAATATGATCAAACCCTGGGAGTTGTATGACATTCCTGTCAAGTGCCTGCTTATTAGGACCTTATCTTTCTTTGGGGCAGTACAATAGACTTCTGGTCAATGTGCTGGGCTCTCCCAGAGCCACCCTCTTTCATATCATTCATTCATTTAAATAGAAGCAGTTAAAATAATTACAATTGCTATATAGGTTTAAAAAAATATATAGAAATAAAAATGTGTCCCATTTCTTTGCACGGAATGGCCCAATAACAGTAACGTAGTTGCCAACTCTTGATTTTTCCCAGGAAACTCCTGGTTTTTGATTATTTCTCCTGGTTTCCCAATTTTAAATGAGAATCGCCCGGTTTTTGTCAATAGGTATACGAAGTACAGAAAGTTAATATTTTAAATGCATTTTGATATTGACATCACATTTTATCACATTACATTTGCACTTACATTTTATCAAACATATGCCTATTTTACTTCAAAAATGGACCTTACAGTGCCACTTTTGCCTGCGGTGGCAAAAATCTGAACTAATTTCTTTTCTTTTTAAAAATTAGAACCCCATAGTCTGAATAGTATTTACTGCAAATTTGGTTGAATTTGACCCAACAGTTTTCTCGCTATCTGGCTCTAAATACCTCTACTTTAATTATGGTCACCCTGTATATTATTTTAACCTATCATCCTTTCATTTTTTATTACACCCTGATTTAAAGGTTTTCAAATATTTTTGTAAGATCGACCATGTATGCAGATAATTTTTCATTTTATATTGTTGCATACAAAAATTTGCAATTACTGTTTTGTTTTTTTTCTTTGTACACTTGGTGTAGGTAGACTGTATGTTCATTTTTAGAGTTTTAACTTGTACATTTTTGTCTCTGTTTGCAACAAAATAACTAAATGCTTATCAACTTAAAAATTTTTTTACTTTAGGCTGCTGTTTATCCAGCACAAGATAATGGTGGTGGACGTCGTACACACAGAGGTGTATCTCGTGTTGATCCAGCTCCTTCTGAACAGCAAGCAGTTGGGGTTGAAGCAGTTACTGAGGCTATGGCGGCTATGGCATCTATGTCTGAAACTACTGGAAGAGGTCGCAGTAGATTTGGTGCTGGCCAGTATACCAATGATAACACACGTCCTAAACACATTGAGGATAAACAAGGTATGTCATTATGCATTAAAAGTGATTGATTTTGGCAACTTATAATTAAATAATTGTATATTATTATTGAAAAGTTGAAATGAAACCTTTGAAATTCTCAGCAAAAATATAAAATGTGTATCTTTAACTGTGTAAATACTTTTAGTGTTTTTAAGTTATAGAATTCTGTATTTTTAATTAATCTTTTCTATAATGTATAACGCGTGACATGACCCCTGTTGCATATAAACATAGAAAATTTTTAAAAGCCCTCGGGAAAAAAAGGATGACTGTTGTAAATAATACAGATAGTGAACTTTATAAATCAGGAGCCTTTTAAAATTAAATTTTTCATTTAATAGGTAAAATCTGGTATTTAATTAATTATACTTTCTGCTTTTTCTCAAAATGAGATTTTTAACATTTTGCTTTATCGTAAAGCATCATAACTCAAAAAATTATAATTGTAATGTTATGAAACTTTGCTAAAATACTCTAAAGGGAGTTGATTTAGGGAATGAACCTCTACTATGATTATAATTAAATTATTTTTCATTTTTTAGTTGATACAAGTTATGAATTGTCATATATTTTGATGATTTTTCTGTGTGTAAAAACGTTAACTTCTATAATTTTTCAAGAAACATAGTTATAGTTATGAGAGTGGTTCATTCCCTCAAGAAGGTTTCAGTCATCATAAAATTTATAGAATAAAAATATCTTCATTTAAATTTGAGTTTTGTTGTTTTGCAAAAGTGCAATTTTATAGCAATTTTTATGCATGTTTTGAGCCTAAAAATCAAAATATTTAAAAATATACATATTTTTACTTGTTATTCACAATTATTAGCTATATTCTATAATATAATGCCAATAATGTAGCCAATAAGTAGGCAATTTTTAAAATATTAAAAAAGATCCCCTTTGAAGGTAATCAGGCACCTTAAGCACTTTAAATGGTGCTTGAATGATTTTTCAAAAAGACTGTATGAACCATTATATCTTATATGCATAGTTGGGTGTCCCAGTAAAGACAAAAAAAAAAATCCAAAGTTTGCAAATGCCAGGTCTCACGTTCCAAAAATGTTCTTTCTGTCATAATGATATTACAAAAAAATTCAAGTCATTTCACAAAGTTTTAGAGGTCCCCCAAGCTAATAGAAAATAGGGAATTCATATTCCCTGCTTTGCTGAGAGTCCAAAATTATCAGTTTGCATCCATTTTCTTCTAATGATTTCATATCCGAACAATAGCCCTAATTTATTTTTATAGTGTGAGTAAAAATAAAGAAATATTTTTCTAAACAAATTATATTTCGCTTAAATTATTAGATTGCGTAATTGTCTTTTTTTTTTTCTTCTCAGGCTTTGCTGAGAGTACACAATTGCCTTTTTCAATCTATCTCCATCTCTTTATTATTGCACATTAACTTAACTAAACAACTTATAAAGGTTAATTTTTTAATTATTTTCACATAAGTAGTGCGATCATGGAATTGTTTTTTTTTTCGCTGGCATTGCCAAGAGTACCTAATTATTCTTTTCCATTGATCTCCATCTCCCTATTGTTGCACATAACTTGACTAAACTTAACTAGCTTATTTTCATATTTTAGTTAATTATGAAGTTTAATTTCTTAATTATGCCATTTTTCTTCTATTAGCCTTTTTTTTCTCTTTTCCCTATTTTAGGTTATTTTATCCATTTTTTTAAGTATGATGTATTTATTTTATGATTTTGCATAACGTCGATGAATTTGCCTAAAGTCTTACATTTTTCCTGTTTATAAAAATCTATAGATTTTCAGCCTTTCAGAGTTGGCAGTATGATTGTGCATTGCAATTTGTGTTCGTGAATTGCCACATGTCCATTATTATCCTTTTCATCCATTTCCCTCTTTTAAATATTGCTTATTAGGTAAACTAAACTAGCATATATTTATTTTCTAGTTAATTTTTAAGAGTCTTTTAAGTTATTTTCTCATACACAGTGCCCATTTTGAAAAATAAGTATTAACCCAGGAACATTTTCCAAAAATTTGTATTAAAACAATTTGCAGGGTCCGCGCTAGCCATTCGCCTACGTGCCAAATGCGAAAAGATCACAAAACTGGCTATAAAAAAAATACTTTGGCGAAAAAAATGGCGAATGATTTTTTGGAAACTGAAAATTTCGTAAATATTTTTTTGTGAAGTAATATGTAATAAAAGTCCGATTTAATTTGGAATAAAAGTCCGATTTAATTTGGAGTAAAAGTCCGATTCTAGACAAGTATGCCTATGACATACGAGCGTTGTTTCCCGTCTGTTTTGGGGACGCTCGTTCTCGTGTGACAAGCTCCAGGTATTCTTTAATTCCCAGCACGCTGCTTCTCAAAACGGACGGCAGACAGCACATTCCTGTCTCTCAAGCGTCCTTGACCCACAGCGGAAATCAAAACATCTGGATTCCATCCGTTATGTGAGCCGATTTTTTTCGTTAACCCTGACTCGCACAACCGTTAACCCCCAACACAGTTATTAGATACTCTCCAATAAACAAAGCAAAAAACACTTTCAAAGTCAACACTTTAGATGCTCTCCAATACACAAAACAAAAAAACACTTTCAACTTAAAATCCTGCATTATAGTTTTAAACAATCCGTGTTGCAGAATTATTTCTGAAAAGAGCCATTTTTTGATGAAAACGATCAGCCGTAATCAGAGAAACAAGTGATAAACATCGAACGAAAATGTATGTATATTTTTTGATGACACGTATACAATGGTAGTCCAGAGCATCTGGAGGGCAGAGAAATTAGGAGTGCGCGATTGCGTAATTACTACCACATCGTTTTAGGATCGATTGTCCTGCGGGAAAAAATAACTTTTAGACTTACGATGTTTTTTTTTAGACTCCGCATATAAATCGACCCCCCCCCCCCCCCACACACTTTGAAACTTTTTTTTTGTCCTAAATTTCTCGACTTACGTGAGTATATACGGTAAATAAAAAAGCATTTAATTTTAGTTAAAACCAACTGAAAAAAGGTCACTGCGGATTATTATCACAGATGCCAATTTGCGGTTTGCTGTTTTTGTCATAAGTTGAATCGTAGTTTATCTTTTTGTTACGAATTTTTAAGCCTGCCTGGCTTGTTTTCGTTTTATCTTCATCATCATCTTTGTGGTTTTTATACAATCCTTACGCCTGCCTGAATTTTAAAACCGGCATAAAAATTTATCCCTTAGATAGTTTTGGTGCCTATTTTAAAGAAATATAATGATGATACTGCATCAGTCGCGGCCATTAAGGGGCATCGCGGGTACGCGCGACACCATTGAGTAAACATCTCAAATTATTTTTTTAGCTATACAGATTTATTACAATTTCTATTGAAAAAATCTGAATTTTTGTTCAATTAAACCGAGAATTATTAAAAATAAGTTATGAAATATGTCACTAGATGGCAGCACTACAGCTTTCTTCAAAAAAGGAGACTCGCGGAAGCTGTAATGCGTAGAATTTTCAACACATAAGGGGAAAATTCAGGGATATTTGATAAAGCCGCGTCCCTAATATCGGCATCTCGAGAGTGAAAGAATGGTATAGGAACAATATTAGAAATTTGGCGTGAAAAAAACCCAGACATTGCAGATTTACTAGTAGATTGTGTCGCGGGTCTTAGAGCGCCTTCAGCCAAAAAGAAACAGAAGAGTAGAAAAACATGTAGAGGGACCTCTCAAATTGGCTCAGTTTCTCTAATTTGGCTTCAATTTTTTACATTTAAAAATGTGTTTGTTCTGATTCACGTCTTTGTTATAAATTTGGAAGTTTAAATAAACATTTGAACAAATGAGTGGATTAAGTGTACGTGTGGTGATGGGAAGGGGGGTGTTATGATATTTTAGGGGTTTCTGGCCATCGTGAATAAAATATATTGTTTAGGACACTCACTTTGAGGGATCACTTGACCCACCCAGATGTCTTACTTATTGAAGTTGTTTCGCATTTCGTCATTTCTGATGTAGTGTGGTTCTGTCCTATGGGAAGGGGATTATTTCTGATTTGGTGCAGTTCTGTGCTCTAGTTGATCTGCTGGTGACAAATTTCAATATGTTTGACTCCAAATTAATTCTTTAAACGTCTGGAGTTTCCTATTTTTAGCATACCCGTAATTGATAGGCTATTTTTAGTGACGATTCAGAAATATGTTGTTTCGGATATTTAGTTTGAGGGGTCACTTTATCTACCCAGCTGTCTTACTTTTTCAGCTATTTAACACTAAAAAATACCTAAAAATTAAAGAAATTTTAAATATTTAGTAAAAAACTTTAATATTAAATATTCATCGTGTCGTTTCCCTCGAAGTTTTGACCCTGAGCTGGCAACTATATTGCTCAGATACCCCCTGGGCGTAAATTTTGCTTGAAGTAGCCCCCCAAATTTCTTATCTCGGCTTCTAATTTAACGATTTTGATTTTAACGATGGTTATAGTCTCTGTACCCTCTACACGTGTCATCTGAATATACATATTTTGTGTCAGCCCCCTGAGCGTAACTTTTAGTTTAACTAGTCCCATGATTATACAATTTTAGCGAGCATTTTTCCTAATTGAGCGAATTTAGTTTTGCTAATGGCTATAGTTTCTGCATTATTTGTACATGTCATCTGGTTATGCATCTTTGTTGTGACAGCTCTCTGAGGATACCTTTTACTTCAATTAGCCCCCTCCCCAAATTTCCTATCTCACCTCCTAATTGAACGATTTTTTTTATGCTGATGGTTGTATCTGCACCATCCGTACGTCTCAGTTTGATACACATGTTTGATGAATATATAATATACATGCGTTTTTTGTGCTAACTCCCTGGGCGTAATTTTTAGTTTAACTAGCTCCCCAATTTTACATCTCAGTTCCTAATTGAGTGACTTTGACTCTGCTGGTGACTATATAGTCTGAGCAACATTTGTACATTTCACTTGGATACATATATTTTTATGTCAACCCCTGGATATACCTTTTAGTTTAACTAGTCCTCACAATTTTACATATCTGCTCCAAATTGAGCGATTTTGGTGCGGCTTGTGGCTATAGTATATCCACCATTTGTACATGTCACCTGGATATGCAACTTTAACGTCGCAAATCCCTGAGCGTAACTCTTACTTTGGTCACCCCCCACCCCCACCCCACCCCCTACCCCCCAATGTTCCATCTCGCCTCCTAATCCACCGATTTTGATTTTACGGGTGGCTATAGTCTCTGAACCATCAGTACGTATCATCAGAATATGCATATTTTGGTAGTCAACTTCCTGGGTATAACTTTTAGTTTAACTAGCCTTTACAATTTTACTTTAATGTAAAGTAGGACTATGTAATGTTTTTCCACTAGGAAGGATACATTCCATGTGGCCAGGATTTTTATGAACGAGCGAGAAGGTGGGGGATACGTTATTTTACTTCATACATCCGTCGTTTATATTTTTAATACACATGTTATTATGCCCAAAATACGTATATGTATATATATATGCTTTATATATATATATATATATATATATATTACTAATACATATATAGGCCAAAATACATAGATGAGCGCCTCCCTCTACATGTCGCTCACGAGCCGCCACTGTACTGCATATAAAAATATTATGGATGTAGCAAGAATTGGTTTCACATGTCCTATGACAACAACCATCGTTGAAAGAGGCTTTAGTAAACAGAACATAAATTTCATTAAGTAGTAACATCAGAGTAAAAAATCTCAGTGACTTGATTCTTATAAATAGTGAAGGGCCAGATATGAAAGATTTTAACTTTAAGGCAGCTTTTGAAAATAGGTGTATAGTACAAAAATTCGACGCTTGCCTGGTTTATATGATAATGAAACTATGTGAATTATAAAATAAATTTGTTATTTTTGTAACTCAGTGTGATCTTTCATTGGTAAATACAAGTTTAATTTACTAATAGCCTGTTTAATGATTAAGAAAATGAAATGTACCTATCTTTATATCTTGTTTAGAATGAAATTAATATTATTAGCTGCATTATGGCTTAAAAGTAGACATTTTTTTACCGATGGCAACTAGATAACTTTGACTAATAATCATGTAATTTGGCTAATGATTTTTCAATTTGGCTAATTTGTTGGCTAACAGTTTGAAATTCCTAGCGCGGGCCCTGACAGTGATTTAGGTAAATAAAAAAGCAACTATTTTGGCAATAATATATTAAAATTGGATATATTCACATTTTTAAAAAATATTTCATTTATTAACCTGACTGCTGAAAAAGCTTTAAAACTACTGATACTTTCCTTCACTACTGAAATCTTCAACTGGTTGGTATCTCTGCATGACTTAAGGGCATCAAATGTACAGTTTCTGTTGTCCGCCATGTGGTATTTTGTGACATACCCTTCTCGCTCCGCTTGCACAACCCCCTTTGGAATGGCTTGTCTTCTACTTGTGTTCGCAGAGCTCACTTCATATCTATCTTTCCTAAAAATTCTTTCGAAAATCTTTTCTACAGTGATGTGATTGCTGCTCCAAACTGCGCCATTCAAAGTAGGCTGTCCCATTCTGATACAAGAAGCAATAACTGATTTTGCGCCAACACTGTGCCATTTCATGTAAATGCCGAAAAATGTAATTCTCCTTAATTCTCCGAAAGGAAAGAAAGGCTTGAATCAGAAATTTCTCCTAAGAGTACAATCTACCAGCAAAATCAGAGGATTAGACTTCTTTCTTTTCAGACAGCTCTAGTTTTTATCAGCTGTGGGGTTGTTTTCTGGAGTCAGCAAGTACTTGAGCATGTTACATGAACGTGATAGGAACCATTGCATTGAATAGAAAAAACAAAACAAACTCCCCTTCGTTTATCTATTTTGAAAGATCCATGAAGGGGGAAGTGATTCCTTCCTGGAGTGCGGTAGACACAGGGGAGCCAAACATGCACAGGCTTCGTTCATGTGCACTCTGGAATCCGGGAATTTAAAAGTGGACTAAAATGTCAGAGAAAATCTGTTTTTTATTCAACATTCTGAAAAAAATCCGGGAATTTTCAATTTAGGTGAACCGAAAAATAAATAAGTACAAAACTAGCTTATAAAGAAGCAAAACCAATTTTTAATCCCAACCCAATTTTTATGACTTAAAAGTGTACGTAGAAATTAGTGGAATGTTTCAGATCACTAGATTTTTTTATCCTTACGACTCATAGTGAGCCAGAAGACGAAAGAATGCATTTGCAGTGACTCTTTTGGTTTATCATTTTCCAATTATGTAATCAAGAAGCACCTCCTTAGAGGGGAGTGTCTTCTAGCTCGAAATTTGCCACATGTTTTGCTCTTTTGTTTATTGCAAAGCATGGAGCAACAAGGTCATTAACACACTGACCTCTCAAAGGGGTCAATATTAGCTACATTCGTAATGACTCAACATATTTTAGAAAAATCATTGAGGAGGGGTATTTTATTTTAGAAGAGATGTTATTTGTTTTATCTGCTGCTCTATTTAACTATTCCTAATCAAGTTTTCCCTTCAGGGGAACTAATTATATAACTATGTACAGATGCTAGAAAATAAATAAAACATCTGGGGTTTTTTTTTTCTTTCATGCGTAGTATTGAGAAATTGTTTTCACGAAAATTTTTGATTTCGAGATTTTGATGTCAACATATGTTTTAAGACCTTTTGAATATACGTTTTGACTATTTTTGGAGTGATGTTCATCTGTGGTCGATCTCCCGTGTACACTATAGCTGCTACAAATAATAATGGATTTTCATGAAGCTTTATATTCATTGTTAACAAAAAATCTAGAACTAAATAGAATTTTTTTTAATTTGAGCAAAAACTTTGAAATTTTAATTTTTTTAACATGGCAGTATAGGACAAAACTTAATGTAATCATGCATATATGGGTTATTTATGGCTCAATTAAGATTTGTTAGTTTCAGTAATTGTAGTGAAAAATAACCGCGATACAATTTTTGTGTTCGTAATGTTATATGTCCCCTTGGGGGCGGGAACATTATCAAACTTGGTATAAATCAAAATATTTTTTCAAGCCCTTTAAAATGAAAGGTAACATGCTATAATTTGGATCATTTGGAACAATGATGCAGATTTTTCAAACTTTTCTTATGAAATTTGAAAATAGAAAAATCCAAAGTTTTTAATTCAGAAAATTCCAGAAGTCTGGACTGGTCCTTATTTTCCAAGTTGTACTCAGGAACGATCCTATAGGTGGTATAGGGGGTGCCCCCCCCCCCCCCCCCCCCACACACACACTAAATTCTGACTCAGCAGATTATCACATTAAAAACAATATTTGATCTTTTTTTGATCGTCTGAACAATTTTACGTACGAAAAAAAATTTTTTTTTTCTTCATTTCAATTCACTTAACAAAGAAAAGGAAAGCCGTTAATTATTCTAAAACTGCAAATATCAAACTACAGTCATGACAAACACAATTCTATTCAACCTTTGTAATTAGGAATTACAAACTGATAAATTTAAATGATTATTAGCAAAGGGATTATTTAAAGTGATTATTAGCAAAATGAGTTGGAAAATTTCAATTTGTATTTCGCAATGTTCAGATGTAACTCCCCCCCCCCCCCCCCCCACTACCACCACACACACACATGGACATTATGTCGGATCATCACTGGTTGTACCGTATATGTAAACATAATTCTATAAAACATTTCAAGTTATTTTGAATGTTTTTTTTTACACTGTCATGTATTCACGGTATCATTTAAATCTAAAGTTATTTTTTAAAATTGGCATTAAAATAGCAGTATGCAGTACCTAGAATTTTGATACAGACAACAGGGAAAACTTGTGGAATTTCATGGTGTGTTTGTTAATGAAAGCTTGCTGAATTTTTTAATATTTTAATAAAGTTTTGAGCATATTTATTTACTTTAGCTTGATTAACTTATAAAATTTCTGTCTCGATTTAATGGGGGATTTCTCTTATTTTTTTTATGCGCTATATTTATTTTTGATTTTATGATTTTATATTTTTTTTAGTTATCTTTTTTTAGCGGTATATAAAAGAACAAAGAGTATCCATTTTGAAAAATATTGCATATTTTAAATGTTTTGCGTTTCTTTAGATTTTCCCTTAAATTATTTTAGATCTTTTTAAAAATTATTTATTGTAAGTTTTTAATTTTGTAGATCTTTCCTAAAATTATATTTTTTCTAAATATTTTTTTCCCCTAAAATTATTTATTTCATTTTGTTAGATCTTTTTTAAAAATTTTAATGCAATAAAATATTTTTAGATATTAAGTTATTTATTTTAATTTTTTAAAATATGTTATAAAATTCATTAATGCAATTTTTTTTTAATTTAGATTTTTTTCTAATTATTTAATGTAAAAACAAATTATTTAGATCTGTAAAATTATTTTTTCAATTATTTTTTTATATCTTTTCAAAAATTTATTGTAATTTTAAAATGTTTTACAGATCTTTACTAAAATTATTTATTGCAGTTTTTTATATTAAAGAATATGTATTGAAAATAGATTTTTTTTAATAAAAAATAAGCATTTTTTATTAATGTAATGTATATACTACTTTAGTTTATTAAAAGTTAATTGAAAATTCAAAATGTTTATACTTACATTCTGCTAATTAGATTTTTAAAACTTCATTGTCTTGAATTTACTTGTTATATATACGACATACTGTTGAAATAAAAAAAGTGCTTTGTACCGAACTACTCAATGTCGAAAAATCTCTTGCTACAAACTGCTACAATTTCGAATAATTGCCTGCTACAAACTGCTACATTTTCAAAATATTGCCTGCTACAAACTGCTACAATTCCAGAAATTTGCTTTTTCAAGAATTGCTCCAAAAGTGTTTTTTGTAATCGCATCACTGCTTCTATCTCAGCCTATTTTCCGCAGGAGGGAAAAGCAGGGATTTTTCTTAGCTCAGGGAATCCAAGAATTGAATTCCTTGATCATGAGCTTGCTTCACGAGCTATTTCATGCCAAACTAAAGTTTAAACCGATAAATAGTTTGTTTTATCATGTTACTCTATTATTTCTCTAAATGAACCAAATTTCATATTTTTGTATTCTATAGTTTTTACGGTATGAGACAGAAATCACTAGACATGCTGATACGAAAAAGAAAGTTCACTTCAAAAGTGTATAAAAAGTAAAATATCTCAAAAACTACATCAAAATTAAATAAAGGGGCTCCATCCTGCAAAAATTTGTGGTTTTGCTATTGTTAGTCTATCCAAGACGTGAACTCACAGCTAAAATATTTTGTCTTTAACATTAAATATTTCTTAAATTACAATATATATCGAAAAATGGTTTACCCCTAAAGCTCCCCAAAATGCAATTAAAAATATTTTGGTGATCCAAAACTGGCTTCAGGTGCAGTGCTACAAAGAAGTTTGGATTATTTCTCCACATCTAAATCTGTTAATCTATAGAAAGTTGCTGATAAGATGTATATTATAAAGTTTTATGTTTTTGTATGTTCAATTGTCTATTTAATTTCAGATCATTTTATTATGAAAATATTTTGGTTATAATTTTATTAACTTCCTAATAACATGAAATTCTATTTTAGGTAAAGCTGGTACCAGTATCAGACTGGTGGCAAACTATTTTGAATTGTTTTCAAAGCCTGCTTGGTGTGTTTTTCAATACCACTGTGAATTTGCTCCTGTGGTAGAGTCTTCCCGAATGCGCCGTGCCTTTATGCGGGATCACAAAGAAACTTTTGGCAATTGCTTTCTATTTGATGGAATGTCGGATCTGAAAACAGTCCAGCAATTGGGAGAGGTATGTGTAATTAGTGATGCAATGAATGTCAGTTTGGTTGGATGCCGGATATTCAACCTGAAACTGGACATCCGGGATATCCAGCCGACAATATAATTTTCTTTTAGAAATCCTAAGTAGTTACTATTTCATTATTCCTATTCATAGGTGCAACCAGAGGGTGGTTTTTAAGGTTAAAAAAACATCCCCCAGAAGCCCTCAATTTATATGAAGAAATAGTAACAGGGATCGCATTCGTCCTAAAATTCCTAAAAGTTTGAAGCTTCCCTTGAATTCCTAAAATTATCCTAAAATTTTTAAATTATCCTAAAATTTTGTAATGTTACTGCGGCGCCAAATTTACTCTACTATCGCTCGAATGCATTCCATTCATACGGCAATCGATGTTAAAAAAGACTTCAGAAATTAAAATGTTGTTCAAAATAGCACTCATCTTTTACAAAGACGACAAAAGTGTCAATCATGACAAAATCGCCGATTCTCAATGGTTAAATCCTCTCCGTCCGCGGGCGGTGTTAGTGAAATACGATCGCAAGACGAATGGCGACCCAAGTGATCATTTACGACCAGAGTTTGGGGGAGATTCTTTTGTTTGTGAGAGTGGGAATCTCCAGTGCAAGCTAACAAACCTAGAAGCCTTTAACCCCTCAAAGAAATAAAATAGAAAAAGATGGGTTTGGTTGTTGAATAGTTTGCTTCCTCATATTTACTAGATACATCACGAAGTTTCTCTTTCTTTGCAAAGTTAAAATTTTGCTCAACTATTCTTTGTTGGGAATCAATTGTGTGCAAAAATTTTGAAGAATTTTAGGTCTAAATTCAATAATACAAATATAGTTAGTCAGATTATGATTCTCTTACGCCCCTCATTACGTAATATTTGATCAACATCATGTCAAAACAGGAGAGTAGAAAAGGAATTTTTGTCTGCTGTTAGCAACCTCTATAGGCATTGATGATATTAAAGGATATCTCTTCAAAAGGATGCATTGTGTAGGGGCCCGGACCACATAGCAGTTTATGAAATAAAGCAATGGATAAAATAAAATACGGTATAGTAGGGAGGTCCCGCAATTGGATCGCCACGCTCCCCATAAAAAATAAATTAAAAATAATGAAAGAGCAGAAATGTGAATAATGTTAAATAAACACATTCCCGTTTCCAACAGATAAAACTTTTAAACAGTTTTCATTTCTTTTTAAACTTAAAATTTTGTCAAATTATTCAATGTTTAGTATGCATCTGGGATGAAAAGTACCAAAGATTTGAACTCTGTAAGACTTTTTGCTCAAAAACCAATATTTAAAAATATAGTTTTCTGGACTAGAGTTCTTTTGAGCCGCTGGAACGTGTGTATGTGTTTTTGTTGATTCTATCAAAACAGAGGATGATTGAAGGGAAATAGCTGTGTCTAGATTAACGCATTGCAGTAGCTTTGATGAAGTTGCAGTAGCTTTGATGAAATATAGGATAACTTATTTCCCTCATATTATTTAATTACTGCCTTCGGCGACCAACCCTATTGTTTTTAAAAAAGTTTTTAAACTTGCAATACCTTTCTTGCAGTAGCTGTCGATCGTGCACTTTTACGACGTAAGCCATAAATAACGGGCAGTTTATAAAGTAACTGTCGATCGCACACCTACGTTACGTGCGCAAGTCACGGCTAAGTGTGCAGTTTATGAAGTGTTGATCTTGTACCTCAGCTACGCGCGCAAGTTACGGCTAACGATGTAGTTCATGAAGTAGCTGTCGATCGCATGTCTCCGTTACGCGCTCAAGTCATGACTAATGGTTCAGTTCATGAAGTAGCTGCCTATCGCACACCTCAGCTAAACGCATAAATCGTGGCTAGCGGTGCATTTCATGGAATAGATGTCGATCGCACGCCTTCGTTACTCGCGCAAGTCATGTCTAACGGTGCAGTTTGTCGGCTGCTATTGCTGTGTTAGCTGAGCGACTTGACTAGAAAAATTTGAAAGTCATTTGCAGATTTAGCAGTGTTTGGCCATATCCATATCTGAAGTGCTGGTAAAGAAAATTTTGTAGCAGATGATATGCAGTAGTGATGTGTTTTCTCAAGAAAGCAAGCTCGTTAAACACAAACACAATTTATTTGTTGTGAGATCCATTGCATCAGATGAAGTTACAAAATAAAAACACTGTAACATTCGTTGCAAAGCAAAACTATATACAATGAGCTAGCAAGCTCATGAAAAAGGTTTTAAACAGTCTATGACTAGGCACACACTCTCAGTTACTATAACATCGGTAAGTAGAAAAACAGCTACTGTACCACACATGCCGTGTACGTTAATGAAGCCACCATCATCAGGTCACACGTCATGGCTTTAGAAGTTAGACTACTCTCTACCGATCAAGGTCTGCCTTCCATACAAGGTCTTTCACCGTCGATCACCGTCTGATCGATCTGACTATACGTCGAGTCTTAAGTCTGCATAACTACAAGATCTTAAACTCTGAAAAGTCT
Organism: Amaurobius ferox; assembly: GCA_951213105.1. Taxonomy (NCBI): domain Eukaryota; kingdom Metazoa; phylum Arthropoda; class Arachnida; order Araneae; family Amaurobiidae; genus Amaurobius; species Amaurobius ferox. Next base: position 101,667,556 of record OX578137.1, read on the forward strand.
CCCACGTCTACTACATGGTCAGTCAAGGTCTGTAAAGTCTCACGAAATAACTGAGAATGTGTCCTATCATATATACACTGTGATGGGTACGCTCCGGAACACAACCGTTGACGGCAGCGCCCTCACTATATGCAAATCAGAATGCGCGCGCGGCGAGATGGCGATTTGCATGAATGGCATGTTCTGTTCCCGTCACGAGTCGTTCACGAGAACGGTAGAACCATTCTAAAAATGTAAACACGTTCTCGCGATAACGAGAATCGCGACGAAAACAGAACCAAGTTTCCAACAATCGGCCCCCTCATGCAAAACCCCAAATCTCGGCGCACGTGCTATCAATCAATGAAATTACTCTAAAAAAACATAACAGCAAAAATGTCAAGTTCTTTAGTATCCAGCAAAAACATAAAGTATATATATTACTTTTCATGTTAAGCAAAAAAAAATTTATCATTGAAAGAAAATTTTAGATATCGTTGAAACACTAAGTTCCAAAAATTTAATTTAAGTCAAAATTTAAGTTTTCAAGAAATTTAAGTATAATAATTTAAATTTAACATTTAAGATTAAAAATTTCACTATAAATATCAAATTTAATTTGTGTAGAAAATTTTATGTATAATTATTAAATTTAACATTTAAGATTAAAAACTTTACTATAAATATCAAATTCAATTATGTAGAAAATTTCATGTATAATTATTAAATTTAACATTTAAGATTAAAAAATTTTACTATAAATATCAAATTCAATTATGTAGAAAATTTCATGTATAATTATTAAATTTAACATTTAAGATTAAAAATTTTACTATAAATATCAAATTCAATTTGTGTAGAAAATTTGATGTATAATTATTAAATTTAATATTTAAGATTAAAAATTTTACTATAAATATCAAATTCAATTTGTGTAGAAAATTTCATGTATAATTATTAAATTTAACATTTAAGATTAAAAAATTTTACTATAAATATCAAATTCAATTATGTAGAAAATTTTATGTATAATTATTAAATTTAACATTTAAGATTAAAAATTTTACTATAAATATTAAATTCAATTATGGCTGTTCATTATCTCTGTCCAAGACCAGTATACATAATTAATACTAATAGCAATGACACAGATAACGAAAGATTTTTTTTTTTTCTTTCTGTGTTGTATTCAAATTTAAATAAGTGGTTTGTCATCAATGAATCATAGCCAAGTGTATGATAACAAGGAGTAAACACACAAAATAATACACATAAGCATAACTGTCTTATGCGGGAATTGAAAACATGGATATATATATACATTCAGTGTAATGTGAAAAATTTTAGAAAGTTCATTGTAAACAATACACATATATATACTCTAGATACAATTATCTGCATCACAGAGGGAGGAGTAATTTATACGATATCCTAACCATATTTTGTAAAAGAAAGAAAAAAAAATTTAGAAGTTACAAATTTAATCATTTTTGTTTTTGGAAATTTGATTACAAAAATTTAATGCTAAAAATTCCTCAAACATTTGGCAAATCTTATTAATGTACTGCCTATGATGTATAAAAATTTTGTTATTGATTTCAGCAAATTCCACACCTAACAGTTTTTGGACCTTCCCTAGAGATTTGATATCAAATTCTCCCTTTAGCAAAGAAACTACATGATCAATATCACCTATTATTTCTATGTTGCTTGCCTCTGGCCTGGATTTGATATCCCTCTTTTCTCTGAAGTTAAACAAATTTTGGTCATAATGTATGTTAGCCTTAGCACAGAATTTTTTAACATCATTATGACTTCTCAGCCTATGTTTATCACCCCTCACTGAGTAGTAAACATCAGTTCGAGTTCCATCAGGCCTGGGTACAGCTTTCCTTTCCCAATCTATGTTTGAACAGGGGGTCAGATCGGAATCAGCAGGAGAGTCCTCTTCCTCACTAGTATGACTAGTGTCATGGCTCTCACCTGCTTCTTCCTCTGACTCACTATCCAAACATCCCGATCCTGAATCTGATGTTCGAGTAAAACCCGATTTCTTTTGGGTGAAGTTTCTAGGTCGAATGGGGTCCAGGACGCCTTCCGCTGCTTCCATCTCCTCAAAACGGACATTGCTTATTTCTAATATTTTTCCTTCTTTCACAAGAAGAATTCTATAGCCCCTGGTATTTTCTGCATATCCTACCATAACTCCCAGTTGAGCTCTTAGGTCTAGCTTCTTCCTAAGCTGTTTTGCTATACCAGCATAAGCCTTACATCCAAAAACTCTGAGATGGGATACAGCAGGCTTCTTCCCATAGTACAATTCGTGTGGAGTTTTAACTTTAAATTTATGGCAAATCCTGTTCTTTGTATAAGTAAAACATAGGATTGCCTCTGCCCACATTTTGTCACCAACTTTGCTTTGATTAAGCATTGCCTTGACCCAATCTAACGCTGTCAGGTTGAATCTTTCAGATACCCCGTTTTGTTCGGGTGTATAAGTGTTAGATCGTTCATGCTTAATCCCTAACTTTTTCAAAAAAGCTTTAAATTGACCGTGACAAAATTCCATGCCGTTATCAGTACGGATGCACAAAATCTTTTTGCCTAATTGTCTCTCCTGACAAGCTTGAAAATCCTGAAAAACTTTGAACACATCTGATTTTTGTTTTAAAATAAAAACAAACACCTTGCGGCTAAAATCGTCTGTAATAGTCAAGAAGTATTTGTTTCCCCCCAATGAAGCTACAGGTATTGGACCACAAACGTCCATGTGCAGTAATTGCAAAGGTTCTGTAGATCTAATCCTGCCTATTGGTTTGTACGAAACTCTCTTAGATTTTGCAAGTTTGCAATGAATGCAATTTACTTTTGCATATTTTAATTTTGGGAGTCCGTTTGCCGCGGAAACTTTACTTGTTTGGTGCAAGTAGTCTGAGTTAATATGGCCATATCTTCTATGCCATAATTCAGTTTTGTTCAGAATTTCAACTGTTGAACCACTAATTTTATTTGACTTTGATTTTAAATCAGATTTGTTTTTCCTTTTATTCAAGTTAGGCCTAATTTTGTTTTGACTTTGACTATTTGTTGCAGGGGTTTTTCTAACCTGTTTAGAATTTTTGTCCCTATCCTGATCTCCTTTACGGCCCTCAACACTACTATTTAAACTTTTAGTTGAGTACTGTGGTTTTAAGAAATACAATCCTTCTTTACGTTTAGCGTAAAAGAAATTTTCTCCCTCAGGAGTCTTAAACCATAGAATACCTTTGGCTGCACTAAAAGAATAGCCCTGCTCTTCTAATACAGATGCGGCCAACAAGTTACGCCGTAATTTTGGTGAATACATAACATTTTGTAGCACAATATTATTTGTATGATCTTTAAATTTAACATACATGTTCACCGTTCCAATAGCCTCAACTGGGCTTTCCATATCACCCACTGCTAGCGACATAGATGTATCCTTACATTTATCAAATTTTGAAAACATTTTAACATCATTACAAAAGTGTCGCGTAGCAGCGGTGTCAATCACCCAGCTGAGCCTATTGTCAGGATTATCAACAATATTAGCTTCTACATTTATATTTGAAAATACTTCAATAATACTAGAGCTAGTCATCTTTTTCAATTTTGGGCATTGTGCCTTTACATGACCATTTTTATTACACATAAAACATGGTCCTATGACCTTAATAGACTTTTTAACTTTGGTGACATTTTTACATTTAGCGTTAACATTTGAAAAATATACAGATGAATTGGAACTTACATTATTATTGTCATGATCCTTCCTCAACTGTTTAATCCTGCCCTCCTCCAAGGAGAGTTCTTTCTGAATTTTATCCAATTTAAAATCAGTATCGCTCCAGCGATAAATGATTTGGATGATACTCTGGTACTGGGCTGGGAGATACCGGATGGCTTGGAATGCCACGTACACATCCTCCACCGGGTGGTTCACGTTCTTGAGCTTGGTGACAGCTTTCCTTATCCTCGTACAGAATATGTCGATGGGCTCCTCGATTTCCGGGCGTAGACTGAAAAACTCGTCCAACAGATGAACTAAATTAGCGCGCGTTGGGGCCTCAAAATGCGCCTCCAACTTCTCCCACGCATCCGCCGGGCTGTCGTCGATGTCGAGCAGTTCTCTGTACTCCGCCGAGATATTTCGAAACAGGATGGAAAGTGCGCGGTCGCTGCTGCGCATGTACTCCTCTCGCTCGCGGCGTGACGTAGATTCGTCGACTGGTAATGCAGTACGGTTGATGTGGCCGTAACATCCTTCTCCTTTCAGGATAAACGAAATTTCATTACGCCAGGTGACGTAATTGTCCCTGTTTAACGCTTCTATGCCGTTGCTCACCTCCATAGTCTTTAACTGTGACTAGAGTGCGTTGTTTACCTTTCTGCTTGATGCAAATGGCGCCGGTCGCGGCCCCCGTCGATGGAATTCACAACTCTTCACTGCTGCTTTATCACGGATAAAAGTTATGGCCTTGACATACTACTGGGCCCATAACCAAATGTCGGCTGCTATTGCTGTGTTAGCTGAGCGACTTGACTAGAAAAATTTGAAAGTCATTTGCAGATTTAGCAGTGTTTGGCCATATCCATATCTGAAGTGCTGGTAAAGAAAATTTTGTAGCAGATGATATGCAGTAGTGATGTGTTTTCTCAAGAAAGCAAGCTCGTTAAACACAAACACAATTTATTTGTTGTGAGATCCATTGCATCAGATGAAGTTACAAAATAAAAACACTGTAACATTCGTTGCAAAGCAAAACTATATACAATGAGCTAGCAAGCTCATGAAAAAGGTTTTAAACAGTCTATGACTAGGCACACACTCTCAGTTACTATAACATCGGTAAGTAGAAAAACAGCTACTGTACCACACATGCCGTGTACGTTAATGAAGCCACCATCATCAGGTCACACGTCATGGCTTTAGAAGTTAGACTACTCTCTACCGATCAAGGTCTGCCTTCCATACAAGGTCTTTCACCGTCGATCACCGTCTGATCGATCTGACTATACGTCGAGTCTTAAGTCTGCATAACTACAAGATCTTAAACTCTGAAAAGTCTCCCACGTCTACTACATGGTCAGTCAAGGTCTGTAAAGTCTCACGAAATAACTGAGAATGTGTCCTATCATATATACACTGTGATGGGTACGCTCCGGAACACAACCGTTGACGGCAGCGCCCTCACTATATGCAAATCAGAATGCGCGCGCGGCGAGATGGCGATTTGCATGAATGGCATGTTCTGTTCCCGTCACGAGTCGTTCACGAGAACGGTAGAACCATTCTAAAAATGTAAACACGTTCTCGCGATAACGAGAATCGCGACGAAAACAGAACCAAGTTTCCAACACAGTTGATGAAGTAGCTGCCATTCGCACACCTCAGCTACGCAGGCAAGTCACGGCTAACGGTACATTTAATGAAGTAGCTGTCTATCTCAGCTACACGCGCAAATTACGGCTAACAATGTAGTTCATGAAGTAGCTGTCGATCGCACGTCTCCGTTATGCGATCAAGTCATAACTAATGGTTCAGTTCATTAAGTAGCTGTCTATCGCATACCTCAGCTACACGCATAAATCGTGGTTACCGGTGCAGTTCATGGAGTAGATGTCAATCGTGACGGAAATATGTATCATTTCCATAAGTTATATATTGAAAATTAACGTATAATTAAATTTCTGATGAAGCTGGTGATAGAATAACTATGAGCCACGAAATTCTGGTTACACAACTTCGTTGAAAATTTAAAACAGAGTGTTGCAGCTATAACAAACGTTAGATAGTAGTTGTAGGAATACAAGTAGCCATAGAAGTGTTAAATGAGAACAGTTCCAGTTTAAATCAAAAATCACTTTTATTGAAGAGTGAATCCATTGTATTTGCTTACAGTATATATCATGAGAACAGGTAAGCAAAAACTAAAGCATACTATTTACAAAACATGAGCACTACAGCTCATATGAAGGTTTTTCAGTCTAAGTTCCATGCCTAGACACGTTTCTGGTTTACGTATTATTTACACAAGTAAGTGGAATAAAAGCATTTCACACTTACGTGACCACGTGCACTTTCCGACGCCACCACTAGCTGGGCACACGCTATGGCAAAAACTTTAAACTTTCCGGATCAGCACTATAAAGTCCACAACACGGGAAACATGGTCTCCTTAACTGAGAACCATCAAAACTACTAAGTTTAGTTTAAATATCCGCGTTCACCGATAAACACTTTATCGTAACTTTTCGACAACATCGAAACATGACTTTACGAAGATCCGTCTGCCCGATCTAGATCCTTCTAGATCCTTCCATCGATCAGTATATCGATCGAATGACTAACCGGTCTAATGACCCAAGCGATCTCACTTTAAAGCCATCTCGTGACAAAGCGATCTCCTGACAAAGCGTTCTCATGACAAAGCGATCTACCTAAAACCAGAAAAGTGTCTAGCCTTTATATCCGAAGATGGGTGCGTTCCGGAACATAACCGTTGCCGGCAACGCCCTCTGGATATGCAAAACAGGATGCGTGAGCGGCGAGAAAGGTGATTTGCATGATCAGCCAAGTTTTGTCCACATCGCGATTCGTTCACGAGAACGTAATAATCATTTTAATAATGACGTCACGCTCCCGCGAAACGAGAATCGCGATGTAAACAAAACCAAGTTTCTAACAATCGGCCCCCTCATGCAAAAACACCAACTCTCGGCGCCCATGCTTTCATCCAACAAAAGGTTATTCTAAGAATCAAAGTTCTTAGTATCCTAAAAACATAATGTATGCATACACAAAATTTTATACATTAAAGAAATTTATAACCCTTATAACATTTAGAAAGTGAATAGCCTTTTCTCAAAATGGCAACAATCAAATGAGTACACTTATCTATTATGCAGATCATAAGCATTCTTTAAATTACATGTTTAAGGATAACATAGTCAAAGAAAACAGTATAACCATACTATTGCCCTTTCTTAAGTACTAGCTCATACTGAAGAAAGCTATTTCTTTACTATTTTGAAAATTTATAAACAAACATTAAGTTTAAAATTTAAAAGTCTAAAGATATCAAAAATTTTAAGCTCTAGAAAAATTTAGGTATAGTTATCAATTTTAATATTTAAGATTAAAAATTTAAATCTAAACATCAAAATCAAGTTGTAGAAAATTTAGTGTATAACTATGAAATTTAACATTTAAGATTAAAAATTTAAATCTAAACATCAAAATCAAATTGTAGAAAATTTAGTGTATAACTATGAAATTTAACATTTAAGATTAAAAATTTAAGTCTAAACATCAAATTCAAGTTTGTAGAAAATTTAATGTATAACTATGAAATTTAACATTTAAGATTAAAAATTTTAAGTCTAAACATCAAATTCAAGTTTGTAGAAAATTTAATGTATAACTATGAAATTTAACATTTAAGATTAAAAATTTAAGTATAAACATCAAATTCAAGTTTGTAGAAAATTTAATGTATAACTATGAAATTTAAGATTAAAAATTTAAGTCTAAACATCAAATTCAAGTTTGTAGAAAATTTAATGTATAACTATGAAATTTAAGATTAAAAATTTAAGTTTTATTATCTTAGCCCATGACTAGTATACACACTAAATACCCAATACAATGGCAATGATAATAAAAGATACAGAAGGTAAATATACATATGAGATAAACACAGATTAAAAAATTTTATGTTTCATGTGAATTATATCAATAATGTACAGTCAGACACATATTTATTCACATAAGCGAAAATGCATTATGCGTGTAGAAAAAATGGATATATATTTTTTTTTTCAAGTGTAATGTGAGAAAAGTAACAGTTCATTGTCACATAACAATATATACTCAAGATACATTTCATTTGTATCAATGAGAGAGGAATAAATTATAAAATACCCTAACCATTTATACTTTGAAAATATGAAAAAAAAATTTAAAGTAAAATTTTTATTTGAACAGTTAAATTTTATATTTTAAAGATATCATTACTAAATTTTAAAACTCTATCTTTAGTCATTGGCTTCAAGAAGTAATCTGCTACGTTATCTTTAGTATTAACAAAGTTAATTTTAAAAGACTCGTTTACAACTAAGTTCCTTAAATTCCACACCCAAAAGTCTTTTGACTTTTCCCAATTCTTTGATATCAAATTCTTTACTCAAAAGTGAAACTGTATGGTCTATATCATTTTGTTGTTTAGCAAACAAAATTATGTCGTCTACGTAAATCAGCATTAATATTTTATTCTGATATGTATAAGCACAGTTGCACCATTTAAATTTTAAAAAGTTTAATTTTTTCAAAGTGGTGTCAAGCTCTGTATACCATTCCCTTCCGCTTTGGTGAAGGCCATATATTGCTTTCTTAAGCAAACAAACATATTGAGGCTGATTTGGATCGACATATCCATGTGGTTGTTTCAAGAAAATTTTATCATTCAACTTGGCATAAAGATATGCGGACTTAATGTCCAGTTGAAAATGTTTCCATTTAAGAATGCAAACAAATATGGAGAAGAAAGCTCTGATTAAACTAAAATTAATCACAGGGCTAAACACTTCATCATATGAGTCCCCCTTTATCTGGGTATATCCTTGAGCTACTAGGCGAGCTTTGAATCGTTTCACATTTCCCCTTTCATCCTTCTTAATGGTATAAACCCATCTACTTCCTATAATTTTTTGTTGTGAGATGGGTGCAGGCACTAAGTCCCAGACACCCCTCTCTTGCATTGTAGCTATTTCATCATCCATGGCTTCTTGCCGTTTATCGGACTGGGGAGATTCTATTGCCGATTTATAGCTCTTGGGTATCAAGATCTCAACATTGCTTGCTTCTGGTTTTCTTTTGATATCACTTACCCCCTTTTTCTCTCTAAAATTAAACATTTGCTGATCATAATGAATGTTAGCTTTTCCACAAAATTTTCTGACATCATTATGAGATCTCAGCCTTTTATTGTCACCTTTTACTGAGTAGTAAATATCCGTCCTACTCCCATCAGGCCTAGGTACTGCGTTCCGTATCCAGACAATATCTGAGCAGGGTGTCAGACCAGAATCAGCAGGAGAGTCCTCATCCCCACTAGATTTACTAGTGTCACGGCTCTCACCTGCTTCTTCCTCTGTCACTCCTCCTAAGCATTCTGATTCCGAGTCAATCGACTGAGTAATGTTCGATTTCCTCAAGGTGATTCCTTTAGGGTAATTAGGGCCCAGGACGCCTTCCGCTGCCACTCCTTCCTCAAACCTTACATTAGAAGTTTCCTCAACTTTCTTTTTACCCGCTATATAAATCCTATAGCCTTTGGTGCTTTCGGCATATCCGACCATGATTCCTGTTTGGGCTCTCATATCCAACTTATTTATAATTTGTTTGGCTGTGCCCACATAGGCTTTGCACCCGAAAACTTTGAGGTGAGCAACGGCTGGCTTCCTTCCATAATATAACTCGTGTGGAGTTTTGGTTTTGAACTTATGACATATTCTGTTCTTGGTGTGTGTAAAACACAAAATCGCTTCTGCCCACATTCTGTTATCAACCTGGCTTTGATCAAGCATAGCTTTCACACAATCTAGTGCAGTCAGATTAAATCTTTCAGAAACCCCGTTCTGTTCGGGTGTATATGCATTTGACCTTTCTGATTTAATCCCCAATTTATTTAAGTATGCCTTGAACTGGTTGTGACAGAACTCCATACCATTGTCCGTACGGATACACAAAATCTTTTTGCCTAGCTGCCTCTCTTCCTTAGCTTGGAATTCCTTAAATATCTTAAACACCTCTGATTTTTGTTTCATTATATAAACAAACACTTTCCGGCTGAAGTCGTCAGTGATTGTCAAAAAGTATCTGTTTCCGCCCATTGAAGCTGTAGGTAAGGGACCACACACATCCATATGGAGTAATTGTAAAGGTTTAGTGGACCTTATCCTACCAATTGGCTTAAAAGAAATTCTCTTAGACTTTGCTAACTTACAGTGTGTACAGTTAATTTTTGCATATTTTAGTCTAGGGAGTCCATTAGCCGCGGAAACTTTACTTGTCTGATATAAATAATCAGAGTTAATGTGGCAATATCTAAGTAGGCAATATCTATCTGTGGCAATATCTATCTGTAGGTAAGGGACCACACACATCCATATGGAGTAATTGTAAAGGTTTAGTGGACCTTATCCTTCTTGGAAAATTTAAAATTTGAAGATAGCAAAGCACGCACTGTCAGAGTCAATAAGTGTTGGCTGGGTTATGAAAGTACACAAGTCCAGTTTTAAAGAAAAACTTCGTTCACTTTATTTGGTGAAAAACACAACTCGGCATATTACACGTACCTGGTAATTTTCCATGCCGTAAAACATCAAAAATATACTATGTACAAAAGATTTTTTTGTTGTAAATGACTAGACAGAGACTCCTTGAAGCATTTGGTAGTAAGTTACTATACTACCTCTATCACTTGCGTGTATTTCAGCCACCATCACTTGGCAAAGGGAAACCAAAGGATAAAACATCAGGAAAATATTTAAAGCGGCTTCCGAACGTTTGTAAGTAAATTTAACGTTCAATACATGCTGGTCCAAACTGACCACCTCTGCATCCGTTTCGACTATTCACCGTCGTCAAACGATATTCCGCAGTACTTCAGTCAAATATATTTCTGTCTGCCTGCATCTGACCATCAGTGTCTATCTCGTCTGACTTCTTCAGACGTCTGATCTCGATCGACTCCGACCTTTTATCTAATTGCTTCAAGAAAACCTCTGCCCTATATATCAGAGAATGGACAGTTCCGGAAACGCCCCCGGATATGCAAATCAGATGCGTACGCATTGAGAACTGATTTGCATGAAACCTCATGTTGAAAAACGTCACGGTTCACGCCGGTGAACGGGAAGAGTCGTTCATATTAAATTTGCATAAACGCCCGTTCACGGGAACGTGAATCGCGATGTATTGATTATTTCCAACAATCGGCCCCCTCATGCAAATCCTTAAGTCTCAATGCATATGCAAAAGAAAACTTACTCTGAGAAACCAAGGTATATCAATAAACACCAAGGCCCCCAGTATCCTATCAAACATATAATGAAGGAAAAAATTTAAAGTATTATATCATTATTAAATTTAAAATAAAATGCATAAGTACTTATAGCATCTGAAAAATAGTCAAGTATTGTCGACAATATTGTAACAACAACATTTCACATCAAGTAGAAATTTATATACAACACAACTTCAATGCTTAAGTATCAGCATTCAAAAATTGAAATTTTAGTTTAAATTTAATTATAAGTATCCAAAATTTAAGTATAAGCACATTATCATATTAAACAAGTCAACTTTAAAAGATTAAGATTTTGTATAAGCATAGAATTTAAGTTTACTTTAAATTTGAGTATAAACACTATAATTCAAAAAGCTTAAAAAAATTTAGTCTATTAACACAATATAAGTATACATAATTAATACTATTAGACGGCATTGATATACCAAATATTTAAAAATACATGATGCAAGTAATTAGATAATAAAATTCCTTTATCAAAACTTTCAACACATACTTTTTACTAAGTTGAAAAATACAAATTTTATACACATAAGCTATTATTTAGCATCATGCGGGTCATGGAAAATGGATGTATATACAAAGGTGTAAAGTGAAAAAGATTCAATATCACAAAAATTTATACTCAAGATATACTATCTTATATCAATGAGGTTTAAGATAAACAATAATGTATATATATGACATCTTTTTAAAAAATTCCCAAGTTGTAAATTCAATTTATTATTTAAAATTTTCTTTAGACTAAACATTTAATCTCAAAAAGTTTTGATTTAGTTTTTAAAAATTTTATTACAAAATTTAAGTATTATTTCCTTAGTCATTGGTTTAGTAAAGTGATCTGCTAAGTTATCTTTACTATTTACAAATTTAACATTAAAAGATTCATTGACTATTAAATTTCTTAGGAAATGATATCTAACATCAATATGCTTAGTTCTATTGTTTTCAATTGGAGAGTTAGAAAAATTAATGGCTGCTTGGTTGTCGCTAAAAATAACACTGTTACTTTTATTAAAATTTAACCCAAGTAAATGACATTCTTCAATTATGTTTTGTACCCATACCATTTCCTTAGCGGCTTCAGTTAGTGATACGTATTCAGCTTCCATGGTTGATAAGCTGACACACTTATGTTTAAAGGTACGCCAAGAAATAGGTACATTGTCAATAAAGAGTATCATGCCTCCAAGTGAAACACGGTCATCTCTGTTTGCAGCAAAGTCAGAATCTGAATAACCATTCAATTTTAACTCCTGAATGTTAGATAAATTCAACATATAGTTTTTAGTCTTTTCAACATATCCTAAAAGTCTTAACAATGCATCCCAATGCTTAATTCCAGGGTTTTCTTGAAATTGAGATAATATATTGATGGCGTAACAAATATCAGGTCTAGTCCTACTAGATATAAAAGCCAAACACCCAATTAAGCTCCTGTAAGGAAAACTTTGCATTTGCTTTATTTCTTCACTTGTCTTTGGACAATCTATTTTACTTAGAATATTCCCTTTAGAAATGGGAAGTGAAGTAACTGGATATTTATATTGTTGAAACATTTGACATACTTTATCTATATACTGACTTTGATGTGTAAAAAATTTATTGTCACACTCTTTAAATTCCACGCCCAAAAGTTTTCTAATTTTTCCTAATACCTTGATATCAAATTCTATGCTAAGTAATGAAACAATGTGGTCTATGTCCCTTTGATATTTTGAGAAGAGAATTATGTCATCCACATAAACTAGCATAAGAACTTTGCTATTGTAAATATAGGCACAATTACACCATTGAAGTTTTAAAAAATTTAATTCTTTTAATTTGGTGTCAAGTTCATTAAACCATTCTCTTCCACTTTGATGAAGACCGTAAATGGCTTTCTTCAACAAACAAACATAATCAGGCTGTTCCTGATTGACATAACCTTGAGGCTGTTTCATATATACCTTTTGACTCAATTTAGCATGGAGATAGGCAGATTTGATATCTAATTGGAAATGCATCCAGCCAAGCATGCATACGAAAATTGAGAAGAATGCTCTAATTAAGTTGAAGTTAACAACAGGGCTAAAAACTTCATCGTATGATTCTCCCTTTTTCTGACCATACCCCTGGGCTACCAAACGAGCTTTAAATCTCTTGATTTTCCCTTTCTCGTCTTTCTTAATAGTGTAGACCCATCTATTGCCTATATGCTTTTGTGAGGTGGATGCAGGAACTAGTTCCCAGACACCCCTCTCTTGCATTACGGCCATTTCTTCATCCATAGCATTACACCATTTTTCGGACTGGGAAGATTTAATAGCAGCGTTGTACCCTTTTGGTATATTTATTTCAATATTGCTTGCTTCTGGTCTGCCTCTGACCCTTTTAAGACCTTTATTTTCCCGAAAATTAAACAGTTGCTGATCAAATTGTATATTCCTTTTATCACAATATTTCTTAACATCATTGTGTGACCTCAGCCTTTTATTATCTCCTTGAGCGTAATAATACACATCGGTTCTACTCCCATCGGGTCTTGGAACCGTCTTTCGCTGCCAAGCAATATCCGAGCAAGGAGTCATACTGGAGTCAGCAGGAGAGTCCGTTTCCTCACTGGATTCAGACGGATCGTCACCAGTGTCTTCACTCTCTCCTGCCCCCCCATCAGACTGCTCTCTCGGATATTCCCCGTCGGAGTATTCTGAAAGGTTATCTCTTGATATCCCTGAGGAGATATTTCTGGGACAAATTGGGTCCAGGATGCCTTCCACTACATCACCCTCATCAAACCTCACATTGCAGGTCTCAATTGTTCGTTTCTCTCCTGACAAAAATATCCTATAGCCCTTAGTTTTAGTAGCATAGCCTACCATCACCCCTTCTGTAGCTTTCATGTCTAACTTCTTTCTGAGCTGACTGGGTTTGCCTACATATGCTCTACAACCAAAGGTTCTAAGATGTTTGACTGAAGGTTTTCTACCACTGTAGAGTTCATGTGGAGTTTTTGTCTTAAATTTGTGACATATTCGATTTTTAGTGTATGCAAAACACAATATTGCTTCCGCCCAGAATCTGTCATGTAATTTGCTGTCGTTCAACATGGCTCTAACACAGTCAAATGCGGTTAAGTTGAATCTCTCTGATACTCCATTTTGCTGTGGGGTATATGTGTTAGTCCTCTCAGCCTTAATACCGATATCCTTCAGGTAATTTTTGAACTTATCATGGCAGAATTCCATCCCATTATCCGTCCGGATACATAGAATTTTAGTACCTAACTGCCTTTCTTCTCTGGCCTGAAACTCTTTAAAATGTGAAAATACTTCTGACTTCTGTTTCATGAGGTAAACAAAAACTTTTCTACTATAATCATCTGTTATAGTTAAGACATACTTGTTCCCACCATATGAGGCTGTGGGTAAGGGACCACTCACATCCATGTGTAACAATTGCAATGGTTTAGTGGACCTTATCCTACCGGTGGGTTTATATGATACTCTCCTAGACTTAGCCAATTTACACGATTTACAATTTAACTTTTTGTATTTAAGCCTAGGAAGTCCGTTTACGGCAGAAACTTTGCTGGTTTGGAGAAGATATTCAGCGTTTATGTGGCAATATCGTTTATGCCAAAGACAGTTTGTACTATTTAGTTCAGTTACTGAACTGCTAGGCTTAGATATTGAACTATCCACATTTCTATTCTGCTTAGTTTTTGTTTTGTCAGATTTAAATTTAGTTTCTTTAAGATTAGGTGCTATTTTTACTTTGTCTATTTTTCTGGAAGCACTAGGATCCCTATCCTTGGATTTCTTATCCTTTTTGTGTTTCTTGTCTCCATCTCGATCCCTATCTTTAGATTGACGGGTTTTTAAGTTATGTTGTTCCTGGGTACTATACTTAGGTTTTAAAAAATATAACCCATTCTTTCTTTTTGCATAAAAGAATTTCTCCCCTTTAGGTGTAAAAAACCATAGAACCCCATTAGCTCCATTAAAACTAAAATTTTGTTCCTCAAGAACAGATGCAGCTAATAAATTTCTCCTAAGTTTAGGAGAATACATAACATTTTCCAATTTGATAATACTTTGCTTATCCTTAAATTGGACATACATTTCCACCGTCCCGATAGCCTCAACTGGACTTTCGACATCCCCTACTGCTAGCGACATTGAAGTGCCTTTGCACTCATTAAATTTTGAAAATAACTTAATGTTATTACAGAAATGTCGCGTAGCAGCAGTGTCTACTACCCAGCTGAGTCTATCGCTAGGATCGATTACAGTATTAGCCTCAATCTGTGGAGACCCAAGAAATTCCACAATACTAGATCCATTATTTCTACTGCAATTAGATTTAGTATGACCTAGTTTGTTACACTTAAAACACTTAATTTTACTTTTAGAAATATTTACATTATGACTAGAAGTATTTACATTAGACACATTATGAGATACATTTGGAAGTTTAGACACTTTTACTCTATTTACAAATTTCTTAGAAGTAAAATATGCAGAATTTGAACTCACAGTTTTGGAAAAATCACTTGCTTGCTGCCTAAGCCGGCTCTCTTCCGCTGCTAGCTCTGCTTGTATTTTGCTGAGCTTGAAGTCCGAGTCATTCCATCGATATATAATTTGAACGATACCTCGGAATTCTTCCGGAAGGTACCGAATCGACTGGAATGCTACATATAGGTCTTCAATGGGGTGTTTCGCGTCTTTAAGCCTCGTCACGGCCTTCCGCAGTCTTGAGCAAAAAATGTCAACAGGCTCGTCTGGCTCCGGCCGAACGTCGAAGAACTCATCTAGTAATCTAACCAGGTTGGCTCGGGAAGGCGCTTGAAAATGTTCTTTCAAGGTATTCCATACTTGACTAGGTTCGTCGGTGACGTTTATCAACTCCTTGTATTCTGAGGATAAACTTTGATAAATGATGGCGAGCGCTCGGTCTTTCCGGCGATAAAAATCATTGTAGTCGCGGCGACTTGCATCTTCCTCGATAGGCTTAGCACTTCCATCTACGTGTCCGAAACATCCTTCTCCCTTGAGGACGAATGAGATGTCGGTACGCCAGGTGACGTAGTTGTCCCGCGTCAGCAACTCCGTTCTACTTGCCTCCATGGCCACTCGTAGTTTTGAAGAAGCAGAAGCAAAAGTTCTTGTACACTGTTTACGTTTATACTGTTGCGTTTCGTTGTTCACACGAACTTCAAAATGGTGCCAGGTGCGGCCCCCATCTGAACACTGGAACGATTTCTTGAAAGATACTTGCACTTATGACTCTATTGGGCGTTGAACTGGCCCATAACCGTTTCTCTTGGAAAATTTAAAATTTGAAGATAGCAAAGCACGCACTGTCAGAGTCAATAAGTGTTGGCTGGGTTATGAAAGTACACAAGTCCAGTTTTAAAGAAAAACTTCGTTCACTTTATTTGGTGAAAAACACAACTCGGCATATTACACGTACCTGGTAATTTTCCATGCCGTAAAACATCAAAAATATACTATGTACAAAAGATTTTTTTGTTGTAAATGACTAGACAGAGACTCCTTGAAGCATTTGGTAGTAAGTTACTATACTACCTCTATCACTTGCGTGTATTTCAGCCACCATCACTTGGCAAAGGGAAACCAAAGGATAAAACATCAGGAAAATATTTAAAGCGGCTTCCGAACGTTTGTAAGTAAATTTAACGTTCAATACATGCTGGTCCAAACTGACCACCTCTGCATCCGTTTCGACTATTCACCGTCGTCAAACGATATTCCGCAGTACTTCAGTCAAAAACATTTCTGTCTGCCTGCATCTGACCATCAGTGTCTATCTCGTCTGACTTCTTCAGACGTCTGATCTCGATCGACTCCGACCTTTTATCTAATTGCTTCAAGAAAACCTCTGCCCTATATATCAGAGAATGGACAGTTCCGGAAACGCCCCCGGATATGCAAATCAGATGCGTACGCATTGAGAACTGATTTGCATGAAACCTCATGTTGAAAAACGTCACGGTTCACGCCGGTGAACGGGAAGAGTCGTTCATATTAAATTTGCATAAACGCCCGTTCACGGGAACGTGAATCGCGATGTATTGATTATTTCCAACAATCCTACCAATTGGCTTAAAAGAAATTCTCTTAGACTTTGCTAACTTACAGTGTGTACAGTTAATTTTTGCATATTTTAGTCTAGGGAGTCCATTAGCCGCGGAAACTTTACTTGTCTGATATAAATAATCAGAGTTAATGTGGCAATATCTCCTATGCCAGAGTTCCGTTTTATTCAAAACCTCAGAAACCGCACAACTTGGTTTCTCATTAACCTTTTCCTTTGACCTCGACTTCACCTCAGAGTTACGTTTACTTTTATTTATTCTAGGCAAATTTTTCATTTTGTCAATACTGTTTTTCTTATTTAGGGGTTTTCTATCTTTCTTAGAATTTTTATCCCTACCCTGATCCTTTCCTTTAGTTTTACGGTCTTCAATATTGTTATTTGCAGTCTGAACTTCGTATTGAGGTTTTAAAAAATATAACCCTTCTTTTCGCTTAGCATAGAAGAATTTTTCTCCCTTTGGAGTGTAAAACCACAATACCCCATTAGCCCCTTTAAAAGTATACCCCTGTTCCTCAAGAACAGATGCGGCTAATAAGTTTCGTCTTAACTTAGGCGAAAACATTACATCAGACAAAACAATATTACTTCTTATGTTCTGAAACTGAACATACATTTTGACCGTACCGATAGCCTCAACTGGGCTCTCAATATCACCCACTGCTAGCGACATAGATGCACCTTTGCTTTCCTTAAATTTTGAAAATAAATTAATATCATTGCAAAAGTGCCGCGTAGCAGCGGTGTCAATTACCCAGCTGAGTCTATCGCTAGGATCCTGCACAGTATTAGCTTCAACTCTAGCAGATGAATACAATTCAATTATATTTGAGCTAGACTTAAGAATAGTGCAATTATTCTTTAAATGACCAGCCTTCTTACAAAAATAACATGGTCCTATGACCCTTTTAACTGGTTTAACACTTTTAAACACTTTGTTATTTTTACACTTTACATTTACATTACTCTGAGACAAGAATACAGATGAATTTTGACTTACATTGTTTCTATCACTACGGAGTTGCCGGATACGTCCTTCTTCCGCAGACAATTCATGTTGGATTTTCTCCAAAGTGAAATCTTTGTCCTCCCATCTGTAGATTAGCTGAACTATTCCCTGGAAGTCATCAGAGAGGTATCTTATAGCCTGGAATGCCACATAGACGCTTTCCACCGGGTGCTTGACGTCCTTCAATTTGGCGACCGCCTTCTTCAAACGCGTACAGAAGATATCCACCGGTTCATCTGGCTCCGGACGTAGGCTGAAGAACTCATCCAGTAAACGCACCAGGTTGGCGCGAGTCGGCGCGTCGAAGTGCGTTTTTAACTTATCCCACGCATCTGCCGGATCGTCGTTAATGTCAATTAACTCTTGGTAATCAGATGAAACATTCTGGAACAGGATTGCTAACGCGCGGTCCTTTCTTCGCATGTGATCTTCATAATCACGGCGTGACGTATTTTCATCCACCGGTAACGCTGTTTGGTCTACAAATCCGAAACAGCCCTCTCCTTTTAGAGTGAATGAAACTTCATTCCTCCAAGTGACGTAATTGTCTCTAGTTAATGCAGTAATTTTATTTGCCTCCATGGCAAGGTGGCCTTTTGGAACTGAGCTGAACAGACCTTTTGTTTACGCTTTCGTCGACATGCAAATGGCGCCGTCCGCGGCCCCCGTCGACAGGATTCGTTGGAACTTTAACACTTCTAAATTTTTAACGTTGTTATGGGGAGCACAGGCTCGTAACCTTTGATGGAAATATGTATCATTTCCATAAGTTATATATTGAAAATTAACGTATAATTAAATTTCTGATGAAGCTGGTGATAGAATAACTATGAGCCACGAAATTCTGGTTACACAACTTCGTTGAAAATTTAAAACAGAGTGTTGCAGCTATAACAAACGTTAGATAGTAGTTGTAGGAATACAAGTAGCCATAGAAGTGTTAAATGAGAACAGTTCCAGTTTAAATCAAAAATCACTTTTATTGAAGAGTGAATCCATTGTATTTGCTTACAGTATATATCATGAGAACAGGTAAGCAAAAACTAAAGCATACTATTTACAAAACATGAGCACTACAGCTCATATGAAGGTTTTTCAGTGTAAGTTCCATGCCTAGACACGTTTCTGGTTTACGTATTATTTACACAAGTAA
Organism: Amaurobius ferox; assembly: GCA_951213105.1. Taxonomy (NCBI): domain Eukaryota; kingdom Metazoa; phylum Arthropoda; class Arachnida; order Araneae; family Amaurobiidae; genus Amaurobius; species Amaurobius ferox. The sequence goes on from OX578137.1 coordinate 101,686,913, forward strand.
GTGGAATAAAAGCATTTCACACTTACGTGACCACGTGCACTTTCCGACGCCACCACTAGCTGGGCACACGCTATGGCAAAAACTTTAAACTTTCCGGATCAGCACTATAAAGTCCACAACACGGGAAACATGGTCTCCTTAACTGAGAACCATCAAAACTACTAAGTTTAGTTTAAATATCCGCGTTCACCGATAAACACTTTATCGTAACTTTTCGACAACATCGAAACATGACTTTACGAAGATCCGTCTGCCCGATCTAGATCCTTCCATCGATCAGTATATCGATCGAATGACTAACCTGTCTAATGACCCAAGCGATCTCACTTTAAAGCCATCTCGTGACAAAGCGATCTCCTGACAAAGCGATCTCATGACAAAGCGATCTACCTAAAACCAGAAAAGTGTCTAGCCTTTATATCCGAAGATGGGTGCGTTCCGGAACATAACCGTTGCCGGCAACGCCCTCTGGATATGCAAAACAGGATGCGTGAGCGGCGAGAAAGGTGATTTGCATGATCAGCCAAGTTTTGTCCACATCACGATTCGTTCACGAGAACGGAATAATCATTTTAATAATGACGTCACGCTCCCGCGAAACGAGAATCGCGATGTAAACAAAACCAAGTTTCTAACAAATCGCACGCCTTCGTTACGCGCGCAAGTGATGGCTAACGGTGCAGTTGATATAGCAGTTGTCAATTGCACACCTCAGCTATGCAGCCAAGTCACCGCTAACGGTACAGTTGATGAAGTAGCTATCTATCTCCGCTACGCGCGCAAGTTACGGCTAACGATATAGTTCATCAAGTGGCTGTTGATCGTTTCCGTTACGCGCGAAAGTTATAGCTAACGATGCAGTTCATGAAGTAGCTGTCAATCACACACCTCAGCTACGCGCGCAAGTTATGACTAACGATGTAGCAACACGGCTAATTGTCTGGTATTGGACTAATTGTCTGGTATTCACGGCTAATTGTCTGATATTGGAAAATTTAAAAAATTTAAAGATAGCAAAGCACGCACTGTCAGAGTCAATAAGTGTTGGCTGGGTCATGAAAATACACAAGTCCAGTTTTAAAGAAAAACTTCGTTCACTTTATTTGGTGAAAAACACAACTCGGCATATTACACGTACCTGGTAATTTTCCATGCCGTAAAACATCAAAATATACTATGTACAAAAAGGTTTGCAGTTGTAAATGACTAGACAGAGATTCCTTGAAGCATTTGGTAGTAAGTTACTATACTACCTCTATCACTTGCGTGTATTTCAGCCACCATCGAAGGTATCACACTTGGCAAAGGGAAACCAAAGGATAGAACATCAGAAAAATATTTAAAGCGGCTTCCGAACGTTTGTAAGTAAATTTAACGTTCAATACATGCTGGTCCAAACTGACCACATCTGCATCCGTTTCGACTATTAACCGTCGTCAAACGATATTCCGCAGTGCTTCTGTCAAAAACATTTCTGTCTGCCTGCATCAGACCATCATCTCAAGTCTGTCTCGATCGTCTTAACTCGATCGTCGTCTCAAGACGTCTGATCTGCTTCAAGAAACCTCTGCCCTATATATCCGAGAATGGACAGTTCCGGAAACGCCCCCGGATATGTAAATCAGATGCGTACGCATTGAGAACTGATTTGCGTGAAACCTCATGTTGAAAAACGTCACGGTTCACGCCGGTGAACGGGAAGAGTCGTTCATATTAAATTTGCATAAACTCCCGTTCACGGGAACGTGAATCGCGATGTATTGATTATTTCCAACAAATGATGCAGTTTATGAAGTTGCTGTCGATCACACACCTCAGTTACGCGCGGAAGTTATGGCTAACTCATTAAGTAGCTGTCAATCGCGTTTCCGACCGCAATGCGGGCGTACGAGTAAGGATACAGCTGCTGTGTATAAAATGAATCGTCTTTTATTAGCGGGTACATGCAATCCACGTACGATATATGCAATAACGACAATTCTACTGCATGTAATAACGATATACACGCTGCGCAGGCACATGCAATTTGCATAGATTTGAAATAGCTGTCAATCGCGTTCCAGCCCACTACGAGGGTTCAAGGCTAACAGATAAACACTTTTCCCAAAATAAATTTGCTTTTATTAGCATTATTTGCTTTAAGCCCGCCCGCTGCGCGGGTGCATGCAATCCTTGTACATTACATGCAATAACTACTAACTTATCAGCTAGATTTTTGCTCTTATGGCCGTATTTTATTTTACAATTCTTCAAAATTTTGAAATGTGATTTTGATCTCTTTGGATTCTTTTTTTGTTAATTATATTAAGATTTTTTTTTTCTGCTTATATAAAGTTGTTTGAAAACTAAACTAACATTTTTCTAACATACATATATATAGTCGTGTGTATGTATGTATATATTTACACACAAAATACCTGTGATAAAGTGGCCACTGGATACTAAGTGATAATTTCAAGTCTACTGAGCATTAAAATGAAAATTGAAATAGGAAAAATATTCAAAAGATTACGATTCTTTCAATGATGTTTGTTTTTTGTATCAATTCTCCTTTAATTAATGAAAAGAATGGTAATTAAACAGTACTAATAATAGAAATAATAAAAATTAGCTCCTAAAATTTTGAAAAAAAATACCTTAAATTCCTACCTAAAATTTTTAGAAAATCTGCTATGCTCCCTGATAGTAATTTTTGTTCTAATTTCAAGGTTGTAACCCTTTATAGAGTAACTATCCCCTCTCCCCAGAAAAAATTTCTGGTTGCACTATTGTTGCTTCTGGTTGCACCTCTTTAATTTTTCTTCTCATTTTTCTGTTTCTTTTTACATGATTATAGCTAAGTTCAGAGCTATAAGCTTAATTCAGAAGAAATACATATTTTAAAATTATTATATTTTAAAGCAACTAATACAAATCAAAACCAGTAGTGGCCACTAGACCATTAACCAAGCAAATAAGTTCCTCAAAATCATTAATTTTAGAAGTAATTCCTATGGTTGTAACATTAAACAGCTATTTGTCAAAATCTGAAGTATTTGGTGTTGGAACAATAAAGGATACATTAAAAGAAACCGTACATAAACTGTGTTTCAATGATATAGCTAAATGAACGTTTTTCAATAGCAACCATTTTAAACCCAAGATTCAAAATTCATTTTTTCGATAAAGATCAGGATTATGATGAAATGATTAAATCTTCTTTATTATTGATAATGAAGAAAGAAGTTCAAGCTTTGAGTTCTCCTGAAGAAAACGAAGAGTCGCTCCTAATAGAATCGAAATTTCAAAGTAATGGAAATTCTAATCTTGCAAAGAATCCTGCATCTTTTTGGGATTATTTTACTGAAATAACTGTTAATTCTAGCATATCACAAATACAAGTGCAACAATATGACGAGTCTGCTTACTTGAGAAATTATCTTTCACAACCAGTAATTGAAAGAAAAATGTCACCATTTGACTGGTGGAAAATGAATAAAAGTAATTTTCCTTATTTATTGTAATGTCAGTTTTCAGTGATGCTACTTTTTCAAATTAATTTGTTATTGTATATTTCGGTGACATATGCCTTAGTAATATTAAATTATTATCCTTTTCATGCATTTCCATTATTCTAAATTATTCGCGATGTGTCTACAAACAGTAATTATATCCCCGGAATCTTTCGCTTCTCGCCTTTCCTTTTAATTTCAATTAACTTCATTCACGAGTTTGCGAAAAAAGATGCACATTTTAAGTGAGATTTGGCTTTTCCCCGGCTTATCTTCAAACACCTGCAATCGAGGTGTCCAGTATTCTAAATTATTCGCGATGTGTCTACAAACAATAATTATATCCCCGGAATCTTGCTAATCACCTTTCCTTTTATTGTCAATTAACTTCATTCATGAGTTTGCGAAAAAAGATGCACATTTTAAGTGAGATTTGGCTCTTCCTCGGCTTATCTTCAAACACCTGCAATCGAGGTGCCAGATATTCCATTGGGTTTGCCGTACATGATAGATAGTGCTTGGCGGCAATTTCATGCCTCATGGTTCTTGGTGAAGCATCATATTTATTCCGTGGTGTATGTGTAGGTGCTCTGTGGGACGTGCAAGTTTTCACTCGCCAAATTTGGCGGCTCTTGGGATGCGAACATGTTGGGGGCATTCGATTCCTAGCCACGGTTGGAGAAAGAGGTTTGAATTCAGTTTTTGAAAATCGCGGTCTGTGCCCTGTGCCAGGGTGCCCGTGGCCCACTGACATCTGTGAGCGAATCTTTTTGTTGGTGAATAAATGTTTAATGTTTATCTTGGTGATTTTGTGCTGAGCCTCAAAATTGTGTTGTTCTAAAGTGAATTTCCGCATCTGCCAATATGCCTGCTATATGTGTCATTTTGATGTGAATTTCCACAGTCGCCGGTGGGCCTTTCTGCAATTCATCCTTTCACGTACCAACAGTGTACTTCGTGGAAATAGAACAGTGTACGTGTGGAAATAGAATTTTGCCAAAAAAAATTCAGAAAGCTACTCTTTTTGCATCATAATTTGAAAATTAAAAAAAAAACAAATTTTTAATTTAAAAGAAAAATTATTACATATGAAATATTTGTCTTCTGAATGTTTAATTACTAATGTAAAAAAAACAAGGAAGATCAATCATACATAAAACATTGATTATGAAACACTTTCCAACTTCAATGCAATTTTATTTAAACATATCTGAATTGCGATACATCATACATTCCTTGATAATATTTTTAAAATTATCACAATACTACATTAATTTATTATATTTGAAAACTTAAAACTTCATCGAAAGAAATAAGCTTCATTCAAATGACGGCATTGAAATATAAATTTCTTGGTTTAAACATCTCTAAAATGTGATACATTCCTCTTTAAACTTATCATAATACTACAATAATTTATTATATTTGTAAACTTCATAACAAATGAAATTTATTCAAATGACGTCATCGAAATATAACACGCCTGGCTCTCTATAAAAGCAGCATTTCATTCATACACGTTTTTCCATTCATTTCATTCATCACAATACTATAATAATTTATTTTATTTAAAAATGTAAGATCATGGAGGAACAAGTAATTAAACTCTATGCTTAAAACTTCATTAAAAAAATCAATGAATATTTCATTCATATCGTCTATATTGCAGACTCCATGAGCTAAATCATTTTGCATTAAAGACATGCAGTAATTCTTATACAACTCATTCTACATCTTTTGTTATTTACATTCTCCATAAGAGAAAATAGGCTTCGTTGTAGAAATAATCAAAGTTGGATGATCATTTAAACTCAAATATATTGTAATTGCATTGTGTCTGTATGTAGATGCACAGAATTTAAGCAAAAATAAAGCGGTTTTAGGATGGATACAACACTAAATAAGAATTAAAAAACTTTAAAAATCCCGATTTTGTCACAAGATGCATGCCGTATTTTATTGAAGTGGATGGGTCACTTCATATATAATGGTGACGTGATCTCTTCATATAAAAGGTGTAATTATTATTTTAATTTTTATTTAAAAAACTACTGAATATATTTTGCTGAATTTTTTTTATATATTTATGGGATAATTTGAATTCTTCCTCAAACTTTTGAAGCAATTTGTGAATTTTAAATCCGCTTAAAAAATGTTTGAAAAATTAGGTCTCATAGGGTTTAACGTATTTCATTTTTTCAACCCGGGTTCAATCCAAAACTAATTGGGTGATATTATTCATTTATATTCCCATAGGTCCCACAGACCGTCTGAAAACATACTAAAATTTCAGTTTGATAAAGTCATTTTTATGGCAGTTATCGTGCTAACCCACAGACAGAATGAACAAAGTCATAGACACTTTTCAACTATGTTGTAAAGTGTTAAAAAAATAATGCTGTTGACTAGAAATTTATTTTTAATTTATAATGTAAATCGTAAGTTAAAGTAATATTCATTGTCAAAGATATTGAATGTAAAGGAGCGATTTTGAGTGTATATTAAGTAATAAAATGAAGGTTTAGTTTAAGAAACTATAATAAAAATTGAGAAACCTGAAAATTTTAATATTACTATTAATTGAGTTATCAAAAATATTTGTTTTGCATATTATTTATATAACGGGATAATCTGAATATCCGGCTGTTAAGCCGGATACCGGATGTTTACTGGATATACATTGGATCCCTATGTGTAATGAATGTATTGTCACACTTTGATGAATTTCCTAGCTTGATGTTAATAACTTGTACAGGATCATGTGCTTGCACCAATTACAGAGATGCCAACTACTCAAGAAATTGCGGAATTTGAGCAAACTATAAAAGTATGGAAAGCAATAAAAATTTTCTGGAAATAGCAAAATATCGATTCATGTTCCCTTCTAAGTACTTCGTAGTGCTAAGTATTAGAAACACTATGCAAACAAACTCACATATCTGCTTAAAGATATGGTTAAAATCTAAAGGTTAATTTCATCACAGTTAACTTTTTAGAACTTGGAATGTTTTTGTCTCATCTGTTTTTAATTTGAATTCCTGCAAATCGTGGCGTAATATGACTGGAACATGCATATTTCTGTTCAACTGGAAATTTGCATACTCCGGGGTTGACTGGAAAGTTAAACTAGTATATATACCCCGACCCCGGTGTAGGGGATATCGGTATTTCATTCTAGGATCGTAGTCGAAACGGTCAAGTTCCATGATTCGTATACTATGTAGTTCAACGACTGTTTGGCCAGTTATGGCCTTGTATCTAAGTTCCTATGTCTTTGAAGTTGCATTACTTAGAATATTTGACTAATGTTAGATAGCCAATATATTGTCGGTTTGGACAATGTTAATATACTCTGTATCAGCCTTTTCAATGAACTGCATCAAAGTTAAAGATTCAAGTTACTTTGTTTATTATTTGCCTAGTTTCGTGAGAAATAAAATTACGTTTTTCGTCTAACAAACCTTGCCTTGATGTATCTGCAAACTATTCTTGTGAAGTTTAACATCCACTATATATATATATGCAATATCTGCTACTTTGGCTATTCAGTTTTCGATCCGTGAATTTCCACAACCTTATTTGCCAACAGAAGGGCTTCATAGCACTTCTAAGCCAACTAAGCACTTCATAGTGCTAAGTGCAGATAGGATTTTCCCTGTTCTTACATCTGGAAACTCGTTTATCTGCAATCGCAAATGTGACACTTGCATATAGAAATAAACTACTTTTCAAATATATGATTAACGAAATGACTGTCTTTTTTACTGCAGTGCCACGAAAAACTGAATTTGTATGTGATCTTTGGTATATTTCTTCAATTGTGAAAATATTTTCCACTTTTGTTATCTGTTTGAATCGACTGAAATTTTCATAATTATTACATGTTGTATATAATAAAAAAAAGTTTTTTTTAAACGTATTAATGAAGAGTTATTTTGCAGCAATATTGTGAAAACTGCATTTTGCAATCTGTTTGCATGAATTATAATTTTCATAATTATTTCATGTGTATAAAAAAGCTATTTTTCAAACATTAATGAAATGGAGGCTTAGTTTGAAGCAGTATCACGAAAACTGCATTTGTATGTTATAGTCGATATATTTTGTTTAATTGTAAAAATATTTTCCACTTAAATAATTTCCACTTTTGCAATCTGTTTGCATGAACTACATTTTTTATAATTACTTGTTGTATATAAGAAAGCTATTTTTCATATGTATTAAAATGATGAGTTATTTGCAGTAGTATCGCAAAGTACATGATTCTCTGTATATTACGTTGAATTTTGAAAATATTTCACTTTTGTAATCTGTTTGCATTGACTATAATTTTCATAATTATTATTAAAAAGTTATTTATCGAACATTAATGAAATGAAGGGTTAGTTTGAAGCAGTATTGCAAAAACTACATTTCTATGCGATCATCGGTATATTTCCTTTAATTGTGAAAATATTTTCCACTACTGCAATCTGTTACAGAGATCTCATTCTTCCTAAAATTCCTTATTTTTTTTTCTGTTATCTTTAATTTGCTAAAATATTGTTCATATTTCTAAAACTTGTCCACCCTCCCCTGGGGTCCTAATGACATCACGAACACAAAAATTGTGGCTATTTTTCACTGATTGAAACTGTTAATTTTGTGATCATTGAGCCTTTTGTACATGATTATGCAAACCTGTCTTATGTTACCATAGAAAATATAAAATTTCGAAGTTTTTGCTTAAATTTCAAAAAATTCTATCTAGTTACTTCTAGATGTATTAAATATTTTTTTATTGATTAACGTTACTTTTTTTCATTATTTTTACTAAAAATAATGTTTTAGTGTATTTAGTTATATTAAGTTTGAATTTTATCCGAACTCTATAATCTGAAAATTTTAAAATCCAAAATTGTCAAAGTCTGAATTTTCAAGGTTGAATTAAAAATGTAGGTAAATAACCTCCATATTTTTTAAAAAGTGAAAAAATATACTTATGCTGAAAATTAGTGTGATGGAATGTATTAATTTTTGCGTATTTTGTATATAACTATTGTAAGTTATAACATAAGTTTTCCTAAAATGTTTGTAAAATTTCTCAAAACTCCTAAAAATTTTTTTCAAATATGCTATGCTCCCTGTTATGAAATGAAAGACTTATTAATGAAATGAAATACTATTTACTGAGTAGCTATTTAAAATAATGATTTGGATACTTGTAAATGCATCAAATGATTACATTTATAACTAAATTTACATCTTTGGAATTTTAATAAATTTATCTTTCAGTTTAAATTCAGATAGTAATCCTAATACTTTTTATTTTAAAGGAGTTCTGAGAATAAAAAAAAAGAAAAGAAAGCAAATTGAACCATAAAAAATATAAAATAATTTTTGTTTTCTTAAATGGATCCAAATTTATTATTGTTCTAAAGAATCAGACTGATCTCCACCCCAATCTTTCAAATAAAGTATTGTTTTTTTTCCAAAAAATGAAAAACTTAACAAAAGAAATACCGCAATGAAAGTGTTCAATGGATTTAGCTAAAAAGTGCTAGTTTCAAATCATTACTAATGTAAATGTAATTAATTTATAATTTTCAAAGTTTTTTTGCTTGAAAACAAAAATTGATTCTCCTGAAAGCCCTCCTGAAATTTCCTATGTTGAATCCTGAAGAGACTCAAGGTTGTCATCTCTGCAAGTACACTTACATGCTACAAAACCTTGATTTGTGCTAATTTTATGTTCCGCTGAGAAAAATTGCAAAAATTCTTAAAAGTGGAAAAACTTTTAAAAAATGAAAAAAAATTTCGTAAAGTAAATTGTTTAGTAAAATTTTGACAATTGTCAAACAAAATTATGGCCAATAGTTTGAAAGTGCATTACGGATGTTTAGCCTTGTGTATGTAAAATAATCTTGTGTTCAACTTTTCTTCTCATTTTGTAATTTGTAGGGCAAGATTAAAATAATCTGCTAAATCAGACTATACGATATATTTATTAGTTAGGTGTGAGACTGAATAAATCCAAACTGAGACCAGTAAAGTGACACATTTAATCATTACCAATGGCACACATTGACCACCTCTGGCAACAGTGTCTGAGACTAGCACTATGAGAGGATTTTGGAGGAAAAGTAGAGATGCTGATTACTACAAATTCACCATAGTTTCTACGGGAAGCATCATACTACGATTATGGAATTTGCATAGTTTCCTACAGAAAATTGTCATGTATTTAGGCCAATGTAAATTTACAGCCACATGCATAGTAATGCCAATCGAATCAACGTGATAACAGGGATTTATAACAATGTATCAAAACAAATTTTTAAGCATTGATGAAATGGTTTATTCTGTAGCAGCATTGCGAAAAACTTAATTTTCAGTATATATCATTTAACTGAAAATATTTTCTCCTTTGCAATCTGTATGCATTAACTACAATTTTTGTAATAGAGGTGCCGATATTTCCTTTGCTGTTTGTGAATCACTGAATGTTTTTCACATAAACTAGGAGTATTTTTGCATATCTCACAGCACACATGTTTTACAATTTTGCATATCAATTTCAATTTTTTTAGGTATTTGACATGTTGTATCAGTGGCATTACATATATTTCAACTTCAAAACAGTTTATTGCTCCATTTTTTTTTATTTCTACATCAAAATTCTAGTTTTGTGCCAATTTCACAATTTCTCTGCATCAAAATGCCACTTTCCTGAGACAATTTAGTGATTTCTCTGTGCTGAAATGGTGTTTTAATTTAGGGTTTTCCTTGGACCAAAGCTGATACAAAATACTAATTCCAGTCTCATACCTTTCAGCTCTACTGGTTTTTCCTGTAAACTCCCTGTTTTTGTCAATTTTTTCATAAAATTATCTGTTAAAGGGAATTTCAATTGAACTTGCAGCTGCCATTTTGTTTTTTCCGTGCATGAACCTAGTACCAGTACTAAGTTGCATCATTTTTACTTTATTGATGATTACTGTTTCAAATAAGTGAGATTTTACATATGGATTACATTGCTGTGTTGAACATCTTTTTTCATACATGTTTAATTTTAAAGTATGCAAATGAAAAATATACAACATTCATTTCTTTGTAGCAAGTTCATTATTAATCAATATTTCAATGTGTAAAAAAAATATTTTTAAGTACGATTTTGGGTGTATAGAATAAATTTCCGTGTAATGTTTAAACATACTCATCCATCTTATTTTTGATAAAATCTCAAATTAGTTAAACAATATTTTCACATCTCTGCTGTTCACATAAAAATGAAGGATTATTTTATTTAAAATATGCTCAAAATGAATGATTGCATGATGGAATCCCCCCATATTTTCTAGGCAATAGTCCCTAGAATACTAAATTATAATTTGAGAACTGATGATCTCTTGTGATCTTTTGTTTCAGTGAGTCTCTTCTAAATTTTCCCTGTTTATACCACTGATATTTTTTCATTAACAGACTATGTAAAAACATTTTTCTTATGTAATAGGCCTTTTCAATGTTATAGTGAGTTATCATTTTTTATGTAATGTAAGAAAATCCCTATTTTTCCTAAGTGACTTTGAACAGGTTATACACTGATGACTTGTACAGCACCACAAAAAGTTCTCACCTCTATAGCTACTAGATTTTTCTCTAATGTGTGCAGCAGGTATGCAGTGCACTGTCCCTGTTCGATAGACGTGTCGGGTAGATTGTTTTTCCACACAATAACAATATTAATTTACTTCAGTGATTTAGGGGAAAAGGAGAGAGTGGGTAGGGCATTCAATGGCACTCTATTAACCCCTTGAAGCACAAGTTTTTTTTTTCAGAAAAACTGGTAAGAAATGATAGTTTTTTTTGACAGAAAATGAATATATAGGTATAGTGTAAGTTATTTTTTGCAATTTCAGTTGTGGGGGGTGGGGTAAAAGTTATAAAAAAAAATTAAACAAAGTGTAAACGATTTGATTACATGTTTATTTTGAATTTCAAAATATGAAAATCAAATTGTCATACTTACAAGCATAAGAATGGCTAAAAATTCAGTTTGAACATGGTACAGCACAAAGTCCAACATTACAGTTCCTACAATAGTATCTTGTTTCTTTCCTTATCTTTTTACCACTCTCATCCCTTTTACTGCAACAAACTGCACAATTTCTACAAGGGGTCGCTTTCTTTTCTGTCGGTGGTACAAATTCGGGAAAGTGCCTTTCGGTTAGTCTCAAAGGCCCAGGTTGGAAACCAGGCCAACCTGTTCTTTTGGGTAACACTTTTGAATGGTATTTTTCAATTAATTTTCCCACTAGCATTTTACGGAATTCCAAATGGTCCCGTTTTCCTCCATTTTTTTGATATAGTACAAATGAATTCCATACGGATATATCCACAAGATGAAAAAATATTTTCTTATAGTACCTTTTTCCTCTTTCTTCTTGTTGGGTAATCGTGGAGATGCTGATCAAGCCGATCAACGCCTCCCATTGTATCGTTGTAATGAATTACAACTTTCGGCTTTTTTATTTGCATACTGTCTTTGGCTGTTTTACTTGTATTTTCCTGCTGTGTGTTATGGATTGTTGAAAGCAGACAGACGTCTTTTTTGTCTTTCCACTTCATCACCATTACTTTCTCTCTTTGAAAAGCTATAACATCTCCCTTTTTCAATTTTTTATTTCTAATTTCAGATGGAACTTCTAGTCTGGTATTTTTTTGAGTGTCCCATAGGTATTTTGACATTTTGCTAGGAAATCCGCTAATTGTGGAGAAGTATAAAAGTTATCAGTCGTCAAACAGTACCCTTTATCTAATAATGATTCAATCAGTGACAACACCACTTGAGTTGATACCGGCATTTCTCGATATGCATCGCTCATATTCGTTCCTTTTCCGGTATATATAATGGATGAATATAAGTAACCGGTTTTTGATTCGCAAAGAAGGCACATCTTTATTCCAAAACGAACTCGTTTCAGTGGCATATATTGCTTCCATTTTATTCGCCCTTAATACAGTAGTAGACTTTCGTCTATTGTGATATCTCTTTCTGGTGTATATAGCAAAGAACACTTTTATTTATATGGTCAAATACAGGCCATATCTTATTGAGCTTGGGATGAATATCAGCATCATAAGTTTCATTGTTAGAGAAGTGAAGATATTTTTTTATCTCAATAGCGATGAAAACTAAGGAGCTTCGGAAAAATAGGTGATTGAAAAATTTCAACTTTAGACCAATACATCCTTACCTCAGGTTTTCTAATTATACCTTGTAGTATAGTTATGGCTAAAAATATATATAATTCTTCCATGGTAATCGGTGACCATTGGTTCGGTGACCATCCTGGATGTTGAAATGCATATCTATTTGTTTCAGTTAGAATTATGTCCATGAGAGAGTTATCAAAAAATAATTCAAAGTATGACAAAACATCATAGCAGTCTGTCAAAGTAAAAGAACAGCCAGGGTTTGCCACAAATGGAAATCTCGGTGGTGCAACATTTGGTTGATTTGTACTAATTTGATACCAATTTCTTGCTACAGCCAAAATCTCATCATCATTATCTTCAGATTCACTTCCATCACTCAAGAGATCATCACTTTCATCGCTGAAACTTTCTGATAAATTGGCATATTCAAAATCGTCAGAGTCGCTCATTATCAGATAACTTTTTCTAAACAAGTTACAAAAACACTTAGTAAAAATTAATTTATGGTTAACTGTTTACTTTTATGATATTTAACACAATAAAAATTGATATATTACCTTTTCCACACCAAACAACTGCTTTATAACAAAGAATTCCCAACAAAACTTATAGCTAATCATCAAAATGCACCACATGGTTTACACAAGAAAAATGCTGCATAGTGGTGCCATGTATGGTAAATAAGTTTAATTATAATATAGCCTATCTATTTTTACTAGAACGGATTTCAGACGGGCATTAGAAATAAAGTAACGCAAGATACAAGATCACCCATGTGAGACACGGGCATGTGCAAATTTACCCGTAACTTTCGCCCATGTCAGACACTGGTAAATGCGTTAAGGGGTTAAGATAGCTTTGTCGAGGTTTGCCATAGTAGACTTTATTTTCCTCATAAATTGTAAGATTGTACGGTTTTTATTCATGTGTGTTGTTCACATTGTTAACATATGCCTTCCAACTGCTACTGATTCCGATACCGATTTATGGAACAGCCAAAAAGACTGGATTCCTTAGAAATAAATTATTTTTTTATATAAATTTTATCTAGGAAAGTATTTATGATAATTTCTTTTACCTCCATTAAGACCTTTAAATAAGTGACTTCAAGGACATTTTGGGTGAGATGAGGGCATTGCTCCGGATTTACCATGCAAAACTATGATAAAAATTTCACCGAAACATATAGGGCTGATTGTGATATATTACCGCTAAACGTATCGCATTTTAGAGATGTTTAAATAAAATTAAAGTTGGAAAGTGTTTCATAAGCAATGCTTTATGCATGATTGATCTTTCTTGTGATTTCTTAATACTTTTCGTTGTTGAGTAAGCCTGTGAGAAATAAACCATGGTGATAGTTTCCATTTAAATTCATATCTCAAACCTGCAATTTTCAAAAGTGATTAACATGTTCAATAAACTCCCACAAAACTCAGAGATTTAATTGATTTTGACGTTTTAAACCAACTATTTCCAATCTTTATTGTTGGGAATCACGGAATTAGAGAGTAGATTAGAAGGAACACAATCCCAATAGAAGGAACATATTTCTCTTTTATGTAAAAGTCCTGAATAGTTTGTCTTATGACATATTTGTCAAAATCATCAATATTGCAGTTTCGATATGATAGTCTTCCTATGTTTTCCGGGGGTAGATGAAATACTTATCTCAGTGTCATTAAGCGATTTCACCTCACGTTTTATCTTTTTAACTGATGATTCTGAAACTCCTGTCGCTTCCGTAGTTCTCTTCATTGCATTTGAAATTGGTATTTTTAGAAAATTTGCGTTTTTTTCCTTCAAAAAAATGCCGTAACATTGTGGACTATTGCACGTGCTTGCAAATGCAAAGTCTTTCCACTTTTAAACGTAGTCATTTTTTCAACTAGACAAAATCCACAAAATGTGTAACACAGTACAAGTTACTTCACAGCTTTAAAAATTATAGAATGCGAGCATCTAACATTGACCCTAGTACAAAATGAAATGAGTCTTTCGTGGGTTCTATCTGCGCCAAATCGAAAAAAACTCTTTCCGTCACACCTAAAATGCAGTGGAATAACCTCAGGGGTGGAAAATCTGCGCCAATTGCGCCAAACTGCTACAATTTCCGTTCACTGCTACATCCTGCTACAAAAGCACCTAAAATCTCAATATCTGCGCCAAACTGCGCCAAAAACGCAATTTTTTTACACTTGCAAAGCCCGGTCGTCCAAATTGTTACTCAAGTCCTCTGGATGAGTCGGACGGCCTGGGGTTTCCACACGTGCAAAAGCGAAAGTTCCGCACTGATCGGTCCGAAATACGAGAAGAAAAATCCGGTTATCTACAGTTATTTGGCGCGATTTCAGACCGCATTTTCAGTAAAACAAGTTTGCGTATCACATGACCACATCACGAGTACTTTAGAGTACAACCTTGAAAATCCGGACTTTGTCGATTCCGGATTATAGGATTTTAATAAAATTTAGATTTAATATTAACTAAATACACTATAAAGCACTATCTTTAGTAAAAATAATGACAAAAGTTAAGTTAATAAATTAAAACATATTATTTAATCTTAAAAATAGGGCAAAAGAAGTTTCTAAGAAAAAATATATACACATTAGTAATTTAGAATGTGTGAACGAAACGAAATGATAAAATAACATTTTATCATTTCGTTTAAATATTTGAATTAACATTTGTTATTTCATTAGTTTTAGTTTATGAGAAAGCAGTTTTCTTTATCCTGTAGATGGCCATTATATCTGTTCGGTTTTAAAGCTTCTTTATTCAAGACCTTTAATTACATGATCGATTGTTTGCATAAGATTATCAATGGGTATTTTTTCTTCTCCACATTTATCATCCCTACTTTGATATTTTTTTATTTAATATCATATCGCGAATTTCGCCGTCACTCCATTTATTTACGATTGGTGCATCATCATCACAGTGCAGAACTTCCGTTTTATCGGCTTTGTCGAGATTTAATGAAGCACCAGAAGAATTTAATGTAGCACAGAGATTTAGTAAAGCGCGAGGATTAGCACTTTTGCTGATATATTTAAAGGTGTAAATGCGTTTAAACCGTTTTCGCTATTAGCAAACGAAAAGCAAAAAATAAGAATTTAAAAGTTTTATTTATTTTCTAGCATCTATATAATGTTATGTTTAATATAAGGCTGATGACTCTGAAAAAAGTAAAAACTTTATTAGTAATAGTCATATATGTAAAAAATATCGCAGTAGATAAAATAAATGTCTTTCCTAAAAAAGAAAAATATCTCTCCTCTCAATGATTTTTCTAAATTACGATGAGTCATTACTAGGCTGCTGCAACACCGGTACGTGGTGGGGCAAAGGGAAGAAAGGAATTTGCTTAGTTCCTAATCGTAAACACAGCTGACCCCTTTGAGAGGTCTGTATGTTAATGACCTTGGTGCTCGGTTCTGTGCGATACGATATTATTTAGTTATTTATTTGCTATTTATAGTATGTAAATATGGCTTTCTAAACAAAAAAGGCAAAATATACTGTCGATTTTAAGCTGACACGTTCGACGAAAACGAAAAAATCGTCAGATATTGGGAGGGAGAGGAAATTCTGAAGACAACAGAATTCATTGAAGAATGGGATTCGTACTACGAAGTGAACAAAATAAATTTCCGTGAGCGTTAATATGAATTCTCGGGATTTTTAGATTTAATTGAACAATCTGTGATAAAATGTTACGATAACGTTTTAAACTGCTTAATATTAAAAATTACATTGTTTCAGAAAAATGTCTTTTTCAATAATGAGGAAAGGAAATTTTAATAATAAAAATTCAGTACTTAAATAACGATGTATATTTTACGCGAAATAATTCATCGGGAGTTGTGACTTGAATAAGGGGGAGGAGAGATTAACGCCAACAACGTAATTCACGCTCCAACCACGAGCCGATCTACGGCCATATACATACGGTTATATACAATAACGATGACTCCACTTCATGCAATAACGATACGCACGATGCGCGAGCATATGCAATTCGCATCGCATTACAAAATGAATCTTCTTTTATTAGCGGATGCTGGCATGCAATAACGCTATGCACGCTGAGCGGGCACAAATAATCTGCGTAGCATTGAAATGGCTGTCAATCGCGCACGCGCTCATTATGCGCGTTCAAGGCCGCTCGTGTTTCGTGCACCATTTGTGCGGGAGCGAGGCACCGGTGTAGCGAATTCACAATATAAATTGCACTTTATTCGCGTATTCGCCTTTAACGCGCTACGCGGGTGCATCAATAACCAAACTCAATTCAATAAAGATTTACGCGGACTCACAACTGACAATGCTTTGCACAATAAATAAAATAGTATTAATAAATACTTTTATATGTCTTAAGCATTACTTATATTTGCATAGAAAAGTAAATTATATAATAATTATAGAGAAAATTTCGTATTTATTCGAACTTAAAACTTTCCCCACCTTATAAAATAACATTAAAATCTGTTTTTTCTTATAAGGTTAGCAAGTATAGATCGAAAATAAATTTTATTCATTCATAAATTTATTAAATATTTTTTATTTTACTTTTTTGGAAATTGAAGCTATGAGTTATTATTTCAAATTGTAGTTACGCTAGAACCTAAAAAATACATATGAACCTTTCTAAAATGGATATTCAGAAAGTGAAATTTATAAACTAACTTCAATATTTAAATGAGAAGGAATTTAACAAAAGTAAAAAAGCAATTAAATTTAGATATTCTTGATAATAGTTTGACAGTGATTTTTTATCTTTTATTAAATTTCACATTTATTAGTATTCTGTAACTTAGTGTCTTTATGTAGTCCCCTTTTTCTGGCCTTTTTTAGCCCTAGGGAAAAACTGGTTGTAATATAAAGTGATTCAAAAAAAAAAAATTATGTTTTAATAATAAAACTCCTGACTTTTTTAAGTTTTCCTCTTAAGATTTTGAAAATCTACTAAATGGAGATGTGAGCAATTTGTCAATAACTGAAGAACTTTTAAAATCTGTAAAAGAAGCAGGAGAAAAGTATAGACAAAGAATGGAGAAAACAGCAGAAAAGGAGTTAAGCCAAAAGCTGAACACGAGAAAGATGTATTAAAGAGTTTGAAAATAGACAGTGATGAGTTAAAAAAAAAGTTACAATCACAAAAAGTGCTTTCTACAGCAGAGAAGATGATTGAAGGCAGCATAAAAAAGAAAGTTCTCTTAAAAGTTCCAAGTTCTCTTAAAAGAGGCAAAATCAAATATTGAAAAAAATCTCACAAAATTAGAAGAGCACAGAAACTCGAATTAATTCAGTGTGTCCAAACTGTTAAAAAACAAGCATCTCGGACATAAACTATTTGTATTTCGGATAAAAAAAATTTAGTGTGTATTATTTAACTAGCAGGCAACTTTTGTTCTTTAAGATTAGATAGTATCATTAAATCTTTTTCTCATTTTTCTAGCTTAACTTTTTAAGATTTAATACTCTTCATGCTTTAATTAATGTAAAATGAAATTTTTATATGCCTAAAATAACTATCGAGTGTGCGCAACATCATTTTCTAGCTGCTACAAAACTGCTCTGCACTGCTACGAAACAGCAATATTTCCTGCTACAAAGGTGCTACAAAACTCAGTTTTCAGTTTTCCACCCCTGTAACCTGTTTCCATAGCGACCACCACCAAAATGTCTGCAGTCTGGGGACTTTCTTGTAGCGGTAAGACAGTACCAAATTTCATGAAATTCGGTTCAGCCGTTCTCCAGTTATAGTGGATCATGCATACATACATACATACATACTTTTCTTCTTTATATATATAGATTATATATATATGCATGGATATTATGTATGTTTTTACATATACTAATTACATTTTGTTCTGTAATATAAAAGGTCTCCAGGAGGGCGAAGCCCCTTCCCCTCCCCCATCGATAACACACACATACTCACCACCACCACAGGTATGTTAGAAGATAAACACTGGTTACGTCTAGTGAATGCTACTGATGAGGCATACAAGCTGGCAGATATGGATTAATATTATTATACAGGGTGTCCAGTGCTATCGGTGCCCAATGGCTATTCCCTCAACTGTTAGTCACAGAGATATAATTTCAATTGCAAAAATCTTTTACATTTTAAAATCTATTATCCTAGAAACAGTTTATATCAGTAAATACATTTCTGAAAGAAATACGAAATATAAATTTTTATGTGGTCCCCCGGTCCTACAAATTATATTTAGGAAAATCATCCTCATACAATTTCATGCAAAATAAAAATAAAAATCTTCCTTTTATAACCAAAATTCAGAGTTTTAAAGCATTAAACTTTATGACCTAAGTCGCTTTTCCATGCATAATGTATGTGTTTTCGTGCTCTTTTGTTAATATTAGTTTTGCTAACAATTATTTTTTAAAAAAATAATTTAAGATTAACAGTTTTTTCATAATTATGGCAACGGCAACACCTTCGAAAGTTTTAACAAGGGAAAAAGTGAAGTGCCCCGTTTTTGGGCATCCAGATTTGTTGGATGAGAACATTCTACCATCGTATAAAGATGTCATGAAATATTATCTATTTATAAGACAGAAACTGAAAGAAGAGAATTGAAAGAACCCGTAGTAAGTGCTATTTGTTCAAAGTTAGTGCCTGAAATTATAAACATTTGGAGAAAGGCTTCAATTCCTACTGTTTCTGAGAGACGTGTTGAACAAATGCTAATGACCTATTATACCAAATACAAAAAATCTTCTAAAATGTAAGGGAAAGAGAAGCTCTCATTTCGAGAAAAGTGTCCAAAAGTTTACAGAAACGTCGAAAAATCTGTTTGACCTTGCTGCATGCAAATGTTCTGACTTTTCAAATTGCACCTGTGAGAGGCTTAAAAAAGTTCCTGTAATGGAACAAGGTTTTTTGATTGATCAAAGGACTCTGAGGAAAATGTTTATCGGCGGTGTTGACAAGGATTCAATTGAGAAGCTGAGAAGAACACTTTTGAGAAAGCAATTCCGGAGTCGCAGAAAGTCAAATATCAAAACAATGACTCAAGAAACTCAAAACGAATGTTTGCCTATCTCGGAGGATGATGTTTCTGTTGAAAGTTGTGAGGACCTTATGGTAGTGGAAACAGAGAATCCTAAACCTTCAATGTCCCAAATGAGAATAAAACTGCCATCTGTAGTATCTATTTGTGACAGAACAGGTGTTTCAGATAGAGCAGCGGCAACGATAGCGACTGACGGTTGAGGAAATAGCCATTGGGCACCAATAGCACTGGACACCCTGTATATCGCAATATTGTGATGTTAGACTGCCAATGTATCAAAATGTAGAAATTTCTAATCACCTAAGCCTAGCACCCATACTTCGAATTTAATCGCTTGAAAAACTTTTAAAGAAATTAATTAAAAAAAATTTTAAATTCAAGAAATTTTTTAAATGATAGTGTGCACATTAGGGTGGGCTGAAAAATGAAATTTCATAAATTCTTTAGCGATAGTATCAAAAAGGTGCCTTTTCTCATCTAAGTTAAGTATTCAAAATTTTGGCCTGATCAAAAAATTTTTTCATGGGGCGCCTGGCCCCCTAATTTTTGAATTTTGTCGAATTTTTCAGCTTTTCTTTCTTTAATGTAAACATGTGTTCAAAATATCATGTAAAATACCTTTGAATGGCTTCTTATACTTCCTATCGTCAATTGGCCTTTTGTTGCAATATTTATGTAATAAAAAAGTATTGTGAGTGGAACGCATAGGGGGGGATTGCAGGCGCGAGCCTCTCTGAGCAACGGGATGACACAATCGCACATGGCGGACCGCCAAGAAAATGACGGACTCCCCTCTTTTAGGAATCGGAACTTCTTTTTTATCCAATAGCGCATAAGCGTTTGGAGCTGAGTCATCGATGACTGCCACCTGGGAACTGGGAACAATATCTTCTGTTTCTCCTTTAGTTGTGTTTCTCGTTAATATGCGTTGTGTGGAAATGGATATTATCTGTGTTTTCGTGCTCTTTTGTTAATATTAGTTTTGCTGACGATTATTTAAAAAAAAAATAATTTAAGATTAACAGTTTTTTCATAATTATGGCAACGGCAATACCTTCGAAAGTTTTAACAAGGGAAAAAGTGAAGTGCCCCGTTTTTGGGCATCCAGATTTGTTGGATGAGAACATTCTACCATCGTATAAAGATGTCATGAAATATTATCGATTTATAAGACAGAAACTGAAAGAAGAGAATTGAAAGAACCCAGTAGTAAGTGCTATTTGTTCAAAGTTAGTGCCTGAAATTATAAACATTTGGAGAAAGGCTTCAATTCCTACTGTTTCTGAGAGACGTGTCGAACAAATGCTAATGACCTATTATACCAAATACAAAAAATCTTCTAAAATGTAAGGGAAAGAGAAGCTCTCATTTCGGGAAAAGTGTCCAAAAGTTTACAGAAACGTCGAAAAATCTGTTTGACCTTGCTGCATGCAAATGTTCTGACTTTTCAAATTGCACCTGTGAGAGGCTTAAAAAAGTTCCTGTAATGGAACAAGGTTTTTTGATTGATCAAAGGACTCTGAGGAAAATGTTTATCGACGGTGTTGACAAGGATTCAACTGAGAAGCTGAGAAGAACACTTTTGAGAAAGCAATTCCGGAGTCGCAGAAAGTCAAATATCAAAACAATGACTCAAGAAACTCAAAACGAATGTTTGCCTATCTCGGAGGATGATGTTTCTGTTGAAAGTTGTGAGGACCTTATGGTAGTGGAAACCGAGAATCCTAAACCTTCAATGTCCCAAATGAGAATAAAACTGCCATCTGTAGCATCTATTTGTGACAGAACAGGTGTTTCAGATAGAGCAGCGGCAACGATAGCGAGTACTGTACTCCAGGATGTAGGAATAATTACAACATCTGATATGAGTAAAGTAATTGACAAGAATAAAATCAGGAGGGAGTGAAAAAGCTTGCTAAGAAATCCTACAATGAACTGGGAAATAGAATTATAAAAGGTTTATATTTTGATGGAAGGAAAGATGTTACAATGATTCAAGAAAAAAAGGGAAATAAATTCTACAGAGTTTTGGAGAGCTGTGAAAAATAAACAGTTATTGACTTTCAACGGATTGCAGGGAATCTGCCAGATAATTCGCGAGCACTGGCAGACCTCAGTAGTGATAAGAAGTATCTTCTTGAAATATGTCTGGCAGTATCGAGTGGTATTTGAACCCCTGATTTAGCTGCTCTGAACCCTGGTAAGCTGTCTCATTCAAGATGGCTCACAACAGCAAACCGCATTCTTCGGCTTTACATCAGCAAGAAAAATCCTTTGGAAAGTCTCAAGACATTGGCGACATATGTAATGAAGGTATATGCACCAATATGGTTTCACATTAAATTCCTTCTTGTATTGATGGTTCCAGGTATCTATTTAAACTGATACAACTTTCTCGTTACCTTCCAGTAGAACTTCAAAAAGTAGTTGATCCTGTTATACAGAGGAATGGATATTTTGCCTCTTCAGAGAATATTCTTCTGGGAATGTTGACAGATGAACGAAAATTTATTCGAGAACTAGCCCTACGAAGAATTCTTTAAGTAAGGAACAATAAGGATTCAGACAAGAACAAACTGAGAAAGTTAGTCATCCCGGGCTATAAATTTCCGAGTTACTGATTATGTGGAAATGATTTCATGGCAAAAGTCACACGTGATGGAGCCGCCAATGACGATGGAAATTAAAGATGAAGAACTCAAGCAATTACTTGAAGAGTCATCTACCAACTCTGATCAATGGTCTCTGGTACAGTTCACAAAATTTCCATCCCATACTCAGGCTGTTAAGAGAACAGTAAAGCTTGTCACAGAAGCAGCAGCAGTGGTTTGTGGCCAAGATGCGAGGGATGGATTTATCCACGCAAGGAAAGGATCCCCGTCTCTTTTTCCTGTATTTGGTACTAAAAAGGATTTTAAAATTGAATAGATAAGAGTAAGTGTACATAAGTGTTTTTATAGTAATTTTATTTCCTAAAAATGTATAACTTACTGATTGTGATTATATCGACGGATGTTTCTATTTTATGAAACTTTCTGATGACAATTTGTTTTCAGTTCTAGTATATGTACTTACTTATTTCATTACCAAAAATGGATAAATTGCAAAATATTTTGGTGCTTTAAATACTTTCAAAATGGTGTTTTTTCATAATTATGTGCTTTAGTACTGTAGTATTTCATCATAGAATATTTAAAACTCCAAGCGGAGAAAATATAACTTCTCCAGTCGAAGAAAAATTAAGCTTGTAAAATCGCAAAATACTGGCTTTATGCTCTATATTTGTGTTCCCCAGAAGACACTCAAAGTATTTTTCTGTCACGATATAATTTTGGCATTTGAAATAGTACTGCAAAAGATATCTTATAGTCACTGTCGAGAATTTATATAACTTCAAATTTTTAGGGAAGAAAAATTCTTAAAAAAGCATAATTTTTTAAAAAAGCTGCATTTTTGGTCGCCGGTGCCCCATGAAGGCATTTTTTTATCGTTTCTAAATTTTGGGATCTTAAATTTGGAAGGAAAAGGCTCCTTTTCCGCACTATCGCTAAGCAAAAAAAAAATTTTTTTTTTTTTTTTTATCCTCAGTTTCGGACCACCCTAGTGCACATGTCTACAATTTATGACCTCAAATAAAATTTACAATTCTGCAAATGTGAGTTTTAATAAAATGTGCGATTATTTCAAATTGTGATACTTTACAAACATTGCATAAGCAATATAAAAAAGCATTTTTGTTCGATATTAACCCTTTAAGCGTTATTAATCAACTCGTCATGCATTGCACTACCGCTAAACGGGTTTGAAGAGGTAGACTCGTCATGCACTTTTAAAGTCGAGACTCCTGTGTGTTTGACGGAAATAACACATGATTTTTTTTAGATATTAACTGCATTTACAATCCTTTACACTATATGGCAGTAGTAGTCCTACAAACTAAATTTTATCAGAGGCAGTATTTCGTAAACGTTCGTAAAAATGGTTTTGTTGGGATTTCACATTCAAAGCAATGGTGGCCTCAAATGCTTTCAATCTTATTTCAGCAAAGCGTAAGTTATTTCACACCCTGCAAAAAAGGGTCAACTAGGCGATGTGTTGTATGTTATGCATCCAATAAAATTGGCAAGAAGCTTAGGAAAGAAACCAGGACATGGTGTCCAGACTGTGAAGTTGCCCTTTGTTATATTCCATGTTTTAAATTTCACACACCAAGAGGAACTATTAAAAATCGGAATTGTATGTTTTTTATTTACTTGTCTGTTATTATACATGTTTATTTACTTATCTGTTATTATACATGTCTGTTTACTTAATACTTATTTCAGCAAAACACCTTCTCATTCAAAGCGCAAGCAATGGCGAATGGGTATGGGAGAAAAAAACTCCACTGCAGTGCGCACGAAGGGAAATAAATGGCACGCTTAAAGGGATAAAGTGCCCTTTTTGGGAAATAGGTTACCCTTTTGTTAACATATTACCAAGTTTGATTCTGGGAAAAGCATTAAATCACCCTATATATTGTTTTTTTTAGCTTCCCATTTTAGGGCACTGTTTCGTGTACAATTTTGCACACAATTTCTCTATAAACTGCAGTAACAACATTGTATCTAAACATTGTGGTGTAGTGCATTTAATAACTTCTTAGTAGAGATACTAAGTAGTAGATAGAGAAATATCTGTTCTAGTTGCTTCTCCAAAGTTCAAGTGTAGTCTATCAAATGTTTGGTGATAATTTTGTTTTGGTAATCTTCAAAATTTTCCTTTATTTTTTTATGAAATGTGCAACTGTTGGTATATTTTAGTCAACAATTTTCTTAGTTTTTCTATAAATTATGTATTAAATATGGAAACCTAATCATGGGTTTTGAGGAAGTGTATTATTAAAAAAAAATAAAAATCTTGGCAATAAGGGTGTTAATAGATTCGTATATTAGTCTCCCCCATTTCAAAGTCTGGCACCAGAAGTGCATTAAATTTAAAAAATTGAATGTGTTTCCTCCTGTATAAAGGGTTTTGGTTCTTGTCTTATAGTTCTTATCTAAGCTGGTATTTATAATTTCAGACTTTAGAATTGTTTTCCAAAAGAAATACGGATGGAGAAACAATTAGGATATCTTTAAAGAGAGTTGCTGAACTCGCTCCAAATCATCCTGAATTGCAGCGGCTGTTTAACACCCAGATGAGACGGTATGTTTATTCCTAATCAGTTTTTATTTATTTATTTATTTTTTAAATATTAAAATGCTCCATAAACAATGTAAAGTTTTTTTTTAACTAATCCATTGTAAATGTTGCCTTTTCAGAAATCTGCAACATCTGAAATTTCAACTTCTTGGAAGACATTATTTTGATCCCCAGGCTGTTAATGAAGTTCCCCAATTCAAGTAAGTTTTTAATGTCACAGGTTATGCATCTGTTTTAAAACTTTTTTTACTCATGTTTATTATTTTAGTCTCCAGATTTGGCAAGGTGTTATTACATCTATTCGTCAGCAAGAGGAAAAGTTAATGATGTGTGTGGATACCGTTCATAAAGTTATACGTCGAGAAACTGCTCATGAAATAATAAGTGGGGCTATAGACCAATATGGTCCTGATTCCAGAGATGTTATTGCTAGAGAGCTGGTGGGAACCATTGTTATGACAAGGTAAGCCCTATTATGAAATTTTATTTTATATATAATTGTATTTCTGTACCCTTGTATTTAAAAAATTCGGAGAAATTTGGGTTTTATATCCAAATCATACCAGCAGTCCGATCAGCTGTAGCAAAAATGCTAAAATGAGGAGAAAAGTTCTATCAAAATGCTAAAAAAAATGTAGTCTCATTTGTCTCTCTTGTAGTCTCATTTTTTTCAAACTTTTTGGAACTATTTTCCACTACCTTTCTTCCTTTTTCCCATCCATCTCCATCCTGTAATTATTGCACATTAAATTGAAAAACTTGCTTATTTTCATATTTTGGTTTATTATTCATGGTAATTTTTTAATTTTTGACATATGTAGTGAGATTGTGCAATTCAGAGAATTCTCGTGTAGTCCTGGGAGGCCAGAAGTATCCTTTTCCATACACCTCAATCCTCTAAATATTAGTTATTAGATGGACTAAACTCGCTTATTTTCACATTTTGGTTAATTATTAAGGTTGATTTTTTAATTATTTTTCCATAAATAGTGAAATTGTAGGGATCACATTCGTTCTAAAAGTTTGAAGCTTCCCTTGAATTCCTAAAATTAACCTAAAATTTTTAAATCATCCTAAAATTTTGTATGTCTAAACAGTGGCATCAGAAAAACCCTTGGTCGCCGGAATCCATTTGTACGGCAGTTGATGTTAAAAAAGTTTGAACCTTCAGAAAATGAAAACTGTTGCTCAAAATAATTTGCTTGCTACTTAATAAAGATGACAAAAAGTGTCAATCACAGTAAATAAATGTTTCTCAATGGCTAAACCACATTTGCTCTACCCATGATGGGCGAGTTTCGTGAAATACGATCATAAAAGAATGGTGGTTCACGTGATCACTTATAATGTTCAATCGTAGTTTGGGGAATGCTCGAAATTCCACTAACTTGATAACTGTGCAAGTATTAGTGACGCTTTATACCGGTATGTACGAACATTGTGAAAGGTTGCTGTGTCACGATCATGATGTAATATGACAAAGGTGACTGGCTGCTTTCCTAGGTCTAGGTAAATTCGGGAGATTTTTAGAGATCTTGCTAAGGAATTACCGAAAGTAGGAAATTTTCATTAACTCCCGCCTCGAACAAACTGCAACCACAGTAATAGCCGCTTGTTTTGATTTCCCCCTTCTTACGGCCTGCTTTGATGCCAAAAGGGGTCAAGAGGCGCAGGTGGGTCATTGCGTCAAATCAACCAATGGTCTGAACCTTGACATCATGGAAATTGATAATTTTTGGTACAGTGGTAGTACCAGTGAAGCGGAAAAAAACTGTAAAATATTTGATTTTTTGAGCTGTTAGTTTTTCAGTTATTGACTTTCAAAAAAGCGAAATCTGCCAAATTTGTCAAAGTTTTGAATTCTTTAAACAGCTGTAGATCAAAAACTATTTAACCTATAGAGCTCAAATTGGTGTCATTTTCTTTTGCTTTTAATGAGTCTTAATTTGATATATAACTATATGCTATTTCAAATATATATGCTATTTCAAATTTGAATTTTTTGAAAAACTTTTAAAGAAATTTTTTTTTTAAATCTCAAAAATACCCTTTTTAATTTTTTTGAAAAAAATATGTGTTTTAACCCTTTTGCGACGGTTGAAGCGCCCACACGTCGACTGCGTACTTCCATTCAAGTATGATGGTCACGTATCTGCGTTTGTAAAATTTTACCCTAAAAGACGGCGTCCACGTAATCGCGTTTTCATATAGAACGTTTTCATTTGAACTTATTTGTCTACTAGATGGTGTTAAATGCCCATGCGAACAACTCCAATGTATTTTGCAGATACTTGAATCCAATAAGTTATTTCTGTATCTGGAGCAGTGAAACATGTTTTTGTAATATAAACAAACAGAGCACTTCTTACAACATCTACAGTTTTATAATTGAGTTTCGGGTCTCATTTTGATTTTAGCTTAACCCTTTCGGGACGATTGGCACGCCCGCGTGTCAGCTGCGAACTTGCATTTAAGGACAGATGGCACGCACTCGTGACGTTCCACTCGTGAGGAAACTTTACTGTAAACGGGGAGTGGCACGCATGCATACTTTCACATGGAACATTTTAATTTGCCTACTAGATGGCGTTAAATGTCCGTGGAACTAACTTCAATGTATTTTGCAGATACATGACCTTGGCATACCTGCCAAATCTCCCGATTTTTCCGGGAGTCTCCCGAATTTTGAGGCAATCTCCCGAACTCCCGAAAAATTCCTAAATCTCCCGAATTTGTACAATAATTAGAAAAAATCCCTACAAAAGGGATTTTCCTAAAAAAATCCCTATGCAGACGTGCCAACTCCGGATTTTGGTCGAAGACTCCGGATTTTTCATTACTTCTCCGGCCTCCGGATTACTAACGAAATTCTCCGGCGTTTTTTATTGGAAATTTATCAATTAACCAGACATGGTATAATTCCTCGAAAACACCAATTTTCCGCATTTTTAGCACTGATTTTTATCATTCCCGGGATCGTAGCAAATCCATAATACAATGCAGGGTAATGCCAATCAAATTAACGGAGATTTACGGCCGCGTGTATTGTAAATTAAGATCTCGATCGCTTATTTTATGAAAGTAATAAACATACTTCTTCAAAGGTTATTGAGCATAAATCGCTAAAATGTTATTTTGTTCATTAATTTCGCATAAACACTGCGATTGCGCAATTCAGTTTGTTCTCATGAATCGCCGAGAGTACAATAGTATCTTTTTCCATCCATCTCAATCTTCTAAATATTGCATTTTTGATTGACTAAACTAGCATATTTTTATATTCTGATTAATTATTATGATTAATTTCTTAATTATTTTCGCATAAATAATGCGATTGTGCAATTCAGTTGCTTCGCGTGAATTGCCGAGAGTATGTTAGTATCTTTTTCCATCCATCTCCATCATTTAAATGTTGCATATTAGATCAGCTAAACTAGCTTATTTTCATATTCTGATTAATTATTGTGGTTAATTTCTTAATTATTTTCGCATAAATAGTGCAATTGCGCAATTCAGTTACTTCGCGTGAATTTCCGAGAGTACGTTAGTATCTTTTTCCATCCATCTCCATCATTTAAATGTTGCATATTAGATTGATTAAACTAACTTATTTTCATATTATGGCTAATTATTAAGGTTAATTTTTTGATTATTTTTGCATAATACAAATTTTTCTATTTTGAAAAATCGGTATGAACTCTGTGAAGGGATAGTGAAGAATTTAGTAAGGAGTTCTTAAAAAAAAACAAAAAGAGCTACTACTTTATTTTTAAGTAGTAAGAAGGATTGAATTTGACATTTTTTAATTATATAGAACTTTTACATGCTGTATTTTTACTTACCAAAAGATTTCTTTTATTCAATATTTTATCTGCAGAGAAGTGTTTCTGTGTCAAAGACATGTGAATGATTATTAAACAGTAACCAATGACATTTTTCTTTATGCATCATATTCAGTGTAATGAACATTGTTATAGACTCTGATGAGAATAACTCTAAGGAATGTGCTTATTTTTTAAAAGATGATTTAATTCTTTTCTATTCGTTGAAATTAAATTGTGTTTATATATACAATACAAATTTTTTATCATATTTGTCTATTTTTTATGGTGCAGTTTTGTAGTAGAGGGAAAAAATCCCTGTTCTGTCTTGAAAATTCCCTTTTATGCTT
This sequence comes from Amaurobius ferox, assembly GCA_951213105.1. Lineage (NCBI taxonomy): Eukaryota > Metazoa > Arthropoda > Arachnida > Araneae > Amaurobiidae > Amaurobius > Amaurobius ferox. Next base: position 101,716,009 of record OX578137.1, read on the forward strand.
TCTGTAAAAAAAGAAATTGTTATCGCGCTGTGTGATCTTTCAATTTTTGTCGCGAATTGCAAATATTTTAAAATCTCCCTAATTTTCATTTTCCAAGGTTGGCAGCTATGCCTTGGCATAAGGAGGATCCAATGAATTATTTCTCCATTTGGAGCGGTGAAACATGATTTTGTAATATAAACAGACGGAGCAATTCTCGCAGCATCAACAATTTTATAATTGAGTTTCGGGTTTTGTTTTTATTTCAGTGTTATGATTTCGTTGGTGAATCATAGGAATATAAGAGAGTATTTTTTTTTGTTTGGGTTTTAGAGGCAGTGAAATTTTTCGTTTATTTCTGATAAAAGAATGGGAGCAACTAACGAGTATTTTGCATTCGGATTTGTATGAAAAATATACATCAAATAGAAAATAAATATTTCTTTTATTCCTGAAAAAAGTAGATTTCTGTGTTGAATAGGTGATTTTCGTGGATTTTTTTCGAGAGTTAGGCTTAGCGCAAAAAATTTGCCGTCCTCTGGGAACAGTTCGGAAGCGAAGCGCTCAGTCTTTTGGGCCGCGGCAGTTCCAGAATGCCACCATCCGGAAAGGTTAATGCTATCTTTGGTGAATTATAGGAATGTAAGAAAGTATTTTTTTTTAGTTTGGGTTTTAAAGGAATGTGTGGCAGTGAAATTATTAGGTTATTTCGGATCAGAGAATGGCTGGACCAGGACGTTTATTTTCTGTGGAAAAATATACTCGTATGATAAACGAACTGGGCAGTAATGAAAGGGATGCAGATAGTAAAGATTCATAGAACTGTGGTATTTCTGAAGATGAATATGAAAATGCTTCTTCATATGAATATGAAAATTATTCTTCAGATTCTGAGCGTACTATTATTACAACGCTGCCAGCTTGAGTTGCTGTTTCTGCGAATTATGTTTTTGGACAGGAGATTTGAAAGATTTTAATTCTTTTGAGTTTTGTAGCATACTTGGAATCAATCACAATATTATGTCGTCTAATTTAGATAAGGAAATTAATTTTTTTAACATATTTTTTGATGATGAATAGTAGAGTTCATAGTAAAAGCAACTAACAAGTATTTTGCATTGCGATTCGTATGAAAAACATACATCAAATAGGAAATAAGTATTTCCATTATTCCTGGAAAAAGTAGATTTCTGTGTTGAAGAGGTGATTTTTATTGAATTTATTTCGAGAGTTAAGCTTAGCGCAACAAATTAGCCTTCCTTTGAGAAAAGTTCGGAAGCGAAGAGCTCCGTCCTACAGGCCACGGTAGTTTCGGAATGCCGCCGTCCCGAAAGGGTTAAAGATGTTAATGGACTACTTGTATGCCAAGTTTCATAATGGGATGGCAATGGGTTCCTAAGAAAATTATTTTTTTTGTATTAAACTATATGTGAAATTCCCTAAATTTAATTACAAAAAATGTAATTTTCATGGGAACACCTTAACGACTATGAAATTTGGCACACAAATAGTCCCTTAATGTCTTTAAAACATATTTTTTTGAAAAAAAAGTTTTTCTTTTTTAAATTTTCTAAAAAAAATTTATTTTTTAGTTTGTAATTTTTTTAGAAACTCCAATTTTAAGAAAAAGAGTTAGAATACCATAATCATGTTGTATATCAAATTAAGGCTCATCAAAAACAAAAGAACTGTGCTAATTTGAGTGAATAACTGAAAATCTAAGAGCCCCAAAAATCTGAAATTTTACAGTTTTTATAAACTTTACTGGTACTATCACTGTACCAAAAATGATCAATTTCTTAGGTATCAAGGTTCAAACCATTAAGTGATTTGACACAGAATGATATACATTTAGTACATAACTCATTAACCAGTTGTTTCAAACATTCAGCCCACATATGTTCTTTTCAATTTTAACAATTTGCTACACACTTAATATTTTACATATGTCACTCAAAATTTAACAATTATAATTACAAAACCTCACTTTTTTCAAGAACTTTGAAAATAAGTGCTTCTCCAAAGTGAGTGAAGACAATTTCATTTCTTCCTTGCTCAGAGTACAAACTCTCCCAGTTGCAGTAACAGGCTCTACTTTTTGCAAAATGGTCTCACCTGGCACATTCAATACGTCACTTGGTTGAGGATAAAAGAAAGAGGAAGGTCTCTTAGGATGTAGGAAGGTTACTTTATAGTCGCTCATAACATTCTTCTCAAGAATATATGCAAGCCATCAAGATCCTTCATAGACTATAGTGACATCCAGATTCAATTTTTGCTAAATTAGTTGGTGTAATATAGTCTAATGCTGTCACACGTTCAGTAAACTGGTGTTTACTACAGTAATAATGCTTAACAAAAAGCCGATTTTCAGAAATTAGGTAAAAAGAATAAAGTTTTTGAGTACATAGACTTTGAGTACTGCACAGTTGATGAGTACGAAGAAGTTAAAGAAACACTGTGGTCACGGTTCAATGATTCTAAGGCAATCATGGATACTCAAAAACTTCATTCTTTTTACCCAATTTCTGAAAATTTGCTTCTTGTTAAACATTAATGTAGTGAACACCAGTTTGCTGAACATGTGATAGCATTAGACTATATTACACTAACTAATTTAGCAAAAATTGAATCTGGATTTGTCACTATAGTCTATAAAGGATCTTGGTGGCTTGCATGTATTCTTGAGAAGAATAATGTTATAAGCTACTATAAAGTAAGCTTCCTACATCATAAGGGACCTTCTTCTTTCTTTTATCCCCAACCGAGTGAGTTTGTACTCTGAGCAAGGAAGAAATGAAATTCACTCAGTTTGGAGAAGTATTTATTTTAAAAGTTCTTGTAAAAAGTGAGGTTTTGTAATTGATTGTAAATACAAAATTAAATTTTGAGTGACATATGCGAAATATTAAGTATGTAGCAAATTGTTCAATTGAAAAGAACATATATGGGTTGAATGTTTGAAACAACTAGTTAATGAGTTATGTACTAAATGTATGTCATTCCGTGTCAAATCAATTAATGGTTTAAACCTTGATACCTCAGAAATTGATCATTTTTGGTACAGTGATAGGTATAGGTACCAGTAAAGTTTATAAAAACTGTAAAATTTCAGATTTTTGGGGCTCTTAGATTTTCAGTTATTTACTTTTTTAAAAAAGCCAAATCTGGCAAAGTATGGAAATCTTTAAACAGTTGTAAATCAAAAACTATTTGACCCAGAGAGCTCAAATTGGTGTCGTTCTTTTATTTTCGATGAGCCTTAATTTGATATACAACATGATTATGGTAGTCCAACTCTTTGTAATTTTTTAAAAACTCCAATTTAAAGAAAAAAAAATTATAAAAAAAGAAACTGATTTCTTCCAAAAAAAAATATATGTTTTAAAGACATTAAGGGACTATTTGTTTGCCAAATTTCATAGTCGGTTGTTAAGGGGTTCCTATGGAAATTAAATTTTTTGTAATTAAATTTAGCCAATTTCATGTATAGTTTAATACAAAAAAAAATAATTTTCATAGAAACCCATTGGCATCCCATTATGAAACTTGACATACAAGTAGTCCATTAACATCTTTAAAGCATATATTTTTTTCAAAAAAATTAAAAGGGGTGTGTTTGAGATTTAAAAAAAAAATTTTTTTTTAAACTTTTCAAAAAATTCAAATTTGAAATAGCATAGTCATGTTATATATCAAATTAAGACTCATTACAAGCAAAAGAAAATGACACCAATTTGAGCTCTCTAGGTTATAGTTTTTGATCTACAGCTGTTTAAAGATTTCAAAACTTTACCAAATTTGGCAGATTTTGCTTTTTTGAAAGTCAATAACTGAAAAACTAAAAGCCCAAAAAATCTGAAATTTTACATTTCTTATCGTCTTAATAGTTACAATAAATAAACAAAAAATCATAAAAGTCTGAATCGTGAAGGTTCAAAATTTTTTTTTTATTGGTTGATTTGACATGGAATGACCCAGGTGGCAACCATTTGTTTTGGATGTCTGCAGAGTTTTTAATCACTTTTTTTGGAGCATTTTTGTAAGTAAACTAATAGTTTCCTGCCATATTTTTCACCATCTATTCTAATTATCAGAAAATTTAACGATGTCGTTGGAGGGAAGAAATCCATTTAGTTCACTTAAGGTTTCTAGATTTTTCTTAACGAGGTCTGGTTTCCTTAGGGGCAAAATGTGTTTACATTATTAGCTGTGTAAGTGAAAAGTCAGTACCTAAGTTAGTTTGATCAGAGATTCATTTCAATGTTGTTGTTGTTGTTGAGACCCAGACCGTCCGACCTACCAGAAAGGTGTAAGGTAACTGTTTGGACGGCCGGGAAGTTCCACCCAATTTAGACCGGAACCCAGTGGGGGAGGCATCCACAGGGAACGTACCCTCCTTCCCCTACAACCAACCTCTCGGAAGGACTTACGGACCCACATGTTTAACGTGATCATACTCCGCATGAACACGGCGGCAGTTGTGGCAGCGTGCAAATCCAGCTCGCAAACCACCGGGCTACCGCGCCCGAAATTCATTTCAATGTAGAGCAACTTCATTGTATGAGTTTTATGTTGCACTTTTCTTTGTTTCTGTGATAAAGCTCTGTTTTTTTAATATCACTGAAAGAGATTTTAGAGGTTAACTTTTTGCTATAAATTTATTTTATTTGTTGCAATATGCCACAAAACAAAACCAAATTTCAAGATTCATGGCTTTACAAAGATTTTGATGGTGTTGTATTAAAAGAATGGTGTGCTCCAATAGATAAAGTGTATTTAGCCCAATGTCTACTGTGCTCTGAAAATTTTGACATTTCAAATAGTGGGTTTTCACAAGTAAAATCACATCACAAAGGCAAGAAATGTACTTTAAAATTTAACGATAGATTTAAGAATAAATCTATTATTGATACCTGTATGGTGTTATTACACGGGCAATTTTTATTGTCGAACTTCGGCAATTCCGCCCGTCAATCATACTTTAGGCTCCTCCTCTTTAACAGGTCCCTTTTCTCTAATCTTGCCGATTTCATTTCAAAAAGCATTCTTTGGTGTGTTTTTCGTATAATTTGAATCTTTTATATCCTAAAGGTGTCTGTAATTTGTTAAAAGTTCTATTATTATTTTTCCATCTTTAGACATTAGAAATTCCTCCCGGCAATGATACTTTAGGCCTTTCTAAAATGCCCCTCCTTTCTAATACTGTCTAGTTCATTCCAAGAAGCATTATTCAGTGGTTTTTTTTTTTGTATAATTTGGATCTTTTATATGCCACAGGTGTCTGTAATTTGGTAAAAGCTCTATTATTATTTTTACATCTCCAGACTTTAGCAATTCCGCCCAGCAATGATACTGTAAGCCCCTCCTTTCTAGCAGGTCCTCCCTGTTTAGTGCCACTGATTTCAGGAAGCATTTTTTAGTGTGTTTTTTCGTATAATTTGGATATTTTATATCCCACAGGTGTCTGTAATTTGGTAGACGTTCTATTATTTCTTTCATCTCCAGATTCTAACTTAATTGAGCTGCTTCGAAGCGTTTGCATTACAGTCGTCATCGCCATCTTGAATGCAAATGAGAAGAAAAAAGGCGCAGCGTAGTGACGTCCAATTTTATCGTCCTCTGATTGGTTCGTCGCTCAGAAATTGAGTAATCTTTATTGCAGACTAAGAACGAATTGCGGCAATTCGGCGGCAAGATTTATTCCCATTGAAATGTATGGTGTTGCTGGAAAATTGCTGGAAGGAATTGCTCCGTGTAATAGCACCATTAGAAAGCAAGATGTTTCCAAAGCTACCACTAGTGGCAGTGATCAATTTAGTCACGATTTGTGTGTTGTGCAAGCTGAAGCTTTTTGGGCAATGAAAATTGCTGAAAGCAATATGTCATTTAGATCATGTTCAGAAACAATTGAACTATTTAAAATCATGTTTCCTGAATCTGTTGTTGCTAAGGATATGCAACTTAAAAAGGTAGCATATGTAATATCCCATGGATTATCAAATTATTTCGATGAGTGTTTAAAGGACGATATAAAGTCTTGTACAACTAAAGTGACTATCGCATTTGACGAAACTACTAATGCCCAAATGAAGTGCCAAATGGATATCCATATAAAATACTGGTCTTCTGAGAAAAATGTAGTATGTACAAGATATCTCACAAGTGTTTTTCTTGACCATGCAACTGCCGACATACTTCTGAAGAAATTGTTAGATGCATTTTCATCATGGAACATTCTGATATCAAATATTCTGTGTCTATCCATGGATAGTCCAAATATAAATAAATGTATTTTACAAAAATTTAAAGAACTACTATAAGGTCAGACTTGTAGTGAAATGCTAGAAGTAGGTTTTTGAAATTTGCATATCTTAAGTAATGAGACAGTTATTAAATAATTTGGAATTTTACTTTGATGAATTTGCCACAGACGTGTATTACTTTTTAAAGAATAGTGCTGCTAGGCGAGAAGATTATAAATCATTTGAGAGTGTTACTTCAGTAACTGCACAATTTTTGTTACGTCATGTAAGTAATATGGGGCTTACTATTGGACCTGTAGCTCAAAGAATACTTGAGCAGTGGCCAAATCTGTGTAAGTACTTTTTGAATTTTCTTCCCTCTCAGAAATCTATTGAGAAACAGTTAAGCAGTTCGGAAAGATATAAAAGAATTTGCTCTTGCCTAATGTATGATTTGTCACAATCCTATTTAACATTTATAATTTATACTCATGTCAACTTTGAAAAGTTTTCTTGGTGCTTTCAAAGTGAAGCACCTCAAATACACATGCTGTATTCAGAAGTGAATAAATTAATGAGAAATACTATGGCTCAATTTCTACAAGACTGTTGCAGCAAATAAATGTGGGCAAGATTTAAAAAATGTACGGTTGGAAAGTACTAATTTATGGAAGAAATTAAAAGATTTAGAAGTTGGAACAAAAGCAAAAAGTCAAGGACAGTGATAAAAATAATTTTTGCTTAAATATTAGATCTGCATTAATTGTGACAACAAAATACTTAATGTCAAATTTGCCATATTGCAATCAGATGATAAAAAACTTGGAAGTGCTCAGACCAAGAACATCTCTCGCAGATTATCGACTTCCAGTTACTGAAGGCTTGTATGAAATAACTCGGATTTGTGGTTATTTGCATTTTTCTAAAAATTTAATAGACAAAGTTAGAGATTAATGGAAACATTTACAATATGATAAGTGTGCACTGGATGAATTTACAAAAATGTCTCTGGCTGTTGATGGAACATCAATACAAGTTGATCATTATTGGAAGACTATTTTTAATTTCAAAAATAATTTTGCTAGACTGAAATATGCCAATCTGTCAGAATTTATCAAATGCTTTTTAATTTTACCCCATGGCAATGCTGATCCAGAAAGGGGTTTTGCAGTTAATAATGCATTTGTGGTAAAAGAAAAATCAAACTTAAATGAGCATACAATCAGATCTGTAAGAATCATTAAAGATGTGATAAAACACTAAGGAGGTGTTGCTAATGTTCCAATAACGAAAGCTTTATTGGGCAGTGTTAAAAACTCGCACAAAGTTTACAAAGAATATGTAGATAGGCTGAAAGAAGAAGAATCTAAACAAAGAGAAAAACTGGAAGAGAAGAAAAGCTGATATAGATACTAAAATTAGGCAACATGACTCTGAACTGCATGAATTGAAGAAAGAACAAGAAAGATCAATCATGCTTAAAGCATTGATTATGAAACACTTTCCAACAGCAATGCAATTTTATTTAAACATGTCTAAAATGCAATACATTCCTTGGTAATATTTTCAAACTTCGCGCAATACTACATTGATTTTTATATTTGAAAACTTAAACCTTCATAGAAAAAAATGAACTTCATTCAAATGACGGCATTGAAATATAAATTGCCTGGTTTAAACATCTCTAAAATGTGATATATTACTCGATAGTAATTGTAGAATTATCATAATACCACGATAATTTATTAAATTTAAAAACTTCATCAAAAACAACTGAAATTCATTCAAATGACGTCATACAAAAAATAACACGCATGGCTCTCTCTAAAAAAGAAGCATTTCATTCATAAATAATTCCCATTCATGTCATTCATCACAATACTATAATAATTTATTTTATTTAAAAATTAAGACCATGGAGCTACAAGTAATTTAACTCTATGCTTAAAACTTCATCGCAAAAAATCGTCCTTCTCTCGGTAAAGTCAATGAATATTTCGTTCATATCAGCTATGCAGACTCCATGAGCTAAATTCTTTTGCGTTAAAAAAATACAGCAATTTCTATACAACTCATCCTACATATTTTGCTATTTACATTTTACATAAGTGAAAAATAGGCTTCGTTATAAAAATAATCAAATTTGGATGAGCATTTAAACTCATCAGGGATGTATCTACAGTGGTCGGCGGTGGTCGGGGTTTCCACCACTCAGAATTGCCGAACACCACTCAATTGCCGACCACCACTCATCCAAATAAATATACATATTATAATTACATATTTACATTTAAAAAAAGTTATATTCAATTTTATCAAATGTTTTTCTTTAATATAAAAGTATACAATACTAATACTGTTTATGTGTGCGAATTAACGCGAAGCTCGTTTCGAAATTTTATATTCGCAATTATAATTGTTCTGGAAAATCAACCACCACTCACATTTCTCTAGATACATCCCTGACTCATATATATTGTATTTGCGTTGATTTAGTATGTAGATGCACAGAATTTAAACCAAAGTAAAGTGGTTTTAGGATGGATACAACACTCAGTATGAAATAAAAAGAACTTTAAAAATCACGATTTTGAGACAAGATGGATGCCATATATCATTTTGAAATGAATCACGTGATACTTTCATATCATGGTCACGTGATCGTTTCATATAAGAGGTTTTATTATTAATTTTATTTTTATTTAAAAAAACTACTGAATATATTTCGCTGAATTTTTTTTTATATATTTTATGGAACAATTTGAATATTACCTAAAATTTTCGAAGCAATTTGTGAATTTTAAATCCGCTTAAAAATTGTTTGAAAAATTAGGTCCCATAGGGCTCAATGTATTTCATTTTTTCAACCCGGATTCAATCCAAAACTAATTGGGTGATATTATTCATTTATATTCCCATAGGTCCTGCAGACCGTCTGAACAACATACTAAAATTTCATTTTGATTAAGTCATTTTTACGGCAGTTATCGTGCTAACGGACAGAGACAGACAGACAGAATGAACATAGTCATAAACACTTTTCAACTTTGTTGTAAAGTGTTAAAAAGAGACTGCTTTAGCATTGGTTGAGGAAGTGTGTAGTGATAGAGAGAAAAATGTCACAAAAAAGTTAACATTTTAATGTAAAGAAAATAAGAAATAAATTTCTTAAAATTTTTCATTTAAATTTGCAGTTTTATTTTATTTTTTCTTAAACTGTTATGCTAAAGTTTGTCTGAGCTTGGTTGGAGATACAATTTTAAAGGATAACTTGTTGCAGCTAGGAAAGAAAGGCCATAAAGCTGAAGCAGTTTTGAATATGTGATCTATATATTCTCAATGGTTTATAGAAGCTAGTTCTACAACTATATTCATTGTTAATGTTCCTAATATTAAATGCTATTTCAGCCACTAGACTTATGCTGTTTTGTAAAATGGATGTTGAATTTCCTTATCTCATGAATCTTCTATCGCTAGAGTTGTAAATATTTCAAGCATTTGTTTATTTTAGATTACTATTAATGGCTAATTGGTAAGTATATTTAAATATATTGTTTTGCAAGAGATACTTCTTGCAGTTCAATTCAGATATGAATTTCATTTTGAAGAACCATATAGGTTAGTTCTGAATAAGGCTAAGGATGGGCATACTTGAGTATGTTCAAATCTGATGATAAATTGTTTTACCATATATAGTGAAGATAAATTTCCCTTTCCAGTTAGACATTGTTTTTAAACTTCCAAAACATTGTATTTGGAAGTAGCTGAAAGATCGAAGAATTGTTTTCTTGTGAATTTTTAAACTTCGATTCACATTGCAAAAGTAGGTTAAATTTACTTTTGAAATCTTTATCGCCATATTTTGTTAGAAATACCCTTTTTTAACTTTTTAGTTTTCAAATAGATCTTTATTATATAATTTTAATAAAAAATAGACAACTATAACGTTATATATATTTTTAATCATACTTGTTCAAAATGACTCCATGTTTTTTCAAATATGCCCTTTCTTGGAGCACTTTTGAGCACAAGTATGGCATTAATGCAAAAAAAGAAAGAGAAATTGTTAAAAATGCCCTTCTTACCTACATATTATATTGGCCATTAATGTCTGTGTATCAATTCTGTTTTTACCTGGGCAAAATAGAGTAATTAAATGGTATCAATAACAGAAATAGTGAAAATTATATTCTAAAATTTTCCTAAACTTTTGAATAAAAAAACCTTGAATTCCTACCTAAGATTTTCCGAAACTCTGCTATGATGCCTGGAATTGTGTAATTCAGATGGTATCACTTACATTACTGAGCTTTGATTAGTATCTTTTTCCATCTGTCTCCATCCTGTAATTATTGCATATTAAATTGATTAAACTAACATATTTTTCTATTCTGTTTTAATTATTTTCATATAAACGGTGTAATTGCACAATTCAGTTTGTAATCCCTCTTTTAGTAATGAGATTATTTTTATATTTAACAATTTACATACCCTTGCTATGTAAATCAGTGCCGTATGGGTTTGACAGTTATCTGTTTAAGAAAAAAAATCTAGTTTTGAAAGTTTTTATTATATTAAGTCATTCTAAAACATATTTTTTATTTATAATGCATGAAATAGTAAATAAAGTAGTAATATTAAATTAATAAACAGTTTTCATGTCTTAAAACTTATTTAATCTTGTACAGAAAAGTAAATTATGCTTTGATTATGCACTGTTATGGAAAAAATTCTGTATTTATTTCAACTTCAGCATAGAAAGTTTGCTGAAAGCAACAGAAAAAATTCTGGCAATTTCATTCTGAAAAATGGGTATGAATCCTGCAAATGTTGTAAAACTGTTTTTGAGCAAAAATCACAAAAAAGCAAAATTTTGTTCAATAGCATTTGTAAAAAAGAGTAAAGAATAATAATGATCCATAATGTAGAATATGAAATTGCCTTAGATATAAGGATCCGTTTTCCTTATTTTAGCTTATTCCCTACTTTAGCATATCCCCCCCCTTTTTAACACTTTACAACATAGTTGAAAAGTGTTTATGACTGTTCATTCTGTCTGTCCATTAGCACAATAACTGCCGTATAAATGACTTTATCAAAATGAAATTTTAGTATGTTGTTCAGATAGTCTAAGACCTATGGAAATATAAATGAATAATATCACCCAATTAGTTTTGGGTTGAACCTGGTTTGAAAAGATGAAATACATTGAACCCTATGGGACCCAATTTTTCAAACATTTTTTAAGTGGATTTAAAATTCACAAATTGCTTCGAAAGTTTTAGGGAATATTCAAATTATCCCATAAAATATATAAAAAAAATTCCAGCAAAATATATTCAGTAGTTTTTTAATAAAAATTAAAATAATTACACCTTTTATATGAAGAGATCATGTGACCCACTTCAAAATAAAATATGACATCCATCTTGTGTCAAAATCGTGATTTTTAAAGTTCTTTTTAATTCATATTTAGTGTTGTATCCGTCCTAAAACCACTTTGTTTTTGCTTAAATTCTGTGTATTTACATACCGAAACAATGCAATTACAATATATTTGAGTTTAAATGATCATCCAACTTTGATTATTTCTGCAACGAAGCCTAATTTTCACTTATGGGGAATGTAAATACCAAAAGATGTAGAATGAGTTGTATAAGAATTACTGCATTTCTCTAACTCAAAATTATTTAGATTCATTTTTTTCGATGAAGTTATAAGTTTCAAATATAATAAATTAATGTAGTATTGTGATAATTTTTAAAATATTACCGAGGAATGTATCGCATTTTAGAGATGTTTGAATAAAATTGCATTGAAGTTGGAAAGTGTTTCATAATCAATGCTTTATGCTTGATTGATCTTTCTTGTTTAGTATGGTGTGAATTGACTTTACTACGATAATTATTCAAAGTTTCATTAATTTTTTCTGAGAGTAAAAATCTACAGGTTTTCAGCCATTCAGAGTTAACAGCTATGCCTTTGGAAAATTGGGAAAATATTTTCCATTTATACAAATTTTAATTAAGAGGTGTATTTTACAGTAGCAGAATAAGATCAGTTGTATGGAAATCTTAAGGCTTGTAACCTGCCTTGATCTTAGTATTAAGTGGAAGAATTACTGAAGATGCGATTTTAATTTTGTATCAAAAAAATTGAAATTTCATAAAATGTGTATTCTAAGTTAGATGTTTCCCTTTTGAAGAATTTAATTATATGCACAATAGAGCTCATGCAGTCTTAATTCCATTTTACAATTAACAAGATAAAGTAAACAGGTGTTCATCACGAATATTTTTGCATGATTTCAAAATTTCCTTTTTTTTTAATCTTTTTGCAATCTCATGCCTGTACTCTACTGCTCTGTTCTGTGTCATCACAAAGCTCTCTTTGAAACTAAATATATTTTGAATGCCCAGACACACTGATGAACAAGAATCCTTCTAAACTGAAGTATGAATAATGTCACAAGAAGCAACCTACATTAGTTTTCTGTATGAACATACTACAGCTTTTTTAAATCATGGGCATTACTATTGTCAATTTGAGTAAAAAAGTTAGAATATTTTCTTGCTCCATTATTAATTGGAAATGTTTAAAACATCTAATAATTTATTGAATGTTTTGATGGTATTGAAATTTTTTTTGCCTTAACTTTTCTTTTTATCTTTAGGTACAATAACAAAACTTACCGTGTAGAAGATATTAATTGGATGGTTACTCCATCTAATACCTTTGATGCCCGAGAAGGCCCTATCACATACGTCAACTATTACAAGCAGGTAATTCAATGCACATTTTTAATGGTTACACATAACTCACATTTTTTTTTTATTTCAAATAGTATTAAAATTGGCATGGTGGCACAATTTCTCAATAGTATGATTTTCTAGTTGCCAGTTTATACTCATTTATTGCATTTCATTATAAGCAATTATCATTTTGATGCTCTAGATTACTGCATTTTAGTAATTTACTCATCCGTACAAATAATTTACAGAAATTAAAAACAAGAATATGTATGAAATTCTCCAGCTTTTTGTTTGAAGTTTATCTATTACCGGACATGGTATATATCATCGGAAACAGATTTTTTTTTGCTTTTTGGCAGATTCCTGGGATTGTAGCAAATCCATAATAAATTTTTTTTTTTTGGTGGGAGGGGGGTGGCTACATTGTTTTGTTACAAAGTCAAACTGGGACTAGTGAAGTGACGCGTTTAATCATTACCGGTGGCAACCCTTGACTGCTTCCAAGCAGTAGCGCCGGAGACCGTAGCATGGGAGAATGTCGAAGGAAAAGTTGAGGTGCCGATTGCTATGAATTATATTCTCCAGGTCTCACAAATGATCCCTTTTTCCCCCCTAGAGGTCTGTTTTCTCGTAATTAGTCTTTTAAAGTCCCTTTCTTCATTATCAGGTCCTTCTTCCCCTTTTTTTGCTGGGAATGTATTTTCTTCTTAACTGAAATTTTCGGAAATTTCCGGCTTCATTAAAATGCCCCAATGAATGGCAATCATATGAGTGCACATGTTTACTTATCTGTGGTGCAGATGTTTGGCCAAACTTGTAGAATTGTATACTAGCATTGCCTCCAATCGTTTCTTGGATGCTGCATGCTGGGGGTAATAGAATAAATGGAACTTGTCACACAAAAACTTCCGCTTTCTCGTGCGACAAGTTCTATTCAATCTTTTACCCCCAACATGCAGTGTCCAAAAAATGGACGAGAGACAACAGAGGTTTTTGTTTCTCAAATGCTAGTCCTAATACAAAGTTCTAGATACATGAATGAAGTATGTTGTTTACGTTTACAATTGATTCACTTTTCGATGTTTAGAGATCGTAATTATCCTGAAATTCCTGAAATAAATATTTGTGTCCTAAAATATCCTTATTTTTTACGTACTACCGAAATTCCTAAAATTTTACTTATCTCAAAAGTAGATATGCCGATTACTATATAATTTTCTACGGAAAATTGCCTTCGATCTGGGCCACTGTAAATTTACGGCTTCATGCACGATAATTAACAGTATGCATGTAATGTAGATAAGATTGTGATTGCATATTTTATGAAAGTAATAAATATGCTTCTTCAAATTCAGCATAAATCGCTAAAATGTTATGTTTTTATTAATTTCGCATAAACTTACATATGCACAATTCAGTTTGTCTCATGCCGAAAATACTTTGTATCTTTTTCCATCCATCTCAATCTTCTAAATATTGCATATTAGATTGACTAAACTAGCATTTTTCCATATTTTGATTAATTGTTTAATTTTTCAATTATTTTTGCGTATGATTACTCAATTCAGTTTTTTTCCTGAATTGTAGAGTACATTAGTATCTTTTTCCATCTGTCTCAATCTTAATATTGCATATTAGATTAACTGCACTAACATTTTTATATTCTGGTTAAATATTACAGTTAAACTCTTAATTATCTTTGTATAAACAGTGCGATTGTGCAGTTCAGTTTGTTAATGTAAATTGCCGATAGTGATAGGGGTGATTGTGTTCCGGAAATTTTAACTTGCCACTTCCGGGATTTTTTTTATGAAATTGACATTTAATTTTTTTTTAACGTTTTTTTCTTCTAAAACTGCATATTTTTTTTAAGATTTTTTTTTCTAAAATCGTTTTTTAAGACCTCAAAGGATGTAAAATGTTTATCTTCCCATCCTTTTACATGAATTTCCCCCCTCCCCTCTTAGATCATTGCTGAAGGGGGAGAAATCAATTTTTAGGTACAAAGTCAGGCTCAGGAAGTGGTTTGTACGTCACGTCATGTGTATCGAAAAAACGGAACGAGACAAAGAGACCGTCGGCGCCATCCCACCATTCTTCTCAAACAGTGTTGCCAGTTACTTTTCTAAAATTGCAGGTTTTTGACCTGTTTTATTTATTTTTTTCTTGTTGAATATATTTGCGAAATATTTTCCATTTTTTCTTTATTTGCCCATTTTTATAAGTTTATTAATGCATTTTGTTTAAAACAGAAACAAAACGCATTGCTAAACATAAAAATCAAGCAACATGGGTGTAGGCTTGTAGAGAAATAAATGCCATTGAGCTATTTTTTGCAAGAATTAGGGCTAGTTTTAAGCAAGTGATCTGGAAACAAGGATCACATCACGATCACATGTTATGAGAAAGAGCAAGTTATTGTTTGTGTTTACCGTGTTGTTTACAAAATGAGTTGGTGGGGTTTCTTCTTCAAGCAAATGCTTTATTCATGCTTTTTTTTGTAAAAGTTTTTATTGAAGTCTTAACGTGTCATAGTTTTGGTATTATTTAAAAATGTGTTTAAAATTTAATAGAGTTTTTTTTGTAGGATAATTTTTCTTCCTGCAATTCCAACCATAAGCATCCACCCATTTTCTTTGTGTAACCAGCACTTTGAAAGGAAATTTGTTTCAGTAGTAATAATTTTTTTGACAACGGATTTAAAATGTTTCTTCTCACAAGCAAAATATTTAAAACAATTAACCAAAGCCAAGAAGTTCTTTTTAGAACAGAGGCCTATGTTTTGTCTGTGAAAAGGCTGAATAGAATATTTTTTTTTTTTTTTTTTTAATAATTTTGCTCTGCTAGAATTGAAATGAAGTTCTAAATCAAGAGGACTGTAAAGATATAACTCGTTTGGATAAGGATGTAAAAAATAAATTTTGACTTGATTGGCTGAAAAAAGAGGATTAATGGTGTAAGAAAATTGCGGTTCCAGATGAATGTTTCTGCATCTGGTATTCAAAAACTTTTCGATATGACAACGATGGTGTAAAAGCCCTCCTGAGCCATGCTACATCCACTAAACATAAGTCATGGAACACTTCAGTTGAGAATTCACTAAATTTATATTCTTATAGTGGAGCAACAACTCCAAATAATGAAGAAGCCAAGACTCTGGATTTGAATACTAAAAAGGTACGTGTTGAATCTCTTATATGTTCTTTTATAGGGGAACACTCCCTCCCTTTTAGTATCGGGCCAGATTTGATAGACTTGGTGAAGATCTTGAATAAAGATCCAAAAGCTTTGGAGGCTACACATATGAATTGTGTTGAAAAAAAAACAATACATCGCGATTCACGTTCCCGTAAACGGGCATTTATGCAAATTTAATATGAACGACTCTTTCCGTTCACCGACGTGAACCGTGACGTTTTTCAACATGAGGTTTCATGCAAATCAGTTCTCAATGCGTACGCATCTGATTTGCATATCCGGGGGCGTTTCCGGAACTGTCCATTCTCGGATATATAGGGCAGAGATTTCTTGAAGCAATGAGAAGACTTAATAAGACATAGACATTGATAGTCTGATGCAGGCAGACAGAAATGCTTTAGACAGAAGCACTGCGGAATATCGTTTGACGACGGTTTTTAGTCGAGACGGACGCAGATATGGTCAGTTTAGACCAGTATGTATTGAACATTAAATTTACTTACATATGTTCGGAAGTTACGTTAAATATTTTTCTGATGTCTTATCCTTTGGTTTTCCTTTGCCAAGTGTGATACCTTTAATGGTGGCTGCAAATACACGCAAGTGATAGAGGTAGTATAGTTACTTACTACCAATGCTTCAAGGAATTTCTGTCTGATTATTTACAACTGCAAACTTTTTGTACATAGTATTTTTTGATGTTTTATGGCATGGAAAATTACCTGGAATGTGTAATTTGCCTAGTTATGTTTCTCACGAAATAAAGTGAACGATGCTTTTCTTTGAAACTGGATCTGTATACTTTTATGACCCAGCCAAGACTTATTGACTCTATGCCAGTGCATACTTTGCTGTTCATCTTCAAATTCAAATTTTTAAATTTTCCAATAAAAAACTGTTACGGGCCAGTATAACGCCTAATAGAATCAGAAGTGCAAGTATTTTAAAGATTCATTGTTCCAGTGTTCAGATGGGGGCCGCGCCTGGCACCATTTTGAAGTACGTGTGAATAACAAAAACGAAACGTAAACAGTGTACAAGCGACTTTTATTTCTGCTTCTTCAAATCTACGAGTGGCCATGGAGGCAAGTAGAACGGAGTTGTTGACGCGAGACAACTACGTCACCTGGTGTACCGACATCTCATTCGTCCTCAAGTTAGAAGGATGTTTCGGACACGTAGATGGATCTGTTAAGCCTATTGAAGAAGACGCGAGTCGCTACGAAGATTTTTATCGACGGAAAGAACGAGCGCTTGCTATCATCTACCAAAGCGTATCCTCGGAATACAAGGAGTTGATAAACGTCACTGATGAACCTAGTCAAGTATGGAATATTTTGAAAGAGCATTTTCAAGCGCCTTCTCGTGCAAATCTCGTGCGCTTACTAGACGAGTTCTTCGACATCCGGCCGGAGCAAGACGAGCCTGTTGGCATATTTTGCTCAAGACTGTGGAAGGCCGTGACGAGGCTTAAAGACGCGAATCTACCCATTGAGGTCCTATATGTTTCATTCCAAGCTATCATATACCTTCCGGGAGAATACCGGGCCATCGTTCAGTTAATTTATCGATGGAGTGACTCGGACTTCAAGCTCAGCAAAATACAAGCAGAGCTATCAGCTGAAGAGAGCCGGCTTCGTCAACAAGCAAGTGACTTTTCTAAAACTGTGAGTCTAAATTCTGCATATTTTACTTCTAAAAAATGTGTAAATAGAGTAAAAGTATCTAAATTTAAATCTCAAAATGTGTCTAATGTAAATACTTCGTCATAATGTAAATATTTCTAAAACTAAAATTAAGTGTTTTAAATGTAACAAACTAGATCATACTAAAGCTAATTGCCCTAAAAACAATGGATCTAGTATTGTGGAATTTCTTGAATCTCCACATATTGAATATAATACTGTAATCGATCCTAACGATAGACTCAGTTGGGTAGTAGACACTGCTGCTACGTGACATTTCTGTAATAACATTAAGTTATTTTCCAAATTTAATGAGTGCAAAGGCACTTCAATGTCGCTAGCAGTAGGGGATGTCGAAAGTCCAGTTGAGGCTATCGCGACGGTGGAGATGTATGTCAAATTTAAGGATAAACAAAGTTTTATCAAATTGGAAAATGTTATGTATTCTCCTAAACTTAGGAGAAATTTATTAGCTGCATCTGTTCTTGAGGAACAAAATTTTAGTTTTAAAGGAGCTAATGGGGTGCTATGGTTTTTTACACCCAAAGGGGAGAAATTCTTTTATGCAAAAAGAAAGGATGGGTTGTATTTCTTAAAACCTAAGTATAGTACCCAGGAACAACATAACATAGAAAACCGTTAATCTAAAGATAGGGATCGAAATGGAGACAAGTAACGCAAAAAGTATAAGAAATCTAAGGATAGGGATCCTAGTGCTTCCACAAAAATAGGTAAAGTAAAAATAGCACCTAATTTTAAAGAAACTAAATTTAAATCTGACAAAACAAAAACTAAGCAGAATAAAAATGTGGATAGTTTAATATCTAAACCTAGCAGTTCAGTAACTGAACTGCTAGGTTTGCCAAAGTTGTGCCAAAGACAGTGAACTTAACAGTACAAACTGTCTTTGGCACAAACGATGTTGCCACATAAACGCTGAATATCTCCTCCAAACCAGCAAAGTTTCTGCTGTAAACGGACTTCCTAGGCTTAAATACAAAAAGTTAAATTGTAAATCTTGTAAATTGGCTAAGTCTAGGAGAGTATCGTATAAACCCACCGGTAGGATAAGGTCCACTAAACCATTGCAGTTGTTACACATGGATGTGTGTGGTCCCTTACCTACAGCCTCATACGGTGGAAATAAGTATATCTTAACTATAACAGATGATTATAGTAGAAAAGTTTTTGTTTACCTTATGAAACAGAGATCAGAAGTGTTTTCACATTTTAAAGAGTTTCAGGCCAGAGAGGAAAGGCAATTAGGTACTAAAATTCTATGTATCCAGACGGATAATGGAATGGAATTCTGCCTTGATAAGTTCAAAAATTACCTGAGGGATATCGGTATTAAGGCTGAAAGGACTAACACATACCCCACAGCAAAATGGAGTATTGGAGCGATTCAACTTAACCGCATTTGACTGTGCTAGAGCCATGTTGAACGAGAGCAAAATGCATGACAGATTCTGGGCGGAAGCAATATTGTTTTTTACATACACTAAAAATCGAATATGTCACAAATTTAAGACTAAGACTCCACATGAACTCTACAGTGGTAGAAAACCTTCAATCAACCATCTTAGAACTTTTGGTTGTAGAGCATATGTAGGCAAACCCAGTCAGCTCAGAAAGAAGTTAGACATGAAAGCTACAGAAGGGGTGATGGTAGGCTATGCTACTAAAACTAAAGGCTATAGCATACCTGCCAACTTTTACGAATTTTTCGTAATTTTTACGAAAATTCTCTTATTTTACGATTTTACGCGCGTAATCGATTTCTTTACGATTTTTAATATTTTTTACTAATTACGCCTAAAAATCACGCCAATTTGACGATTTATCGCCAAATTTATATTTTTACACCAAAATGTCGCCAAGCATTTGGATTGCTTGTCACACGAGAACGTTCGCGTTCTCGTGTGACAAGCAATCCAAATGAACGCAGACAATGAACGCAGCAATGAACGCAGACGTTCTCGTGTGACAAGCTCTATTTATTCTGGTACTTCCAGCACGCAGCGTTCAAGAAACGGACGGCAGACAATGCTCGTCTTTCTAACCCGGAAGTGTAGGCATAAAATCCCCCACAGAAAGGAATAAAAAAAAAGTTGTAGGTTGTAGATTTTTGTCTCCGTAATCACCGTGATGTATGTTATCATATATATCATTAATACATATGTTGTCATTGGACTCAAAGGGGAAACAGAAGAAAAAACTTCGTACAGCATTTGAAAATATTTGTTTTACTTTTACCCCTTTTTGTTGAGAGTCCAAAATTACCAGTTTGCATCCATTTTCTTCTTCTAATGATTTCATATCAGAAAAATAGATCTAATTTATTTTTATAGTGCGAATAAAAATAAAGAATTATTTTACTAAACAAATTATATTTCGCTTAAATTTTAAGATGAGCAATTCAGTCTTTGCTGAGAGTACATAATTGCCTTTTTCCATCCATCTCCATCCCCTGATTATTACACATTAACTTTACTAAATTAGCTTATTTTTATATTTCAGTTGATTATAAAGGTCACATTTTTAATTATTTTCATATAAATAGTAATTTTTTTTTTTTTCATCTCTGCAGCGGTTGCCGAGAGAACGCTATTATCCTTTTCCATCGATCTCCATCTCCCTATTGTTGCACATTAACTTGATTAAATTAACTTATTTTCATATTTTGGTTGATTATAAAGGCAAATTTTTTTATTATTTTCACATAAATAGTACGATCGTGAAATTCAGTTTTTTTTCGCGAGCGTTTCCGAGATTACGCAATTATCCTTTTCCATCGATCTCCTTCTCCTTATTGTTGCACATTAACTGGACTAAAGTAGCTTATTTTCATAGTTTGGTTGATTTTAAAAGTTAATTTTTTAATTATTTTCATATAAATAGTACGATCATGAAATTCAATCTTTTTCTATCTGAAGCCCTTTCTGCCACATTTTTATGAAAAGATATTTTGAACAAAATAAACATTTTCTTTAAAATATACTGCCACCAATTTTTATTTATGTGTAGACACTAGACAATGCACATTCTAATAATACATGATAATTTTATGAATGTGTTTAAAAATATACTGCAGTTTAAGAACAAAAAATTTGTGTCTTCCCAATTGTAAAATATTTTTTTTTTGTGAAATTAAGTTTATAAATCCTGACTATTGTAATGATTTAATTTCAACAAAACTGACAAAATAAAAGCATGAGTTATTATAGATAACAAAATCATAGTTTAGAATTAATATAAAGGAATGTGTTAAAATTAAATTTGCCCATGTATTTAAACAACCCTGTTCTTAAACGCAATTGTCAAACTTGCATTTTCTAAATATAATAGAATTATATCATTTTTCATCATTACATAACGAATTATATCATCATTACATAACGTAACTTTCTGTCAAAATATTTTGAGAGATGAAGGATACAATGTAAATAATGTACAAATGAACATGCATACAACTGTTTCCAAAGAGATCTCAAAACAGTTGTGTGTTTCACATATTTGTGCATTATTTACATTGTGTCCTTTGAAAATCAGATTTATGTCGATTTGTTCCGTAAAACTCATTTTACTCGCTATTCTGATTTTTTTTCAAAAATCTTCTGATTTTTACTCCAAATAAGTTGGCAGCTATGCTATAGGATATTTTTGTCAGGAGAAAAACGAACAATTGAGAACTGCAATGTGAGGTTTGATGAAGGTGATGTAGTGGAAGGCATTGTGGTGATTGTGTGTCGCCGGGCCCCGAACCAGGGACCCTTTGGTTACAAGACCGACATAATCACTGAGCAAAAGCTAGCTCCCCCTCTGTTCTTATAATTCGGGAACAGGCTCCAAGCATCTTTGATAGATGTCTTTGCTGCCGCACACTCCCTCCGCTGATGAGGAAATGCCGGGAGGCGTGTCGCCTCGGCGTGACGGACAGTCGTGGTCAACCAGGAAGAGAGTGTCAAGGCTTCTGACTCCATGTGGTGCTGCCATCTCGTGTTGAGATCGTTGGAGAAGAAGGTTGCGTGTTTCAAACGTCCAGTCATCATTGTGGCGATTGTGCGTCGCCGGGCCCCAAACCAGGGACTCTATGGTTACCAGACCGACATTATAATCACTGAGCAAAAGCTAGCTCCCCCTCTGTTCATATAATTCGGGAACAGGCTCCAAGCATCTTTGATACATGTCTTTGCTGCCGCACTTCTTAACAAGCGATCCGAAAGTGATTAGCCAATCAGAACGGAGTTTCTTTAGGATTTAGACCGTACATCGACTGATTCACGTACATGCTTGTTTACAACCGAAGTTTATCTAACAAGTGGCCCCCTCCTGCTTATTGAGTTGTCTAACCACAAAAATACAAAATTGTAATCAAATTTAAATTTTCAGTTTAACATATATTGCATTAGAGTTTCAAAATATCATGTATACATTTTTAGTGTATAATTATATATATCCAAGACAAAGTTTAAAAAAAGTATAAAGTACATCATGATACAATTTACATGAGAAAACAAATTTAAAATATCTCTGTGCCAAAAACAGGAGATACAAATTTTTAAATTTAAAAAAACTCTTCAATACATTGCCACGCAGTATAAACTCAACAGTAACTACACTACATGTTGAGAGATTGAAAAATATGTATAAGTTATTTTTAGTATGCATCAAAAACTTTAAAAAATCTTCGCCACACAGTATAAACACATTAGTAACTAAACTACACAATGCAGGTTTTGAAAAAGTGTTGAAGTTAATTTTGAAAAATACAACTATACAATTTAGAATGAATTTAACTTGTTTACATTAGATTTCTATTTAGAATTTAAACATCTTAAGAAGTTTTAAAGATTTCACAGAATTTAAAGATTGCTTCTTTGGTTATGGGTTTCGTAAAATCGTCAGCTTTGTTATTTTTGCTGTTTACAAATTTAATCTCAAAGAGCTTCTTTTCAACTAGATTTCTTAAGAAATGATATTTAACATCAATGTGTTTTGTTCTATGATTCTCAATGGGTGAATTTGAAATGCTTTTAGCTGCTTGGTTATCACAGAATATTACACTATTTCCTAATTTAACGCTAAGTTTAGTACATTCAAGTAATATGTTCTGTACCCACACCATTCTCTTTGCCGATTCGGTTAATGAGATATATTCAGCTTCCATTGTAGATAAACTGACACATTTGTGTTTAAATGTCCTCCATGAAATAGGTACCCTATCTACAAAAAATATTATGTCTCCCATTGATACTATATCATCCCGATTAGCTGCAAAGTCAGAATCAGTAAAACAATGTAAATTTGCAGATTGAATGTTTGATAAGTTTAGTTTAAAATCCCTTGTTTTATCTACATACCCTAGAAGTTTAAGTAAAACATCCCAGTGTTTAATGCCTGGGTTTTCCTGAAATTGGGATAAGATGTTTACGGCATAGCTAATATCAGGTCTAGTTCTACTAGCAAGAAATGATAAACAACCCAATAAGTTTCTGTAAGGTATATTCTTCATTTGTTCGATTTCTGCATGATTTGCTGGACAATCTGTTTTGCTTAAAACTACACCGTTAGCTGTTGGTAAATTTGAAATGGGATATTTAAACTTTAAGAATTTGTCACAGAATTTTGCGATGTATTGATTTTGGTGGATGAAATGTTTATCATGCTTTTCCTCAAACTCAATACCCAGTAACATTTTTGTTTTTCCTAACATCTTAATTTCAAATTTAGTTTTTAGTAATGAAGTTACAGAATTTAAATCCATTTGATTTTTGGCAAATAATATTATGTCATCAACGTAAACAATCAATAAAGCCGTATTGTTAAAATTATATGCACAATTGCATCACTTAAACTTTATGAGAACCTGGTCTAACTCTAGGTACCATTCGCTTTGGTTCAAGCCATAAATCTCTTTGTTTAACTGACATACATATCCACTTTCGTTTTTGTCAAAAAATCCTGGGGGCTGTTTCAAGAATATTTTTTCATTGAGATTGGCATATAAATATGCACATTTGATGTCAAGCTGAGTATGGAACCACCCTAATAAACATACAAAGATAGTAAAAAACATCCTAATGATTGTAAAGTTAATTACTGAGCTAAATACTTCTTTTGCCCTTTTTCCTGGTTAAGTTTGCCCTAGTTTGCCCTTTTTCCTGGTTAAATCCCTGAGCTACAAGTCTGCAGGGTGCGTACACGGCCTGGAAAACCTTGAAAGTGCTTGAATTTCATTATTTTTTTTCAAGGCCTTGAATAGCCTGGAAAATTGGGATTATTTCCAAAAAGGTCTGGAAAATCCTTGAATTTCTCATTTCCAATTCAAAAACCGCAAAATTCCTGTTGTACTAGAATTCCAACGTCACGTATTACGTCACAATTGCAAACCAGTTCTCATTTCCCCAGCGCTGTCAATCACAGTTGAATTGGTTCCTCCCATTACTTGTTTTCCGCGAATGGTGGCTGTTCGTTTCCTCATTAACACGTGGTTTGCATTTTGAACAGCGCCGGAATATAGTATTCTGTGGTCTGCTCCTTGCGCCGGCGTCAAACGGGGGAAGGTTCGCTTAGACTTAACTATCGCCATCTGGCTACTGCGGAAGAGATGTTCAAAGGAGAAGTAACCGTACAGGGGTATTCCCTTCGAGTAAAATCCCTTCTCGATGGGCGCTGGTGTGATTTCGCGCAATGCATCTTGGGTGATGGATAGAGATTCTTTGTCAAGGAGGGGAAGGAAATGGGTTATTTCTTTCACAAGTCACTGTGTTTGTCTGTTGTATTACCACGTGGGCTGACTTTATTACAATTTTAAGTTGTTAATTTAATATTTTTGTCACTTCATTTACATGGTTGACATGTATTGAATCGTGTATTACAATTCTGGGCTGTGTACATTTGATTTTCCGATTGGGATTGTCTTAAAATGACCGATTTGCTGAGTCTCTTGCAAACACAAAAGGTACGTGAATTATTTCGATCCTAAAAGTATTTAATCTATTGTTTTATTTAATATGCATATATAATCGCAATAAACACCTTTAGAAATAAAGGATCTTGTCGTTTAGGATCCTTATCATGATTATATTTACTCATTTGTATACTTAGAACTTTTGATTTTACTAATCTTAAGCCAATTGATTAACTTGACATAAGCCAGTTGATTAGCTTGTTGAGATAGAATTATTTTTAATTTTCTGTCTGTTCAGGCTGATTTGCTGGATGTGTTGAAGCAGATAACATTAGAAATAAAATACTTTTAGATTATTTATACTGTGATTTTCTTTCTATGTAAATGTGTTTATATAATGAATATGTGTAAATAAAAATTGTTTGATTAAATTTTGCTTAGCTTCACTCATGTTTCATTATTTTCTTTGTCTAATTAATTTTTATAGGACATTCTTTTTTCCTGGTAGGAACCATTATTGATTTTACAATTATTACAGGAGTTTTTTTTCTCCTTAATTTCTGTAGTTTAAGTTACACTTCTGCTAAAAGAGTTTATCTGAAAGAAATATGTAAAATATAGAAGAGTTTCTATCTTAAAACCATTTCATCTGCAACTTATAAATTGCAGGGGTATTATTAAAATTTACAAAAATTATCTTCTATGAAGAGTATAAAATATATCTGTGAAATAAAATCTGAGAATAAAATATATCTGTAGAGCGAAAATGTGTGAAAAAAAATTGTGGAACTTCTTACTCTTTATTCGTTTACCTGATCATGTCAAAGGTAAGTGCATTTATAATTTCTATTTTATTAATATTACATATAAGAGTGCACTTGAATTTGAGTGTAAAAGTTTTTTGTAAGATCATGCATGCAAAATAAAATTCTTATTTTAAGTATAATTAGATATGAAATAAAATATAATTTTATTTTACCGTAATATCTTTTAATGATAACGAAAAAATATCTTAAATTGAAAAAAAATTTTATACAAGGACAAAGCATGCAAATTTAAATTCTTATTTTGAATGTAATTGGAGGTAAAAAAAAGCATTAAAATTTTTTATTTTGCTTTAAAAAATCTTTATGTAAATGAAAATATGTTTTCCATTTAAATTGCATCACTTATCATACGATTATCAAATCAAAGTACTAAAAAAAAAAAAAAAAAAAAAAAAAAAAAACCCCCCGAAAAGAAACAATAAAGAATCCTTCATCCCGGATTCTCGTCCTGTAACGTTGCTTTTCCTGCATGACAGATTTTCCGCAGTCGCGATAAGGCTGTTTACATTGGGTCTACGGAAGCTTCCCTTCTTTACGGTTAGAAATTCTTTGCCGGCGTGTCGCGTTTTCGATGATGCCAACTTTTTTCGATTTGCCTTAGTTTGTACGGATTTTTACTTCATCTTATGGTTTTACGGGCATTACTCCCAAAACGACGAAAAATCCCGTGAAATCCATGCATCCCACCATTCAATTCATATTCCCTGTTTTGCTGAGAGTCCAAAATGATCAGTTTACATCCATTTTCTTCTAATGATTTCATATTCGAACAATAGACATAATTTATTTTTATAGTGCTAGTAAAAATAAAGAAATACTTTACTAAACAAATTATATTTCACTTAAATTATAAGATTGCACAATTCAGTCGTATACAATTGCCTTTTACTGTTACAAACTTTTTTCATTTATCTCTGTCCCCTTATTATTGCACATTAACTTGACTAAATTAGCTTATTTTCATATTTTGGTTGATTATAAAGGTTAACTTTTTAATTATTTTCATATAAATAGTACGATCATGAAATTGAGCTTTTTGTTTTCTTTGTGGCCGTTGCCGCGATTACGCAATCATCTTTTTCCATCGATCTCCATCTCCATATTGTTGCATATTAACTTGACTAAATTAACTTATTTTCATATTTTGGTTGATTATAAAGGCTAATTTTTTAATTAATTTCACATAAATAGTACGATCGTGAAATTTATTTTTTTTTCTCGGACGTTGCCGAGAGTATGTAATTATCCTTTTCCATCCTTCTCCATCTCCCTATTGTTGCACATTAATTTGACTAAACAAGGTTATTTTCATATTTTGGTTGATTATAAAGGTTAACATTTTAATTATTTTCATATAAATAGTACGATCGTGAAATTTAGTTTTTTGTTTTCTTTGTGGTCATTGCCGAGATTACGCAATCATCCTTTTCCGTGGATCTCCATCTCCCTATTGTTGCATATTAACTTGACTAAACTAACTTATTTTCATATTTTGGTTGATTATAAAGGCTATTTTTTTAATTAATTTCACATAAATAGTACGATCGTGAAATTCAGTTTTTTTTTTCGCGGGCGTTTCCGAGAGTACACAATTATCCTCTTATATTGATCTCCATCTCCCTATTGTTGCACATTAACTTGACTAAACTAGCTTATTTTCATATTTTGGTTGATTATAAATGTTAATTTTCGCATAAATTGTATGATCATGAAATTCAGTTTTTTTTCGCCAGCGTTGCCGAGAGTACGTAATTATAATTTTCCATCTATCTCCATATTGTTGCACATTAACTTGACTAAACTAGCTTATTTTCATATTTTGGTTGATTATGAAGGTTAATTTTTTAATTTTTACATAAATTGTACGATCATGAAATTCAGTTTTTTTTCGTGAGCGTTGCCAAGAGTACGTTATTATTCTTTTCCATCCATCTCCATCTCCCTGTTGTTGCACATTGACTTGACTAAACAAGATTATTTTCATATTATGGTTGATGATAAAGGTTAATTTTTTAATTATTTTCACATAGTACGATCGTGAAATTAATTTTTTTTTCGCGGGCGTTTCCGAGAGTACACAATTATCCTTTTCCATCAATTTCCATCTCCATATTGTTGCACATTAATTGCACATTACATGATTTAGAAAAATAATTGAATAAAAATTAGATGTAGCTAACAATACTAAGTAATATAATAACATTTGTTATGGTTTATTACTGATTCATTTTTCTATCTAATTCAGAGGTGAGGTATGGGATAAGTGTGACATAAATATTTTATTTAATGTTTTTTATTTCCATAAATTTTTGAAAATGTTGATATCAAATTTTGTTGCAACTGTTCAATAATAAAATTTGATAATTATAGCTTTGATTTGAATTTCAATTTTTACAATAATTTCTAACTATTGGTTAAAAATATATTACACTAGAATCTATTTTGCTTGTGTTTTGAAATTTTTTCAAATATTTTGTGTTAAAATAAAAGAATTCCAAAATTAAGGTTTTTAAATTGTACTATAAATACAAACTTAAGATAATTTTTTATATTTATTACCCCATTAATATAATATATAAACATATTTTTAAACTGTAAGAGGTATTATAAGGATGGTTTTTTTTGGATTGTAAATACATTAATTTTTTTCAAGAATTTCGGTGATAACAGATAATTCATGCATTATGTCAATTACATATGGTTGCATCTTTTCTGTTTAGCAATATATTTTTATATTTAAAACTTCTTACAAATTCATCAATTTAAAAAAAAAACTTAAAAATGCAATTTTTGTACTGACTCAGTTTTGTGCAACTGTAAAATAGGTCCTTGATTTTTTTGTAATGTCCTTGAGAAAGGCCTTGAAAGTCCTTGAATTTCACTTTCAAAAAAGTGTATGCACCCTGAGTCTGGCTTTATACCTGCTAAGTTCATCCATTTCGTCTCTTGACTGTATATACCCAACGGCAACCGATTACTTTGTCGGAAACAGGTGCAGGCACTAAGTCCCAGACACCTCTTTCCTTCATTACACCTAATTCATCTGCCATGGCTGTATTCCATTCTTTGGATTGGGGTAAATTAGCCGCTTCCTTGTAGTTCCTAGAAATTTGGATTTCTACAGTGTTGGCGTCTGGCCGATCCCATGATCTCCCTTGATCCCCCTTAAAATTGAAAAACTTTTTATCAAATTTTATTTTATTTTTCTCACAAAAATTTTCTATTTCTTTTAGTGTTCTCAACCTAGGTCCCTTTCTTTTGTAATAGTAATACACATCCTTTCTTGTTCCCGTCAGTCTCGGAAAGACTTTTCTGAGCCAAGTAGTATCTGGATCGGGAACTTGACGATCATCATCAGAGGACCCCATTTCCTCATCACAAACTGTAATGTCTTGATCTTCCTCTGATGAATAGTCTTTTCCCCTTTCCACATACTCCTCGTCAGACGAGTCTGGATGGGTGGGTTCGTGAGATGTGAGAGTAAATTTTTATTTTGGTTTATCATTTACATTGGGTCCCAGACCGTCTTCTTCTGCATTGCACTCTTCATTAAATTTAACATTTCTAGTTTTGATTATTTTCCCCTCATCCAAGAGCCATATCCTATACCCCCGAGTTTTTAATGCATTTCCCACCGTAATGCCCTCTTTTCTATCATATCAAATTTCCCCCTAAGTTGTTTAGGCTTGCCTACAATGGCTTGACATCCAAATGCTCTGAAGTGGGCAACTGATGGCTTCCTGCCGCTGTATAACTCGTACAGAGTCAGACTCTTGAACTTGTAACAAATTTGATTTTAAGTCTGCAAAACAAAGTATGGCTTCTGCCTCAAAATCATCTTTTAAGTTGCTATCATTTAATATAGCTCTAACACAATCCAAAGCAGTTAAGTTACATCTTTCAGAAACCCCATTTTGCTCCGGTGTGTACGTGTTTGTCCTTTCCGCTTTGATGCCTTGGGTTATTAAAAATTTCTCAAATTCAGTGCTGCAGAATTCTATACCATTGTCTGTTCTTACATTTAAAAGTCTTTCTGCTCTTTGTTGAAACTGTTTAAATTTGTTAAAAACTTCAGATTTGTTTTTCATTGGATGTACAGTTACTTTGCGTGAAAAATCATCGGTTATACTAAGGAAATACTTAGTTCCTCCACGCGAGGGTTTTGGCATTGGCCCGCAAGCATCCATATGGATTAGTTCCAATTGTTTTACTGATCGGATTCTTCCTATGGGTTTGAAAGAAATCCTTTTTGATTTTGCCAACCTACAACATTTACAGTTTTCTTTTCTTACACTGATATTTGGTAATCCCCTGACAGCTGATACTTTACTAGTATGATGTAAATAATCAAAGTTGATGTGACAAAATCTTTTATGCCACAACCTTGTATTTCCCCAGAGTTCAGTGGGTGATTTTTCATTACTTGAACTTTTAAATACATCAAACTTACAAGTTTTTCTA
This sequence comes from Amaurobius ferox, assembly GCA_951213105.1. Lineage (NCBI taxonomy): Eukaryota > Metazoa > Arthropoda > Arachnida > Araneae > Amaurobiidae > Amaurobius > Amaurobius ferox. The sequence continues at coordinate 101,746,069 of OX578137.1, forward strand.
GGTTTAAAAGCACTAACATTTGAATTAATAATTTTACTTTTAAAAACCTTGCTGGCATTTACATTTTGACTTTTTACATTATTACAAATTTTCTTACTTTTCACCATTTTGCAAGTCTTAAAATTACTTTGTTTATTAGAATTTGTAAAAGAAGTGTAAGGGATTTTAAAAACATTATTAGCATTTTTTTTTTTTACAATCATTAGAATCATTTTTACATTTACTTTTAAAAACACTAGTCTTTAGATTTTGCGTTTTCAGTTTTAGGCCTGGTATTTTCTTTTCCAGTTGACTTCTCAACATTAAAATTTTTAACTTTAGTATCATATTGAGGTCGAAGGAAATACAAGCCGTTGTTTCTTTTAGCATAGAACCATTTGCTACCGTGTGGTTTGAAAAAAGTAAGAAAACCATTTTTGCCTATAAAATTGCAATTTTGCTCTTCTAATAGTGAATCAGCAATCAAACTTCTTTTTAATTTAGGCGAATACATTACCTGATTAATTAAAAACTTCTCTGCATCTTCCTTTTCTTTCAAAGAGAGTTTCCCAAATTTTCTTTCACTGAGCTCTCTTCTTACATTATTAGTGAAACTCAGAACCCATGCCGAAAGTCGAATGAGTGACTTAAAACTGGAAAATCTCAGCATATCACGGGGGATTTTCAGATTCTAAGTTCAAATTACTCAAATTGACCTTACGTCTTTCTAATTCGACTTTTTTTTTTTGCAAAATATTTCATTGGATGGCCAGTTTTCTGAACTTTCATACAATTACATCTAAATTTAGATCACGATTGCTTTTTTCATTTAAGTAATAAAATGAATATACTCCTTAAAAAGTTATTAATAGTTAAAAAGTTAGACATAAATTGCTAAACTGTTATATTTTTTTCAATTATTTTCGCATAAACAGTGTGATTGTGCAATTTGGTATATGTTCTCTTGAATCGCCGAGAGTCCATTAATATCTTTTTCCCTCCATCTTCTAAATATTCTATATTAGACAGGGGTGATTGTGAGTAAGTCCAATTTCCTGAACAAAAAAAGAAATTTCCTGAAAAGTTATGCAATATTTTTGCAATTCACTCTCAATATTTTTGCAATTTACACAATATTGTGCAATTCTTGGTCACTTTTGGACGTAAGAGAATAGTACACATTTAATAGTGCATCCAAAAAAAACTATCCAATCAATAGCAAATAAAACATACAGCCACCTATGTGACGGTCATGATTGAGGAGCTAGTTGATCTATTTCTAAGACAGCACATATTTCCGAAACAAGTGTTGTTTATCTACACTTTGAAAACCAAAATGCACGTTATCTCATAAAGATTCAATGTGCATATTAAATGGCTTGGTAAACCGTTTAGCACTATTGTTTACAGTGTGACATGTATCCTCATCTATGTCTAAAAGATGTGGAGCCTTTTTAGTCCTTATCAAAGTTTCAACTCCTTTCTTAGTTCCTCGCATAGTGTTGCAAGAATCCATAAGCATGCTGACCAAGTTTATCCAAGGTATCCCATTTGCTTCTACGAACTCTACCAATTAGTTGTAAATGTTGGCAGCAGTACCAACATTAAGAGAAAAAGAAACCAAGTTGAATAACTACATTATTTTGTTCAAGACAATCGTCATATCGAAAAGTTTTTGAACACCAGTTGCAGAAACATTCACCCGGAGCTGCAATTTGTATTATTAAAATGTGCATTGTCTAGTGTCTACACAAGCATAAATAAAATTTGGGGTCAGTATCTTATGTGTGTTTTAAAGAAAATGTTTATTTTGTTCAAAAATATTTGTGCATAAAAATGTGGCAAAAAGGCTTTAAATATTTTAATGAGTTTATTTTAATGAGTTAATTTCAAAGAATATTAAAATATACTTCCACTGGGAGAGATGCCAATCTCTGAAAGGGGTCATGGAAAAATCAGAAGTTTTCAGTAGTATTCAGTAAAACTGCATCGTTCATCAGTAAGATTTTAAGTATATTGAAAATATATATTTTAAAATCTTAGAATAAATTAAAAATGTAGTTTTGCTAACTTAACTGAGTTAATTAAAACTGAATGGCACTATCTATGTGAAAATAATTAAGAAATTAACCTTTATAATTAATCAAAATATTTAAAATAAGATAGTTTAGTCAAGTTAATGTGCAACAATAGGGAAATGGAAGGAAAATGTTAATTACGTACTCTGGGTAACACCCGCGAAAAAAAAAAATTGAATTTCATGATCGTACTATTTATGTGAAAATAATTAAAAAATAATCAACCAAAATATGAAAATAAGCTAGTTTAGTCAAGTTAATGTGCAACAATAGAGATGGAGATCGATGGAAAAGGATAACAGCGTTCTCTCGGCAATGACCGCAAAAAAAAAAAAAAAATTCAAGATCGTACTATTTATATAAAAATAATTAAAAAGGTAACCTTTATAATCAACCAAAATATGAAAATAAGCTAGTTTAGTTAAGTTAATCTGCAGTAATAAGGGGATGGAGATGGATGGAAAAAGGCAATTGTGTACTCTCCGCAAAGCCTGAAAAGAAAGACTGAATTGTTCAATCTTATAATTTAAGATAAATATAATTTGTTTAGTAAAATATTTCTTTATTTTACTCGCACTATAAAAATAAACTGGGTCTATTGTTCTGATATGAAATCATTAGAAGAAGAAAATGGATGCAAATTGATAATTTTTGACTCTCAACAAAGCAGAGAATATGAATTGAATGGTGGGACGCATGGATTTAACAGGATTTTCTCCATACTTTTAGGAGTAATGTCTGTAAAACCATAAGATGAAGTAAATATCCGTACAAACTACTGAAAATCCATAAAAGTTGGCATCTTTGCACTGGTCGTATCTATAAAAATAATATACTCTTATGAAAGGGGTAAAAGTAAAATAAAGATTTTCAAGTGCTGCGCGAAGTTTTTTTCCTGTTTCCCCTTTGAGTCCAGTGTCAACATATATATAAATGACATATGTGATGACATACATCACTGTGATTACGGAGACAAAAATTTACGACTTGTTTTTGATTGCCCTTCTGTGGGGGATTTTATGCCTCCACTTCCGGGTTAGAAAGACGAGCTTTGTTTGCAGTCCGTTTTTTGGACGCTGGGTGCTGGGAGAACCAGAATAAATATAGCTTATCACACGAGAACGTCTGCGTTCTCGTGTAACAAGCTACATTTATTCTTTCACCACCCTGCACGCAGCGTCTAAAAAACGGACGGCAGACAACGCTCATCAGTCGTAGGCCGAAGCTCAATTAAGATAATAGCTCTGGTTAAAACCTCTCTGCGATTTTCTTTGAAAAGCGGAACTTTAAGGAAAAAAATGTATTTAAAAAAACTGAATTTTCAGAAAACCCGGATTTTTTGGGATAAAAGCAAAACAAAAAAGCGGGCACTTTTGGGGAAAAGCAAAAAAGTAGAAGAATCTCATGCCTGGATTTTAGAAAAAAAAAATGCAATTTTAGAAGAAAAAACCATAAAATAAAAAGAATTAAATGTCAATTTCATAAAAAAAATCCCGGAAGTGGCAAGTTAAAATTTCCGGAAATTCCGGAATACAATCACCCCTGATTAGATTGACTAAACTAGCTTTTTCTCATATTCTGATTAATTATTAAATGTAATTTTTTTTATTGTCTTCGCATAAACTATGATCGCACAATTTAATTTGTTTTCATGAGTTGCGGAGAGGACATTAGTATCTTTTCCCCTCCATCTTCTAAATATTGCATATTAGATTGAGTAAACTAGCATATTTTCATATTCTAGTTAATCATTAAAGTTAATTTTTTATTTAATGCAGTATTTTTTTTTTTTGCATTAAGATTTAATAAATTAATACAGTACAGATCTATTATCCGGACTGCTTGGGACTTCAGGCATTCTGGATAAGGGTTTTTTACATAATTCGGAACACTTTTCTAAAACTTACTGGAATGATCTAAAATGTTATAGAAAATTATAATTCATTTTAAAAACATGTATTAAATACAGATTTTTTACAATCCATATGAAAAGATATACTTGGTTAACTAAAATGCAAATTACATATAATTGTATTATCAAATTTAGGTATTAGGTCAAATTTGATTAAGAAAATTTTCAAAGAAAAAAAATGTCTGAAAAAAGTTGACTATTCAGGGTAGTTATTAGAAGAAGTATTTTTTTGGAACATTTCAACTAAAGTGGGCCCTCACTATATTTATCTAATATTTTAGCAGAAGCACCTTTGTTCATATGTTTCAAAATATTTTAAAGTACTTTTAATAAAATTAAGATGAGAAGGATGTTCATTTTTAATTGAAATGAGAGATTAAACTATGGGTGCAAATATATCAAATTCTAATTTATGCTCTTCAAATGTATTTCTAATAAGCCTTATAATTCTAAATGCCTGCATAAATAAAAAATTTAATTTCGTTATTCTAAATATATATCTCTATTTCATCAACAATATGTTTAAAAATAATATCCCAGCATAAAAAGCCCAAAAAATATAAAAATATTAGTGGATGGAAACAGATTGAAAAAATGAAAAATATTAAAAATAAAACGGAATATATCGGGGATCGTGTTTACATAAAAAAATTCTGCGATATTGCTAAACTATCTTCTATAAATTACTAATAAATAAATGTAACACGTTAAAACCCTATAAATATACTGCAATGGAACTTTTTGCTAGGGTCAATTTTCGGTCCAAAATAGCCATTTTCATCCAAATAATAGGATTTAATTGAAAATGATTTTGATCTTGGAATTCCATCAACGTTTTTTAAAATATTGAAGATGTGTATATTTCCACAGAGATGAAAAAAAAAAAGAAAATGGATTTTCCCGAGAAAATGACAAGTTTATTGCTTAGGTTAAGTATTTAAAGAGATCAATCAGAAGGCTCTGAATGACATTTTATAGCTGCTATATTTTTCTTCGCATTTCGGCAAAAGTTAATTCTCATTAATTTCGGGAATTCCTTACTTAACCCTTTTGCGACGAGCGGCACGCCCACACGCCAGCTGCGAACTTGCATTCAAGGATGAACGGCACGTCCTCGGGCCGGAGGAAATTTCACCCTAAAGGACGACTGGCACGTATTTGTGTTTCTACGTGGAATGTTTTAATTTGAATGTATTTGTCTCCTAGATGGCGTTAAATGCCCATGGAAGCAACTTAAATGTATTTTGTAGATGTTTGACCTTGGCACAAGGAGAATCCAATGAATTATTTCTCCATTTGGAGGGATGAAACATGGTTCTGTAGCGTAAGCAGACAGCTCACTTCTCGCAGCATAAACAATTTTAAATTTGAGTTCCGGGTCTCGTTCTGATTTTGTCTTTTATTGATTTCGTTGTTGAATTAGAGGAATATAAGAGAGTATTTTTTTTTTTTGAGTGCGTGGGGGAGGGGGGGGGGGTAAAGGAATGTGTCGCAATGAAATGATTAGGTTATTTATGTTCTCATGGAAAGGAAGGCTGGGATTTCGTTAATATATCCCATTGAAAAGGTCCAGATATGGAATAAAAATATATAAATCGTCAGAATCGGAATGAGGCTATAAATGGAATTTCCTTGTGTATACTGGAAAGGACACAGGATTATCAAGCTCTGATGGTGGGTATGGAGAACGCGTTGTGAAAACACTTCTAAGTGAACTTTTAGGAAAAGGATATACTTTGTATTTGGATAAAATTTTTACCTCTCCTGTACTTGCAAAGTATTTGTTGTCTAAGAATACGCATGTATGTGGTACAGTTTTAAAAAATCGGAAGGACATGCCAAAGAATTATCCATTTGTACCTAAAACATATGTACACTAAAATTTTTAATATTTTGATAAAAGAAAATTTGTATAAAAAATATACATCAAATAGAAAATAAGTATTTCCTTTCTTCCTGAAAAAAGTAGAATGCTGTGTTGAACGGGTGATTTTTAGGGAATTTTTTTCGAGAGTTAGGCTTAGCGCAAAAAAATAGCAGTCTTTTGGGCACATTTCGGAAACGAAGTGCTTCGTCTTTGGGCCACGGTAGTTTCGGAATGCCGTCGTCCCGAAAGGGTTAAACGTATTTTCTATCATCTCGGGAATGCACTGATGACCTTTTTTTTCCATCTTTTCCAATAAATGTTTGTGCAAAATAGCGTGAATTCTGTGCGGCACATCGCGTTTGAAGGGCGTAGACAAAGCAAATAGGATTTCTTTAGCGATATCAGAATATTTCAAGCGAAAAAGTTGGAATACTTTTACTGAAAATCAAAGTCCTGGAACAAAGAGCAGAAAAAAAAATGTAACGAATTCGGAAAAATTGAAACCTTTGTGCCTATTGTGCTCTGCCCTATATACCCAGAAAAAAATGAAACGCCATTAAAAAAAGCACCTTGCCGCGACTTGTCCATAACTAAGGCTCCTATATATACAGGAGCCATATTCATAACTAGTGAATAATGGAATGACGCGTCTCGCCATGAAGACTTACTAGATAGATGCTTTTAGCCTTCATGTGTCTCGCCCATGCCGGATGCAGCCGCTTCAGAAATTTTCGGGGAAAACGGTGCTACTTCAGATGTTTTCCGGAAAAGAGGATTTGCGCTATGGAGGTACGGAACTTTCCGGGAAAAAACACGATCCACGGAATATTTTTATTCCTGCTTTTCATTCGCTCTCGCGAGAATTCCTTGCGGTCGTTTTCGAAATTTAAGAAAGATCAGCGGCGGAGAGTGCACGCGAATTCCCGCGTGGCATTTTTTTCTGCGTGGGATTTTTAAAATTTGTGCGCGAATCGCGCGTACCCTGGAAAAATGTAGGCTTCGATGCATTTTTTAAAAATTGATATTACTAATTAAAGCAAAAAAGTGTTTGGCGGGATTTTAAACAAAAAATCGTTATTTGGCGCAATATTTGGCAAATAATCGCTTGTTGGCGCAGAATTTGGCATTATTTTGCCGAATTCTGGTTTTGGGAGAGTCCGGATATTGGGGTGCTGGTGGACACAAGTGCCGGATACAAGTGAGCTCTCATCGATTATTACAATATTACCAGTACATTTCCGGTGTGGTAAGTTGTGGATTCAACCAGACCTTTGTTTATGTCAGGATCGCAAACAATTGAAGTGAGAAAAATGTAGATTTCAACACATTATTTTTCAATATTAATATTGCTAATTAAGGCAAAAAATCATTTGGCGGGATTTTAAACAAAAAACTGCTATTTGGTGCAACTTTTAGCAAATAATTGAGTATTTGCACAGAATTTGACATTATTTTGCCGCATTCCGGTTTTGGGAGAGTCCGGATATTGGAACGCAAGATAAGAGGTCACGTACTGCATTTAATTTGCTAGGTTGCTTTCTGCTTCTATATTTCTGCTTCTGTATTCTTGTGTCTTTTATATATCTTGCCAGTCACTGTACTTGGGTCAATTTTTGTTAAAACTGAGTGCCTGGACACCAACAAAGTGTCAGAGTATGAAGGATAAACAAATGATGTGGTGATGGACCATGTGGGTGTAAAAAACTGATCTGTATTTCATCAGAAGATGTATTCGCATTAAGAACACAACCCAACCACCAGGTAGAATCATACATGCAGGTCACAAATTCTTGTATTTCTTCTAATGCCAAAAACATACCTGCAGGAATTGCACAAGTCCCCAATGAATATTCACTTGAGTTAGAAAAATTCTTCACTTGGACAACACCTTTTTTAACTGGCACAAATGAATGGAACTTGCTGAGTGCCAGGAACAGTTACTGCTTCTGGAAAACTACCTTCAAGTAACTTCTCTTCAGCGTCATACTCTTGTGCTACATAGGCAAAGCTGATGCTCCGAATGTTTGATTTTGCCCAATCAAACAGTTGACGAGGAGTCATAATTTGTTCACTGCACGGTCTTTGTAAACTGACCTTAGCTGCCAAACGTTTGACCATTCCACCAATGCCATCACATGCACTCTTCCCATGGGAAGTTGCAAAAAAATGCCATTCAGCTGGAATGGCAAAATCATCTTCATGTAATGTCAGATTTAGAATATTTTTACAATTCTTGTATTGACATGAACATCCATCAGAGAAATAATAAATTTCTTTAATAGTAACTTTGCATATCTCTGTTAGATGACTTATAAGGTATTTCTGAAACAGATGAACTGCAACTGTATTGTGTGTTATGCAGTCTGAAATAATGGCCAAGTTTTCATGAACTAAATTATTTTTTTCATCTAAAAAATAGACAACAAAGGGATGAATTGTTGCTTGAGCATTATTCCAGTGAAAACCTTGTGCAGCATCCTGAAGAAGAAAAGAATAATTTTCAGCAAAATTCCCCCAGCGCAATTACTTTATTAATTTTTAAATCTACTCTTTTAAGAATGTTGCTTGTTCAGTTGCAATAAATGAATGTTGTAGTAAGAGCTGCAACTTTTCTATAAGAAAAGCAGTAAAGTCCTCACTAGATTTTACTAGTGATTCTAAAGTTGATCTATCAGTTGATAGCCACTGCTTAAATGTAATATTTTCAACTCCATTGTCATTAAAAAAGTCAGAAATATTTAGTGCTAAATTTTCTGAACCTGTACATTCACTGCACTTACCAAAGTAGCATGCTGGCTGTGCTGGATTACATATTATCACAGGTAAACAATGTTGGTATGTTTTTAAATAATTATATTTTCTTCTTCTTTTGTGAAATTTGACAGAATAGCAGTCAACATCAGTTTTACATTCTGATTAATTGTACGTACACATACCACATGTGTGCCACTGGCACCAGCTAGAACTCAGTTCTTTGGCCGAAGCTCGGCAAATTTTGAAAAGCCAACTTTGGTTTCAGGATACAATTCTTTAAAGCGAATATAAACTTCATTTAAATTACCCAATATAAGATGCTTTTGTGCATGAGTTTTAATTCCATTGACATAAATTAAAAAGAAATCTTTTTTCCCTGGCATAACGCGGCTTACCTCATCACTGAAGTAAAAATCATTGACAGTTTTTGCACACAGAGGCTTACCAGCTCTTCTATTCGGTGAAGATAAAATTCCTTTTTGTTTAACCAGATTTTTGGCAGCTCTTACCATATGCTAAGAAGCGGAAGAAAATTCTGAAAGAACTTTTCTAATGCTCCAGCTTTCAGGAAGTAGTGTCAAGATTGTTATTTTTCACTTTTTTTTGTTGTGCTCTAAAACTTTTCTTGGAGCTGTTGCAAAATTTCACATTTCTCATGAGCAGAGTTTCCCACAGGATTAAAAAAGGACAGGGTGCTGTTACCAGAAAAAGAGCACTTCTCAGAAAAAAAGAGCACATATTTTTTTTTGAATAACATTTATGCTTGGTATTTTTTGACGAAAATCAGAGCATTGCAAAAAAATGTAAACATTTTGTCGCGTATACCTCTAAGAGTCCAATAGACAAAAATGTAAATATATTTTCTTGTTTTGTAGGAAATAGGGTCAAGATTGTGAATATATAAAATTAATTTCAATTTTTTAATATTTTGAACTTGTTTTTTTGAAAAACTTAAAGTATCTGTCCGAGCAAGTTTTTTTTTTTTTTTTTTTCATTTTGCTTATTTTCACTCGAAACATCTTCAAAACCATAAAAGACAGACATAAATAGTAAGGGATAAAAATATGTATTAGGAAATTTAGTTGATAAATCTATATTTATGTTTTAAAAATGTGCTTATAGTTTTCGAGTAATCATTTTGTTGAGTTGAAGAGTGAAAATTTCCCATTTTTCAAGTTTGTAATGCTATCTCAAAAACTAAATTTGTAAACAATTATACAAAAAAATGGAGCTCTTTGACATTCCTACAAGTGTATATAATTGGATTATGGATGAACTCTTTGTTTGCGAAGTATAGTGGTTATAATTTCGATATTTTAGTATTTGTTAAGTGTTCCCCCAGGATTAAAAAAGGGCAGGGTGCTGTTACCAGAAACAGGACACTTCTTAGATAAAAAGGGCACATATTTTTTATGTTTGAATAACATTTATGCTTGGGATTATTATGACGAAAATCAGAGCATTACAAAAAAATGTAAACATTTTTGTCGCGTATACTTCCAAATCTAATAGACAAAAATGTAAATATATATTCTTGTTTTGTAGGAAATAAGGTCAAGATTGTGAATATAAAAATTAATTTCAATTTTTTAATATTTTGAACTTGGTTTTTTGAAAAACTTAAAAAGTATCTGTCCGAGCAAGTGTTCTTTTTTTTTTTTATTTTGCTTATTTTCACTCGAAATATCTTCGATACCATAAAAGACAGATATAAATAGTAAGGGATAAAAATATGTATTAGGAAATTTAGTATCTAAATCTATATTTATATTTTTAAAAAGTGCTTATAGTTTTCGAGTAATCGTTTTGTCAAGTTAAAGAAGAGTGAAAATTTCCCCTTTTTCAAGTTTGTAATGCTAACTCAAAAACTAAACCTGTAAAAAATTATGCAAGAATATAGCTCTTTGAAATCCCTACAAGTGTATATAATTGGATGATTTATGTTTGCAAAGTATAGTGGTTATAATTTCGATATTTTAGTATTTTAACCTGGGTTTTCCAGTGTGTGGGAAAGCTTTAATTTACTTAAAATGTTACTATTGTTTCAGCTGAATCTATCACTTACTATGTATAATATGAATATTTGTGTATGAGATAATCTTATTTTGTTTAAAAAATTAGCTGTAACAGTTAGTGAGTCATTTGTAGCACTTTGGAATCCTGTAAACAATATAAATGAATCTGAAAAAATTGAATAGCTTTATTGAACTTTACTGAAGTTTTATTTTACAAAATGTTATTCATTCAAAACAATTTTGGCTTCATCGGACTGGAACCACCACCACTAAAGTATGAAAATGTTTCTTTTGTTGAGAACAAATTTATCATTGAATAAATGCTATTTTTACATCAAATGCAATTATAGTCTTGAGCAATTGGGTTTATTAGCAATTACAATTATTGAATTTATATAAATTTTGAGTTTATTAAATTTAATAAGGAGAATATTAAATTTTGATTTTTAGTATTTTCTCATTAGTCAATGAGGTTTGATGATTTTAAGGAATAAGCTTTATTTAAATGTTGAAAATATTTGTTAATTGTTTGTTGTTATGTATTGATTACAAAAAAAAAAAAAAAAAAAAACCTGATTTAAATAACTAAATAAAATTCCAGAAAGCTCCATAAAAGTTTTAAACTATGGATTAACAAATATTTAGCTGATAAGTTAATCATTATTCCATGGAGCAGAGTTATTAATAGTGCTAGCAACGTATGTCCATGATGTGTCTGCGCAGCATCCGTATCTTTAGCCGCAAACTCGCGTAGCGGCCGAATACGCGAACAACTACTTCATACGTCCATAAAGCGGGCGTATTGTTATTAAATGAGCTTGATTATTATTATTATTATTATTATTATTGCATGTGTCCGCCGAGCGGGTCAAATACGAGTCTGCTAATATAAGATGATTTATTTTGTGTTTCAAATCTGCTATGCAGATGTCGTGCAATCTGTTAATCCATAAGCCCGCATAGTGCGCATGTTCATAACACAATGTCACACGATTTGCATGTGTCTGCACAGGGTATATATATCGTTATTGCATGCATTGTATGTGGATTGCATACACTCGTTAAAAGAAGGCGCTTAAATTTGTAAATCCGCTACGCGAATTAAATATGTCGAATTGTTATTGCACGGAGCGTAGTTATCACTATACTATATATAGCGCATACTGCATCCGTCTGCGTAGTAGTCAGGTCAGGACTGCTCATACAAATTTCTGGGTTACCCTTCATATTTGTTTTTCCTCTTTTGTGCATTCTTCATGTCTTCTCCTCCCTCAAAAAATTATTGGGGGCCTCACCACTTGAGTGGTGTCCGACCCTTCTTATGGGCGAACGTGGTCAGATACACAGCCAATAGCTATTGCATGACCTGCATTGGGAGTAAATCCGCTACGCAAATTAAATATGTCCACATATCAATATTGCATGGAGCGGTCAGATCATAGTGGTCAGATCAAGGCCGCCCACACAAATGCCTGGGTTCCCCTTCATATTTCATTTTCCTCTTTTGTGCATTTTTCATATCTTCTCCTCCCTCAAAAATTGTTGGAGGAGTCTGGGTCCCACTACTTGAGTGGTGTCCGATCCTCTCTAAGGGTGGCCGTGGACAAATACACAGTCGATAGCTATTACACGAACTACAAATAGGAGTACCCTTAGACATAACTTTCGTGCATAGTCTGCAGCAAGAAAGCATATTTAAGATAATTTTCAGAAAGCGACTAGGCTGGTAGCTCAAGGCAATTAGTAAACAATATAAAGAAAATAAGTTATCCCATATTTCATTTAAGCCGGCTAAAATCACTGGGCTAATCTAAACTTTTCTCCCCCACCCTTCCTATCATCCTCTGTTTTGACTGAATCCGGAAATCAACGTAAACATCTTCCTGCAAATGGCGCAAAGAACCTTAGTCCGGCAATCTATATTTTTAAATACTTGTTTTAGAGCAAATATGCCTACAGGGTTTACGTTTACAGAACTTTATAGCTGAAATGCATACCAACATGGAATAATTTAACAAAAACAGGTTGATTTCAGGTGAGATAAGTTTAATTTATATACTGAAAAACAAATTTGTAAAATAATTTTATATTTTAACCTGAAGTCTGTAGTCGAAGCATCCAGATAAAATCGTGAAAACTAAAGTACAGTACGCGACCTCTTATCCGGCTTTCCAATATCTGGACGACGGCCAGACGCGCCATTCTATTCTTCACTAGTTTCGGATAAGTCTCCTGTATAGTATATAGGAGCCGCGACTTGTCCGTAACTAACTCCTGTATATTATAATACAGGAGTTAGTTGCGGACAAATAGCGGCAAGGTGCTTTTTTAATGGCGTTTCATTTTTTTCTGGGTGTATAAGGCAGAGCACACTAGGCACAAAGGTTTCGATTTTTCCGAATGCGTTACATTTTCTTTTCTGCTCTTTGTTCCGGGACTTTGATTTTCGGTAAAAGTATTCCAACTTTTTCGCTAGAAATATCCCGATATCGCTAAAGAAATCCTACTCTTCAAACGCGATGTGCCGCGCAGAATTCACACTATTTTGCACAATTTAATAAACATTTATTGGAAAAGATGAAAAAAAAAGAGTCATCAGCGCATTTACGAGATGATAGGAAGTACATTTAAGTAAGGAATTCCCGAAATTAATGAGAGTTAAATTTTGCCGAAATGCAGAGAAAAGTATAGCAGCTATAAAATGTCATTCAGGGCCTTCTGATTGATCTCTTTAAATGCTTAACCTAAGCAATAAACTTGTCATTTTCTCGGGAAAATCCATTTTTTTTTCATCTCTGTGGAAATATACACATCTTCAATATTTTAAAAAACGTTGATGGAATTCCAAGATCAAAATCATTTTCAATTAAATCCTATTATTTGGATGAAAATGGCTATTTTGGACCGAAAATTGACCCTAGCAAAAAGTTCCATTGCAGTATATTTATAGGGTTTTAACGTGTTACATTTATTAATTAGTAATTTATAGAAGACAGTTTAGCAATATCGCAAATTTTTTTTTTTTAAACACGATCGCCGGTATATTTCGTTTTATTTTTAAATATTTTCCATTTTTTCAATCTGCTTCCATCCACTAATATTTTTATATTTTTTATGCTGGGATATTACCTTTTAAACATATTGTTGGTGAAAATGAGATATATGTTTAGGATAAAGAAATTAAAATTTTTTTATTTATTCAGGCATTTAGAATTATAAAGGCTTATTAGAAATTCATTTGAAGAGCATAAATTAGAATTTGATATATTTGCACCCATAGTTGAATATCTCATTTCAATTAAAAATGAACATCCTTCCCATCAGGGTTCCCACTAAGTCAGGAAAAGAGGGGGAGAATTTCTCTCCTTCCAAAAAATTTTGGGAGAGATTTTCTGTTATAAGGAGAGACACTTAAAATTTCATTTTTTTTTTTACCATGCTAATTTAGAAAGTAATAAAAAAGAAAGCATTAACTATAACTCATATTCTTCAACATTTAAATTCTTTAATTCTTAAAACTAACATTCTTACTAACATTATTTTTAAAAATTAATTAGGAGTCGTTTAAGTATTAAGTAAGCACATTTTTGGTAATTTTATAGCTCCCCCCCCCCCCCCCCACTTGTTAGCAAAAATACTCAAATTCCTGACTTTCCCCATGCTTACGTTATGATTTTATTTGCTGGCATAAAAACGTCTACATGGGTTATTTTATGTAAAATGACACACATGCGAATTTACGATGTTTTTGTCTGTAAACTGCAAAAGTCGAGGGCCGACTGTATTTACTTTTTATTTTGATTTTTAAAATCATTTTATGATCAATTTTCATGCAGCAATAGCAATTAAAAACTTTAACGATTTTTGATCGCCGAAGGCGAATATCGACGAAAACTATTTCACTAGGCAAATAGAATTAGGTAATAAATTTGACTTTATGTTTGAAAATGGATTTCTTTTTTTTTGTATTTTTTACAAAACTTGCAGAACATAAGGATTGCATCGTCCTTTTGTTGAATCTCAAGCCAGTCATGTGATTTTAGCCATTTTGTTTGACTCGACTTTTTTCTTTTTGTTTTCAAAATAGCCCTTTATTTCATAAATAATACGTTTGTAAAATAATTTTTCTGTATAAAACGCGAAACAATTACAAACACTGTAGTCGATGCAAACAGATTGGAAAAGTGGGAAATATTTTTCAAATTAAACGAGGTATGCCGAGGATAGCGTACAAATGCAGATTTTCGTGATGCTGCTGCAAAATAACCTTTCATTTTATTAATAATACGGTAGAAAAATGGTTTGGTTTTTATTATTTGTATATTAAACGACATAATTGTAAAAAAATTCAGTCGATGCAAATATATTGTGAAAATGGCAAAAAGATATTCATTAGTCATCTCTCCTCAGAAAATGTGGGAATCGCCGTATGCGAACGCCGTTTTCGCAATCGCGGAGAAACAGATTTTCAGATCATGTAAGAAAGGAATGTCTCTGATAAAAAATTCGTTGTTTTGTTCAAATTTTGTAACATTTTTCGGGCATATATGGCCAATTTCACGACATTTTCGTAACCTGTAGACATACTGTGTACGGGGGAAAGGATTTTCGTCCGCGGAAAGAAAAAAAATTCTCGAGCAAAACGCAAAAAATGAGGGAAGTACGCGGAAAGAGCATAATTCAAATCCGTGAAAGAATCCTATAAAAAAAAAAGCAAAATTTTATTTGATCGAATTTGCCACCCGCGCAAGCTGAGGGGACACTTATAGTTTTCTATAAAATATCTCTCTAATTAGAAACACGTAGTACTTTAGTGTACCCAAATCGCGATTGACTGCGATTCAGACGTAGCTACGAAATCGCGGTCCGCGACCGCTCGGCAATCGGCCCGCGATTTGCGGTCGCGAAACAATCGGCCCGATCTCCGATGCCTGATCGGGATCGGGCATCGGATTTCTCGGTATCCAATTTGAAGGAAAAAATAGTTTTAGGCCGGAACTGGAAAGAGAGAAATTCTCGCGCAGTCTAAATTTTTACGCGAGATTTTTCATGGATTTCGCGAGAATCTCGCGGGTTCGCGCTGAAATGGGAACCCTGCTTCCCATCTTAATTTTATTAAAAGTACTTTAAAATATTTTGAAACATATGAACAAAGTTTCTTCTGCCAAAATATTAGATGAATATGGTGAGGGCCCACTTTAGTTGAAATGTTAAAAAAAAAAAAAAAAAAAGACTTCTAATAACTACCCTGAATAATCAACTTTTTTCAGACATTTTTTTCTTTCAAAATTTTTCTTAATCACTAAATTTGATACTATAATTACATGTAATTTGCATTTTAGTTAACCCATATAGATTGTAAGAAAGCTTTTTTTAATACATTTATGTTTTTAAAGTGAATTATAATTTTCTATAACGACATTTGAGACCATTCCAGTAAGTTTTAGAAAAAGTGTTCCGAATTACGGAAAAACCCCTTATCCAGAATACCTGAAGTTCCAAGCATTCCGGATAATAGATCCTGTACTGTACTAACTAGCTATAAACAGTTAGCGAGTCATTTGTAGCACTTTGAAATCCTGTAAACAATATAAATGAATCTGAAAAAATAGAATAGCTTTATTGAACTTTACTGAAGTTTCATTTTACAAAATGTTATTCATTCAAAACCATTTTGGCTTCATCGGACTGGAGCCACCACCACTAAGGTATAAAAATGTTTCTTTTGTTGAGAACAAATTTATCATTGAATAAATGCTATTTACATCAAATGCAATTATAGTCTTGAGCAATTTGGTTTATTAGCAATTACCATTATTGAATTTATATAAATTTAGAGTTTATTAAATTTAAAAAGGCGAATATTAAATTTTGATTTTTAGTATTTTCTCATTAGTCAATGAGGTTTGATGATTTTAAGGGATGAGATATATTTAAACATTGAAAATATTTATTAATTGTTTGTTGTTATATATTGATTACAAAAAAACAAGAACCCTGATTTAAATAACTAAATAAAATTCTAGAAAGCTTCATAAAATCACCGTATAAGGAAAGTATTGAACAATGGATTAGCAAATGTTTAGCTGTTAAGTTAATCATTATTCCATGGAGCAGAGTTATTAATAGTGCAAGCAACGTACGTTCGTGTGTCTGCGCAGCATCCGTATCTTTAGCCGTAAACTGGCGTAGCCGGAACTACAGCATACGTCCCTAAATCGGACGGATCGTTATTAAATGAGCTTGATTATTATTATTATTGCATGCGTCCGCAGAGTGGGTCAGACTAATCCGCTAATATTAGAGGGGTTATTCAAATGTGCTATGCAGATGTCGTGCAACGGGCTAATCTGTTAATCCATAAGCCTGTATAGTGCACGTGTTCATAACACAATGTCACACGATTTGCATGCGTCTGCACAAGGTATATATTGTTATTGCATGCATTGTATGCGGATTACATACACTCATTAAAAGAAGGCCCTTAATTTCGTAAGTCCGCTACGCGAATTCGGTTCCGGACATAATTCTGACATGCCAAAATCCCGACAGGGTCAAAAGCCCGACAAAATCGAAATCCCGACAAGCCAAAATCCCGACAGCCGAAACCCACTCTTGCACAAACTAATACAACACTAAGGCGGTCATTGCAGTGACGTCACTAGGACGGCAGTGGACAAATACAGAGTCGATAGCTACCTGAGCAAGCGGCCGTACCAGGCTGAGAACACGGTTCTCGTTAGATCACCGAAATCGGGCAGCATTGGGTGCGGTTAGTACTTGGGTGGGTGACCACCTGGGAACACTGCATGCTGTTGGCACATTTCGGGCATGGTAGCCTGGTGGTTTGCTCGCTGGATTTGCACGCTGCCACAACTGTCGCTGTGTTCATGCGGAGTACGATCACAATTTCAAACCAGTTCTCTTTTCCCCGGCGCTGTCAATCACAGTTTAATTGGTTCCTCCTATTACTTGTTTTCCGCGAATGGTGGCCGTTGTTGGAAATAATCAATACATCGCGATTCACGTTCCTGTGAACGGGCGTTTATGCAAATTTAATATGAACGACTCTTCCTGTTCACCGGCGTGAACCGTGACGTTTTTCAACATGAGGTTTCATGCAAATCAGTTCTCAATGCGTACGCATCTGATTTGCATATCCGGGGGCGTTTCCGGAACTGTCCATTCTCGGATATATAGGGCAGAGGTTTCTTGAAGTAAATGAGAAGGTCGGAGTCGATCGAGATCAGACGTCTGAAGAAGTCAGACGAGATAGACACTGATGGTCTGATGCAGGCAGACAGAAATGTTTTTGACTGAAGTACTGCGGAATATCGTTTGACGACGGTGAATAGTCGAAACGGATGCAGAGGTGGTCAGTTTGGACCAGCATGTATTGAACGTTAAATTTACTTACAAACGTTCGGAAGCCGCTTTAAATATTTTCCTGATGTTCTATCCTTTGGTTTCCCTTTGCCAAGTGATGGTGGCTGAAATACACGCAAGTGATAGAGGTAGTATAGTAACTTACTACCAAATGCTTCAAGGAATCTCTGTCTAGTCATTTACAACTAAAAATCTTTTGTACATAGTATATTTTTGATGTTTTACGGCATGGAAAATTACCAGGTACGTGTAATATGCCGAGTTGTGTTTTTCACCAAATAAAGTGAACGAAGTTTTTCTTTAAAACTGGACTTGTGTACTTTCATAACCCAGCCAACACTTATTGACTCTGACAGTGCGTGCTTTGCTATCTTCAAATTTTAAATTTTCCAAGAGAGACGGTTACGGGGCCAGTTCAACGCCCAATAGAGTCATAAGTACAAGTATCTTTAAAGAAATCGTTCCAGTGTTCAGATGGGGGCCGCACATGGCACCATTTTGAAGTTCGTGTGAACAACGAAACGTAAACAGTGTACAAGAACTTTTGCTTCTGCTTCTTCAAAACTACGAGTGGCCATGGAGGCAAGTAGAACGGAGTTGCTGACGCGGGACAACTACGTCACCTGGCGTACCGACATCTCATTCGTCCTCAAGGGAGAAGGATGTTTCGGACACGTAGATGGAAGTGCTAAGCCTATCGAGGAAGATGCAAGTCGCCGCGACTACGATGATTTTTATCGCCGGAAAGACCGAGCGCTCGCCATCATTTATCAAAGTTTATCCTCGGAATACAAGGAGTTGATAAACGTCACCGACGAACCTAGTCAAGTATGGAATACCTTGAAAGAACATTTTCAAGCGCCTTCCCGAGCCAACCTGGTTAGATTACTAGATGAGTTCTTCGACGTTCGGCCGGAGCAAGATGAGCCTGTTGACATTTTTTGCTCAAGACTGCGGAAGGCCGTGACGAGGCTTAAAGACGCGAAACACCCCATTGAAGACCTATATGTAGCATTCCAGTCGATTCGGTACCTTCCGGAAGAATTCCGAGGTATCGTTCAAATTATATATCGATGGAATGACTCGGACTTCAAGCTCAGCAAAATACAAGCAGAGCTAGCAGCGGAGGAGAGCCGGCTGAGGCAGCAAGCAAGTGACTTTTCCAAAACTGTGAGTTCAAATTCTGCATATTTTACTTCTAAGAAATTTGTAAATAGAGTAAAAGTGTCTAAACTTCCAAATGTATCTCATAATGTGTCTAATGTAAATACTTCTAGTCATAATGTAAATATTTCTAAAAGTAAAATTAAGTGTTTTAAGTGTAACAAACTAGGTCATACTAAATCTAATTGCAGTAGAAATAATGGATCTAGTATTGTGGAATTTCTTGGGTCTCCACAGATTGAGGCTAATACTGTAATCGATCCTAGCGATAGACTCAGCTGGGTAGTAGACACTGCTGCTACGCGACATTTCTGTAATAACATTAAGTTATTTTCAAAATTTAATGAGTGCAAAGGCACTTCAATGTCGCTAGCAGTAGGGGATGTCGAAAGCCCAGTTGAGGCTATCGGGACGGTGGAAATGTATGTCCAATTTAAGGATAAGCAAAGTATTATCAAATTGGAAAATGTTATGTATTCTCCTAAACTTAGGAGAAATTTATTAGCTGCATCTGTTCTTGAGGAACAAAATTTTAGTTTTAATGGAGCTAATGGGGTTCTATGGTTTTTTACACCTAAAGGGGAGAAATTCTTTTATGCAAAAAGAAAGGATGGGTTGTATTTTTTAAAACCTAAGTATAGTACCCAGGAACAACATAACGTAGAAAACCGTCAATCTAAAGATAGGGATCGAGATGGAGACAAGAAACACAAAAAGGATAAGAAATCCAAGGATAGGGATCCTAGTGCTTCCAGAAAAATAGACAAAGTAAAAATAGCACCTAATCTTAAAGAAACTAAATTTAAATCTGACAAAACAAAAACTAAGCAGAATAGAAATGTGGATAGTTCAATATCTAAGCCTAGCAGTTCAATAACTGAACTAAATAGTACAAACTGTCTTTGGCATAAACGATATTGCCACATAAACGCTGAATATCTTCTCCAAACCAGCAAAGTTTCTGCCGTAAACGGACTTCCTAGGCTTAAATACAAAAAGTTAAATTGTAAATCGTGTAAATTGGCTAAGTCTAGGAGAGTATCATATAAACCCACCGGTAGGATAAGGTCCACTAAACCATTGCAATTGTTACACATGGATGTGTGTGGTCCCTTACCCACAGCCTCATATGGTGGGAACAAGTATGTCTTAACTATAACAGATGATTATAGTAGAAAAGTTTTTGTTTACCTCATGAAACAGAAGTCAGAAGTATTTTCACATTTTAAAGAGTTTCAGGCCAGAGAAGAAAGGCAGTTAGGTACTAAAATTCTATGTATCCGGACGGATAATGGGATGGAATTCTGCCATGATAAGTTCAAAAATTACCTGAAGGATATCGGTATTAAGGCTGAGAGGACTAACACATATACCCCACAGCAAAATGGAGTATCAGAGCGATTCAACTTAACCGCATTTGACTGTGTTAGAGCCATGTTGAACGACAGCAAATTACATGACAGATTCTGGGCGGAAGCAATATTGTGTTTTGCATACACTAAAAATCGAATATGTCACAAATTTAAGACAAAAACTCCACATGAACTCTACAGTGGTAGAAAACCTTCTGTCAAACATCTTAGAACCTTTGGTTGTAGAGCATATGTAGGCAAACCCAGTCAGCTCAGAAAGAAGTTAGACATGAAAGCTGCAGAAGGGGTGATGGTAGGCTATGCTACTAAAACTAAGGGCTATAGGATATTTTTGTCAGGGGAGAAACGAACAATTGAGACCTGCAATGTGAGGTTTGATGAGGGTGATGTAGTGGAAGGCATCCTGGACCCAATTTGTCCCAGAAATATCTCCTCAGGGATATCAAGAGATAACCTTTCAGAATACTCCGACGGGGAATATCCGAGAGGGCAGTCTGATGGGGGGGCAGGAGAGAGTGAAGACACTGGTGACGATCCGTCTGAATCCAGTGAGGAAACGGACTCTCCTGCTGACTCCAGTATGACTCTTTGCTCGGATATTGCTTGGCAGCGAAAGACGGTTCCAAGACCCGATGGGAGTAGAACCGATGTGTATTATTACGCTCAAGGAGATAATAAAAGGCTGAGGTCTCACAATGATGTTAAGAAATATTGTGATAAAAGGAATATACAATTTGATCAGCAACTGTTTAATTTTCGGGAAAATAAAGGTCTTAAAAGGGTCAGAGGCAGACCAGAAGCAAGCAATATTGAAATAAATATACCAAAAGGGTACAACGCTGCTATTAAATCTTCCCAGTCCGAAAAATGGTGTAAAGCTATGGATGAAGAAATGGCCGTAATGCAAGAGAGGGGTGTCTGGGAACTAGTTCCTGCATCCACCTCACAAAAGCATATAGGCAATAGATGGGTCTACACTATTAAGAAAGACGAGAAAGGGAAAATCAAGAGGTTTAAAGCTCGTTTGGTAGCCCAGGGGTATGGTCAGAAAAAGGGAGAATCATACGATGAAGTTTTTAGCCCTGTTGTTAACTTCAACTTAATTAGAGCATTCTTCTCAATTTTCGTATGCATGCTTGGCTGGATGCATTTCCAATTAGATATCAAATCTGCCTATCTCTATGCTAAATTGAGTCAAAAGGTATATATGAAACAGCCTCAAGGTTATGTCAATCAGGAACAGCCTGATTATGTTTGTTTGTTGAAGAAAGCCATTTACGGTCTTCATCAAAGTGGAAGAGAATGGTTTAATGAACTTGACACCAAATTAAAAGAATTAAATTTTTTAAAACTTCAATGGTGTAATTGTGCATATATTTACAATAGCAAAGTTCTTATGCTAGTCTATGTGGATGACATAATTCTCTTCTCAAAGTATCAAAGGGACATAGACCACATTGTTTCATTACTTAGCATAGAATTTGATATCAAGGTATTAGGAAAAATTAGAAAACTTTTAGGCGTGGAATTTAAAGAGTGTGACAATAAATTTTTTATACATCAAAGTCAGTATATAGATAAAGTATGTCAAATGTTTCAACAGTATAAATATCCAGTTACTTCACTTCCCATTTCTAAAGGGAATATTCTAAGTAAAATAGATTGTCCAAAGACAAGTGAAGAAATAAACCAAATGCAAAGTTTTCCTTACAGGAGCTTAATTGGGTGTTTGGCTTTTATATCTAGTAGGACTAGACCTGATATTTGTTACGCCATCAATATATTATCTCAATTTCAAGAAAACCCTGGAATTAAGCATTGGGATGCATTGTTAAGACTTTTAGGATATGTTGAAAAGACTAAAAACTATATGTTGAATTTATCTAACATTCAGGAGTTAAAATTAAATTGTTATTCAGATTCTGACTTTGCTGCAAACCGAGATGACCGTGTTTCACTTGGAGGCATGATACTCTTTATTGACAATGTACCTATTTCTTGGCGTACCTTTAAACATAAGTGTGTCAGCTTATCAGCCATGGAAGCTGAATACGTATCACTAACTGAAGCCGCTAAGGAAATGGTATGGGTACAAAACATAATTGAAGAATGTCATTTACTTGGGTTAAATTTTTTAATGTGTAAATTGTAAATTGTAATTGTAATTTCTAACTTAAACTTAACTCTTAACTTCGCCAACCTTATTGATTGGCTCCTGCCCTGCCCCGCCCCCTTTCTTCCCAGTACCTACTTGCGGTTCAGCCTCCCAAGACAAGGAATTCCATCGTCCTACAGCAACAAGCCAACCACACCACACCACCCTCACCACCGAGACGAGTGCCAAAGATGATCGATATTGCTATATGAACATTACAAATGGACATTGCTATATTCGATGTGGGGTTACGCGTCTGAGACGCAGGTACCTCGAAAGCAAAACGTCTTGGCTTGGGTTAAATTTTAATAAAAGTAACAGTGTTATTTTTAGCGACAACCAAGCAGCCATTAATTTTTCTAACTCTCCAATTGAAAACAATAGAACTAAGCATATTGATGTTAGATATCATTTCCTAAGAAATTTAATAGTCAATGAATCTTTTAATCTTAAATTTGTAAATAGTAAAGATAACTTAGCAGATCACTTTACTAAACCAATGACTAAGGAAATAATACTTAAATTTTGTAATAAAATTTTTAAAAACTAAATCAAAACTTTTAGAGATTAAATGTTTAGTCTAAAGAAATTTTTAAATACTAAATTGAATTTACAACTTGGGAATTTTTTTTTAGAAGATGTCATATATATACATTATTGTTTATCTTAAACCTCATTGATATAAGATAGTATATCTTGAGTATAAATTTTTGTGATATTGAATCTTTTTCACTTTACACCTTTGTATATACATCCATTTTCCATGACCCGCATAATGCTAAATAATAGCTTATGTGTATAAAATTTTGTATTTTTCAACTTGGTAAAAAGTATGTGTTGAAAGTTTTGATAAAGGAATTTTATTATCTAATTACTTGCATCATGTATTTTTAAATATTTGGTATATCAATGCAGTCTAATAGTATTATTTATGTATACTTATATTGTGTTAATAGACTAAATTTTTTTAAGCTTTTTGAATTATAGTGTTTATACTCAAATTTAAAGTAAACTTAAATTCTATGCTTATACAAAATCTTAATCTTTTAAAGTTGACTTGTTTAATATGATAATGTGCTTATACTTAAATTTTGGATACTTATAATTAAATTTAAACTAAAATTTCAATTTTTGAATGCTGATACTTAAGCATTGAAGTTGTGTTGTATATAAATTTCTACTTGATGTGAAATGTTGTTGTTACAATATTGTCGACAATACTTAACTATTTTTCAGATGCTATAAGTACTTATGCATTTTATTTTAAATTTAATAATTATATAATACTTTAAATTTTTTCCTTCATTATATGTTTGATAGGATACTGGGGGCCTTGGTGTTTATTGATATACCTTGGTTTCTCAGAGTAAGTTTTCTTTTGCATATGCATTGAGACTTAAGGATTTGCATGAGGGGGCCGATTGTTGGAAATAATCAATACATCGCGATTCACGTTCCTGTGAACGGGCGTTTATGCAAATTTAATATGAACGACTCTTCCCGTTCACCGGCGTGAACCGTGACGTTTTTCAACATGAGGTTTCATGCAAATCAGTTCTCAATGCGTACGCATCTGATTTGCATATCCGGGGGCGTTTCCGGAACTGTCCATTCTCGGATATATGGGGCAGAGGTTTCTTGAAGCAAATGAGAAGGTCGGAGTCGATCGAGATCAGACGTCTGAAGAAGTCAGACGAGATAGACACTGATGGTCTGATGCAGGCAGACAGAAATGTTTTTGACTGAAGTACTGCGGAATATCGTTTGACGACGGTGAATAGTCGAAACGGATGCAGAGGTGGTCAGTTTGGACCAGCATGTATTGAACGTTAAATTTACTTACAAACGTTCGGAAGCCGCTTTAAATATTTTCCTGATGTTCTATCCTTTGGTTTCCCTTTGCCAAGTGATGGTGGCTGAAATACACGCAAGTGATAGAGGTAGTATAGTAACTTACTACCAAATGCTTCAAGGAATCTCTGTCTAGTCATTTACAACTAAAAATCTTTTGTACATAGTATATTTTTGATGTTTTACGGCATGGAAAATTACCAGGTACGTGTAATATGCCGAGTTGTGTTTTTCACCAAATAAAGTGAACGAAGTTTTTCTTTAAAACTGGACTTGTGTACCTTCATAACCCAGCCAACACTTATTGACTCTGACAGTGCGTGCTTTGCTATCTTCAAATTTTAAATTTTCCAAGAGCCGTTCGTTTCGTCATTAACACGTGGTTTGCATTTTGAACGGCGCCAGTGATTAATGTCTGCTCCTTGCGCCGGCGTGTCGCGTTTCCGATATCCTGTTTTGTTTTATGTTTGCTCTACGTCTCTCCCCATTCTCAGAGATGCCAATTTTTTTGGATTTTCCTTAGTTTGTATGGATTTTTACTTCATCTTATGGTTTTACGGACATTACTTCCCAAACGACGAAAAATCCCGTGAAATTCATGCATCCCACCATTCAATTCATATTCTCTGCTTTGCTGAGAGTCCAAAATTATCAGTTTGCATCCATTTTCTTCTAATGATTTCATATCCGAACAATAGCCCTAATTTATTTTTATAGTGCTAGTAAAAATGAAGAAATATTTTACTAAACAAATCATATTTGACTTAAATTATAAGATTGCACAATTCACTTTTTTTTTTTTTTTTTTTTTTTTCTTTCTGAAAGTACACAATTGCTTTTTTCTGTCACAAACTTTTCATATACTTTTTCCATCTATCTCTGTCCCCTTATTAATGCACATTAACTTGACTAAACTAGCCTATTTTCATATTTTGGTTGATTATAAAGGTTAACTTTTTAATTATTTTCATATAAATAGTATGATCGTGAAATTGAGTTTTTTTTATTTCTTTGTGGCCGTTGCCGCGATGACGCAATCATCCTTTTCCATGGATCTCCATCTCCCTATTGTTGCATATTAACTTGACTAAACTAATTTATTTTCATATTTTGGTTGATTATAAAGGCTATTTTTTAAATTAATTTCACATAAATAGTACGATCGTGTAATTCAGTTTTTTTTTTCGTGGGCGTTTCCGAGAGTACACATTTATCCTTTTACATTGATCTCCATCTCCCTATTGTTGCACATTAACTTGACTAAACTAGCTTATTTTCATATTTTGGTTGATTATAAAGGTTAATTTTTAATTTTCGCATAAATTGTACGATCATGAAATTCAGTTTTTTTTTTCGCCGGCGTTGCCGAGAGTACGTAATTATTCTCTCCCATCCATCTCCATATTGTTGCACATTAACTTGACTAAACTAGCTTATTTTCATATTTTGGTTGATTATGAAGGTTAATTTTTTAATTTTTACATAAATTGTACGATCATGAAATTCAGTTTTTTTTTGCGAGCGTTGCCGAGAGTACGTAATTATCCTTTTCCATCCATCTTCATCTCCCTATTGTTGCACATTAACTTGACTAAACAAGATTATTTTCATATTTTGGTTGATGATAAAGGTTAATTTTTTAATTATTTTCATATAGTACGATCGTGAAATTAATTTTTTCTTTTTCGCGGGAACACAATTATCCTTTTCATCGATTTCCATCTCCATATTGTTGCACATTAATTGCACATTACATGATTTAGAAAAATAATTGAATAAAAAATTAGATGTAGCTAACAATACTAAGTAATATAATAACATTTGTTGTGGTTTATTACTGATTCATTTTTTTATCTAATTCAGAGGTGAGGTATGGGATAAGTGTGACATAAATATTTAATTTAATGTTTTTTATTTTCATAAATTTTTGAAAATGTTGATACCAAATTTTGTTGCAGCTGTTCAATAATAAAATTTGATAATTATAGCTTTGATTTGAATTTCAATTTTTACAATAATTTCTAACTATTGGTTAAAAATATATTACACTAGAATCTATTTTGCTTGTGTTTTGAAGTTTTTTCAAATATTTTGTGTTAAAATAAAAGAATTCCAAAATTAAGGTTTTTAAATTGTACTATAAATACAAACTTAAGATAATTTTTTATATTTATTACTTCATTAATATAATATATAAACATATTTTTAAACTGTAAGAGGTATTATAAGGATGGTTTTTTTTGGATTGTAAATACATTGATTTTTTCAAGAATTTCAGTGATAACAGATAATTCATGCATTATGTCAATTACATATGATTGCATCTTTTCTGTTTAGCAATATATTTTTATATTTAAAACTTCTTACAAATTCATTAATTTAAAAAAACAACTTAAAAATGCAATTTTTGTACTGACTCAGTTTTGTGCAACTGTAAAATAGGTCCTTGATTTTTTTGTAATGTCCTTGAGAAAGTCCTTGAAAGTCCTTGAATTTCACTTTCAAAAAAGTGTACACACCCTGAGTCTGGCTTTATACCTGCTAAGTTCACCCATTTCGTCTCTTGACTGTATATACCCAACGGCAACCGATTACTTTGTCGGAAACAGGTGCAGGCACTAAGTCCCAGACACCTCTTTCCTTCATTACACCTAATTCATCTGCCATGGCTGTATTCCATTCTTTGGATTGGGGTGAATTAGCGGCTTCCTTGTAGTTCCTAGAAATTTGGATTTCTACAGTGTTGGCGTCTGGCCGATCCCATGATCTCCCTTGATCCCCCTTAAAATTGAAAAACTTTTTATCAAATTTTATTTTATTTTTCTCACAAAAATTTTCTATTTCTTTTAGTGTTCTCAACCTAGGTCCCTTTCTTTTGTAATAGTAATACACATCCTTTCTTGTTCCCATCAGTCTCGGAAAGACTTTTCTGAGCCAAGTAGTATCTGGATCGGGAATTTGACGATCATCATCAGAGGACCCCATTTCCTCATCACGAACTGTAATGTCTTGATCTTCCTCTGTGACATAAATATTTAATTTAATGTTTTTTATTTTCATAAATTTTTGAAAATGTTGACATCAAATTTTGTTGCAGCTATTCAATAATAAAATTTGATAATTATAGCTTTGATTTGAATTTCAACTTTTACAATAATTTCTAACTATTGGTTAAAAATATATTACACTAGAATTTATTTTGCTTGTGTTTTGAAATTTTTTCAAATATTTTGTGTTAAAATAAAAGAATTCCAAAATTAAGGTTTTTAAATTGTACTATAAATACAAACTTAAGATAATTTTTTATATTTATTACCCCATTAATATAATATATAAACATATTTTTAAACTGTAAGAGGTATTATAAGGATGGTTTTTTTGGATCGTAAATACATTCAGATTTTTTCAAGAATTTCGGTGATAACAGATAATTCATGCATTATGTCAATTACAAATGGTTACATATTTTCTGTTTAGCAATATATTTTTATATTTAAAACTTCTTACAAATTCATTAATTTAAAAATGCAATTTTTGTACTGACTCAGTTTTGTGCAACGGTAAAATAGGTCCTTGATTTTTTTATAATGTCCTTGAAAAAGTCCTTGAAAGTCCTTGGATTTCGCTTTCAAAAAAGTGTACGCACCCTGTATAATTTACTTAAAATGTTACTATTGTTTCAGCTGAATCTGTTACTTACTCCTTGGTTGTTGTTGAAACCCAGACCGTCCGACCTACCAGAAAGGTGTAAGGTAACTTCTTGGACGGTCGGGAAGTGCCACCCAATTTAGACCGGAACCCAGTGGGGGAGGCATCCATAGGGACCGTACCCTCCTTCCCCTACCACCAACCTCTCGGAAGGACTTTCGGACCCACATGTTTAACGTGATCGTACTCCGCATGAACACGGCGGCAGTTTTGGCAGTGGCTGGAATCGAACTCGGGCCTACCGAGTGCAACTCCAGCGCGCTAACCAATGGGCTACCGCGCCCAACTTACTCCTTGGTGAAATATTTGTGAATAAGTATTTGCGCATAAGGTAATCTTATTTTGTTTAAAAAATCAGGGCATTAAATGAACTTGGAGATTCTAAAAATGTGTAATGATTGGTTAGGTTTGAACAAAAGAAATGAAAATATACATATTCAAGTACATATTTACATGCCGCCAAGCAAGTTTATAGATTATAGGTCAGATAAGTTTAATTTATATACTGAAAAACAAGTTCTTAAAATAATTTTATATTTTAACCTGAAGTCTATGGTCGAAGCATCCAGATAAAATCGTTGTGAAAACTAAAGTACTAACTAGCTATACACAGTTAGCGAGTCATTTGTAGCACTTTGGAATCCTGTTATCAATATAAATGCATCTGAAAAATCGAATAGCTTTATTGAAGTTTACTGAAGTGTTATTTTACTAAATATTATTCATTCCTAACGATTTTGGCTTCACCAGACTGGAGACATCACTAAGGTATGAAAATGTTTCTTTTGTTGAGAACAAATTTATCATTGAATAAATGCTATTTTTACATCAAATGCAATTATAGTCTTGAACAATTGGGTTTATTAGTAATTATAATTATTGAATTTATATAAATTTAAGAGTTTATTAAATTTTAAAAGGATAATATTAAATTTTGATTTTTAGTATTTTCTCATTAGTCAATGAGGTTTGATGATTTTAAGGGCTAAGATATATTTAAATATTGAAAATATTTTTAATTGTTTGTTGTTATAAATTAATTACAAAAAAAACAAAAAACCCTGATTTAAATAACAAAATAAAATTCCTGAAAGTTCCATAAAATTACCATATAAAGTTTTTAACTATAGATTATGAAATGTTTATCTGCTAAGTTAATCATTATTCCATGGAGCAGGTATGGAGCAGGTTATTAATAGTGCGAGCAACATACGTTCATGTGTCTGCGCAGCATTCGTATCTTTAGCCGTTGCTGGTTTCTTGAAATGTGTTGGAATTTATACATTCGAAAAACCAGATGTTAGCAGAGCGTCATAGCGGATGTAAGCAGGAAATAGTCTTGACGTGAAAAAAACTATATTTATTTTCACGAACTCAAAACATTAAAATAACATAAGAACATATCAATTTCCATAACTTGGGAAAGATATTTTCAAAAGTTGAATAATTTAAACAAAAGTCTTGAAAAATTACAGAAGACTTAACAGCAGTTAGGCCTAACAACATCGGCCACTAAACATTGCCATAACCGGCGTACATGAAGATAACGATCATGCGTGATCATGATGATATATCACAAAGACGAAGATAATCAACAGATACAAGCACTAGTTTAAATAGTCCAGTATCATTGAAGTTGTAGTTAATGTTTTCCTTCCGGACTATGCTAATCTCTAATCGGTTGAAGTAGAAATTAGCATAAACCGGAAGTTGACGTCTTAATCTGCAGAACCACAGACCATGCGGGTAAAACTTCTTAACAAGCGATCTGAAAGCGATTAGCCAATTAAAACGAAGTATCTTTTGGATTTTAGACCGTAATGAAAATATTTAGCACCTCCACGTGATGGGTTTGGCATTGGCCCGCATACGTCCATATGTTCCAATGGTTTTTCTGATCTTATTCTGCCTATGGGTTTGAACGAAATTCTTTTTGTTTTTGCCAATTTACAACATTTACAGTTGATTTTCCAAACACTGATTTTAGGCAATCCTTTAACAGCTGACACTTTACATGTGTGATGTAAATATTAAAAATTGATGTGACAAAACCTTTTATGCCATAACCTTTTATTTCCCCGGACTTCAATGGTTGATTTTAACATTGCTTGAACTTTTAAAAACATTAAACTTACAAAGCTTGCTAGGTTTAAAAATACTAGTATTAGAGTTTACAATTTTACGTTTAAAAACTTTACTGGCATTTCTATTTACATTATTACTTTGATCATTATCACAATTTTCAACTCAATCAACTTTCAACTTAACAATTTTCAAAAGTAAGTTTTAACTTTTGTTACTTGAATTTTTAAAAACATGATCGTCATTTTCAGTTTTGCAAACAGATGACTCATTTTTACTTTTACTTTTAAAATCACTAGATTTTTTAGATCTTACATTTTTAGTTTTAGGCTTAGTATTTACATTTCCTGTAGACTTCTCAACATTAAAATTTTTAGATTTTGTCTGGTATTGAGGTCGAAGGAAATACAAGCCGTTATGTCTTTTGGCATAAAACCATTTACTGCCGTTAGGCTTGTAAAAAGTAAGGAAACCATTTTTCCCGGTGAAAATGCAATTTTGCTCTTCTAGTAGTGAAGCAGCAATTAAATTCCTCCTTAATTTCGGGGAATACATAACATCATTCAAAATTATTAGATTTTTAGTATTTTTCATTTTCACATACGTGTTGATCGATCTGACACCTTCGATTGGGCTTTCTTGATCGCCGTCAGCTAAAGACATTGCTGTTCCTTTTAATTCTTTAAATTTTTCAGATAATTCAAGATTATTACAAAAATATTTAGTTGCTGCCGTTTCAACAACCCAACCAAATTTGTCGGTCGATTCAACATTACAATTTTCTATGCCATGTTGGATTTCACTTAACTTAGCAAGATAGGATTTACAATTAGCTTTTAAATGACCATATTCCTTGCATTTATGGCAAGGGCCTACTTGTTTACTAGAATTTACATTTTTGGAAGAAGTACTCTTAGATTTAAACAATTTTGTAGTTTTAGAGTTACATACATTAAATGCTAAAGTCTTACTTCCGTTCTGTTGCTCGTCATGCTTTTGCTGAGCTACCCGGTCCTCCTTGGCAAGCAGTTCTTTCTCGATGTGCTTTAGTGTAAAGGCATTGTCCGGCAGTCTGTAAAGGATCTGTACAATACCTCGGTAGTCCTCATCAAGATGTCTAATTGTTTGGAATGCTACCAGGACCTTGGCCATTGGATGGCCTGCGTCTTTCAGCTTGGAGACCCATCTTTTAATTTTTGCGATGAATAGTCCAATCGGTTCTCCCGGCACTGGTTTCTCACTGAAGAAGTTGTCAAAGAGCCTCATGAGTCCAGCTCTGGATTTTAGTTCGAATTGGTCTTTCAAGATGTTCCATGCTGTCACATTTTCCTCCACTGATGAAATCAAATCGCGGTACTCCGCCTCTAGACTGTAGTAGAGTGTTGAAAGCGCTCTCTCTTTACGTCTTTGATATTCCACCTTTTCTTTCCTGGTCGTATCTGCATCAGGTTTTTCCTCCGTTCCCGTGACGAATCCATAAAATCCTTCGTTCATTAACATGAACTTTATATCCGTACTCCATGTGGAGAAATAATCTTTCCTGAGCTTCTCCATGTCCGGTGTCGCCATTTTCTTACAATGCTGCTGCGTCCCCCGTCTCTAGGCTCGTTCGTTTTTCCTTGATGTTTCGAAACTACTTCATTAATATTAGTTTGCTGCTAGGACCCATAACCCACTTGCTGGTGTCTTGAAATGTGTTGGAATTTATACATTCGAAAAACCAGATGTTAGCAGAGTGTCGTAGCGGATGTAAGCAGGAAATAGTCTTGACGTGAAAAAAACTATATTTATTTTCACGAACTCAGAACATTAAAATAACATAAGAACATATTAATTTCCATAACTTGGAAAGGATATTTGCAAAAGTTGAATAGTTTAAACAAAAGTCTTGAAAAATTACAGAAGTCTTAACAGCTGTTAGGCCTAACAACATCGGCCACTAAACATTGCCATAACCGGCGTACATGAAGATAATGATCATACGTGATCATCATGATATATCAGGAAAATGAAGATAATCAACAGATACAAGCACTAGCTTAAATAGCCCAGTATCATTGAAGTTGTAGTTAATGTTTTCCTTCCGGAGTATGCTAATCTCTAATCGGTTGAAGTAGAAATTAGCATAAACCGTTAATTGACGTCTCAATCTGCAGGACTACAGACCATGGGGGTAAAACTTCTTAACAAGCGATCCGAAAGCGATTAGCCAATTAGAATGAAGTATCTTTTGGATTTTAGACCGTACATCGACCGATTCACGTACATGCTTATTTAAAACTGAAGTTTATCTAACAGCCGTAAACTGGCGTAACGGGCGAGTACGCGAATGCAACTTTTGCATACGTCTCTAAAGCGGGCGTATCGGTATTAAATGAGCTTGATTATTATTGCGTGTGTTCACAGAGCGGGTCAAAGACTAGTCCGCTAATATGAGGAGGGTTATTTTGTGTTTCAAATCTGCTATGAGGATGTCATGCAAAGGGGCTAATCTGTTCATCCATAAGCCCTCATAGTGCACGTGTTCATAACACAATGTCACATGATTTGCACACGTCTGCACAAGGTATATATCGTTATTGCACGCATTGTACGCGGATTACATACAATCGTTAAAAGAAGGCACTTAATTTTGTAAATATATGTCCGCGTAGTCTGCGTATCATTATTGCATTGAGCGGAGTTTTCATTATATTGTATATAATGCGTAGTGGTCATATCAGAGCCACCCATAAAAATACCTGGGTTCCCCTTCATATTTCATTTTCCTCTTTTGTGCACTTTTCATGCCTTCTCTTCCCTCAAGAATTGTTGGGGAATCCGGATCCCACCACTTAAGTGGTCTCCGATCCTCTGTAAGGGCAGCGGCAGACAAATGCACAGTCGATAGCTATTACAAGAACTACAAATAGGAGTACTCTTAGCCGTGATTTCGTACATAGTGGAGATACAGTCTACAGCAAGAAAGCGTATTAAGAGAATTTCCAAAACGCGACTAGGCTGGTAGCTAAAGGCAATCAATAAAAAATTTAAAGAAAATAAGCTTTCCCATATTTCATTCAAGCTGGCTAAAATCCCCGCACTAATCTAACAACTTTTCTCCCCCACTCTTTCTATCATCCTCCGTTTCTGACTGAATCAGCGTAAACATCCTCCCGCAAATGGCGCAAAGAACCCTAGTCTGGAAATCTATATTTTTAAATATTTGTTTTAGAGCAAATATGCTTACAGGGTTTACATTTACAGAACTTTATATGTAAAATGCATATCAAACATAAATAATTTAAGAAAAATTTAAGTTGAAAAAGAAAACTGTTTTGACAGTTTTCACCAGATGGAAGAAGGAATGTACATACACGCTTATTATTCCCCTTTCCGTTTTGTTTTTTTCTTCTTCCAGTGGAGGAAAGAAGTGATATGGGGCTGTCAATCCTCTTTATTGGCACTAGATCACCCTTTTTCTTTCTTTGAAGGAGGAGGGAGCGGCAGGGGGGAGAGAAGAGATAGACATTATCAAAATTTATGGTAATGAATGCAAAGAAAGGACTCTGGGACATATCTGAGGTAATACAAGAACTTGTTGATTTTCGTTTGAGGACAAACATTGCTCTCTTAACAAAAGGCTAAGCAGGGGATCTGATCTGATAACAAAAGTGCAGGGAGGGCGCTCTTCTCATACAAAGTGCAAGGAGGGCGCTGTTCTGGTAAAAATAGGGCAGGCAGGGCTTTGCGCCCTTCCAAAAGTGCCTGGGGGAAACTGGTCATGAGTACAGTAATCAGGATCATTTTGTTGCTCATGAATATTAAACACTTTGGTACGAACTGCATCATCAACTTTTTGAAATTTATGTTTGCAATAATTAGATTCTGAAAATTTCCAAGATTTGACTGGTGATTCCCCAATGCTTTAAAGACTTTCATTCAAGCCTTTCAGTGCAAATTGTTTTACATAAGTTGATCCGTCTTCACTTTCCTCAGCTTTCCCTTCCTCATTCAGATCTTCCACACTTTCAGTTCCATATGTTGCAGTTGAAGTTGTAGCCTCAGCCTCTATAGGAATGGATTTAGGTTTTTTCTTAGGAGCATCTTTCAACTTTCCCACTTGTTTGCTACAGGCAACACATATATTTGCTTTAGAATGAATAATATAAGGCTTTAGTTCAACCATCCACGGCAGAACTGACCTTAAGCTCTTATGCACACAGTGTCTTGGCAGCTGGAAAGGATTACAACAGACTATCAGAACCAAGTTTTGCCATTATGTATTCAAAATTGTAAAAAACTTTACAAAATTACCTAGGAAACAATGGAGTATACCAGTTAGAACAATAAAACAATACAATGCAATCGCTTATTTAGGTAAAGAAAATTCTGAAAGCTTTAGATTATTTAAGGAATTAAAACATTAAAAAACCTTTTTGAAATAAAAATCATTAAATTATTTCTGCATTTTTAGTCATAAGCATGGTCATCAATAAGAAAACACATGGTTGTGGAATCCACCATTTACAGTTTACAAGCAAACAAAGGATGTTGCCAAAAACTGGTAACAAAATTACTAAATTTTTTCTCCAGCTTTTTTTTTTTTTTGTGTAGAATTTAACTCTTTATAATTCCTGATCAATTAGTTCTGTGTGCAAAATATATATTTTTTTCTGATTTTTAAAATGACTTTGGAAATATTCAAGGTCAAAAGTCAAGGTTAGATATTAAAATCTGTATAATTTGAAACATTGAAGTTTAAGTAATATCTAATCCCCTAGTTTCACCCATATGAAACTTAGCACAAATAAGGAACATAGCAGTGTGTACAAAATATATTTTTTTCAGATTTTTGAAATGATATGTTTAAGAAATATTCAAGGTCAAAGGTCAATTTGAATGATCTTCAAAATTTAAAATTGTACTTTTGTATCGTAATATATCATCTTAAAGCTTGTTTCAAGATCTTTAAAATGAAGTCAATTTTATGCATGTAGTGCAATTAGAATAGTAGTTAAATGCATTTGAAAAGTACTCCGACCATCAAAATTTGATGATGTTTGATTTTTTGTAATGGCTGCCAATCAAAAAGTATTTGTCTTAAAAATATAAAAACTTGGATTTTTACTAATATGCCCAAATACTAACCCTGTATAAAATTCAGAAAAATCGGAGGGGGTCAGTTTGAAAATCCCATTTTTTTGGTTAATTTGGCTTGGAATGACCCCAATATAGTCTCCTTTTTCTGTCTGGAAAGTTGACACATCTGTTCATAGCATTCTAACAAAATGATTAGTTGTATAAATTAAAATAAATCTTACTCTAAAAATTTTTTTTTTTTTTTTTTTTTTTTTTTTTTTTTTTTTTTTTTTTTTTAGCAATATGATATTGACATTAAAGACCATGGACAACCCCTCATGCTGTGTACATCTAAAGAAAGAGAAATAAGGCAAGGAGCTAGTGCATCAAGAAGAATTTACCTTATTCCAGAACTTTGTTGCATGACAGGTAATTTATTTTCTTTTTAATGCCTGATTGATTTTCAGAATATTGCTTGAGATTTAATATAGCACATTGCACCTTTTTTAATCCTGGGGAAGATTAATAGTTCCATGAAAATATATAAATAGGATTATATAGTCCATTAATAAATATAGGGTCATTCCATGTCAAATCAACACAGCCCCAATCAGAACACCCCCAATCAACAACAGAATTTTTTGAAACTTGGCTGTTTTGTTCCACTCATGACTATGCAAAATTTTAGTCCCCAATTATTAGTATTTTTTTATTTATTAAAATTTAAAGTTTGGAAAAGCTGAATAATTCATGATTCGTGACATATTCAAACATATGTATATTTTGATCTAATCAACGGATTGCGCTGAAATAAAGCTTATTTTGTAGCTTAATGTATGACTTTCCATGTGATGCATCACATGACCATACAAATGATGTTTTTCATATAAAGGTCATTTGATTTGACCTTGAACTGTATAAAAAGTGTATATTTATTTTCAAAATATATTCTGTTGATATATTATTTATCTCTATTATACAAAAATTTCAAGTTGAAAAATTTAAAAAGTTGAATTTCAGCAGTAAAGTACGCACAGTCATAGAGTCATAAGTGTTGGCTGGGTCATAAAAATATACGGATCCAGTTTCAAAGAAAAATCATCGTTCACTTTATCACGTGAATAACGAAACTTGGCAACTTATACATTCCATGTAATTTCCATGCCACAAAACATCAAATAATACTATGTACAAAAGTTTGTAGTTGCAAATAATCTGACAGAAATTTCTTGAAGCATTGGTAGTAATTAACTATACTACCTCTATCACTTGTGTGTATTTGCAGCCTCCGTCGAAGGTATCACACTTGGTAAAGGAAAACCAAAGGATAAGACATCTCTGCGTCCGTCTCGACTACAACCGTCGCCTAACAATATCTCGGTGCCTCTGTCTGCATCAATCGATTTATCTGTCGATCAGACTACCGGTCTGTCTGCTCTGATTGCTTCAAGAAACCTAACTTCACGCAGTCCCCCGACTATGAGCAATTCAAAATCTGAAAACGGCATTCGTTTGAGCGACAAAAATTTTCGTTTGAGCGACAATTCTAAAGCCGTAATTTTAGAAAAACTTCCTGGGCGCCTACTCCATCCAGCTCCCCGACTTTGAGCAATTCAAAAACTGAAAACGGCATGCGTTTGAGCGTCGTTTGAGCGCGTTTGAGCAACAAAAAATTTCGTTTGAGTGACAATTCAAAAGCCGTAATTTTAGAAAAACTTCCTGGGCGCCTAATCCAACTAGCCACCCGACTTTGAGCAATTCAAATTGTGAAAACTGCATTCGTTTGAGCGCGTTTCAGCGATAAAAAATTTCGTTTGAGCGACAATCCTAAATCCGTAATTTTAAAAATAAATCCGGGGGGGCTAACTTCACGCAGCCCTCCGACTTTGAGCAATTCAAAATCTGAAAACGGCATTCGTTTGAGCGTGTTTGAGCAACACAAATTTTCGTTTGAGCGACAATCCTAAAGCCGTAATTTTAGAAAAAAAATTCGGGACACATCTGTGAAGTTGGCTCCGACTTTGAGCAATTCAAAATCAGAAAATTCCATTCATTTGAGCGTTGTTTAAGCTACAAACATTTTCATTTGAGCTGTAATAGTAAAGCCGTGATTTTAGAAATACTTCTGCGCCCATCTATGAAGTTGGGTCCTCCACTTTGAGCAATTCAAAATCTGAAAACTGCATATGTTTAACTGTCGTTTGAGCAACAAAAATCTTCATTTGTACGCCAATTTTAAAGCTGTAATTTTTGAAAAACTTCTGGGTCCATCTGTGAAGCTGCTCCCCCACTTTGAGCAATACAAAATCTGAATACAGCATTCGTTTGAGCGACAAAAATTTTGGTGTGAGCGACAATCCTAAAGCTGTAACTTTAGAAAGAAATATCGTGGGGCAACTTCACGTATCCCTCCAACTTTCGGCAATACAAAATCTGAAAGCGGCAGTCATTTGAGTGACACAAGTTTTCGTTTTAGCGACAATCCTTAAGCAGTAATTTTATATCGAAATAATTCTGGGGGGATGGGGCGAACTTCATTCATGTTCCCGATCTAATGTATATGAATTGAATGTGATTGGCATGTTGATATTATTTTGTAGGTAGAACTAAATAGTTAGTTTTGTACCTAAATAGTTAGTTTTGTAACTAAATAGTTAGTTTTGTTTTGACAGTATACGAATATTTAGACACACCTTATAGAAATCATTTAAATGACTTGTACTATTAGTCAGAAATTAATAACTTAAATCTGAATATTTCAATGTGGAATTTTGTTTGAATTTAGAACATGGAGTTAGGGACTTGGGTATTTTCTTTTATTCTGATTTGAGCTTTAATATTCATCATATTAGGCAAACTGTTTCTAAGATAGGATGTTCAGTTATGTTGTTAGGAGAACAAAAGAGTTTTCTGATAACCAGGCCATCTTTTTTAATAGTTTTGTTAGAAACTGCTTGTTACAGTATGGTTCTTTGGTGTGGGATCCATCTCATCTTTATTATTCTCAATTGATCAAAAGTGTTCAAAACAGGTTTCTTAGTACCTTTACTAAAGGAAAAAACTGTTCTGGTAACACTGATCCATTGGCCCAGGTTTGAGAGTTTATTGATGTCAGCTTGTTGAGGTTCAGAATAATTTTGTTATGTACTTAGTTTATTTAAAAATCTTTTGATCCTCAGGATTGACTGTTCTGCTGTTTTATGTTATATTGAATTCCATGTGACTGATCTTCCTTAGCGGAGTACCGCATTGTTTCAAATTCGTATGAGTTGTAACACCGATTTTGTGAGAAACTGTTGTATTTTAAAATTTTATTATGTAACCAATTCTCATTTTATATGATGATGATATTTTTAACATGTCGTAAAAATATTAAGCGTATTTGTTAGAAAGTACTGTTTTAGTTTACCTTCATTTCTTTTGTAAGGTTCACCGTTATTGGAATGTTATAATGTACCATATATATATATGTGTGTGTGTGTGTGTGTGTCTGTGTATGCTGTTTGAAATAAATAAATTACAAATAACAAACATATTTCACGCATTAATGTATTCGTTTATTTTTGTTAGACTTTTGATATTTCAGACTTTTCATAAACAAAATTTCATATTGCTCTTTATATATATATATATATATATATATATATATACACACAAATAATAAGCATTTTCCACATTCTCATAGATTTTTATGTCTCATCAATTTTCTCATACTATATAAATGGTAAAAATTCTATCCATAATCTTTAATTCAATCATGATGGAAATCAATCACCCTTTTACAAATTCTTGGATAATGAAC
Organism: Amaurobius ferox; assembly: GCA_951213105.1. Taxonomy (NCBI): domain Eukaryota; kingdom Metazoa; phylum Arthropoda; class Arachnida; order Araneae; family Amaurobiidae; genus Amaurobius; species Amaurobius ferox. The sequence goes on from OX578137.1 coordinate 101,785,256, forward strand.
TTACATGTTGTACTTTAATTAATAAAAAAACTTAATATCTTCATATGATGCATTTCATGTTTTATATTTTGTACACATACTAAAAATATTTATATACACATAAGATTATTTTTACACACATTACTAGAATAATTATATATATACTTAAAGAAAATTTTTATACAAATAATATACATTTTCAATATTCTTATGTATTCTTTAAGTTTCTTTATATTTTTCTTTATATTTATATAAATAATTCCTGGTATTTAAGTTTCTTTATAAGTTTCTTTATATACACAGAAGATTATATTTATACACATTACTGGAATAATTATATATATTTAAAGACCATGTTCGTACAAATAATATACATTTTCCACATTCGGATGTATTCTTTAAATTTCTTTATATTTTTCATATTGCAATTTATCTATGCCAAAAATTCTATCCATTATCTCGTGATTAAATGGTTACTCTTCTACATATCCATGTGATAACTAACTGCATATATTAATGCATTTGATAATGCATATTTTACCTCCATATGATGCATATCGTGTTTTGATAACTTGCAAGCATAACAAGAACGTTTTCATACACATAACAATATTTTATACACAGTTTTCGAAATTTTATATATAAATTAAAAATATTTGCACACGTAATTTTACAATATCCTGAAATTTTCGATTTTCATTTGACGCAATGTAAGTTTTAGTTTTTATATACGCATGATATGAATATTTTAATTTAGAAGAAATTGGATACCGGTCCCAAGTAGAAAGTATGTCTTAATATTTTCAAATCAAATTATGAGCTAGATAATTAATGCATTTTTATAAATTGAATGAGGTAATGTTCTAAAAATAATTTAGGGACTTTTATATTGGACATTTTTAAGTTTCTATGAATTAAAAAGAACTGTTTTACATGTACATATGAATAAAACTGTCATTTAAGTATTCCACAAAATATTCCATAGTTAATGCAATAAAACCAAGGTTTAACGAAAACAATACAGAATTCTGAATGGGAACAGAAGAAGCATAGCAAGCTCTGCATCTGCTGTTAATTACTTTCCCAATATACATAGCATAATGTATAAGGAAAGTATTGTGACGGGGTCTAAAATTCAAATTCGAGATTTCGACGGGAGAGCACGTTGCAAGCATCCCTGAACACGAATTAAATGTTTTTGAGGTGATGTCGGTGTGTGTGTGTGTCAGTAAGTCTGTGGAGGCGATATCTCACGAACGAATGAAACAATTCGAACGAAATTTAATACAAAAATTACAATCCGTGAATACTGAAAATACTGGAAGCCTATTGTTTTAAACGCAGTCGAATGTTCAGAAACCCTAAATTTTCAACTGAAATTTTGAAAAAATCATCTAAAAATCAAAACATTTAATAAATTTAAGCAAATAGCCATTCCCAATACAAATTTTCATTAGAAAACGATTGACAAAAATTATAGAACGCTAGCACGGACCGTTCTTGAGATATTGTACATTGTTCAAATAAATGTATCAAAAAATCACATGAAATAAAACAATATATTAACTATTGTGAAATATGTTCACTTTTCATATGAAATATCATGCGATAAATTTGGTGATATCTTTCTCATGGATCTCGCTCGTTCCATTCATGAGAAAAGTTTTTTTCAGGGGTAAGACATTTTATTTGAACACCAAAACTTATTTATCTGCTATAAGAATGACTTATTTCTCCGTCCATAATACTTGGCTAGATGTTGACGATGAATTTAACGGAATGTCGCCAACTTAGTGAGTTCTCTAAATGTTAAAATATTAATAAAAATATCGCCAAATTGGAAAAAAAAATGGCACTAAATCAATGAAAATGACGACTAATTGATGAAAATTCAATATCTTGGAAAGAATATAAGTATCTACTATAAGAAAAGCCTATTTTTCCGTCTGTAACATTTGGCAAAAAATTGGTGACGAATTTGTCGGAAAATGCTTGTTCCAACTTTTTTCCAACTTTTTAAATGTTGCCAAATTGACGAAAAGGTCACCAAATTGATGAAACCAACGCTAAATGAAATAACGACGAATTTATGAAATTTCAATATCATGGAAAGAACATAAGATTAGGGTATAAGAATAATCCATTTCTCCGTCCGTCCGTAACGCTTGGCGAGAAATTTAACGGGACGTTGTCAACTTGGCGACTATTTTAAATCTTGCCAAAGGGACAAAAATGGCGCCAAATTGATAAAAATAACGCCAAATGGAAAGTAATGTTTCGCAAATTCTGATTTCCGTCATATGACGGGCATATCTTCTAGTATATAAGAAATGTTTTTCTCTCCGTTTGTCTGAAACACTTGGTGATGCATTTGGTGCACTTGGAAAATAATACAGCAAAGTATCGCCAACTTGGCGATATTTCGCCCCAGATTGACGTAAATGTCGTCAAAATTGCAAAAATAACACTAAAATAATGAAAATTACGCCAACTTAATGAAAATGACGCTAAATTAATGAAAATGACGCCTAATTGATGTATTAATTAATAAAATACTAGCCGCAAACCCGTTTTTCGTACAGAGTATATAACATTAAGAAACTTAAAATTCACAATCATGTGAAAATTCCTATTGTATTCTAAATACTATTTTTAATCAAAATGTTCTGTTAAAATATTTAATTTAATGCTCCTAAAAGTTTAAGAATCTCTGTTCTCGCTATACAAAATTATATTCTAGGGCAGATCTGAAGATTAAAACATCCTGGCCCCTTTTGTAATCAAATTTACAAAAAATATGGAATTGAATCAATATATACAAAATAAAAACATTAAAATTGTATGGGACCCGTACTATTGATTTACACGAATATTAGAAGATATAGCTTGTATTAGTAGATTACATGTATAAATTGGAAATTTCAGTAAACCCGTAATCTTTAAACCTGAAGACAATAATTGATACCAATATATGCCAAAATGAAAGTGCTAAAATTATATGGGAAGATATACCCGTACTACTTATAATGTCGTAGATTAGAAGATATGTCCGGGTGTTAGTAGAAGATTACTCGTATTACAATATGAGTCTCAAAAATATTTGCCAAAATAAAACAAATGACGTAATAAATTGAAAATATTAATAATCCCCGTTATCTTCATACCAGAAGGCCGTACTTCCAATATATACCAACATCTGACAAAATATATGCCAATATGCCTGTACTACTTATATTCTAGTAGATTATATTATATACCCGTGCATTTGTAGAAGATTTCTCGTACAACGTACAATATAAGAGTTTCAATAATTTTTGCCACAATAAAACAAAGACATAGTAACTTGAAAATATCAATAATCTCTGAATTAATAATCCCCGAAAATGTCAATAATAATAATAATGTTTAAACCTGAAGACCGTAACTGATATTTTCCAATCAAAAATCCAATGACAATGACATTTGTGATAAATCCATCCGTTCGCCATCATTTTGTAACGTATGCCGTCGCTGGATACCATTTTGTAATGAATTTACCATTCTCTGCTGCTGGATACTGTGCCTCTGCATGGTTGTTGACTCAGTAGCGTTATTCCGGTCCGCGCACATAAAGTGAAATGTGCCGACCTAAATACCAGTAACCGTTCCCTTCTGAATTCGTGAGTTCGAATCAGTGATAAGATCATGAAAATAATGACTTTCTCCAAGTCTAGATAAAACAGTCATCGTTGATAAAGAAAATAAGCTTTTATTATAGCATGACGAGGAATATCAACAAGTTACAGAATAACATTCTGGTGAGGGCGAGAACCTGTGCATCAGGAGCACCAAACGTGCGACCTGTCTCTACGAAAATTGTCTCGCCTCTCTCGAAAAGCGTCCCTTTCGTGTATATATTCTGGTCCAAAATCTGAGGACCACCCTGACAAAGCTCTGGAATGTCTGTTTCCAAGCTCTGCATCTCATAGACCACCTAACGTTCCCCTCTGGGATTAGTTCTCCCTTCTCTGATGACGGCTCAAATTGGGTGCATTTCTCCTAAATCCGACTGTGATGACAGAGTTTTATAGCCTTGTTTTCCAAAAACTGCAATGCCTGCGGTCTTAAGGTGTATGAACTCTGAAACTGTTCTGAAAATGGCTGAAAATAGGCTTGAAAAAGTGACGGGTTCGTCACAACATTTATTTTATATACATCTCTTTATTATTCAAATTGGAAAATATTTAATAAAAATCGTCTATCGTATAAACACATTGGATTTCAATCCGTTGCTACGCGACATAATATCGATTTAGCGACGTTTCAATTTAGCGAATTTTAAAAAATCGCCGAATTTATCGACAAGTGGGACTGTAGAACCTATTAGCAACAAGTTAGTCCCATTTAGCAGCAATTAGGCCCATTTAGCAACAAATTAACGAAGCATCATCACGATTTTATCCAATAATAAAACACAATTACCAAGTCCATCTGCTCCCAGAAATGGTCCCCAGATTTGGTGTGAAACCAGGTGTCATCATAGAACTTCAACCTTAATTTCATTTACTTAGTGCAATTTTATAAATTTCAAGATATTATTATGGATTTACAAACATTTTTATCCATTTGGTGATATTTTAAAAAATTCGCTAAATGTGTTACTAAGTATGACCGTTTGACTGACAAATGCTAACGAAACATCATTTCAGTACTTTCTTCTAACAAAACAAAATAAATTTCATTGATTTGCGTCGTTTTTATCAATTTGGCGACATTTCAGTCAATTTGGCAACGTTTAAGAAATTTGCCAAGTTAGAAATATCTCGCCAAATTCGTAGATCTGAATTTGCAGATCTGAAGAATAAAACATCCTGATCTCGTTTGTATATACTAAATGGAAACACTAAAATTGTATTAGAAGATATATCCGTTCTACTCTTTTTCAGTTTCAACAATCGGGTAAATGAATTTATTGGATAAACACAATATATAAGCTTGGCCAAAGTAACCAACACTCTTTGCCAAAATAAACGAAACTGATATACGCAGTCCGCAATTAATATAATTAAAAGAAAAATCAAACAGTTCATTTATAAGATAGTATATTTTTATATCCACTTATTTATTATTTAAATCGAAAAAATAATAATAAGCATTAACAAACACAGTTAATTTATTTGCGTTGCCGAGGAACATGATATATCCTCATAAAAGACTGAAAATTAATTAACCATTTTGATTTCTAAATACGTTTCATCGTTGAGTAAAGCTTGTGAAAAATAAACCATAATTATAGATTTTCCATTTAAATTCATTTTTTCAAACAATTCATGATTTCAAAAAGTGACTATTTACCGCAAAAATCTGCCTCCAAACTCAGAGATAAAGTTTTAATTCACTTTCACGATTTAAACGAACGATTTCTAACCTTTTTGTTTGAGGAACCAGGGAGTTTGAGAATAGAACTCCTAAAAAAAGTTTCGTTTTTCATTAATATCTCGACAACCCCTGGTCTTAAAAACTCGAAACTTGGACTAAATTTAAAGGGGCTATTTCAAGACTATCCACAACATTTCATTAAATTTGGTTGTCATTCTCCAATGATGATGGGATAAACAGACAGACGGATTTTCACTTTTATTTACATAGATTTTAATATATGGACTATATCGCACATTGTAGATGTTATCAATATTGATAATTGTTTATTTAGAGTTGCGCGAAATGTAAATTAATTGGGTACTTTGAAATATTTTTACATATTGTCAACCGAAAAATCGCCAAATGTACAATTTAACGTTAAAACACAATACCGTGGACGTTATTTTTTTAAAGGAGTAAATTTATTGCATTATATAAGGAAAGTCATGTGTTGCCCACATCAGATTTTTTTATTTTTATTGATTGAAAAAGTGTTTCATACAGTATATATATATATATATATATATATATATATATATATATATATATATATATAAAACAATTTATTACATACTCAAACCTGAAACAAACTATGACGTAATATTTACAAATGCATAACTTATATAATTATGAGATAAATAAATTAAAATCAGGAAAGAACAGAAAAAATACTAATAAAATATGACCTAGATTATCATACAGCATTTTTATTATCGAAATTTATTTGAAGATATAACATTTTTTGATACATCATAAAAAGTAGCTGTCTTGTATAACTTAAAAACTTAAAAGCTCATTAACGTAATTACTAGAGGTACTAAAATATAACAAATGCAAAATTTGAATGTTATAAAATAATTTTTAGCACTGACTAATCTCTGATTGAGATAACACAAAGTTATGCATGTAAAATTCTTCCCTTCCAAGAAGAAAAAAAAGCTTTCAACATTGAAAATTAGTAACGTTAATTACTAGAATTTTTTACATTAAAACAGCAAACTAATTTAAATTTACATTTTTCAAAGTAAAAAAAAATAAAATGAAATACTCACAAATTATTTCTAAGTCTGTATGGCGAAACTTACTGCTAGTCTTTTCATGTGGCAGTTCATTCTATAACTCCGAAGATAATATATATAAGGCAGAGTGAGGATTTATTTCCAAATTACTTTTACAATATGTTACACTGTTCGCTAAATCGTTGTACTTTTCCCATGTTCCACTTGTTCGATGGCAGTAAGCAATATAATGCCCAGGTTCATAAGCTATAACAGCACCAATAAAAAATCGTGAATGTTCGATAGTCAGTTCAACTGGAAAATCAGATAGCTTAATTAAATCACATGCTTGATTTAAAGTCATCTGCTCCTGCAGACGACGATTACTAGGATCCAAAAAATCCAATTCAATGAACAAATGTTGACTATATACACGTTTTACTGATTGGACACCATTACAGTTTGGAATTCTACAAAGCGGATTGCTTGTAGCTTGTAACTGCACTTCAATTGCCAATTCTAGTGCTTTCACACCTTCAGCCATAATTTTTTCCCTGTCAACTCGGAAAACTGGCAAATGTTGCATTTTTGTTGCACTGCACTCATTGCAATGCTTAATAATTGTTACACTTGGTTCATCTTTGAATGCTTTCTCCAAGTAATTAATAACATTGTCTGTTGAATCAATTATAAAAAGATCTGGGAACATAAATGATTGTGTCTTCGGATATATATTTGATAGATGCTTAGCTCTACATTTGTAAAAGTCACACATGCTTGTGTTAGTCAATAATTTAAATGCCAACTGAACTGTGTCATTCATAGACCTTTTAGCATAATTCATGTAAGTTTCGAAATCTGTTATTGCAATACTTAGACTCTAAAGAATGGAATCAAATGGGCAGGTGTTTTTTACTGAAATATATTCTTTTTCAATTTTTATAGGCTTAAATAAATTTCCATTTTTTGCTAGTTTAATGGATGCTCCAAATTTTGAATAACCAGAAGATACTAACCAGCCTCTGATATCCGGATTCTGTCTGAAATATTTCGATTTTTTCCTTTTATTTTTTTTCCAAAGATCTTCAGCTAGTATATCTTTGCAGATTAAATCACTCGACGAAGTAAGTTTTCTTTTTGTTTCTTTTTCAATTTCTACATCACTATCTACGATTTCTAAACCTTCATTTTTCAAAGACTCTGTACTTTTCTGTGTTGTCGATTTCTTCATTTCTTTAAGATGGATACCTCTGATTCTCTGTAAGGCATCATGGGCAGTTTTTTCGGAATATTTGGGTATTTCAGTATACGCTATTCCCTCTCTATCATCCACGATTTCCTCTGAACTTTCTTTGGTCTCCAAATTTTGTTTACTTGTTGACTTGAAACAAAGTTCATTACTTTTTCCTTCCGCTTCAGCTATTTTCATACAACCCTCCAAATACTTAATATGTATTTTCATGAATTTATCTACTCTAAGTAGTTGGTTCTCATTTTGAAGCATTATGTTCTTAATCACCCTTCTTCACCGAAATCTCCTTCTACTGATGCGGATGATCCTCTTTGATAAGGGGATTTAAACTTGGGAATCATTACCCCCGTCCATAGAATAAAGCTGTCGCATATTTTTTTCAATTTTTCACTAAAATTGGGGTTAAAAAAAGGATTAATTTCTTTTCCTTCGATAATACTTTTTTTACCTTTTTCCCACTGATCCTTCACCCAAGCTCTTGTGATCATTTCATCAGATGAGTCATATTTAAAGTGGCTTACTTTGCTGTCTGTAGTAGTGTCTGTAAAAAATTCCTCACTATATAATTCTGTCGACGAAATTAACTCTTAACAGATTTCTTTTACACGACTCCGCTGGAGTCAACTCTCTGCTGTTAACTTTTTCTCCGGCTCTCTGAAACTACAATTATTTTTGATAACAGATGCTCAAAAGAAGGCAGATCAGAGGAGTTAACTAAAAGTGATATGCAAAACAAATAAAATTCTTTAACTCTTTTCGGGGTGCTTTTTGAAAAACACGACCATCTGCTAACCATTCGCATAAAATGTGCTACATCTAGACGAATATAAGTTTTCAAAAAGGTTGGCAATTGTGTATCTCGTTGAATAACTTCGAAGCACTCATAGATGTATATAGCTAGACTCACTCCATTGAATGCTCTGCTGATTCCCCCCATTAAAGGAAGAGAAAAGTCACACACTGCTTCATGCGGGGGAGGAGCTCCATTTCTCACCCATTGTCCTAACCAATACGTTATAGATAAGGTGTCATGTTTCTCTGATAACATTTGGGATACTGCATACTGGGATACTACATCTACAGAACAAACTTTGGTATTCTGGGAAAACATCGCATTTAGATACAAAACGTGCACTATCAAGAATGGTGCCAGTTGGAGTTCGATAAATATTGTAATTTTGCTTTTAAATGTAAAAATAGAATAGTGATTTTTGTAACGGTTTTAAAAGTAATTACTTTTCATAAAGTTTTTCAGATTTTATAAACAAAATTCGAAATATTAAGGACTTTCGCCCGTGTCAGTCATCTCGAAAACAAATAGGCTTTTAACTTTCATCGATTGAAATCATCGTATCAAATTTCACTCGATTCTCTTAATTTGTTGGAGAGTTATAGTGTCACAAGACAGACAGACACACACACACATCTGGACAACATTTTCTGTGTGAAAATCATAGATATGGTATGGTTACAGATCAAAAATGCTTTATGAAAACCGAACAAAATTTGCAATCCCTTACAAAACCCATTTGGCTTATATGTATGTCTCATTTTGCTATAGACAGAAGTCATTGAACTGCACTTGTTTATATCACCAGATCCAGGCATTCCTTCTGAGAATGTGCGAATCTTCTTCTCTTGTCCTGAAGTTCCCCACCCCTCCTCTCCTAATTACTTTTACACTCCGAAACATAAACAAAAAGGACTATTCATGAAGGTCACAGAACGGTTGAGGGTTGTGTGAGTGGGCGAAATAAATATGTGTAATGTCTGTATGGCCGCAGGGACGGCCAAAACAAGCAAAGTAAAACCCAGGCCTCGCACTCTCAGGAGAGGCCTAAATAACATTTAAAGTTATTGATTTTAATTTAACATCGTCAATTCCAACGCAAATTGAGGATGTTTTTGGTCCTCTAAAATTTTGAAAATGGAAAATAAAATATAAGCATACTTTATTCAGAAAAAAAAAAGACCTTTTTAGAAATATAAAGGTATTTTTTTTTATCCACCCGATACTTAACACTCAATATAAATACTTTAAGGAATTAATATTTTTCCTTGACGGGAGGGAGTTGAGGCCTCAGGCCATGCACTCGCTTTGGGCTTCGCGAATTATACCCCTCTACAAACTTTTATCTTGGGCTCCCTCTACACCTGGTTTCCATATTTTTGTGCATTTTTTATATCTATCTATCTCTGTTAAAATATATATTGGAGATACGAATTTTCAGAAATTAAATTACTCAAATTCTGGGAGGCTGGATAGATTAGGCGCCCAGGAAGTTTTTCTAAAATCACGGCATTAGATTTGTCACTCAAACGACGCTCAAACGAATGCCGTTTTCAGATTTTGAATTGCTCAAAGTCAGAGGGCTGGATGGAGTAAGCTCCTAGACAGTTTTTTCTAAAATTACGGATTTAGAATTCTTGCTCAAACGAAAATTTTTGTCGCTCAAACGGCGATCAAATGTATGCCGTTTTCAGTTTTTTAATTGCTCAAAGTTGAGGGGCTAGATGGAGTAGATGCCCAGGACGTTTTTCTAAAATTACAGTTTTAGTACTGTTGCTCAAACGAAAATTTTGGCACTCAAACGATGCTCAAACGAATGCAGTTTTCAGATTTTGAATTGCTCAAAGTTGGGGGGCTGCGTGAAGTTAGCCTCCCCAGATTTATTTTTAAAATTACGGCTTTGGGATTGTCGCTCAAACGAAATTTTTTATCGCTTAAACGCGCTCAAACGACGATCAAACGAATGCAGTTTTCAGAATTTGAATTGCTCAAAGTCGGGGAGCTAGTTGGAGTAGGCGCCCAGGAAGTTTTTCTAAAATTACGGCTTTTGAATTGTCGCTGAAACGAAATTTTTTGTCGCTCAAACGTATGCCGTTTTCAGTTTTTAAGTTGCTCAAAGTCGGGGGGCTGGATGGAGTAGGCGCCGATGAAGTTTTTCTAAAATTACGGCTTTAGAATTGTCGCTCAAATGAAAATTTTTGTCGCTCAAACGACGCTCAAACGAATGCCGCTTTCAGATTTTGAATTGCTCAAAGTCGGGGGGCTGCGTGAAGTTAGCCCCCACGGATTTATTTTTAAAATTACGGCTTTAGGATTGTCGCTCAAACGAAATTTTTTATCGCTCAAACGACGCTCAAACGAATGCAGTTTTCAGAATTTGAATTGCTCAAAGTCGGGGGGCTAGTTGGAGTAGGCGCCCAGGAAGTTTTTCTAAAATTGCGGCGTTAGAATTGTCGCTCAAACGAAATTTTTTGTCGCTCAAACGACGCTGAAACGAATGCCGTTTTCAGATTTTGAATTGCTCAAAGTCGGGGGGCTGCGTGAAGTTAGTCCCCCCGAATTTATTTTTAAAATTACGGCTTTAGGATTGTCGCTCAAACGAAATTTTTTATTGCTCAAACGACGCTCAAACGAATGCAGTTTTCAGAATTGCTCAAAGTCGGGGGGCCAACTTCACAGACGTGTTATAAAGCACTAGTTTTATAAAACACTATTTTGAAAGAAAGCTAGTGGCTGGAAAGTGCATTTTCAATCATTCTTAGTGGAAAATGCCAGGTTTTAAATATTAGCTTCAGTGTCACTTGACGAATATGTCTCTCAAAGTGCCAATTATGTGCAAAGTGTATAAATAGTTTGTTAATGGGCGAAAGAAATCATGCTTTAAATCACTGAAACAGCAAAAAACACTAAGCTTGTGAGAATAAAATTATCTTCATGATGTATTATAATCAGTGCTGGCAAACAGGAACTCTCTTGCTATTCTTGTTTCAACGTGAGACAAAGATTTTATCTGCAGCTGTTTCTAATATTTCAACGCTAGATCAGCATATTGTAAAAGATATGTTAGTGACAGAAATAATATGGACATTTCAAACCATAAAATGTTATTCCTGTGTTGAAAAAGTTTTTGGTGCATTTTTCAGACTCTGGAATTTTTTTTTCAAGATGTATGAACCATGTCAGAAGTAAGCAATATTTATACAGTATTTTATCTGAACATACTTTTATTGATATGTTTTAAAAATTTGGTGATATGCAGATCGGAATATGAATTTTTTCCTTACATATTGGTTTTCCTGAAGTAATGCCACTAAAGCATAGTCTCGGAAAGTCATTTTGCAATTTTCCCAAACTTTCCAAAAATTATTTGTCATTTTTGAAAGGATTGAAAATAACCACCAAAATATCAGTTTTGGGAACCCAGGTTATATAGTAAGCCTGTGGCATCATATGGTCAACCAACTTGCTCATTAAATGGTTTAGTATATAAATCAAAGAAGTGTTTTCATTAAGCGTTTTCTTGCAGGTTTAACAGATTCCATGAGGAAGAATTTCATGACTATGAAGGAGCTTGGAAATAAAACACGGGTTGATCCTGGTAGACGTGTTCAGAACTTGAATAGATTCATTTCAAGAATAAATGGGTAAACATTTTTTAATGAATTTTAACATTGGGGTTTTTGAGTTAAAATCAGGATGTATTATATGTCAGATGTATGTCTAACATACTCCTGCGTCATCTGCATCAAACCTAAAAAACTGGTTCAATGTGATACAAAATATGTTATTTTTCTGCTGTGAACTATAGATTGAACACTAATACAGGGATCGCATTCGTCTTAAAATTCCTAAAAGTTTGAAGCTTCCCTTGAATTAACCTAAAATTAACCTAAAAGTTTGAAGCTTCCCTTGAATTCCTAAAATTAACCTAAAAGTTTGAAGCTTCCCTTGAATTCCTAAAATTAACCTAAAATTTTTAAATCATACTAAAATTTTGTAATGTTTTGCTGCGGCGTCAAATTTACTCTACTATCGCCCGAATACATTCCATTCATACGGCAATCGATGTTAAAAAAAACTTCAGAAATTAAAATGTTGTTCAAAATAGCACTCGTCTTTTGCAAAGACGACAAAAGTGTCAATCACGACAAAATCGCCGATTCTCAATTTCTCTTTGTTGGAAACTTTGTTCTGTTTCTGTCGCGATTCTCGTTATCGCGGGAACGTGTCTTCATTTTTAAGAATGGTTTTATCGTTCCCGTGAACGACTCGTGACGGGGACAGAACATGCGATTCATGCAAATTGCCTTCTCGCCGTGCGCGCATCCTGATTTGCATATTGTGAGGGCGCTGCCGTCACGCTTGTATTTCAGAGCGTACCCATCACTGTGTATATATGATAGGACGCATTCTCAGTTACTTATGCTTATACGTATGTCGATACTTGGTACATACGTGATACTTGGTATATGTCGGTACAGTTTGTGTACATATAGGAATGTGTACATACTGGATATATGAAATGGTCTTTGATCGGATGATCTAATGCTTTGCAAATACTCTGGTTTGAGTATGTTGCAGTACGTTAGCATTTTTCAGCTAAGTTGCTTAAACTAAAGTACGAGTCAAGTTCCGATAGTTTTTATTTCGGAAAGTGCGATAAAATATTTCTAGTGTTGGCTCTTTCAATTTTAAAGAGACCAAGTTAATTTTTCGCGGCCTTGGACTCAGTGAAATGCCATGACGTGTTGTGACCTGCTGATGGTGGCTTCGTAAACAAACACGGCATTTTTGGTAATGTAGCTTTTCTCTACTTACCAATGTTATAGCAACGGTACGAGCAACTGAGAGTGCATGCCTAGTAATAAACTGTTTATCAAACCCTTTTTCATGAGCTTGCTAGCTCATTTTGTACATGGGCTGTTTGACTTTGCAACGACGTTACAGTGTTTTGTAACCATGTCTTAAGCAATGGATCTCACGATAATAAGTGATGTTTGTGTTTGACGAATTTGCCTTTTATTAAAGAACACTTTACATCTGCATCTTACCCTCTGCTAAACTTCTGCTCTGTCAACAGTGATGCCAGCACGTCAAATTATAAGGATAGGGGAAATGGCGACAAAATTTCTAAAATACTTCCCAGTCGCCAGCAAAATCCTCTCCGTCCGTGGATGGTTTTAGTGAAATACGATCGCAAGACGAATGACGACCCACGTGATCATTTACGCGACCAAAGTTTGGGGGAGATTCTTTTGTTTGTGGGAGCGGGAATTTCCACAGGATATCTTAGGAATCTCCAGCACAAGCTAACAAACCTAGAAGCCTTTAACCTCTCAAAGAAATAAAATAGAAAAAGACTGGTTCGATTGTTGAATAGTGTGCTTCCTCATATTTACTAGATAAATCACGAAGTTTCTCTTTCTTTGCAAAGTTAAAATTTTGCTCAACTATTCTTTGTTGGGAATCCCCCCCCCCAATGGAACATTATCAAACTTGGTATCAATTGAAATATTTTTTCAAGCCCTTCAAAATGAAGGGTAACATGCTATAATTTAAAAATATATGAAGGGTAACATGATATAATTTGAAAAATCTGTATCATTTGGAAAAATGATACAGATTTTTCAAAATTTTCTTATGAAATTTGAAAATAGAAAAAATCCAAATTCTATAATTTGGAAACTTCCGGAATCGGTAAAGTCCGGACTGGTCCTTATTTTCCAAATTGTATATGTAAAAAAAAATTGTATAAAACATTTCAAGTTATTTTGAATGGCTTTTTTACACTGTCATATATTCACGGTATCAATTAAATCTAAAGTTATTTTTTAAAATTGGTATCATTAAAAATGTATGTAGTACCTAAAATTTTGATATAGACAGCAGGCAAATCTCGTGGGATTTCACACCGTATTAACGGAAGTTTACTGAATTTTTTAATAATTTATTAAAGTTTTGAGCATAATATTTATTTGCTTTAGTTTGATTAACTTTCGTTAATTCTTCCGTATGTCCTTCTTAATAAAATTTCCGTTTTGATTTAATGGGGGGATTTCTCTTATTATTATTATTTTATTGCGCTATGTTTATTTTTAATTTTATGATTTTATTTTTTTTCTTGCGTTATTTCTTTTTTTAGCGCCATATAAAAGACCAGTATCCTTTTTGAAAAATAGTTTTTAATTTTGTAGATCTTTCCTAAAATTATATATTTTCCCAAAATATTATTTTTTTCCCCTAAAATTTTTTATTTCATTTTGTTAGATCTTTTTTAAAAATTTTACTGCAATAAGATATTTTTAGATCTTAAGTTATTTATTTTAATTTTTTAAAATATGTTTTAAAATTCTTTATTGCAATTTTTTTTTTAATTTAGATTTTTTTCTAATTATTTAATGTAATAAAATTTGTTTAGATGTGTAAAATTATTTTTTTTTATATTTTTTCAAAAATTATGTATTGCAATATTAAAGTATTTTATAGATCTTTACTAAAATTATTTATTGCAGTTTTTTTATATTAAAGAATATGTATTAAAAATAGATTTTCTCAATAAAAATTAAGCATTTTTTATTAATGTAATTTATATGCTATTTTAATTTATTAAAAGTTAATTGAAAATTCAAAATGTTTATACTTAAATTCTGTTAATTAGATTTTTAAAACTTTGTTGTCTTGAATTTGCTTGTTATATATATGACAAACTGTTAAAATAAAAAAAATGCCTTGCATCGAACTGCTACAATGTCAAAAAATCTCTTGCTACAAACTGCTACAATTTCGAAATATTGCCTGCTACAAACTGCTACAATTCCAGAAATTTACTGCTCCAAAAGAGTTTTTTGTAATCACATCACTGATCATAACCTGTTGGTTATTAAATTGAGGAGGTACGAAATTGAAAATCTTCGCTGGAATTTAAGCAGAGATAGCAGTGATAACAACGTCAAAATGGAAGTTGTAAAAAATACAACTAACTGTAGAGGTGTTGAAAATAACAGTTCCAATTTGGTTCAAATCACTTTTATTTAAGAAGCGAATCCATTGCATTTGCTTACAATATATTTATGGCAATGTAAAACAAATCAAAGCATACTATATACAAAACATGAGCTCTCAAGCTCATTCATAAGGTTTCAGAAAAAGTTCCGCACTTAGACACATTCTTGGTTTAAGCAATCTTTACACGAGTAAGTAGAATAAAACTTTTCAAACTTACGTATCAACGTGCATTTCCCGATGCCACCTATAGCTGGTCATACGCTATGGCAAAAACTTTAAATTTCACGGATTAGCACAGCATAAAGTCCACAACACGGAACAACATGGTCTCCTTAATGAGAACCATTAAATCTTTAAGATTCACTAAAACATCCATGTCAACCGATAAACATTATCATAACATTCGACTACATCGAATAAGACTCTAAGTAGATCCGTCCGAGATCAGCGATCTCGATCCAATGGTTGAGTTCCGGAGCGTACCCATCACGGTGTATATATGATAGGACACATTCTCAGTTATTCAGACTTGATAGACTCAGTCTAGACCGAGACTGCTCTTTGAGAGACTCATGTCTGTTGTCTTTGATAGACTAGTTGTCTAATCGATAGGTTGATCGATAGATCTGTTGCTTAGCATAAACTCGGTTTGAGTATGTTACGGTATGCTAACATTTTCATATAGGTTGCTTAAACTAAGTAGAAGTCAAGTTCCGATGGTTATTTCGGAAAGTGCGATAAAATGTTTTCTAGTCTTTGGCTCTTTCAACTTTAAAGAGACCAGTTAATTTTTCGCGGTCTTAGAGTAATGCCATGACGTGTGACCTGATGATGGTGGCTTCGTTAACGTGCACGGCATTTGTGGTAATGTAGCTTTTTTCTACTTACCAATGTTATAGCAACTGAACGAGTAACTGAGAGTATGTGCCTAGGCATAAACTGTTTACAAACCCTTTTTCATGAGCTTGCTAGCTCATTTTGTATATACTTTTCCTTTGCAACGAATGTTACAGTAATTTTGTAACTATAAATTATGTAATGGATCTCACAAGAATAAAAGTTGTGTTTGTGTTTGACGAACTTGCTTTTTATTGAAGTACACTTCACAACTGCGTATCATCCTCTGCTAAATTTCTACTCTGCTAATAGTAATACCAGCACGTCAGAATTATAAGGAAAGGGCAAACAGCGCTAAAATTTCTAAAAGACTTCCCAGTCGCCAGCACTAACGATGTAGCAACATGCGCAATTCACGGCTAATGATGCAGTTTATGAAGTTGCTGTCGATCACACACCTCAGCTACGCGCGGAAGTTACGGCTAACTTATTAAGTAACTGTCAATCGCGTTTCCGAACGCAATGCGGGCACACGGGTAATGATACAGCTGCTGCGTATGAAATGAATCGTCTTTTATTAGCGGGTGCATGTATTCTGCATAGATTTGAAATAGCTGTCAATCGCATTCCAGCCCACTATGAGGGTTCAAGGCTAACAGATAAACACTTTTCCCAAAATAAATTTGCTTTTATTGGCATTATTTGCTTTAAGCCCTCCCGCTACGTGGGTGCATGCAATCCTTGTACGTTACATGCAATAACTACTAACTTACCAGCTAGATTTTTGCTCTTATGGCTGTATTTTATTTTACAATTCTTCAAAATTTTTAAATGTGATTTTGAGCTTTTTGGATTCTTTTTTTGTTAATTATATTAAGATTTTCTTTTTCTGTTTTGTTTAGAAACTAAACTAACATTTTTCTAACATACATTTATATATATAGTGTGTATGTATGTATATATTTACACAAAAAGTACCTGTGATAAAGTGGCCACTGCATACTGAGTGATAATTTGAATTCAAGTCTACAGAGTATTAAAATGAAAAATGAAATAGGAAAAATATTCAAAAGGTTACCTTTTTCTTTCAATGATGTTTGTTTTTTGTATCAATTCTCCTTTAATTAATGAAAAGAACGGTAATTAAACAGTACTAATAATAGAAATAATAAAAATTCCTAAAATTTTCCTAAAATTTTGAAAAAAATTCCTTAAATTCCTACCTAAAATTTTTAGAAAATCTGCTATGATCCCTGCTAATACCTCTTCCTCCAACATCTGTTATCCGAATCCGAAATAGAAAAGAAAAATGCAAAACAGCTCCTTTAACCTCTCCCCCCCCCCCCCCCCCTAAAAAAAATGTAATGAGAAATTTAATGTTGAGTAGTGTGCCTCCCCATCTATCAGATATACTATAACTTAATATTTCTTTACAATGTTAAAATGTTGCTTAATTTTACATTTGTGTCAATTTTGGGTTTAAAAAAAAAGCTCGAAAGACAGAAAATTTGAACTCGTTAAGAATTTTTTCTCTAAAATCAATATTTCCAAATAATTATTTATTCTAGGATTCCCTTGCTTTCTTCATTTGGGTAAATGCTGTTTTCGCCAGGTGTTGTCACCAGATCCTGTTCAGTCAGCAGTCAAGTCATAACGTATAGGAAAGCGTGAGTTGTCTGTGGTTAAATACATCGAAAATTGTATATAAATTTTCATAATGAGTAAAAAATTGCGATAATGCACAGTAATTGCAATAAATCTTCCGTAGCGATGAGTCTTTCTCCTTCTCATATTTGGTTTTAGAACTCCTGTGCTAAAGCATCACCCTTTCCAATGCATGTGTGACATCACTATACTACTGAATGCATGGCATCATGCTGTAAAACTTCTAATAAAAAGTATGATTTCACCAATAAGATAAACTCCAGATCATATACTTCTTAGCATGGCTTCAAATTTGCTAAATCGTTTATAGAGCGAATTTCTGTATTAAAGATATTTCACACTAAATGCTTCAGAGATTTCCATGTGGTAGCATTTCTACCCTCTGCCTACACGAAAAAAAATTTCCAGCGAAATATAATCATAATTAAGATCTTTTTGTATATCTACTTTTGTTACTTTCCTTTTTAAAGAATCTGCTCTTCTCGAAAATTCCTTCAGTGGCTTCATCCATGACTGCTATGAATTCCATCAAATTCACTAGGTTCCGTTGCAGGGTGGCCACTCAACCTGGAAAACTGGGAAAAATCAGGGAATATTAGAATGGTCAGGGAAAAGTCAGTGAATTTTGTGAAAATTCTGGATTTTATTTTTTTTTACTAGTTGTCCATATAAAAACAGAACTGCCCAGTTTGTATGCCATTTTCGAAAAATTTCGCCATGTATTACGCTGTACTCATAACTGCTAAATAAAGGTTGCCATGTGTCTATTTGATTCCGTATAAAAGCAAAAATGTGGAGTTCGTACGCCATTTTGGACAAATGTCGCCAAGTGCAGAGATGTCAACTTTTACGGATTTTCTGTAGTTTGTACGGGTTTTTACTTTATCTTACAGTTTTACGGACATTACTTCCAAAACTACGGAAAATCCCGTGAAATCCATGCATCCTGTTGGAAAATTTAAAAATTTGAAGTGGAAGATGAACAGCAAAGTACGCACTGGCATAGAGTCAATAAGTGTTGACTGGGTCATAAAAGTATACAGATCCAGTTTCAAAGAAAAACATTGTTCACTTTATTTCGTGAGAAACATAACTAGGCAAATTACACATTCCAGGTAATTTTCCATGCTACAAAACATCAAAAAAATACTATGTACAAAAAGTTTGCAGTTGCAAATAATCTGACAGAAATTTCTTGAAGCATGGGTAGTAAGTAACTATACTACCTCTATCACTTGCGTGTATTTGCAGCCACCATCGAAGGTATCACACTTGTCTTATCCTTTGGTTTTCCTTTGCCATCAGAAAAATATTTAACGACCTCCGAGCATATGTAAGTAAATTTAATGTTCAATACATATTGGTCTAAACTGACCATATCTGCGTCCGTCTCGACTAAAAACCGTCGTCAAACGATATCCCGCAGTGCTTCTGTCTAAAGCATTTCTGTCTGCCTGCATCAGACTATCAATGTCTATGTCTTATTAAGTCTTTTCATTGCTTCAAGAAATCTCTGCCCTATATATCCGAGAATGGACAGTTCCGGAAACGCCCCCGGATATGCAAATCAGATGCGTACGCATTGAGAACTGATTTGTATGAAACCTCATGTTGAAGATGGACAGCATGACATGGTTGAAGAAGGACAGCAAATATTTTGCGCTAAGCCTAACTCTCGAAAAAAAAATCACTAAAAATCACCTATTCAACACAGAAATCTACTTTTTTCAGGAACAAAGGAAATATTTATTTTCTATTTGATGTATATTTTTCATACAAATCTGAATACAAAATACTCGTTAGTTGCTCCCATTCTTTTATCCGAAATAAACTAATAATTTCAATTCTGAAAAGATCACGTGACCCACTTCAAAATGATATATGGCATCCATCTTGTCTCAAAATCGTGATTTTTAAAGTTCTTTTTAATTCATATTGAGTGTTGTATCCGTCCTAAAACTACTTTATTTTTGCCTAAATTCTGTGCATCTACATACTGAAACAACGCAATGACAATATATTTCAGTTTAAATGCTCTTCCAAATTTTATTACTTCTACTATTAAGCCTATTTTTCACCTATGTAAAATGTAAACAGCAAAATATGTAGAATGAGTTGTATTAGAATCGCTGTAATTCTTTAAGGCCCCGCTAACCGTTCAATGGAACTCAAATCTGCGACAATCTGTTCCCTAGATGTCGCTTGTAAAAATGGTATGGTTGCAAGAATTCAACTTTTAGCTCTGTTTTCACAGTCCCTTTTCCTAATTGAGCTGCCCATCATCGAAATGACTTTCCCACCAAAAAGTAAGCCTCTCTTTGTATCCTATTTCTGGAAGCACTAAAGCCATAAATTCCCCTACCCTTATCCCTGGTGAGGGAGTGTCACGATACAATGCCTTGTGGTCATGGGCACTGCATTGAATAAACCAGTTCAGTTTCAGCCCTCTGAAGAGAAAGAAAGAGTTTTGAATTGCTCTTGTCTGATGCCATATCGTATTGATGATTAAATTATTTTATTGGAAATTTGCGTAAATTTTCAAATAAAGTTTATTTGAAAGTTGGAGCCAGCAGCAGAATTACTTTAACATTTATTAATAACACCAAATTGGGTTTAAAATTGGAAAATTGATGTGAAAGACAATGTAAGATTCCTGTTTATTGAATTGTGATTGCATACATCGTAAGATTCCTGTTTATTGAATTGTTATTACATACATCGTTCTATAAGAAAAAAGAAATCTTCCACTTCAAAAATACTAGAGTAAAATATTTTATCTCCATCGGCAACTAGTGTTTATTTAAATCTTTTAATCAACAGTAATTGCAATAGACATCGAGATTGTCGATGTTGGCGTATTTCAAAAATTTTAGAGTATACACGCAAGACTTAAGTCACTGGTAGAGGGGGCGGGGTCGATGCCAGACTAACTGATCTCTGTTGACACTGCAAATTTCTACCATTTGTAATGCTCAAATTTCATCGTGAACAAGTTGAGAGTCCTTGTCAGAAGCTTATGACAGAAACACAAGATTGCAGCCAACCAGTGGCCAGAGGGGACTGACCCTCTCCATGATAAAATATACTAAGCCTTCCCTGATGAAAGAAAATATTCGATTTTCATTAGTGACATGGAATTTAATACAAGATCTAACCCAAATGTTGCATAAAAAGTTGCTTTGTAATTATTTCTTTATAAACTAGGGGGCTCCCCCACCATCCCAAACTAATAGATCGAATTTCACAAAATTTGGTAGATAAGTCACTTGTGGGTTACCCTGGTGCTAATTGGATTTTGGTACGATTCCGAAAAAGTAACCTACCCTTTCTTGTAAAATGACCCGAAAAACCCCCAAACTCTAAAATAAGAAACTACGTATGCTCAAATATATTAATTAAATGTTTGTTTTATACACAATTTTTAACAATGAAAAGAATAAGACCAATTCCATTACAGGGCTAGCCGTTCTCGAGATATTTTCGAGGCTGAAAATCTTAAACCCACTTTTGTAGACAGTCTATACATTCTGAAAACTAATTATGTAATGCTTTCAGCAAGAAGTACTGCAATATTGGTAGAAAAAAAAAGAATTGGAAAGACAAATATTTCTTTCAAAAATGAAAAACAGATTTGTATCTACAGCAAAAGGGTTTGAACTGAAATCTT
This sequence comes from Amaurobius ferox, assembly GCA_951213105.1. Lineage (NCBI taxonomy): Eukaryota > Metazoa > Arthropoda > Arachnida > Araneae > Amaurobiidae > Amaurobius > Amaurobius ferox. Next base: position 101,806,849 of record OX578137.1, read on the forward strand.
GCACAAAACTACTTTGGAATCTTCTACGAATTCTGGGGAAAAACTCTATTGTCCCAGTCCCTCATGAAGCCACAGAACCAGAGAGTTGTTGCTCCTAGAAGCAGGGAACTATAGAGGGCTGTACTTTCCTTGATTACGGCTGTCAAACAAATACATTATCACCCTCCCCACATAAAGATCTATTGCTGACAGACAGAGATTGTACAACCCACAACGTGTGACTTACAGGGTTGCCGTAAACTTATCTTAATTATGTTCTACATATCTGCACTTAAAATAGTTTTTGGCTCATTAAAAATAGATTTTATAATGACAACATTATTTGCTGATATCAATAGAAAAATGTATTACTATTTTTTTTATGTAGGCCAAATATTCAAATTTTCTTTCAAACTTGCTACAGAAGCTTCCTAATGGCAAATTCCGTTGTGTTGTTAACATATAAATTCATTTTTGAAACACTTTAAATTTAAATATTAAAAAAAATCGTACGTCGACTGAAACGTATGTGTTTCTCCTTTAATATCGAACAAACTGTTAACATTTACAGGTAAAATTTACGAAGGAATCTTCTAAACAAATTTCCCCATTGGTTAACATGGAGGCAGCTCATAAGTTGTGGTGAGGTATGAGTCCCCTTAACACAAAATCATTTAGTCCATGGAGTCTGCTTAGCTGATGTGAATGAAATATTCATTGATTTTAGAAAGAGACGGACGATATTTTTTGATGAAGTTTTACGCATAGAGTTTACTTACTTGTAGCTCAATGGTCTTAATTTTTAAATAAAATAAATTATTATAGTATTGTGATGAATGACATGAATGGGGGAATTATTTATGAATGAAATGTTGCTTTTATAGAGAGAGCCAGGCGTGTTATTTTTTATGACGTCATTTGAATCAATTTCAGTTGTTTTCGATGAAGTTTTCAAATATAATAAGTTATCGTAGTATTATGATAATTCTAAAATTATTACCGAGGAATGTATCACATTTTAGAGATGTTTAAACCAGGCAATTTATATTTTAATGCCGTCATTTGAATGAAGTTAATTTTTTTCGATGAAGGTTTAAGGTTTCAAATATAATAAATTAATGTAGTATTGTGATAAGTTTTAAAATATTACCGAGGAATGTATTGCATTTTAGACATGTTTAAAAAAATTGAAGTTGGAAAGCATTGAAGTTGGAAAGTGTTTCATAATCAATGCTTTAAGCATGATTGATCTTTCTTGTTAACACTTTACCACAAAGTTGAAAAGTGTTTATGACTTTGTTCATTCTGTCTGTCTGTCTGTCTGTCCGTTAGCACGATAACTGCCGTAAAAATGACTTAATCAAAATGAAATTTTAGTATGTTGTTCAGACGGTCTATAGGACCTATGGGAATATAAATGAATAATATCACCCAATTAGTTTTGGATTGAACCCGGGTTGAAAAAATGGAATACATTGAGCCCTATGGGACCTAATTTTTCAAGCATTTTTTAAGCGGATTTAAAATTCACAAATTGCTTCGAAAATTTTAGGCAATATTCAAATATTCCATAAAATATATAAAAAAAAATTCAGCGAAATATATTCAGTTGTTTTTTTAATAAAAATTAAAATAATAATAACACCTCTTATATGAAGTGATCACGTGTCCATGATATGAAACGATCACATGACCCACTTCAAAATGATATATGGCATCCATCTTGTGTCAAAATCGTGATTTTTAAAGTTCTTTTTAATTCATATTGAGTGTTGTATCCGTCCTAAAACTACTTTTGTTTTGCCTAAATTCTGTGCATCTACATACTGAAACAACGCAATGACAATATATTTCAGTTTAAATGCTCTTCCAAATTTGATTATTTCTACTATTAAGCCTATTTTTCACCTATGTAAAATGTAAACAGCAAAATATGTTGAATGTGTTGTATTAGAATCGCTGTAATTCTTTAACACAAAATCATTTAGTCCATGGAGTCTGCTTAGCTGATATGAATGAAATATTCATTGATTTTAGAAAGAGAAGGACGATATTTTTCGATGAAGTTACGCATTGAGTTTACTTACTTGTAGCTCAATGGTCTTAATTTTTAAATAAAATAAATTATTATAGTATTGTGATGAATGACATGAATGGGGGAATTATTTATGAATGAAATGTTGTTTTTATAGAGAGGGCCAGGCGTGTTATTTTTTTATGACGTCATTTGAATGAATTTCAGTTGTTTTCGATGAAGTTTTCAAATATAATAAATTACCGTAGTATTATGATAATTCTAAAGTTATTACTGAGGAATGTATCACATTTTAGAGATGTTTAAACCAGGCAATCGATATTTCAATGCCGTCATTTGAATGAAGTTCATTTTTTTCGATGAAGGTTTAAGTTTTCAAATATAATAAATTAATGTGTGATAAGTTTTAAAATATTACCGAGGAATGTATTGCATTTTAGACATGTTTAAATAAAATTGTATTGAAGTTGGAAAGTGTTTCATAATCAATGCTTTAAGCATGATTGATCTTTCTTGTTTATAATGAAGTCGTTTAAAGGTAAGTGGAATATTTAGAAGTTGCGGTGAATTGTGTTGATGTGTTTTTAAAAATTAAACAGTCGAGCACACATCAAACAATAGTAATGATTTAGTAAAGTAAATAAAGAAACCAACAGATAGTTTTAATAAATATTATAAATAACTTTATTAGGAAAAACTATACTATCACATCCAAATGTAAATTTAATGGTAACTTGAAATGTAAAAATAATAACTTTGAAATGTAAAAATAATAACTTTAATCTGGAAATATAAAATAAAGAGAAATGGAATCATAAAATCAAATAACTTTAAATATAGATAATCTTTGGTAATTAGAATAAATAAATCTAATAATTAATCAGTATAAATTGTAAAAGCAAGGATTCCCTTCTAACAGTATTTGTAAATATTTTTTAGAAAGGTATATTATACAGAGATTATAAATATTTTGTATGGAAATAGATATATGTATTTGTAACAAATCTCAGATTTTTATACTACGGTATATTTCAGTAGCCATCAATCCATTTTTTTCCAGTCCAATTTTTTTTTCAACAGCTGCTTAAAATATTCGCGACTACTCCAGGGGGAAAATTCATAGACCAATCCGTTGATTAATTATAAATTTTATTATTTGACGCTGTACATTTTTGATTTTTGTAACAAATCAAACAGTCTTCAGACCCAACAGGACCAGATATTTTGGGATTGGGTGGAGTATGCTTGTTTTGTATTGTCATAAGCGGTATTGAATATACAGGCAGTTGCGATTCTCATTTTTTGCTTTCGCAGAGAGTATGCAATTTTCCAATTGAAGCCATTTTAATGTGTTCAAATACATTATTTAAGCATTGGCGCTTGTTTAATTATAAATATCTAATGGATGCTTACATTTTTGCGCTATTTAGAAAATATGGTCTGATTAGGTGCTTATTTAGATTGAGCATGTGCTCATGTGTGTTCTGTAATTTAAGAGTGTGCTTGGGCAGCAGGTGACTAAGCCTTTAAAATATTTATGAAATAACTAAAATCGTTCATAAAGTCAATAACCTGCCAGGTGCTACCCCCTCCCCCTGAAGATCAGAAAATTAGGGTAATGATGTAAATCCAATCATATCATAATAGATGTTTTTTCAACTAATTATAAACTTAATATAATATTCAGAAACATCACTTTGGTACAACCATTGCCTGTATATTGTTTCAGATTTTAATTTTGTGAAAATTGCCACTTCTCTTAATTTGTTTTTTGTGTTTGCAGTAATCAGCAAATTATGACAGAAATGGATGCTTGGGGACTTAGGTTTTCAAATAAACTTGTGGAGTTTCAAGGAAGAGTTGTTCCTAGTGAACAGATTATTATGAGAAATCAAAGAAAGGTATTTTTTTCACAATTTATTAATGCATATGTGTAACAAGATTTATTTTCTAAATCTCATATGTACTTGTCAGTAGCAAAAGATCTGAAAACCCACTCATGTTAATTATTTATTTAATAATTTTAAGTTGATGGAGATTCAGTCTTGGTATTTTCCTGACAATTCATTGTAATCTTTGTGTTTAACTGTAAATACATTCTTTTTAAAAAATTCCCCTTTTTTAACACTTTACAACATAGTTGAAAAGTGTTTATGACTTCATTCTGTCGGTCTGTCTGTCTGTCCGTTAACATGATAATTGCCGTAAAAATAACCTTATCAAAATGAAATTTTAGTATGTTCAGGCGATCTGTGGGATCTATGGGAATATAAATGAATAATATCACCCAATTCATATTGAATTGAACCCAGGTTGAAAATATGAAATACATTGAACCCTATGGGACCTAATTTTTCAAACATTATTTAAGCGGATTTAAAATTCACAAATTGATTCGAAAATTTTAGGTAATATTCAAATTATTCCATAAAATATATAAAAAAAATGTCAGCGAAATATATTCAGTAGTTTTTTAAATAAAAATTAAAATAATATTTACACCTCTTATATGAAGATTTTTTAAGTGAAATTAAAATTCACAAATTGTTTCGAAAGTTTTAGGAAATATTCAAATTATCCCATAAAAATAAAAAATTTCAAAGTATATTCAGTAGTTTTTTAAATAAATTAAAATAATATTTACACCCTTTATATGAAGAGATCATGTGACCATTATATGAAGATATCAAGCGACCCACTTCAAAATATAATATGGCATCGTGTCAAAATCGTGATTTTGAAAGTTGTTTTTAATTCATATTTAGTGTTGTATCCATCCTAAAACTGCTTTATTTTTGCTTAAATTCTGTGCATCTACATACTGAAACAATGCAATTACAATATGCACTGCCGGCCATCCAAAATGCAACACCATGAAGGAAGCACCCAATAAGCATGAAATTTGCACCATACGTAGACCTCGATAGGAAATACAAATGATTAGAATTTTAGCTCATATGCAAATCATGTGCGCCAGTAGCGCCACCTACAAGCGCTATATAAGGGGAGAAGAGAAGTGTTGGAAAATTTAAAATTTGAAGAAGCAAAGTACGCACTGGCATAGAGTCAATAAGTGTTGACTGGGTCATAAAAGTATGCAGATCCAGTTTCAAAGAAAAACATCGTTCACTTTATTTCGTGAGAAACATAACTAGGCAAGTTACACATTCCAGGTTTCCATGCCACAAAACGTCAAAAAATACTTTGTACAAAAAAGTTTGCAGTTGTAAATAATCAGTCAGAAATTCCTTGAAGCATGGGTAGTAAGTAACTATACTACCTCTATCACTTGCGTGTATTTGCAGCCACCATTGAAGGTAATCACACTTGGCAAAGGAAAACCAAAGGATAAGACATCAGAAGAATATTTAACGTGATTTCCAGACATATGTAAGTTAATTTAATGTTCAATACATACTGGTCTAAACTGACCATCTCTGCATCCGTCTATACTAAAAACCGTCGTCAAACGATATCCCGCAGTGCTTCTGTTTAAAGCATTTCTGTCTGCCTGTATCAGACCATCGGTGTCTAAGCCTTCTCCGTTCCGTTCTGGATCAGACTGAATGTCTATCTCCGAGATGTTTGCTTCAAGAAATCTCTGCCTTATATATCAGAGAATGGACTGTTCCGGAAATGCCCCCAGATATGCAAATCAGATGCGTACGCATTGAGAACTGATTTGCATGAAACCTCATGTTGAAAAACGTCACGGTTCACACCGGTGAACGGGAAGAGTCGTTCATATTAAATTTGCATAAACGCCCGTTCACGGGAACGTGAATCGCGATGTATTGATTTTTTCCAACAAGAAGGCTGTTTTTAAATACAGGAATGTTGTTTTCACCCTGTGTTTTTGTGTGGGAAGCTTCAGTATGATTCGTCGAAGAATACCGCAACCATTCTAGCACGTTTCCGAGTTTGACAGTGGAAGAATTGTGGCTTATAGAGATTGCGGATTATCCTTCCGAGAAATCGGTGCTCGTGTTGGACGAAATCAAGCCACAGTGATGCGAATATGGAATCAGTGGGTGCAGGAGGGACGGACCAACCGACAGGAACGATTGCACCAGCCTCGTCGCACCACCGAACGTGAGGACAGGCATGTTGTGCGCATGGCAATGATGGATCGCACTGCAACATCAACAACCCTAGCGCAAGAATTAAGGTCTGTTGCACAACAATCTGTGTCAGCACGTACCATTCGACGTCATCTGCAGCAACGAACAATTTCAGCAAGGCGTCCATTGCTGCGATTACCTTTGACTCCAGACCATAGGCGTATGCGTTTGCAATGGTGCATTGAACGCCGGACATGGACAGACGAATGGCACGACATTGTGTTTTCAGACGAATCACGATTCTGCCTACAACACCACGATGGTCGTATCCGGGTTTGGCGGCACCGTGGCGAGAGAGTGCATAACTCTTGCATTATGCATCGCCATACCGGTCCTTCACCTGCCGTTATGGTTTGGGGTGACATTGGATTTTACTCCTGCACCCCCCTAATGCGCATTGCCGGTACTCTCAACAGCCACCGCTACATTTCTGAAGTTTTGGAGCCTGTTGTCTTACCTTACCTTCAAGGCTTGCCTGCGGCCAAGTTTCAACAGGACAATGCGAGACCATACGTGGCACATATTGTTCAGCATTTCTTCAGTGCCCACCAAGTTCCACTGCTCCCTTGGCCCACCCGTTCTCCAGATCTGTCGCCCATTGAACGTGTCTGGTCGATGATTGGGAAGCGAATGGCCCAGCAAACACCATCAGCTGCTACGACAGATGATGTTTGGCAACGTGTGGAAGCAGTATGGACTGACATACCGCAAGAACACATACAAAGTATCTTTCTTTCAATGCCGAGGTGTGTAACAGCAGTTATTGTCAGCCGTGGCGGCTGCACAAAATACTGATTTCTTCGTGTTTCGCGAGTCGAACGGGGCTGTATTTCAATCAATTCATCCTTGTACTTTATATTCTTCGTCCAATAAATTTGGCTTTGATATCTCATAGCTGCCAACCGTTCCGGATTCATTCCGAAACTTTACGTCTGTTCCGAAAATCCGAATTTTTGAATATATTCCTGTTTTACCCCATTTTCCCCCTCTGCGACCATAAGAGTTACATATGTGCCAACTCTACTGAATTTGGAGGGAGACTCCTGATTTTTGAGTGTTTCTCCCGATTTCCCGCTTTTGAAGACACATCTCCCAATTTTAACGATTTTTTGAAAAAATCCCTACGTTTAGGGATAATATCCCGAAAATTTTCCATATAAAAGGGATTTTTTAGCTAAGTGGGAAAATTTTCTCTATTTGATCAAAAGTACGCTCGTAAGATTACAGATCAGACGTGAAAAACTCTAGATTTGGGCCGGAGACTCCGGATGTTTCATTACTTCTCCGGCCTCCAGATTACTAACGAAATTCTCCAGCTTTATTTGTTTGAAATTTATCAATTAACCAGATATGGTATAATTCCTCGGAAATGCCGATTTTCCGCTTTTTTAGCACTGATTTCTACTATTCCCGGGATCGTAGCAACTCCATAATAAAATGCAGGGTAATGCCAATCAAATTAACGTAGATTTACGGCGGCATGTAATGTACAGGGTGCGTACGCGGCCTGGAAAACCTTGAAAGTCCTTGAATTTCATTATTTTTTTTTTCAAGGCCTTGAATAGCCTGGAAAATTGGAATTATTTCCAAAAAGGTCTGGAAAATCCTTGAATTTCTCATTTCCAATTCAAAATCCGCAAAATTCCGATTGTACTAGAATTCCTACGTCACAATTTCAAACCAGTTCTCTTTTCTCCGGCGCTGTCAATCGCAGTTGAATTGGTTCCTCCCATTACTTGTTTTCCGCGAATGGTAGCCGTTCGGTTCAACACGTGGTTTGCATTTTGAACGGCGGCGGCAATTAATGTCCGCTCCTTTCACCGGCGTGTCGCGCTTCCGATATCCTGTTTTGTTTATGTTTGCTCTACGTCTCTCCCCATTATCAGAGATGCCAACTTTTTTGGATTTTCCTTAGCTTGTACGGATTTTTACTTCATCTTATGGTTTTACAGACATTACTCCCAAAACGACGAAAAATCCCGTGAAACCCATGCATCCCACCATTCAATTCATATTCCCTGCTTTGCTGGGAATCTAAAATTATAATTTTGCATCCATTTTCTTCTAATGATTTCATATCCGAACAATAGACCTAATTTATTTTTATAGTGCTAGTAAAAATAAAGAAATATTTTACTAAACAAATTATATTTCACTTAAATTATAAGATTGCACAATTCAGTATATTTTTTGGGGGGGGGGGGACTTTGCTGAAAGTGCACAATTGCCTTTTTCTGTTACATACTTTTTCCATCTATCTCTCTCTGTCCCTTTATTATTGCACATTAACTTGACTAAACTAGATTATTTTCATATTTTGGTTGATTATAAAGGCTAACTTTTTAGTTATTTTCATATAAATATTATGATCGTGAAATTGAGTTTTTTGTTTTCTTTCTGGCCGTTGCCGCGATTACGCAATCATCATTTTCCATCGATCTCCATCTCCCTATTGTTGCATATTAACTTGACTAAACTAACTTATTTTCATATTTTGCTTGATTATAAAGGCTATTTTTTAAATTAATTTCACATAAATAGTGTGATCGTGAAATTCAGTTTTTTTTTTTCGCTAGCGTTTCCGAGAGTACACAATTATCCTTTTACATTGATTTCCATCTCCCTATTGTTGCACATTAACTTGACTAAACTAGCTTATTTTCATATTTTGGTTGATTATGAAGGTTAATTTTTTAATTTTTACATAAATTGTACGATCATGAAATTCAGTTTTTTTTTTTTTGCGAGCGTCTCCGAGAGTACGTAATTATCCTTTTCCATCCATCTCCATCTCCTTATTGTTGCACATTAACTTGACTAAACAAGATTATTTTCATATTTTGGTTGATGATAAAGGTTAATTTTTTAATTATTTTCACATAGTACGATCGTGAAATTAATTTTTTTTCTTTTCGCGGACGTTTCAGAGAGTACACAATTATCCTTTTCCATCTCCATATTGTTGCACATTACATGATTTAGAAAAATAATTGAACAAAAAATTAGATCTAGCTAACAATACTAAGTAATATAATAACATTTGTTATGGTTTATTACTGATTCATTTTTCTATCTAATTTCTATCTGATTCATTTTTCTATCTCAGAAGTGAGGTATGGGATAAGTGTGACAAATATTTAATTTAATGTTTTTTATTTTTATAAATTTTTGAAAATGTTGACATCAAATTTTGTTACAGCTATTCAATAATAAAATTTGATAATTATAGCTTTGATTTGAATTTCAACTTTTACAATAATTTCTAACTATTGGTTAAAAATATATTACACTAGAATTTATTTTGCTTGTGTTTTGAAATTTTTTCAAATATTTTGTGTTAAAATAAAAGAATTCCAAAATTAAGGTTTTTAAATTGTACTATAAATACAAACTTAAGATAATTTTTTATATTTATTACCCCATTAATATAATATATAAACATATTTTTAAACTGTAAGAGGTATTATAAGGATGGTTTTTTTGGATCGTAAATACATTCAGATTTTTTCAAGAATTTCGGTGATAACAGATAATTCATGCATTATGTCAATTACATATGGTTACATCTTTTCTGTTTAGCAATATATTTTTATATTTAAAACTTCTTACAAATTCATTAATTTAAAAAAGAAACTTAAAAATGCAATTTTTGTAGACTCAGTTTTGTGCAACGATAAAATAGGTCCTTGATTTTTTTGTAATGTCCTTGAACAAGGCCTTAAAAGTCCTTGAATTTCACTTTCAAAAAAGTGTACGCACCCTGAATGTAAATATAAGATCTCGATCGCTTATTTTATGAAAGTAATAAATATACTTCTTCAAAGGTTTCTAATTCAACATAAATCACTTAAATGTTATTTTGTTCATTAATTTCGCATAAACACTGCGATTGCCAATTCAGTTTGTTCTCATAAATCGCCGAGTGCAATAATATCTTTTTCCATCCATCTCAGTCTTCTACATATTGCATTTTTGATTGACCAAACTAGCTTATTTTCATATTCTGAATTATTATTATGGTTAATTTCTTAATTCTTTTCGCATAAACAGTGCGATTGCTCAATTCAGTTACATCTCGTGAAATGCCGAGAGTATCTTTTAGTTAGTATCTTTTCCCATCCATCTCCATCATTTAAATGTTGCATATTAGATCGACTAAATTATCTTATTTTTATATTCTGATTAATTATTATTGTTAATTTCTTAATTATTTTCGAATACACAGTGCGATTGTGCAATTTAGTTACATCGCATGAAATGCTGAGAGTACTTTAGCATCTTTTCCCATCCATCTCCATCATTAAAATGTTGCATATTAAATCGACTAAACTAGCGTATTTTCATATTTTGATTAATTATTACTGTTAATTTCTTAATTATTTTCGCATAAATAGTGCGATTGCGCAATTCAGTTACATCGCGTGAATTGCTGAGAGTACGCTAGTATCTTTTTCCATCCATCTCCATCATTTAAATGTTGCATATTAGATCGACTAAACTAGTTTATTTTCATATTATGGCTAATTATTAAGGTTAATTTTTTAATTATATTTGCATAATACAAATTTTTCTATTTTAAAAAATCTACCATGCCCTTGCATTTTTTCTGAAAAATGCAATTAGTGTTTTCGAAAAATTTAATATAAGTCTGCAATCAGAGACCCCCAAAGTCCATAAGCTAAAGTCCCAAATTCAAGTTTTTTTTACAGATATATTAGTCTGATTCATAAAGCTTGAAGTCGTGAAAGCTTCGACATGTGTCTTCGATATCTCTTATAGTGATTCAACAAATCATAAGGATAATGGAGACATATTTGTGGGATCAGAGACGTTAGAGTGCCTGAAAAAGTTAGTCTGATGAAACAAAGCAGTTTTTTGAGTACGTCAAAAACTACTATTGTATGACATGTAATTATATTATCAGAAACTTTCCTATCAACTCTGATGTTTTACATCATGCTGAAGTCGCAGATGTGTCTCAGAGGAAAAAAGTTAAATTTCCTCGATAAAATTTTTTATAGACAGATTTCCCTCTATACTGCAAAAAGACTCAACAGAATCAACGTTTGATATAATTGATAGTGTAGAGACTGAGTTTTTGCATTATCAAATGACAGCTCTGCCAGAAGAAATAATTGCTGAAGACCAGATGTTCAGTGGGCTAAGTTAGGAAAGCAAAAAGATCCTGTGTATAAACTTTTGTATGGTAAATTGAGTAGTATCATGTTGGGGATACTAACACTCCCCCATAGTAATGCTGCATGTGAATGAATTTTTAGTCTTGTAAAAAGAAACAAAACTGATTTTAGAAGTTCCATGAGTATTTTGACTTTACAGTCTACTTTAATTGCCAAATCTCAGATAAATGGTGCTTGGTATGAACAAACAAGGTGCCACTTTCTTGAAAAAGGCCAAATCTGCTACCTATGTATCAATAAACCAAAAAGATTCTTAATTTGTCTTTGTTTTACTTACTTTGTAATAGTGTATTTAAATTGTGTAATGACATTTTTTTTTTTCAAATATGAAAATAGTTTAATTTTACTTTTAGTTGAATATTGATGTATTTAAGGAGAACAAATATAGTTATAATTTTATGGGTGTAAAAAAATTATGCATTTCATGTATGTTTCAAAATTCTTATCTCATGAGGTCTTAATTTTTTTTTTATTAAGTAAGATTAATTATATAGCATATATGGGTTTCACCAACTTTCCTTCCTGGGGGGGGGGGGGGGAGGTTCGCAAAATCACTGTCAATACATAATACATTGGCTGAGAAATACTGACATGCTAATTTCAGTGGGGGGAGGGGGGGAAGCAAGTACTCCCATGCTGGAGATACCCATGTATATATATTTTGTGTGCAACTATTGCGTTTCATTTTTCTCGCGTACAGTGTTCCTAATTTTTTATTCTCTGGGTTGGCAGCTATGATATCTCTTGTCTTTCATGGTGTTGCATTTTGGATGGCCAGTAGTTTATTTGAGTTTAAATGCTCATCTAAATTGGATTATTTCTACAACGAAGCCTATTTTTCACCTATGTAAACAGCAAAATATGTAGAATTAGTTGTATTAGAATTGCTGTATTTCTTTAACACAAAATCAATTAGTCCATGGAGTCTGCGTAGCTGATATGAATGAAATATTCATTAATTTTCGAAGAGAAGGATGATTTTTTTCGATGAAGTTTTACGCATAGAGTTAAATTACTTGTACCTGCATGGTTTTAAGTTTTTAAATAAAATAAATTATAGTATTGTGATGAATGAAAGAAATGGAAAAACATTTATGAATGAAATGCTGCTTTTATAGAGAAAGCCAGGCGATTTATATTTCGATGACGTCATTTGAATTAAGTTCATTTATTTTCGATGCAGTTTTCAAATATAATAAATTATTGTAGTATTATGATAATTTTAAAAATATTACCGAGGAATGTCTCGCATTTTAGAGATGCTTAAACCTGGCATATATTTCAATGCCATTATTTTAATGAAGTTCATTTTTTTCAATGAAGTTTTAAGTGTTCAAATATAATAAATTAATGTAGTATTTTGATAATTTTTAAAATATTACCAAGGAATGTATCGCATTTTAGAGATGTTTAAATAAAATTGCATTGAAATTGGAAAGTGTTTCATAATCAATGCTTTATGCATGATTGATTTTTCTTGTTTCTGTTAATATGGAACTCCTTTGCATCCAGTAAATTTTTTTGTAATTTAAGTGTTATATATAGAAAAACTATTTTTCAAATATATTAATGAAATTAAAGGCTTTATTGCAACAGTACTGCGATAAACTGTGTTTGTGCGTTATCCTCTGTATATTTTGTTTTATGGTGGAATTATTTTTACACTTTTGTAATCTGATTGCATAGTTTAAAATTTTTGTATTTATTTCATGTTTTATACAGAAACTATTTTTCAAATGTAATAATTATGAAATTAAGGACTATTTTGTTTATAGCGACTGATTTGTCTAATTTATACTGACTAAAATTGTCTTGCCTCTGATATCTCTTGAATCCATTGCTTTTTGTTATATTGTATAGTTGTAATTTTCACTGTATGATACAGCTACTGTATGATAATTTCTATAAAGACTCTTGGGTAGAATGGCCTTGTCTAAAATATTCTTAATATGCAGTTGCATCAACTTGGTTTTTAATTTTTTCTTATAAATTACTGCACTTATCAACTTTATTTGATTCAGATTAGTATACGTAACTGTATACATATTATCTCTTTTCTAATATTTCTAGCCTGTTGACCAAGGGAGAGACTTTACTGTTTTAATCCGTTCTGACCCAATGCATGTGGCAAAACATTTACAAGATTGGATTGTTATCTGTACGAAATACGACAGGGACAAGACAAACGAGTTCCTGTCGACTTTAAAGATGGTTGCTAACAAATTGGGAATGCAGATAAATAAGCCCAAACTGTAAGTTACTTTTTACTATGAGAACTGTTTCAATTATTGCTATATGTGGCATATATATGGAGAACTCCCCCCCCCCCCCCCTCCATCTAAAAAAAAGTATTTCACCATCTTAGTTTGAAAAATTAAGCTTGCTCAAAAGTCACATTTTGATATAATGCTTAAAAGTACTCATTTTTGTTCTGAATCTTTTCATTTGAAATATTTTATGCAAAATTTTTAATGAAGAGTTTGCACATCCCTTGGAAATTCTTAAAAACTCCCGGATTCGTTTTTTTTTTTTCTTCATAAGGGCCTTTTAAAGCTCCTTATTTTATTCGTTTTAGCCCGAAAAGCTGAAATACGCCTGGAAAATTGACATTGCGATCTTTTATTTCTTAACCCTTTCGAGACGATTGGCACGCCCATGTGTCGGCTGCGAACTTGCATTCAAGGACAGATGGCCCGCACTCGTGACGGAGGAAACTTTACCGTAAACGGCGAGTGAAACGCATACGTGCTTTAACATGGAACGTTTTAATTTGTCTACTAGATGGCGTTAAATGTCCGTGGAACTAACTTCAATGTATTTTGCAGATACATGACCTTGGCACAAGGAGGATCCAATGAATTATTTCTCCATTTGGAGCGGTGAAACATGTATTTGTAATATAAATAGACAGAGCAATTCTTGCAGCATCAACAATTTTATAATTGAGTTTCGGATTTTTTTTTATTTCAACTTTATGATTTCGTTGGTGAATCATAAGAATATAAGAGTATTTCTTTTTGTTTGGGTTTTAGAGGCAGTGAAATTATTCATTTATTTCAGATAAAAGAATGGGAGCAACTAACAAGTATTTTGTATTCAGATTTGTATGAAAAATATACATCAAATAGAAAATAAATATTTCTTTTATTCCTGAAAAAAGTAGATTTTTATGCTGAATAGGTGATTTTTAGTGAATTTTTTTCGAGAGTTAGACTTAGCGCAAAAAAAATTCAGTCTCCTGGGAATAGTTCGGAAGCGAAGCGCTCCGTCCCTTGAGCCGCGGCAGTTCTGGAATGCCACGGCTCAAGGGACCAAATCACATTTATTATTGCGATGGCGGCAGTTCTGGAATGCCGCCATCGCAAAAGGGCTAATACAATCAATAGATGGTGCCATCAAATTAATGATCATATTCAAATACTACGTTGTGTTCTTTTATTTCCGAATACCTGCAATAGGTGCTGCCAGTAAAATAACGATAGGCATAGAAGTGTTATTTATATATCTTTCTGAAGCTGTATAAGCTTAGTTTTTTATGCTTGTATTTTTACTCCAAGAAAATATGCATTCAATGATAATTACAGACTTTCCAGGTTTTTCATTAATTCAATGGCTTCCAGATTGCTAAGGAAATTCTCCGGCTTTTTGATATATATAGTAATGCATAATTATATATGCTTAAATAACTGCCACTGATGACCATCTATTTTCGAGCTAACGCGACTTTTTTGTTTATGCGAAAATAATTTAAATTAACCTTAATATTTAATCTGAATATAAAAGTAAGCTAGTTAAGTGACACATTATGGTCAATTCAGTTCCCTCAGAATTTCTGTCTGTGACTGTTGTGATAAACATAAATTTCAGATACCAGTTTCCTGAAGCAAGAAAGTGCTCAACTCAGAGATCGATCTAGAATTTTTTCAG
Organism: Amaurobius ferox; assembly: GCA_951213105.1. Lineage (NCBI taxonomy): Eukaryota > Metazoa > Arthropoda > Arachnida > Araneae > Amaurobiidae > Amaurobius > Amaurobius ferox. The sequence goes on from OX578137.1 coordinate 101,822,109, forward strand.
AAGAGTAAAAATACTCCCTGACTTATTCTGAAGAGGTATTTTGCTTTCCAGAGGAGTAACTTTTAACAAATGATAAATTACCCTCAAATTCCCAGATATTATAAAAACAATTTCAGGGTTTCCCAACAGGAGAAATTTTGACTTTTCTATGTTAAAAAAAAAAAGAAGATTTAAGAAATAATCGGAAAATGTTTTCATAATTATACAAAATATACTAAAATATACTAAGAATCCAGTGCAAATTTAGTTTGTTTTTCACGGTACTGCAAAATAGCCTTTCATTTCATTAATGATACGTGAGAAAAACATTTTTTTCCATATAATACGAAGTTATTATAAAAATTTAGTCGATGCAAATAGATTTCAAAAGTGGGAGAAAGATAATCATTAATCATCCCTTGCGTAGAGATATCAATTGAAGATTTCAGTAATCAAGTTTTCACAAACATTTTCACATTTCACACATTTTCAAATCATATTTTTCAGTAATCAAGTTAAATAAAATATATACGCTAACATAACATTAATATATATATATATATATCAAATTATTTAAGCATATATATAATTATGCATTAATATAAATATTTATATTTACACAAGTTTTTTATCCAGTGTAAATTACTTTATATTTAAAACAAATGTTTACATAGCTTTCATTAAAGATAATAATAAATATTAATCTTTAATAAAAAATAAAATATAGCAGTGTTAAAAGATGTGAATACATATATATATATATATTCACATCTTATATCACACATATATATTTCACATCTTATATCACACTTATTATCACACACACACACATATATATATATATATATATATATATATATATATATCAATTTTTATATATCGTTGTCAAGAATGGTTTCTCTTTATTTGCCTAAATCATTGTTTGAATACCACTTTTTGGAAAATATCTCTTCACAGGGTTCATACCCATTTTACAAAATAAGAAAATACGTATTATACGAATTTTAACAATTAACCAGAATATAAAAATAAATTAGTTCAGTCAATCTAATATGCAGTATTTAGAAGATAGATAGAGAAATATACTAATGTACTCTTGACAATTTACGAGAGCAAACTGAAATGCGCAATCGTACTATTTGTGTGAAAATAATAGAAAAAAAATTAATCAGAATATGAAAATAAGCTATTTATTCAATCTACATAATATGCAATATTTAGAAGATGGAGATAGATGTAAAAAGATACTAATCCACTCTGCGATTCACGAGAACATAAACTGAATTGCGCAATTAAAGCTATTTATGTGTAAATAATTATAAAATTAACCATTCAGCGATTTATGTGAAATTTAACATACATTTTGTAAGAAACTCGGGGTTTTCGGATCCAAATGCTCGCCATTTTGTTTTGAAACTCTTTGAGTTCATCCACCTCGTGTGCCCAGACCTCCAACTTTGCTTCGAGAAAAACAAAGTCATAAAGATCCCTCGGATTTCCACGGAATCAAGCAATAAAAACTGTCATCAGAGCGGGGGAGAGATTTTCCCGCGATGTGCTATGTGGGGGTGCATGACACCCAAAGGGCATGGGAACATTCCTCAGATTTTATATCTGGGGTGGTCGGATTTTGGTCCGAATATATACTCAATTCAGAGCCGAAATCGGGAGACGCTCCTTAAGATCTAGTGGCAGGAGGACGACTGTTACACGTCCTCGCGTCTCAGACTAAATTTCTGTATTATCAGCAGTTGTAAATATTTTCATATTGGTTCTTCATTAATAAATATTTCTTTCTGTATCATCAACCAAGCGTCTTTTGTTTATGTCAAGATCAATTATATTTTAATTGATATCCTCTCGCAGGATCTAGATACGAATTCTCATGTTAAACCGAAGAGGCGTTACTTTAGCGATGTTTTTCCATTTAAGTCATCGCAGGGAAAGTCTAGGCTTTCCACTCCCATGGAACTAAAAACCCGTGGAGAGACTTTTCTGATTTTGTCGCCGATGCTTATTCTCGATCGGAAGATCAGTTTCAGAGTTCATAACATACTCTGGAATTCTCAGCGCAGAGGGTAATCTCAATCGACCCCCTCTCACTTGTTATTCGAACGGCGACGGACCGCGGTCCGGCAGTAAACCCGGAGCGGACTCTCACACATTTATTACTTCTATGAAAGAAAAACCGGTCTTTTACATTCCACGCAGCTGTAAATCATAGTCATGGTGATTTGATTGCAAATTCCGTAATGCTCAGTATGAGGAAGTTTCCCATAGAAATTATGGAGAATCCATAGTAACTTGCATCTCCATGAGCAGGTCGGTAAATTGAAAATTCCCTGATTTTTCCAGAATTTTGAACAAAAAATCGATTTTCCCTACAATTTCCCTGACATTTTAGTCCATTTTCAAACTCCCGGTTTTCCTGATTTTTAGAGTGCGCACAAACCCTGAAGTATATGCCCATCACATCGAAATAGTAATATGATGTGAAGATTTTCAGTTTCATTTTATCTAATGACAAATCAAGCATGTCAGAGCATGTGTTAAATGAAAGACTAACAATTCGATATGTTTTAAAATGTAGCAGAAGTTCCAATAACTAAGAACCTCATAAAACTTGTGTATAGTGCTCACTGATCATATGAACAAAAAAAAAAAAAAAAAAAAAAAAAAAAAAAACCTCTCAGAATAGCAACTAAAAAAAAAAATAGATTAAAGGGGGAAAAACTGAAATCTGAAAAGATGAAACAGAAAGAAATCATTACTAAAAAAAGGATCAATAGAAAAGTTAGTCTGAAGCAAAATTGCTAGCTGAAAAGAAAAGCAGACCCAAGAATCTATAGACACACTGCTTAAAGAAGCAAATGAAAGGCTCAAAACAGGCAATTGATAAGAATGATTTTGTTGGAAGGGACTGAAAAATTGAGACAAAAGGAATTAAGATTGTAAAAGTAAAGAATACAAGATTAACAAAATTGTTAATACAGGTAAAGCTAGCTTAATCGATGTATTCATTAACAAAAAGCCAAAAAATATTTAAAGCACTGTAACTTTTATAAATCATTTGTTTCATTCATAGCTGTGTCGTTGATAATGTAGCTTAAGACATGAACAGTTGGAAATGGAAAATAATTTGATGATTTTACCTGTGGTTGTTCGGTACACCTTTTAAATTTAGTGTTTAGTGATCTCAAAGTCCTAAGTGTGAAAAAACATAATTATAAAATACTTCAGAAATAACCACTATGCCAATTCAAAATATAAACAAGACTGTGGTTTGAAGCTAGTATTACCTCAAGATATTCTTTGGAGTTTTATCTTTGACTGCTTAACAATTAAGCATTTGTCAAAGTTAATGAAAATATGTGAAGAATATAGTCAATATTGTGTACAGCAATGTTCAAATTTATTGATTAATGGAAATATCGAAGACTTGGTAAAAATATCTGAACTAACAGCCCCTAGATCAGCCATACTCAACCTTTTTTATTCTCTGGCGACATACACATGACAGCTATTTCACATGGGCCGCAACATTAGGATTAATGAAAAAACGTAAATTAGTCCAAATATTTATTTATCAAGGAATAAAACTAATAAGACAGTTAATATTTTGAAATCTTTTTAACAATCTTATTTAGATCAGGCTTGTAACTGCTACATGCAGTGATGTGATTGCTGCACCAATTGCGCCAAACTGCTCCATTCAAATTAGGCTGTGCCAATCTGATACAAAAAGCAAATTTTAACTGATTTTGCGCCAACACTGCGCCATTTCATGAAATTACTGGAAAACGTAATTTTTTTCCGTAATTCTCGGAACGGAAAGAAAGAATTGAATCAGAAATTTCTCAGAAGAGTGCAATCTACCAGCAAAATCAGCGGATTAGACTTCTTTCTTTTCAAACAGCTCAAGTTTTTATCAACTGCGGGATTGCTTTGTTCGGACTAAGGCACTACTCCCTACAACCAGTTCTCCCGGTATCTGGAGTCGGCGAGTACTTGACCATGTTACATGAACGTGATAAGCCTGCCATACACCAGGAATATTGTTACCAGGCAGCGGGATTTATCAAAGGACGAGCTTAGGGACCGTTGTCTTGAATAGAAAAAAGAAAAACAAACTCTCCTTCGATTATCTATTTTGAAAGATCTATGTAGGATAAAAGGAGCAGGCGATTCCTTCCTGGAGTGCGGTAGACACAGGGGAGCCAAACATGCACAGGGTTCGTTCCTGTGCACTCTGGAAACTGGGAATTTAAAAGTGGACTAAAATGTCAGAGAAAATGTTTTTTATTAAACATTCTGAAAAAATCAGGGAATTTTCAACTTAGGTGAACCGAAAAATGAATAAAAAGTACAAAACTAGTTTATAAAGAACCAAACCAAATTTTTATCACTTGAAAGTGTATGTAGAAATTGGCGCGGAATGTTTCAGATCACTTGATTTTTTATCCGTACGACTCATAGTGAGCAGGAAGACGAAAGAAAACATTTGCAGTGATTGTTTGGTTTATTATTTTCCAATGATGTAATCAAGAAGCACCTCGTTAGAGCGGAGCGTCTTCCAGCTTGAAATTTGCTTTGTGGAAATTTGCCGCAAACTTTGCTCATTTGTTTATTGCAAAGCTTGGAGCAACAAGGTCATTAACACTCAAAGGGATCAACATCAGCTGCATTCGTAATGAATCATTGAGGAGTGGTATTTTATTTTATGAGATGTTATTTATTTCATCTGTTGCTCTATTTTTCATTTATTTAACTACTCCTAATAAAGTTTTCCCTTTTCGGTGGAACTAATTATATAACGATGTACGGAATAATTATATAACACCGATGCTAGAAAATAAATAAAGCGTCTGGGTTTTTTTTTTCTCATGCGTAGTATTTAGGAAATATTGTTTTCACGAAAATTTATGATTTCGAGATTTTGATGTCAGCATATGTTTTACGACCTCCTGAACACGTTTGGATTATTTTTGGAGTGATGTTCATCTGTGGTTGATCTCCCGTATACATGATAGCTGCTACAAATAATAATGGATTTTCACAAAATTTTATATTCGGCTTTGTTAATGAAAAGTCAACTAAATAGAATTTTTTTTAATTTGAACGAAAACTTTACAATTTTTATTTTCTTAACATTGCAGTATAGGACAAAATTTAACATAACCATGCATAAAAGGGGTTATTTATGGCTCAATTGATTGTGATTTAATAGTTTCAGTAATTGTAGTGAAAAATAGCCGCAATACAATTTTTGTGTTCGTGACGCTATATGTCCCCTGGGGGGGGGGGGTTAAGCCCCCTCCCAATGGAACATTATCAAACTTGATATCAATCAAAATATTTTTTCAAGCCCTTCAAAATGAAGGGTAACATGCTTTTTTAAAGCTTCGTTTACGATTTTTTGATTACATTTATTGCAATCCCTTTTGAAGGTGTTGTAAGCCTGGTTTCTCTTGAAATGGTTGATAAGAATGAATGGCCAAGTCTTGAAACATCCTTGTCGGCTATTTCAAGAGAAACCAGACTTGCAACACCTTCAAAAGGGATTGCAATAAATGTAATCAAAAAATCGTAACCGAAGCTTTAAAAAAACACTATCCTATTTGTTTCTTGCGGGCATGCCATAATTCTTTTTTCGGTAATAAAGAAAACGTTAGCAGTTTCCATCGGTATATGGTTGGAATTTTGTGATTTATGCGATACTGGTGTGTTGGCACGCATGCGTAAGTGTTGATATATAAGCTCTGGTACTTAGATTGTTTTTCATTTTGAGTCCATTCCTTATGCGTCGATGTTGTTCTTGCTCTTCTTGTATACGGGTGCCTTTGTTTATGCACGTGTAGGGGACTGACCATTGTATTGTACATACCTGCCAAATCTCCTGATTTTTCCGGGAGTCTCCCGAATTTTGAGGCAATCTCCCGAACTCTTATTTTCATTTTCTGATTAATTATTATGGTTAATTTCTTAATTATTTTCGCATAAATAATGCGATTGTGCAATTCAGTTGCTTCGCGTGAATTGCCGAGAGTAAGTTTGTATCTTTTTCCATCCATCTCCATCATTTAAATGTTGCATATTAGATCAGCTAAACTAGCTTATTTTCATATTCTGATTAAGTATTGTGGTTAATTTCTTAATTATTTTCGCATGAATAGTGCGATTGCGCAATTCAGTTACTTCGCGTGAATTGCCGAGAGTACGTTAGTATCTTTTTCCATCCATCTCCATCATTTAAATGTTGCATATTAGATTGACTAAACTAGCTTATTTTCATATTATGACTAATTATTAAGGTTAATTTTTTGATTATTTTTGCATAATACAAAATTTTCTATTTTGAAAAATCGGTATGAACTCTGTGAAGGTATAGTGAAGAATTTAGTAAGGAGTTCTTTAAAAAAGCAAAAAGAGCTACTACTTTATTTTTAAGTAGTAAGAAGGATTGAATTTGACATTTTTTTAATTATATAGAACTTTTACGTGCTGTATTTTTACTTGCCAAAAGATTTCTTTTATTCAATATTTTATCTGCAGAGAAGTGTTTCTGTGTCAAAGACATGTGAATGATTATTAAACAGTAACCAATGACATTTTTCTTTATGCATGATATTCAGTGTAATGAACATTGTTATAGACTCTGATGAGAATAACTCTAACGAATGTGCTTATTTTTTAAAAGATGATTTAATTCTTTTGTATTCGTTGAAATTAAATTGTGTTTATAGATACAATACAGACTTTTTATCATATTTGTCTATTTTTTAATTTTAAGTAAAATAAAAATTCTTCAATTATATATATATATATATATATATATATATATATAGTGTGTGTGGTGCTATCGGTGCCCAATGGCTATTTCCTCAACCGTCAATCACAGAGATATACTTCCAATTGCAAAAATGTTTTAAATTTTAAAATCTTTTATCTTAGAAATAAATAGATTTAAATTAATAGATGCATTTATGAAAAAAATACGAAATATAAATTTTTATACGGTACCCCGGTCCTACGAGTTATATTTAGGAAAATCATTCTCGTATAATTTCATGCAAAATTAAAAAAAAAAATCATCCTTTTATGACCAAAATTGACCGATTTATAGATTTATAACTGCTTAAAGTTGGAGCACTTTTTGTGCTGAGAAATGGGGGTTATACACAAATCTGTTATTTTTTAGGTGTTATATGCCTTTATTATTTTAGATTTAATGTGTGTAATTTTTTATTTTCGTCTGCAGGTATGCTGCAACTGGTCTCATTTACTAGTCTATTACTGTATAAAAATTTAAATTTCGCAATTTTTACAGAAATGCATTTATTGACTTAAACTACTTGACTTTAACAATAATGTGTTACATCATTTACAATAAAGATCTTAGAAAGACCCCTAGATCTTAATCGAGCCCCGACTATAATACTCTTCTAAACAAATTGCTATTCGATAAAAAGCTTTACTTCATTTTCGACATTATGTCAGTAAATGTAATTGAAACATAATACTTTGAATATGAAATTTCAATATTTATGCGGTCCCTTAACCCTTTCAGGACAGCGGCATTCCGAAACTACTGTGGCCCGAAGGTTGGAGCTCTTTGCTTCCAAACTTTTCCCAAAGGACAGCTAATTTGTTGCGCTGAGCATAACTCTCGAAATAAATTCACTAAAAATCACCTCTTCAACACAAATCTAATTTTTCAGGAATAATAGAAATACTTATTTTCTATTTGATGTATATTTTTTATACGAATTGCAATACAAAATACTCGTTTGTTGCTTTTACTATGAATTCTACTATTCATCATCGAAATATATGCTAAAAAAAATTAATTTCCTTATCTAAATTAGGCGGCATAATATTGTGATTGATTCCAAGTATGCTAAAAAACTCAAAAGAGTTGAAATCTTTCAAATCTCCTGTCCAAAAACATAATTCGCAGAAACAGCTACTGAAGCGTGAAGTGTTGTAATAATAGTATGCTCAGAATCTGAAGAATCATTTGCATTTTCATATTCATCTTCAGAAATACCACAGTTCCACGAATCTTTTCTATCTGCATCACTTTCACCTGGTTCGTTTATCATACGAGTATATTTTTCCACAGAAAAAAAACATCCTGGCCCAGCCATTCTCTGATCAGAAATAACCTAATAATTTCACTGCCGCATATTCCTTTAAAACCCAAACTAAAAAAATACTCTCTTACATTCCTATAAGAGAATTTAGCTTAATGATTCACCAAAGAAATCATTAAGCTAAAATCAAAACGTGACCCGAAACTCAATTATAAAACTGTAGATGCTGCAAGAAGTGCTCTGTTTGTTTATATTACAAAACCATGTTTCACTGCTCCAGAGAGAGAAATAATTTATTGGCTCCACCCCCTAAGGTCAAGTATCTGCAAAATACATTGAGTTTTTTCGGATGGACATTTAATGCCATCTAGGAGACAAATAAATTCAAATGAAAACGTTCCATATGAAAGCTCGTTCAAGTGGCCGCAGTCTTTTAGGGTAAATTTTTCCGAATGCGGATACATAACCATCGTACTTGAATACAAGTTCGCAGCCGATGCGCGGGCATGTCAACCGTCGTGAAAGGGTTAAAGGTTGCCTGAGATGGGACATTGTTATGCGTGGAAAAGCGATTTAAGTCATAAGGTTTAATGCTTAACTCTGTGATTTTTGGTCATAAAAGGATTTTTTTTATTTTGCATGAAATTGTATGAGGATGATTTTCCTAAATATAACTGGTAGGACCGAGGGACCGTATAAAAATTTATATTTCATATTTCTTTCAAGAATGCATTTATTGATTTAAACTGTTTAAGATAATAGATTTTAAAATTTAAAACATTTTTGCAATTGGAAGTATATCTCGGTGACTAACAGTTGAGGAAATAGCCATTGGTCACTGATAGCACTAAACAGACACCCTGTATATAATTTCTGAAATTGCAATTTTTAAATTTTTCTTGTATTTTTTTAGGTGCGAGATTCAGAGTGACAGAATCAACATGTACTTTAATGCTTTTAAGGAGAGCTTTGATAGAAATACCCAGTTGGTTACATTTATAGTGCCGAATGATAAGAAAGAGCGCTATGATGCTCTAAAAAAGTATACATGTGTGGATAATGCAGGTAAATTAAAAATATTTGCAAGTTCGTTAATTTCCTTATCTTTTACTTAAATTTTTTAATTTATTTTTATTTTTTAGTCCCCAGTCAGGTGATAGTAGGAAGAACAATCAGCAAGCCCAAGACATTAATGACTGTGGCGACTAAGGTTGCTATCCAATTGAACTGCAAACTAGGGGGTGAACCCTGGGCAGTACAAATTCCAGTTAGTATTATTCATTATAACAAATTGGAATATTTCATGAATGTTAAGCAAGGTAATTGACATCTGATGTTTTTTTCTTAGTTAACGGCTAAAATTATGATTTGTGGTTATGATACATACCACGATTCTTCCCGAAAAGGACGTTCTGCTGGTGCCTTTGTTGCCAGTTTGAATCAAGATCTAACTCGTTGGTTTTCAAAAGTAGCATTCCATTCAGCTGGAGGCTGGCAAGAGCTATCAAATCACCTGAGATCTAACTTTATTGGTAAGTTATTGTGTTCTGTACTGTAAATTGTCTCCTATGGTCTATTGAAATATGGTCATTTGAATAGCTTACACATCAGTATTTGTATGATCCTTTATAACTCCCACTATTTTTGAAGTATTACTGGTATATTTTCTGAATAACAATAAATTTAGTCACTTTGAAATGTAGCCATTTGCACAGCATGAATGAGAATTTGATATACTGTCTTATCTATGCTTTGCATCTTTAATTTTTTTTTTCATCTTAATGACATTAACAGGGTTGCCAATCTTTTCTAAACAGCTTCAGAAGCATAGACATATTGAATTTTAAGAATGCACTAATTCTTAATAAACCTCTGAATTTGTCTGGAAAAACCTCTGGGAATTTCATATTTTATAGAGAGTGCCAACTGCTGTGCCTTTTTTGATATCAGCATTAAAATAAAATAAAAAAAGCAAATAATATTAAATAAAAAAAAATTAAAAAAAGAAGAAGAATTTAAACTTAACTTTGACTTTAAAACCAATGGCCAAAAACTCGGGAACTTACTCTATAAGTACAATTGCGTTGTGTTTTTACAAAAATAAAAGGTTTAGTTAAGTAATAAATTACTCAGAATCATAGTGATAAAAAAAATTGAATGAAAACCAGATTAAAAATTAAAAAAAAAAAAAGATTTTTAGAACATTTTAAAACTTAAAAAACAAAAATTTTACCCAGGGTTTCAAAGAATAAAAAAAGGGAATTTGACAGCTCTGAATATAAAAAATCAAAATTATATATAATAAAGCAATGAAGCCATCTCCATAGGCATCATCCTATGTCACCTTCAAGAAAATGAATGTAGATGTAAAACATAAAAATATATGGGGTAAGGTGTATATAACTTTTAAAAGAAATAAATGATTAATTTAGCTATCTTCTGTGTAGGTATTTGGTTTGTATGCCATTAAAAAAAATAAAAATCACATGACTGCTCTTAGTCTCTGCACACATTTTTCTGCCTCTCCCCCGTGAGGCCACAACCGCTGGTGAACGGAAAGCGCTGGACGACAGATAGGATGTAGTCTGTGGTACTAAGTATCTCAGATGTTGGTGGAGTTAGGGCATTCACTGGAATCCGAGGCCGGTAGAATGACAGGGCACATCGCAGAAGTGGTGGGAGCAGGATCGCTCTGGAGACCGCAGGATGTTACCGGTCCCATCGGTATGTTAAACCGCCGGTAGGTAGAAGTGTTGAGGGTGACATGGCGATGTCACCCATCCAAAATAAACAGTAACGTGTTTTGAAAATTAGAATAGGGCATTCTGCCGCTTTTAAAAGTGCTTAGAAAAAATTGATGAAATCGTGGAGTGAGGAGGGCGCCTTTCCCTTACAGATCAGTAGAAAAGAAATAAAACTTTGGGCACAACCTTACATGGCTGGTGTTTACGTCCTCACTGAGGAGAAAATCATTTTTTGGTGTAAAGATCCTGGAACGGTAACTTTTGGCTTGAAAAGATTTGAATTTCATTCGCCATGGTTACAACTGTTAATCCGGCACCAAACTTCTTGGCAAGTTAAAAGATGCCAATCTTTCAACCCGGTACTCCATTCTTCCTACAAACATTTGATACGTCTGTTCATGACGGTGACGCTCAGATAGCATTGTTTTGATCGCCATCTTGAAAATTTCTTGTGTTTCATGTAAGAATGTAGTTCAAATTACAAAACATGCGCATCATTTATATTAGGAACATTTACATATTGTTATTTAAACATCTTTAATTACCCTGGCTGAGAAAATGAGAACCTAATGTTTACAAAATGTTTCTTTCTTGTATGTTACATAGGTATTACTTAATTGCTTATAAAGCAATTTTATTCGCGGAATTGGGAAGGGGAATTTCCAGCCGGTATAACATTTACTGGGAAAAGGTGTATTTAAAAATGATCACCTTTTCAAAGCTTAAATAATCATTACTTGATCTGAGCAATTACTAGAGAAAACAATATTGAGTTAAATAAACTTATATAAGTTAAAGATTGCTCCGTTTCAAGTGCACTAAAGGTAAGGATCACAAGATTCAATAAGAGTTATTAGTTTTGAAGATTAGTATTCATTTAAAGGTGAAAACCCTTGAGCTTAAAACTTAAGTCCATTATAATTAAAAAGTAGCCTACATTGTAAAGTCAAATATAGAAGTTCTGCCAACTCCAAGGTCAGTAGTAAAGTAGCCCCCTCTCCAAAACTATAAAGTAAAATATTTTGTCATATGCGGATGTATTAGTAGCACTATACATTTAGACGTAAACTAGCCAAATACCCGTTGAAAATCAACGGTCTGGCAATAAGCAACCTCTGAATAATGTAAATTTTTTAATAATTCGTGTTTCACATTTATTCGACAAGTCTTATATTTTGGTGTGCAGAACCCTCTAAAGAAAATATTGGAAAACTTAATTTGCACATTTTTCTTCCTTTCAAATTATCTACCCGTACACCACATTAGAGTCTATTTCATCCCGAAGCACCCCTATTTTATTATTTCTCCTTTCGAACTTTTTTCTGTGAAGCACACCCATAAATGAACATTTTTGAAAAACTCTGTCTTGAGTTTTTTATCACAGGGCTTCTTAAACTTTTTTATATAGCGACCCCCTTCAAGCTTAGGAAATTTTAAACGACCCCCTCCTCCATATAATGAAATATATATTAACCGTAGATGTAGATGTAATATCGCACTATTTTACAATGTAAATAAAATAAGGATTAAAGAATACGTACCCATTCATTTCACATATATATAATTGGAAACGTTGACGGGATATCGGTCGTAATAAAACACAATAAATAGAATGACATAAAACTATATATATATTTATTCAATAGAAAAAATAAACTTTTGTAACAATTTTTTTATAAGAAAACATAAAACTATATCTATATATTCAATAGAAAAAATAAACTTTTGTAACAATTTTTTTAATAAAAACATATTATTAACATCAAACAATATTAATGTGACGGATGTGATTGTTTATTTTTACACAAATAATTAAATCTAGGCTCAATTTGAGTTAGTGCAGATCGTAATAAATTTTCAACGTTTATTAAAGTTGAACGGTATTTTGATTTTATGTAAGTTAATGTGGAAAAGGCTGATTCACATAAATATGTTGTACAAAATGGCAGTAATTTGTTCATTGCCATTTCCGATAGTAGGGGATATTCTGATTTGATTTCTATCCAAAATTCATGCACAGGCACTTGAGAAAATCTGAGTCGCAAGGTAGTATCACTTGTTAATTCGGCAAATTCTTCTTGTGCTTTTAAGTTTAAAAAATTAATTTCTTCCATTTCAATTGAAAATGGATTGCAAATCCATTGTTGTGTATCGATATCATTGGGAAAATACCTATGCATGTAAACTTCCATATCCTTCAAATGATTAACTATAATTTTTGTTATAGGAGTATCTTTTTTTGAAATATTGTTACTAATTATATACTCGTCAGTAAATGGAAACATTTCGAGCGATCCACTTTCCACTCTGTTCTTCCATATAAGAATTTTTTTAACAAAGGCCTCAAGTTTATTTTTTAACATAAACATATTAACGCAGACTCCCTGCATTGATAAATTCATATCATTGATTTTATCAAAAATATCTGCCAAATAGCATAGCTTGAGAAGCCATAAATTATCGTGAAAATAATCGGCCAAATTAGAATTTTGCTCTGTTAGAAATATAAGAACTTCATCTTTTAAAGTTAATAATCGTTTCAAACTTCGACCTCTTGATAGCCACCTAACTTCAGCATGTAGCAATAAACTTGTATAATCCGAATCCATATCAATGCACAAATTTTTAAACAATCGACTATTAAGTGCTCGACTTTTAATAAAGTTAATGATTTTGACTGCATCAAAAAACACAGTGTTTAATTCTGGTGCAATTTTTTTAACAACAAGTGCCTCTCGGTGAATCATACAATGTGTAAATGTAATATGATCATTTCCAGCTTTAACAAATGCTGTAAAACCAAGATCTTGTCCGGTCATTGCTGCAGCACCGTCCGTGCACACACCAACACAATTTTTCCAATTTAATCCTTCTTTTTCAAAAAACTCATTTACTTTTTTATATATATCTTTTCCACGAGTATGACCTTCCAGAGGACGACAAAACAGTATATCTTCATGAATGCTTCCCTCATAAATATATCTTACAAAAAGTAACAACTGTGCCCTTTTTGAAATGTCTGTCGACTCGTCCAGTTGTATTGCAAACTTTGAGCTGTCTTTAAGCCTCATAAGAAGCTGTTGAAATTGATCATTGCTAATGTCTGAAATTCTTTTGGACACAGTGTCATTTGATAATGGAATTTTACTAATTTCAGCAGCATACTGTTTTCCATGAACAATTTCAGACATTCTTATAGCTGCAGGTAGTAAAAGTTGCTCTCCAATAGTAAAAGGCTTTTTCGTTTTTGCTATCAAATACGAAACTTCATACGATGCCAATAGATATTTATCATTCAAAGTAACATACTTCTCCAAAGTGTTCTTTTCTTTATTTGATGTTTGCAAAAGACGCTCAAAATATTCTATTGGCTTTTTTGATAACGTTGCATGTTTAGTATTCAAATGTCGTTGGAGTTTTGACGGTTTCATGCTTTCTGCAGCCAAAACTTCTTTGCAAATTAAGCACACTGGTTGTTCTTCATTGTTGTGAGAAGAGCATGTGAAGCCATACTGCAAATATGATTCGTCATATTTTCTTTTTTTTGTTTTGCTAGAAGTCGGATTTGAAGCACTGCAACTTGGTTGTGACGGCGTGGCAGACTTATTAGTTGGAATTTTAATTAGCCATTTATCCATGATGGTTAAATAATAATAAATAATTAAACAAAATGTAGTTGAACTTTAACGTAATAATTAAAAACACCAACTGAAAATTACACAGTAAATACACACATGTCACTACGAAGACAAAGCTGAGTCCAAACTGAAGTACAAACAGAAAAATAACTACACTCGAATCTTTACCAGTGCAATGACAACAAATTACGATCAGATCAACCCCGACGCATGGCGTGTTCAAAGTGTGCAGCGCACAAAGGCACCGTATCACAAAGACGCCGAAAAAGAAGCTTTCATTTAATTTTTTTTATTATTCTTTTATAAAAATAATATGCCGATTCGCCTAGCCTAGCTTGATTATGCTTCCGTATTGTATGTGTAAGCTGTAAGGCGACGCGGCGTCTGGGTACTTATAATCACTAAGTTATCTTGCAAACACTGACGCCGGCGGCCAGACATCAATGTCGAACGTTCAGTTGAAAATCGAGGAGCGCGTTGTATTTATTATTTTAAATGCTACTTCCATATTTTCATTTATAGGCCCTACATAACAGTTTTGCATTGCCACTTTTTTCAAAAAATAGTTATAATAAAACTACAATAGTATTTTGTATGATTTTTATTTGTATTTATATTTGTACGTAGTGTGTATACTAATTTTAAAATTTTATTTATAATGATTAAAAAGTATCAGATCTTTGCGACCCCCTTTCAGTAGTCTCGCGACCCCCCTGGGGGTCGCGACCCACAGTTTAAGAAGCCCTGTTTTATCAGATGATTGGCCGGCCCATATACCAAATATCAAGCCTCTATCACATTTAAAAGGAAGTGTGCCTCATTTATTCGGGAAATCGAACATATTAGTGTGCAGTACCCCTTAAAGTAGGTAATATTGGAAATCTGAAATTTCAAACTTTCTTCCTTTCAATAGATAGTTATCTACCCGTACACCAACTTTGAAGTCTCTATCCCACCGAGAAGCATGTTTTTTCTATCACTTCTCCTTTCGAACTTTTTTTTGTGTAGCACCCCGTTAAGGAACATTTTTGTCAAACCGTATTCATCTTTGTTTTTTTTTTGTCAAATGGTTAGCCCATATACTAAATTTCAAGCCTCTATCACATTGTAAAGGAGGCGTTTTTCATTTGTTCTGTAAATCGAACATTTTAGTGAGTGGTACCCCCTACAATAGCAAATGTTGGAAAACTGAAATTGCACACTTTCTTCCTTTCCAACTTTTTACCCTTACACCAAATTTGAAGTCTCTTATCTCGAATCATGCTTTTCTAGCATTTCACCTTTTAATGCTTTTGTATGGAGTACCCATCCCCTTAAATATACATTTTTGAAAAACTATTCTTTTTGTGATTTCTATCAGATGATTCGTCCATATAGCCCATATACCAGATATCAAGCCTCTCACGTTTTAAAAGGGGCGTTTTTCCTTTATTCCGAAAATCGAACGTTTTGGCGTGCGGCACCGCCCTAAAGTAGAAAATATTTGTAAATTGAAATTGTACACTTCCTTCCTTCCAAACTATCTACCCTTTCAACAAATTTGATATCTCTTATCTTATTCTGAAGTATGGTTTTTTATCAATTAACTTTTCGAACGTTTTACTCTGGAGTACCTACTTAAATGAACATTTTTGAAAAACTATACTTGTCTTGGGTGTTTTCATCAAATGATTAGCCCATATTCCAAATTTCAAGCCTCTATCAAATTTTAAAGAGGCCTTTTCTCATTTATTCGGTAAATCGAGCATTTTGGTGTGCGGCACCCCCTTAAGTAGAAAATATTGGAAATCTAAAATTGTACACTTTCTTCCTTTCAAACGATTTACCCATACACCAAATTTGAAGTCTATCTTATCGCAAAGAATGCTTTCCTATCATTTCACATTTCAAACATTTTGGTGTGGAGCATCCCCTCTAGAGAACGTTTTCAAAACATTCGATTTTTACAGGGGTATATTCGACATATTACGATTATTTTTTACATATATAAACATTAAAAAAAAAAAAAAAATCCCTATTTTTCTGCTCTGTGCTGTGTCAAAAATCGGCTTTTCAACTACAAGTTGCTCCAGAAATCAATTTCTACTTAAAGTTGCTCAGAAAATCAAATTTTCCTGCTTCAAAGGATGCTTCAAAAATCTCCCTGAGCACCATGATAATTTTCATTTGAACTATTGAAAGAGGCATGGTAACAGATGAGATGTGTCTAAAATTCTCCTTTTCTTTTTTCCCCCCTCAGATCCAGCCCTGTGTATTTCAATGTTAGCCTGTCTGCAGCACCTGAATATTGTCAGCACTAATGTACATGCCCTTATTCATAGTATATATATTTTCTTTCCAGAGGCTCTGAAAAAGTACAATGAAGTAAATAACTGTTTTCCTGAGATTATAATCTTGTATCGTGATGGAGTTGGAGATGGTCAAATTCGTTATGTGAAGGAATGGGAAGTTCAACAGTTTATTGGTGTGATCAAAGATTGTATGAAAGACAAGGAGTAAGTAATTTTTTGTAGGAATGTGTTGATTCAATCCTATCTCTAGATGTAATTTTGTTACATGTATAGGGTCACTTTTATTTTGTTAATCTCTTCGTTCATAAAGTTCTTTTTTGAATCTCACAATTAATTATATTGTGATTTTGAATCTTTGCTTAAAAGGACTGGACAGAAAAATTAATTGTATAAAATTTTTAGCTGTATGCAGAGATGCCAACTTTTAATGGATTTTTACTTAATCTTATGGGTTTACGAACATTACTCCTGTGGAATGAACATGGAAAGTCCCATGAAATCCAGTCATCCCAGGATTTAATTTATATTCCTTTCATTGCTGAGAGTCCAAAATTATCAGTTTGCATCCTTTTTAATCTTCTAATGATTCCATATAAGAGCAATAGACCTAATTTATGTTTATAGTGAAAGTAAAAATAAACAAAAATTTTTTATTAAATAAATTTTTTTTTTCAGGCTTTGCCGAAAGTATACAATTACCTTTTTCTCATCCATCTTTATCCCCTTATTGCCCATTAGCTTGACTAAACTAGCTTGTTTCATATTTTGGTTTCTTTTTTAATTATTGCATAAATCATTAATTATATAATTTATTTTTATTCGTAAGTGTTGCTGAGAACATATCTTTTGCTGTTTATTTACATCCCCTTATTGTACATTAGTTGACAGAATTAGCTTATTTTCATGTTTTGATTAATTATAAAGGTTAGTTTTTTTATTAATTATTTTCATATAAATAGTACATAGCTGCTCATCCTTCCGTTTTATCCATAAAGTTCCAATTTTCAAACATTTTTCTGATCTTTGGATCAGAAACATATTTTTCAAATTTTTCATCCAGAAATCAAAAGTCCCCAATTTTCCCGATTCCACCACACACACACACACAAAAAAAAATTAGTATTTTAGCAGAATGTCTACAGGTTCGGAAAATTTTGCATTTTGATCATTCTTTCATCTGGAAAATTCATTTTTCCGTGATTGTGAAATCTGTGCTTGCAAGCACGTCAGGAGAGAAATGACCAATGATTATTTTTGTCTCACTTTTGCAGGGTCCGTGCATCTGCACCAATTGCGCCAAACTGTGCCCAATTACACTTACTTGCTACAAAAACTGCATTTTTTGGCTTGATTTGCACTACGTTGCGCCAAATTTTTACGATCAATCGAGAAAAAAATCACAAAAATTGTAAAAAAAAATTGTAACATTTAAACATTTTGTAAGATTTTGACAACTTTAAGCAAACAAAATTAATGACAATAGCTTCAACCGCGTTCCTGTTGTGTTCAGTCAGATGTTTATGAAATACAGTGTACTCAGCAGCTTTTTCTTCTCTATTTTACAATTTCTAGGTCTACTATAGTTGATGATGGAAATAATTTGCGAAATCAAACAGATTATACAATGTGTTAGTAGTTAGTTCATGTGTGAGACTAAAGTTTCAGTTTGAAAGGGTTTTGTAGAAATAATGTGTAACGATGTTGTGTCGTTGCAATGTTGCTTCGTCGTTGAAACCAATTATTTCAACACGACTTCTGTCTGTCGGTCTCTCTCCCCAATATTTTGGATGGGGTGACTGAAATCGAAATGATGCGTAATTACAACAAAGTAACGTTGCCTGAGTGGATTTTGCTGTGCCTTTTTTGACATCAGCATAAGATTTAAGAGAAAGAAAAAGTAAACAAAAAAAAATCTAAAATATTAAAGTATTAATAATAAAATAAAAAAAAACTAAACAAATGAATTTAGACTTACTTTTACTTTACTCAATGGCCAAACACTTTACTCTCTAAAAATTCGGAAATTGCGTTGTGATTTACAAAAAAAAATACGTTAAACAACAATTTATTACATGGAGTCATAGTGGTAAGAATTGAATAAAGACCAGATTAAAATAAAAAGGAAATTTATTAGAATATCTTTAAAACTTAACAACATTTCATTTCACCCAGGGTTTCAAAGGAATAATAAAAAAGGAATTTTTGACAGCTCTGTTTAAGTACAAAATAAAAAGTAAACAAGCATGTAAAGAAAAAAAATATGTAGAGAATGTATCATCATCTATGCCCTATGTCGGCTCTTTGAGAGCTCTAAAAAATATTAATGTAGAGAATGTAGTTGAAATTATTTAAAATAAGTGATGTATTTTCTAGGCATTTTGTTTGTATGCCAAAGAACCAACCGCTCTTCGCCTCAGTTTGGAGGCCACTATTTTTCTTGATCACATGCTCAAACACACTTCTTCTGCCTCTCCCCGTGAGGCCACTAGCGCTGGAGATCGGACGGCGCCGGGACGGGCGTCTGCCGCAGGCATGGGCATCTGGTGAACTATCTCTGGCCTAGTAAGTGCCGGGGCTTCGGATACATTGAACCGCCGATGTTGAACTGGAGTTGTGGGTGCTGGGGAACGTCAGATGTTAGAGGGTCCCGTCAAAACTTCGAGCCGCTAGTGGATAGGCATGTTGAGGATGACAAGGCGTCTCCCATCAAAGAAAAAGTCAAAAGAGTATAAAACTTGAGTTGTACATTCTACTCCTCTTCTTTAAGAAGAAAAATGTCAAAAATTTACTTTGCAACTAAAAAAGGTAGCAAAAAGAAAAGACTTTATGTCATCAGGCAGCAACCTTACATGTATGTGTTTACATCCCGACTGAGGAGAAAATTCTCTCTTGGCGTGAGGTCCCGGAACGGTAACCCCTTTTGGCGTGAAAGCATTTGAATTCCGGTCGCCACAGTTACAACTGATAACCCGGCACCGAACTTCTTGGCGAGCTGAAGATGCCAAATCCTTCAACCCGGCGCTTCACATCTGTTTTCTCCTTTGGACATTTGATATGTCTGTTTCATGTTGCCGGTGACGCTCAGATAGCGTTGTTTTGATCACCATTTTGAAAACTTTTGTATTTCATGTAAAAATGCAGTTAAACTCACAAAACATGCACATTATTAAAGTATAAACATTTACATATCGTTATTAAAACATCATTAATTTCCCTGGGTGAAAAAAAGAGGACATATTGTTTACAAAAACTTGTATGCTACATCGTGTTTTAATTGCTTATAAAGCAGTTTTATTCAGAATATTGGGGTGCGAAATTTCCAGCCCGTATAACATTTACTGGGAAAAAGGTGTATTTAAAAAGATCACAAAGTCCTGTTAGGCAGGTAAACAATTTATATTAAAGTTACGTTTATTTACACCTCTTCTAGCTTAAATAATCATTACTTAATCTGAGCAATTTCCAGAGCAAAACAATATTAAGTGAGTTAAATAAATTTATATAAGTTAAGGTTGCTCACTTTTAAGTTTACTAAGGTTAAGCAAATATAAGAATCAATTAGAGTTATTTAGTTTAGAAATTTAATATTCATTAAAAGGTGAGTTATTTTAGTTTAGTTAATTAAACGAAAATTAGGAAAACGTCCGGATTTTCGAAGTTGTACTGTACTATTTTTTTTATAACTTCTTTTTCAAGTTATTTTATGTTTGTTGTTTAAAAGTATAGAAATTCCGACTTTTACGAATTTTCTGTAGTTGTACCGATTTTTACTTCAGATAGGTAGATCGTTAGAGATAGTCGTAAAGTACCCTTTTGCATCTATTTAAATTTTCATTTTTTAATTATTCCATATTAGAGCAACAAAACTCTTATTTTAATAGTGCGGGTAAAAAAATAAATAAATATTTTATTAAAATAAATAATTTTCACATATATTTGTGCTGCAATTTGCCGGAACATGTATCTATTTATGTTGAACAAGTCAAAATACAGGATGATAAGAAGGGAATGAAAGTTGTGTTTAGAATAACGCGTTACACTAGCATTGCATGGATCTTCACTGATTTTGATGAATTACTGGAAAATTTATTTCCCTTATATTATTTAATTGCGGCGTTCGGTGACCAGCCCTATAGTTCTTTGCAATAGATGTCGATCGCTCACCACCGCTACGCATCTAAGTCACGGCTAATGGTGCAATTTAGGAAGTAGCTGTCGATGATAATCTCGGTGCAGTTTAGAAAGCAGTTTTAGATCGCGTATCTCTGCTACGCATGCAAGTCACCGCGGGCTCTCGGCTAATGTTAAGAATACTTCAGAGGCGCATGTAATTCGCGTAAGCTATATACAATAACTGTTGGAAATAATCAATACATCGCGATTCACGTTCCTGTGAACGGGCGTTTATGCAAATTTAATATGAACGACTCTTCCCGTTCACCGGCGTGAACCGTGACGTTTTTCAACATGAGGTTTCATGCAAATCAGTTCTCAATGCGTACGCATCTGATTTGCATATCCGGGGGCGTTTCCGGAACTGTCCATTCTCGGATATATAGGGCAGAGGTTTCTTGAAGCAAATGAGAAGGTCGAGAGAGTCGATCGAGATCAGACGTCTGAAGAAGTCAGACGAGATAGACACTGATGGTCAGATGCAGGCAGACAGAAATGTTTTTTTGACAGAAGCACTGCGGAATATCGTTTGACGACGGTGAATAGTCGAAACGGATGCAGATGTGGTCAGTTTGGACCAGCATGTATTGAACGTTAAATTTACTTACAAACGTTCGGAAGCCGCTTTAAAGATTTTCCTGATGTTCTATCCTTTGGTTTCCCTTTGCCAAGTGATGGTGGCTGAAATACACGCAAGTGATAGAGGTAGTATAGTAACTTACTACCAAATGCTTCAAGAAATCTCTGTCTAGTCATTTACAACTAAAAAATTTTTTGTACATAGTATATTTTTGATGTTTTACGGCATGGAAAATTACCAGGTACGTGTAATATGCCGAGTTGTGTTTTTCACCAAATAAAGTGAACGAAGTTTTTCTTTAAAACTGGACTTGTGTACTTTCATGACCCAGCCAACACTTATTGACTCTGACAGTGCGTGCTTTGCTATCTTCAAATTTTAAATTTTCCAACAGAAACGGTTACGGGGCCAGTTCAACGCCCAATAGAGTCATAAGTGCAAGTATCTTTAAAGAAATCGTTCCAGTGTTCAGATGGGGGCCGCACACGGCACCATTTTGAAGTTCGTGTGAACAACGAAACGCAACAGTGTAAACGTAAACAGTGTACAAGAACTTTTGCTTCTGCTTCTTCAAAACTACGAGTGGCCATGGAGGCAAGTAGAACGGAGTTGCTGACGCGGGACAACTACGTCACCTGGCGTACCGACATCTCATTCGTCCTCAAGGGAGAAGGATGTTTCGGACACGTAGATGGAAGTGCTAAGCCTATCGAGGAAGATGCAAGTCGCCGCGACTACGATGATTTTTATCGCCGGAAAGACCGAGCATTAGCCATCATTTATCAAAGTTTATCCTCGGAATACAAGGAGTTGATAAACGTCACCGACGAACCTAGTCAAGTATGGAATACCTTGAAAGAACATTTTCAAGCGCCTTCCAGAGCCAACCTGGTTAGATTACTAGATGAGTTCTTCGACGTTCGGCCGGAGCCAGACGAGCCTGTTGACATTTTTTGCTCAAGACTGCGGAAGGCCGTGACGAGGCTTAAAGACGCGAAACACCCCATTGAAGACCTGTATGTAGCATTCCAGTCGATTCGGTACCTTCCGGAAGAATTCCGAGGTATCGTTCAAATTATATATCGATGGAATGACTCGGACTTCAAGCTCAGCAAAATACAAGCAGAGCTAGCAGCGGAGGAGAGCCGGCTGAGGCAGCAAGCAAGTGACTTTTCCAAAACTGTGAGTTCAAATTCTGCATATTTTACTTCTAAGAAATTTGTAAATAGAGTAAAAGTGTCTAAACTTCCAAATGTATCTCATAATGTGTCTAATGTAAATACTTCTAGTCATAATGTAAATATTTCTAAAAGTAAAATTAAGTGTTTTAAGTGTAACAAACTAGGTCATACTAAATCTAATTGCAGTAGAAATAATGGATCTAGTATTGTGGAATTTCTTGGGTCTCCACAGATTGAGGCTAATACTGTAATCGATCCTAGCGATAGACTCAGCTGGGTAGTAGACACTGCTGCTACGCGACATTTCTGTAATAACATTAAGTTATTTTCAAAATTTAATGAGTGCAAAGGCACTTCAATGTCGCTAGCAGTAGGGGATGTCGAAAGTCCAGTTGAGGCTATCGGGACGGTGGAAATGTATGTCCAATTTAAGGATAAGCAGAGTATTATCAAATTGGAAAATGTTATGTATTCTCCTAAACTTAGGAGAAATTTATTAGCTGCATCTGTTCTTGAGGAACAAAATTTTAGTTTTAATGGAGCTAATGGGGTTCTATGGTTTTTTACACCTAAAGGGGAGAAATTCTTTTATGCAAAAAGAAAGGATGGGTTATATTTTTTAAAACCTAAGTATAGTACCCAGGAACAACATAACGTAGAAAACCGTCAATCTAAAGATAGGGATCGAGATGGAGACAAGAAACACAAAAAGGATAAGAAATCCAAGGATAGGGATCCTAGTGCTTCCAGAAAAATAGACAAAGTAAAAATAGCACCTAATCTTAAAGAAACTAAATTTAAATCTGACAAAACAAAAACTAAGCAGAATAGAAATGTGAATAGTTCAATATCTAAGCCTAGCAGTTCAGTAACTGAACTTAATAGTACAAACTGTCTTTGGCATAAACGATATTGCCACATAAACGCTGAATATCTTCTCCAAACCAGCAAAGTTTCTGCCGTAAACGGACTTCCTAGGCTTAAATACAAAAAGTTAAATTGTAAATCGTGTAAATTGGCTAAGTCTAGGAGAGTATCATATAAACCCACCGGTAGGATAAGGTCCACTAAACCATTGCAATTGTTACACATGGATGTGTGTGGTCCCTTACCCACAGCCTCATATGGTGGGAACAAGTATATCTTAACTATAACAGATGATTATAGTAGAAAAGTTTTTGTTTACCTCATGAAACAGAAGTCAGAAGTATTTTCACATTTTAAAGAGTTTCAGGCCAGAGAAGAAAGGCAGTTAGGTACTAAAATTCTATGTATCCGGACGGATAATGGGATGGAATTCTGCCATGATAAGTTCAAAAATTACCTGAAGGATATCGGTATTAAGGCTGAGAGGACTAACACATATACCCCACAGCAAAATGGAGTATCAGAGCGATTCAACTTAACCGCATTTGACTGTGTTAGAGCCATGTTGAACGACAGCAAATTACATGACAGATTCTGGGCGGAAGCAATATTGTGTTTTGCATACACTAAAAATCGAATATGTCACAAATTTAAGACTAAAACACCACATGAACTCTACAGTGGTAGAAAATCTTCAGTCAAACATCTTAGAACCTTTGGTTGTAGAGCATATGTAGGCAAACCCAGTCAGCTCAGAAAGAAGTTAGACATGAAAGCTACAGAAGGGGTGATGGTAGGCTATGCTACTAAAACTAAGGGCTATAGGATATTTTTGTCAGGGGAGAAACGAACAATTGAGACCTGCAATGTGAGGTTTGATGAGGGTGATGTAGTGGAAGGCATCCTGGACCCAATTTGTCCCAGAAATATCTCCTCAGGGATATCAAGAGATAACCTTTCAGAATACTCCGACGGGGAATATCCGAGAGAGCAGTCTGATGGGGGGGCAGGAGAGAGTGAAGACACTGGTGACGATCCGTCTGAATCCAGTGAGGAAACGGACTCTCCTGCTGACTCCAGTATGACTCCTTGCTCGGATATTGCTTGGCAGCGAAAGACGGTTCCAAGACCCGATGGGAGTAGAACCGATGTGTATTATTACGCTCAAGGAGATAATAAAAGGCTGAGGTCGCACAATGATGTTAAGAAATATTGTGATAAAAGGAATATACAATTTGATCAGCAACTGTTTAATTTTCGGGAAAATAAAGGTCTTAAAAGGGTCAGACGCAGACCAGAAGCAAGCAATATTGAAATAAATATACCAAAAGGGTACAACGCTGCTATTAAATCTTCCCAGTCCGAAAAATGGTGTAATGCTATGGATGAAGAAATGGCCGTAATGCAAGAGAGGGGTGTCTGGGAACTAGTTCCTGCATCCACCTCACAAAAGCATATAGGCAATAGATGGGTCTACACCATTAAGAAAGACGAGAATGGGAAAATCAAGAGGTTTAAAGCTCGTTTGGTAGCCCAGGGGTATGGTCAGAAAAAGGGAGAATCATACGATGAAGTTTTTAGCCCTGTTGTTAACTTCAACTTAATTAGAGCATTCTTCTCAATTTTCGTATGCATGCTTGGCTGGATGCATTTCCAATTAGATATCAAATCTGCCTATCTCTATGCTAAATTGAGTCAAAAGGTATATATGAAACAGCCTCAAGGTTATGTCAATCAGGAACAGCCTGATTATGTTTGTTTGTTGAAGAAAGCCATTTACGGTCTTCATCAAAGTGGAAGAGAATGGTTTAATGAACTTGACACCAAATTAAAAGAATTAAATTTTTTAAAACTTCAATGGTGTAATTGTGCATATATTTACAATAGCAAAGTTCTTATGCTAGTCTATGTGGATGACATAATTCTCTTCTCAAAGTATCAAAGGGACATAGACCACATTGTTTCATTACTTAGCATAGATTTTGATATCAAGGTATTAGGAAAAATTAGAAAACTTTTAGGCGTGGAATTTAAAGAGTGTGACAATAAATTTTTTATACATCAAAGTCAGTATATAGATAAAGTATGTCAAATGTTTCAACAGTATAAATATCCAGTTACTTCACTTCCCATTTCTAAAGGGAATATTCTAAGTAAAATAGATTGTCCAAAGACAAGTGAAGAAATAAAGCAAATGCAAAGTTTTCCTTACAGGAGCTTAATTGGGTGTTTGGCTTTTATATCTAGTCGGACTAGACCTGATATTTGTTACGCCATCAATATATTATCTCAATTTCAAGAAAACCCTGGAATTAAGCATAGGGATGCATTGTTAAGACTTTTAGGATATGTTGAAAAGACTAAAAACTATATGTTGAATTTATCTAACATTCAGGAGTTAAAATTGAATGGTTATTCAGATTCTGACTTTGCTGCAAACCGAGATGACCGTGTTTCACTTGGAGGCATGATACTCTTTATTGACAATGTACCTATTTCTTGGCGTACCTTTAAACATAAGTGTGTCAGCTTATCAACCATGGAAGCTGAATACGTATCACTAACTGAAGCCGCTAAGGAAATGGTATGGGTACAAAACATAATTGAAGAATGTCATTTACTTGGGTTAAACTTTAATAAAAGTAACAGTGTTATTTTTAGCGACAACCAAGCAGCCATTAATTTTTCTAACTCTCCAATTGAAAACAATAGAACTAAGCATATTGATGTTAGATATCATTTCCTAAGAAATTTAATAGTCAATGAATCTTTTAATGTTAAATTTGTAAATAGTAAAGATAACTTAGCAGATCACTTTACTAAACCAATGACTAAGGAAATAATACTTAAATTTTGTAATAAAATTTTTAAAAACTAAATCAAAACTTTTTGAGATTAAATGTTTAGTCTAAAGAAAATTTTAAATACTAAATTGAATTTACAACTTGGGAATTTTTTTTAAGATGTCATATATATACATTATTGTTTATCTTAAACCTCATTGATATAAGATAGTATATCTTGAGTATAAATTTTTGTGATATTGAATCTTTTTCACTTTACACCTTTGTATATACATCCATTTTCCATGACCCGCATGATGCTAAATAATGGCTTATGTGTATAAAATTTTGTATTTTTCAACTTGGTAAAAAGTATGTGTTGAAAGTTTTGATAAAGGAATTTTATTATCTAATTACTTGCATCATGTATTTTTAAATATTTGGTATATCAATGCAGTCTAATAGTATTAATTATGTATACTTATATTGTGTTAATAGACTAAATTTTTTTAAGCTTTTTGAGTTATAGTGTTTATACTCAAATTTAAAGTAAACTTAAATTCTATGCTTATACAAAATCTTAATCTTTTAAAGTTAACTTGTTTAATATGATAATGTGCTTATACTTAAATTTTGGATACTTATAATTAAATTTAAACTAAAATTTCAATTTTTGAATGCTGATACTTAAGCATTGAAGTTGTGTTGTATATAAATTTCTACTTGATGTGAAATGTTGTTGTTACAATATTGTCGACAATACTTAACTATTTTTCAGATGCTATAAGTACTTATGCATTTTATTTTAAATTTAATAATGATATAATACTTTAAATTTTTTCCTTCATTATATGTTTGATAGGATACTGGGGGCCTTGGTGTTTATTGATATACCTTGGTTTCTCAGAGTAAGTTTTCTTTTGCATATGCATTGAGACTTAAGGATTTGCATGAGGGGGCCGATTGTTGGAAATAATCAATACATCGCGATTCACGTTCCTGTGAACGGGCGTTTATGCAAATTTAATATGAACGACTCTTCCCGTTCACCGGCGTGAACCGTGACGTTTTTCAACATGAGGTTTCATGCAAATCAGTTCTCAATGCGTACGCATCTGATTTGCATATCCGGGGGCGTTTCCGGAACTGTCCATTCTCGGATATATAGGGCAGAGGTTTCTTGAAGCAAATGAGAAGGTCGAGAGAGTCGATCGAGATCAGACGTCTGAAGAAGTCAGACGAGATAGACACTGATGGTCAGATGCAGGCAGACAGAAATGTTTTTTTGACAGAAGCACTGCGGAATATCGTTTGACGACGGTGAATAGTCGAAACGGATGCAGATGTGGTCAGTTTGGACCAGCATGTATTGAACGTTAAATTTACTTACAAACGTTCGGAAGCCGCTTTAAAGATTTTCCTGATGTTCTATCCTTTGGTTTCCCTTTGCCAAGTGATGGTGGCTGAAATACACGCAAGTGATAGAGGTAGTATAGTAACTTACTACCAAATGCTTCAAGAAATCTCTGTCTAGTCATTTACAACTAAAAAATTTTTTGTACATAGTATATTTTTGATGTTTTACGGCATGGAAAATTACCAGGTACGTGTAATATGCCGAGTTGTGTTTTTCACCAAATAAAGTGAACGAAGTTTTTCTTTAAAACTGGACTTGTGTACTTTCATGACCCAGCCAACACTTATTGACTCTGACAGTGCGTGCTTTGCTATCTTCAAATTTTAAATTTTCCAACAGAAACGATGACTCCGCTTCATGCAATAACGATGCGCACGATGCTCGAGCATATGCAATTCGTATCGCATTACAAAATGAAACTTCTTTTATTAGCGGATGCTGGCATGCAATAGCGCTATCCACGCTGAGCGGGCACATACAATCTGCGTAGCATTGAAATAGCTGTCAATCGCGCGCGCGTTCAAGCCCGCGTGTGTTTTGTGCACCATTTGTGCGGGAGCGTGGCACCCGTGTAACGAATTCACAATATAAATTGCTTTTTATTCGCGTATTTGCCTTTCACGCGCTACGCAGGTGCATCAATAACCAAACTCAGTTCAATAAAGATTTACTCGGACTCACAACTGACAATGCCTTGCACAATAAATAAAATAGTATTAATAAATACTTTTATATGTCTTAAGTTAAGCATTACTTATATTTGCATAGAAAAGTAAATTATATAATAATTATAGGGAAAATTTAGTATTTATTCGAACTTAAAACTTTCCCACCTTATAAAATAACATTAAAACATTAACAAAAAAAAGTTAGCAAGTATAGATCGAAAATAAATTTTGATCATTCATAAATTTATTAAATATTTTTTATTTTACTTTTTTGGAAACTGAAACTATGAATTATTATTTCAAATTGTGGTTACGCTAGAACCTAAAAAATACATATGAACTTTTCTAAAATGGATATTCAGAAAGTGAAATTTATAAACTAACTTCAATATTTAAATGAGAAGGAATTTAACAAAACTAAAAAAGCAATTAAATTCAGATATTCTTGATAATAGTTTGACAGTGATTTTTTACCTTTTATTAAATTTCCCATTTATTAGTATTCTGTAACTTAGTGTCTTTATGTAGTCCCGTTTTTCTGGCCTTTTTTAGTCCTAGGGAAAACTGGTTGTAATATAAAGTGATGCTAAAAAAAAAAAAAATTATGTTTTAATAATAAAACTCCTGACTTTTTGAAGTTTTCCTCCTAAGATTTTGAAAATCTACTAAATGGAGATGTGAGCAATTTGTCAATAACTAAAGAACTTTTAAAATCTGTAAAAGATACAGGGGAAAAATATAGACAAAGAATGGAGAAAACAGCAAAAAAGGAGTTAAGCCAAAAGCTGAACACGAAAAAGATGCATTAAAGAGTTTGAAAATCGACAGTGATGAGTTAAAAAAAAAAGTTACAATCATCACAAAAAGTGCTTTCTACAGCAGAGAAGTTGATTGAAGGCAGCATAAAAAAGAAAAATTTATCAGAGATTGAAAATGGCCAAGTTCTCTTAAAAGAGGCAATATCAAATATTGAAAAAAATCTCACAAAATTAGAAGAGCACAGAAACTCGAATTAATTGAGTGTGTCCAAACTGTTAAAAAACAAGTATCTCGGACATAAACTATTTGTATTTTGGATAAAAAAAAATTTAGTGTGTATTTAACTAGCAGCCAACTTCTGTTCTTTAAGATTAGTTAGTATCATTAAATCTTTTTCTCATTTTTTAAGCTTAACTTTTTCAGATTTAATACTCTTCATGCTTTAATTAATGTAAAATGAAATTTTTATATGCCTAAAATAACTATCGAGTGTGCGCAACATCATTTTCTAGCTGCTACAAAACTGCTCTACACTGCTACGAAACAGCAATATTTCCTGCTACAAAGGTGCTACAAAACTCAGTTTTCAGTTTTCCACCCCTGCAATGGGTGCTGATAAAAATTGCATTAGTTCAAAATCTTAACAGACATGTTGCGGAGACGAGAGGGGTCATGATGAAACCCTCAGAGCATAAGAGGAAAGTCAAACGACAGTTTGTCGTGGTTGCTCGCCGAGAGAATCATGCTGAACAATAAAGTCCGCCGTATATATGCTCCATCATGTTCATTGTCCTCTGGCTGTGGCGTCTTCTCAGAAACTATGAATTTTGAGACTAAGCTCCACCAGTGACACTTTAATGTTTCTCATGCCCCGATACCGACATGTTTATCTCCGCAAACTGCCGTTCTTTGGGCGTTAAGCCCTCGTGCTGACACGTTCATGATACAACCTCCGTGCAAAGTCTGGAAGATTTTCCGTTGCTGGGGGGTCCTTTTCCCCGAACTTATACCTCACATCGAGTGTGTTGGCATGTAGATTCCCAGGATATTTTCCTAGCAGAACCTTACATGCCCCCCTCCCCCTCCAAGAGCGAAACTTTCTGCCTATCCAATAAACAAATTTCGCCCAAACAACGTTCATGATACAACCTCCGTGCAAAGTCTGGAAGACTTTCCGTTGCTGGGGGGTCCTTTTCCCCGAACTTATACCTCAAATCGAGTGTGTTGGCATGTAGATTCTCAGGATATTTTCCTAGCAGAACCTTACATGCCCCCCTCCCCCTCCAAGAGCGAAACTTTCTGCCTATCCAATAGGCAAATTTCGCCCAAACAAAGTTCTGTCGGGATAAATAGTCACTGTTATCAATTCCCATGCACTGTGAACTTATTCGTATTGCAAATTACATTGTATAGAAAGCACAATTGTCACTAGGTGCTGTTATGGGTCCCGCATCTGTGGTGTAGGTGAACACACACACACTTCTGTAGGCACACCCGAGCACTGATGTTCGCCGTTGGATGTCCGTAAGTGACCCTCACACCATCAGTGCTTCTCACCCTCGCGTGAGAGGCCCATGCACCTATGGTACATGCTACAATAATATTTATCTACTTAAATCATCTACCGAGAGTTTGCCTAAGCTCACCCCACAGAGAGAAACCAAAACCTAAAAGTATGTGCTTCCTTCTTCTACAGTCCTCTCATTTAGATACACATAACAACAAACACAAAAATTAAAACAAAATTTAACCCTTGTCACCGCACTGCTTGTGACAATCAAAACAAAAGTAAACAAACGAACACTGTCTCAGCCTGTGTTTAGTCTAGCCTGCTCAGAAAAGAGCTATTTGGCCCACATTCTATGTCTACCCCACTCCAAATCAGTCCCTAGTTATCACTTCAGAGCCCCTTCGGATTTTCTTCATCCCTGCTTGAACCTCCTGCACTTGCGATGACCTATGTTCTCTTCCTTCCCCCTTGTCAGCTGTTCGTAACCCTTCACTCCCATGCCTCACTCTCGAAGTAGCAATATCTGGGGGTGGTTTTCGTCTCTCGGATGCCCTATCGCATCCCCTTCCCCGTGAAAATCATCCACCTTACCGGAGTGTAGGAGCAATCGTCTCTTTACGAGATAAGCGGAAGCGAATGACCCAATTTCTCCGGCTGCCTCCCTGGAAGTGACTTTCCTTGCTTTGTTCTGATGTTTTTCCCCAATTGATTTCATCCGCTCGCTATCCGTATCGCTCACTGCATTCACTAGGATCCCCTCGACTCTTATCGAACCTTCTCTGCCTCAAAACGCTGTCCCTGTAATTCCTTCTCTGTGTCCCATATTTGTACAAATTTGGCCCGAACTGTACTGATATCTCTTATAAGGCACTGTTAAAAAATTCTAAACTCTTGGACAAAGACCTGAAAATGAATAATCTTAGCACCTATTAAATTACACAGTGCTGTAAACAGGGTGGATTTCAGATCGCTAACTAATAGATTCTCTTATGATAGGGTTTCCTAATTCTCATGGAGGTAGAATCTTGGGAGTTTACAGTGCTTGTCTTAAAAATGACTTAAGATATGTGAAAAGGACTCATAAATGCTTCATGTGTGGGGGTAGGTGAGTTTTCAGTGTACTCTTTAAAGAGAGAAAAAAAAGACTTGTGATTTTGTATGTAGTAAAATTTAACATTTCTAACTATAAATTGCTTTTGTTAGATTGAAATTCGCATTTGAAAGTATTTAGGGAAAAAAAAAGACACACTTGTTATTTTTGAAAAGACTAAATTTATATTTGTTAAATTTTACTACATACAAAAGCTAGCACACTTGCTAAAACCAATGTTATTTTCCATAGGAAAATGCACATGCTTGTTGGTTTTGAAACACTAAATGACATTTGCCAATTTTTGTAAGATTGAAATTCGCATTTGCTATTTTTTGAAGCGTTGAAAATTTGCATTTACAGTTTTCACATGATAGACATTCACACTTGTTCATTCCTGTGTTTGCATTTAAAAAAATTTTGAGGGATACTCGCATTTAAAAAATTCTATCGAATTCTCAGTTCTAGAAAAATATTAGATCCAACTTTGAAAGTTTAAACGATAAATCTTAAGTTTACATATTGAGCTAGTTCACCCTTTCCGTCGCGGGGACACGGTAGCCCAGTGGTTAGCGCGCTAGAATTGCACTATGTAGGCCCAGGTTCGATTCCCACCGCTGCCAAAACTGCTGCCGTGTTCATGCGGAGTACGATCACGATAAACATGTGGGTCCGTAAGACCTTCCGAGAGGTTGGTGGTATGGGAAGGAGGGTACGGTCCCTGTGGATGCCTCCCACACTGGGTTTCGGTCTAAATTGGGTGGCACTTCCCGGCCGTCCAAACTGTTACCTTACACCTTTCTAGTAGGTCGGACGGTCTGGGTCTCAACAACAACCCTTTCCGTCGCTAGATGGCGCTGGCAGAGCATGCCGTCTCTGCCGCAGAACTCCAAAAGTTCCCTAGTTAAAAATGTGTCTACGGTGGCACTGGCAGGCCATACAAGTATATCCATCTCAAAAAAAATTTTTTTTTGAATAAATGCAAAATTTCCTCTTGCAGAATGTCTAGTACCCCTTTTCGTCGCCAGATGACGCTGGAAGAGCATGCTTCCACTGTTGCCTTTCATATGTTGCCACCACATCAAAAGTTTAGACGCCCCTCATATCCATTAAAATAAATAGTTTCCTCAAAATACCGACGTACAAGGTCACTCACAGATACCCAACTGTTACCACCCCTAAAAAGTTACACATTCCATTAAATTTCATTTATTCAAATAATTAAGGTTTTCTCAAAATACCTCGAAGACCCAACCATTACCATCCCCTAAAAAAAGTTTCTGAAAAATAAAAACGTCCAGAATTACGAGATTCCAAGCTGGCGATATAAGCATATTGCCTTTGCCGCAGAATCGAACTTAATTTTTCATTATTTTCTGGATAAATACTTTCAAGCATACCTGCCAACTTTTACGCAATATGCATAAAATTTACGCATTTTAACTGCTCGTTACGCTTTTGCGCATATTTTGCTATATTTTACGCATTTCTGCATTTATTTGAATTTTTTAACATTACTAGGAAATCATTCTCCGGTTTTTTTTTTTCGTTTGAAATTTAACAATTAACTAGACGTGGTATAATTACTTGGAAACACCGATTTTCCGCTTTATTAGCACAGATTTCTACCATTCCTGGGATCGTAGCAAATTCACAATAGAATGCAGGGTAATGCCAATCAAATTAACGGAGATTTACTTCCGTGTGTAATGTAAATTAAGATCTCGATCGCTTATTTCATGAAAGTAATAAATATACTTCTTCAAAGGTTGTCTACAGGGTTCATACGCCTCCTGGAAATTCCTTGAAAACTACTGGATTTAAGATTTTTCTTATAAGGTCCCTTGAAAACTCCTTATTTTATTCATTTTAGCGCTAATCTCCTTGAAATTTGGGAAATACTCCTGGAAAATCGACATCGCGATCTTTTATCTCATAGTATGATCGATAGGTGGCGCCACCAAACTAATGATAATGCACAAATACTGATATTGGAAGTACATAGATGCTAATCGTTGCGGATTTTTAATAATTCTTATGGATTTCGGAACAAAATTGCAGACTACGGAAAAGACCCGTAAAATTACGCAAAATATCTATTTTGTTCTTTCCATTCATCCTGTAATTATTGCACATTAACTAAGTCATAACTAATGGTTCAGTTCATTAAGTAGATGTCTATCGCATAAATCATGGTTACCGGTGCAGTTCATGGAGTAGATGTCGATCGCACGCCTTCGTTACGCGTGCAAGTCATGGCTAACGGTGCAGTTGATATAGCAGTTGTCAACTGCACACCTCAGCTACGCGGCCAAGTCATGGCTAACGGTACAGTTGATGAAGTAGCTATCTATCTCAGCTACGTGCGCAAGATTACGGCTAAGTTCATTGTTGGAAACTTGGTTCTGTTTTCTTCGCGATTCTCGTTATCGCGGGAAACGTGTCTTCATTTTTAGAATGGTTTTACCGTTCCTCTGAACGACTCGTGACAGGAACAGAACATGCCATTCATGCAAATTGCCTTCTCGCCGCACGTGCATCCTGATTTGCATATAGTGAGGGCGCTGCCATCAATGGTTGAGTTCCGGAGCGTACCCATCACGGTGTATATATGATAGGACACATTCTCAGTTATTCAGACTGCTCTTCTGTGAGACTCATGTCTGTTGTCTTTGATAGACTGGTTGTCTGATCGATATGTTGATCGATAGATAGTTCGTATGATATAATGCTTAGCAAATACTCAGTGTGAGTATGTTGCGGTACGTTAACATTGTCAGCTAAGTTGCTTAAACTAAGTAGAAGTCAAGTTCCGATAGTTATTTCGGAAAGTGCGATAAAATGTTTTCTAGTGTTTGGCTCTTTCAATTTTAAAGAGACCAAGTTAATTTTTCGCGGTCTTGGACTCTGAGTAATGCCATAACGTGTAACCTGATGATGGTGGCTTCGTTAACGTGCACGGCATTTGTGGTAATGTAGCCTTTTTCTACTTACCAATGTTATAGCAACTGTATGAGTAACTGAGAGTGTGTGCCTAGGCATAAACTGTTTACAAACCCTTTTTCATGAGCTTGCTAGCTCATTTTGTATATACTTTTGCTTTGCAACGAATGTTAGAGTGCTTTTGTAACTATAAATTATGCAATGGATCTCACAAGAATAAAAGTTGTGTAGTACACTTCACAACTGCGTATTATCCTCTGCTAAACTTCTACTCTGCTAATAGTAATACCAGCACATCCGAATTATAAGGAAAGGGCAAACAGCGCTAAAATTTCTAAAAGACTTCCCAGTCGCCAGCATTTTAGGTTATGGACCACAAATGTCCATGTGCAGAAATTGCAAAGGTTCTGTAGATCTAATCCTGCCTACTGGTTTGTACGAAACTCTCTTAGATTTTGCAATGAATGCAATTTACTTTTGCATATTTCAACTTAGGGAGTCTGTTTGCCGCGGAAACTGCCGCAACGCTGCTATTAAATCCTCCCAGTCCGAAAAATGGTGTAATGCTATGGATGAAGAAATGGCCGTACTGCAAGAGAGGGATGTCAGGGAACTAGTTCCTGCATCCACCTCACAAAAGCATATAGGCAATAGATGGGTCTACACTATTAAGAAAGACGAGAATGGGAAAATCAAGAGATTTAAAGCTCGTTTGGTAACCGAGGGGTATGGTCAGAAAAAAGGAGAATCATACGATGAAGTTTTTAGCCCTGTTGTTAACTTCAACTTAATTAGAGCATTCTTCTCAATTTTCGTATGCATGCTTGGCTGGATGCATTTCCAGTTAGATATCAAATCTACATATGTCTATGCAAAATTGAGTCAAAAAGTATATATGAAACAGCCTCAAGGTTATGTCAATCAGGAACAGCCTGATTATGTTTGTTTGTTGAAGAAAGCCATTTATGGTCTTCATCAAAGTGAGAGAGAATGGTATAATGAACTTGACACCAAATTAAAGGAATTAAATTTTTTGAAACTTCAATGGTGTAATTGTGCCTATATTTACAATAGCAAAGTTCTTTTGCTAGTTTATGTGGATGACATAATTCTCTTTTCAAAGTATCAAAAGGACATAGACCACATTGTTTCATTACTTAGCATTGAGTTTGATATCAAGGTATTAGGAAAAATTGGGATCTTGATACCCAAAAGCTGTAGATCTGCAATTGAATCTCCCCAGTCCGATAAATGGCAAGAGGCCATGAATGATGAAATAGCTACAATGCAGAAGAGGGGTGTCTGGGACTTATTGCCTGCACCCATCTCACAACAAAAAAAAATCTGATGTGGGCAACACATGACTTTCCTTATATAATGTAATGAATTTACTACTTTTACAGTAAAAAAATAGGATTTTCTTGTAGTAGATACTAATATTCTTTCCAAGATCCATTTGACGAGATTTTCGTTAATTTGGCAACATTTCAAAAAAGTCGCCAAGTTGGCGACATTCCGCCAAATTCGTCGCCAAAATCTCGCCAAGCGTTATGCACTAAGAATAGATTTATCTTAAAGCAGATAAATGACTATTGGCGTTCAAATACAAAAGTATTATTCAAAGTATCTTTTTTCAAGAATGGAACGAGCTAGATCCACGAGAAGGATGTCACTCAATTTATCGCATGGTATTACATATGAAAAGTAAACATGTTTCTCAATAGGAAATATTTTTCTTTTTATTTTATATGACATTTTGATAATTTTTTTAAAAAATGTACAATATCTCGAGAACGGTTCACGTTAGCATTCTAAAATTTATGTCAATCGTTTTCTAATGAAAAATTACATAAGAAATGTCTATTTGCGTAGCTTTATTAGTGGTTTTAATTTTTTGACGATTTTTTCAAAATTTCATTCGAAAATTTAGGGGGGTTCTGAACATTCGATTGCGTATAAAAACAATATGCTTCCAGCGTTTACGGATTGTGATTTTTGTACCAAATTTGGTTCGAATCGGTCCATTCGTTCGTCAGTTATCGTCTCCACAGACTCACTGACACACACACACACATACACACATACTTTCACACACACACACAGACATCACTTCAAAAATGTTTGATTCGTGATCAGGGATGCTTGAAACGTGCTCTCCAGTCGAAAACTCGAATTCGAATTTTCGACCCCGTCACAATACTTTCCTTATACATTATGTATATAAGGAAAGTAATAATCGGTAGTAGATGGGTTTATACCATTAAAAAGGATGAAAGGGGAAATATCAAAAGATTCAAAGCTCGCCTAGTAGCTCAAGGATATACCCAGATAAAAGGGGACTCATATGATGAAGTGTTTAGCCCTGTGATTAATTTTAGTTTGATCAGAGCCTTCTCCATATTCGTTTGCATGCTTAAATGGAAACATTATCAACTGGACATTAAGTCCGCATATCTTTATGCAAAACTTAATGATAAAATTTTTATGAAACAGCCACATGGATATGTCGATCCTAACCAGCCTCAATATGTATGTTTGCTTAAGAAAGCAATATATAGCCTTCATCAAAGCGGAAGGGAGTGGTATACAGAGCTTGACACACCACTTTGAAAAAATTAAACTTTTTTAAATTTAAATGGTGCAACTGTGCCTATATATACCAGAATAAAGTATTAATGCTGGTTTACATAGACAACATAATTTTGTTTGCTAAACAACAAAAGGATATAGACCATACTGTTTCACTTTTGAGTAAAGAATTTGATATCAAAGAATTAGGAAAAGTCAAAAGACTTTTGGGTGTGGAATTTAAGGAGATAGAAAACAAA
Source organism: Amaurobius ferox (assembly GCA_951213105.1). Lineage (NCBI taxonomy): Eukaryota > Metazoa > Arthropoda > Arachnida > Araneae > Amaurobiidae > Amaurobius > Amaurobius ferox. The sequence goes on from OX578137.1 coordinate 101,859,653, forward strand.
TTTCATATACATCAAGGTGATTACATTGACAAAGTTTGTCAGATGTTCAAAAGGTTCAAATATCCAGTTTCCTCACTACCTATTGCAAAGGGCAGCATCTTAAGTAAAATTGATTGCCCAATGAATGATAGTGAATTAACACAAATGCAGGGTTTCCCATACAGAAGCTTAATTGGATGTCTAGCCTATCTGTCCAGTAGAACTAGACCAGACATATGCTATGCAGTTAATATTCTGTCTCAGTTTCAAGAGAATCCAGGGATGAAGCATTGGGATGCATTATTAAAATTGTTGGGATATGTTGAAAAGACCAGAGAGTATATGTTAAATTTGTCAAATATTTGTGATTTAAGGCTAAACTGCTACTCAGACTCAGATTTTGCAGCCAATAGAGATGACAGAGTGTCACTTGGTGGTATGTTATTCTTGATTGACAAAGTACCAATTTCTTGGCGAACATTTAAGCACAAGTGTGTTAGTCTGTCAACGATGGAAGCTGAATATGTTTCGTTGGCAGAGGTCACTAAAGAAATGATATGGATGCAAAACGTTATAGAGGAATGTAAAAAGCTAGGTTTAAAATTTAACAAAAATAATTGTATAATATTTTGTGACAACCAGGCAGCAATAAATTTTTCAAATTCCCCAATTGAGAATAGTAGAACTAAGCACATAGATCACTTTTTAAGGAACTTAGTTGTAAATGAGTCTTTTAAAATTAACTTTGTCAATACTAAAGATAACGTAGCAGATTACTTCACAAAACCAATGACTAAAGATAGGGTTTTAAAATTTAGTAGTGATATCTTTAAAATGTAAATTTAACTGTTTAAATAGAAATTTTTCTTTAAAATTTTTACACATTTTCCAAAGTATAAATGGTTAGGGTATCTTATGATTTACTCCTCTCTCATTGATACAAATGAAATGTATCTTGAGTATATATTGTTATGTGACAATGAACTGTTACTTTTTTCACATTACACTTGAAAAATATATATCCATTTTTACTACACGCATAATGCATTTTTGCTTATGTGAATAAAATGTGTGTCTGATCTCAAGAATGTACATCGTTGATATAATTCACAAGAATCATAAAATTTTTAATCTGTGCTTATCTCATATGTATGATTACCTTCTGTATCTTCTTTTATTATCGTTGCCACTGTATTTGGTATTTATAGTGTATACTAGTCATGGGCTAAGAAAATAAAACTTAAAATTTTTAATCTTAAATGTTAAATTTAATAGTTATACACTAAATTTTCTACAACTTGAATTTGATGTTTGGACTTAAATTTTTAATCTTAAATGTTAAATTTAATAATTATACACTAAATTTTTCTACAACTTGAATAATAAATTTTCTAATCTCGAATATTAAATTTAATAATTATACCTAAATTTTCTAGAGCTAAAATTTTTGATATCTTTAGATTTTTAAATTTAATGTTTCTATAAATTTTCAAAGTAGTAAAGAAATAATTTTCTTTAGTATGAGCTAGTACTTAAGAAGGGCAATAGTATGGTTATACTCAGTTTCTTTTACTATGTTATCCTTAAACATGTAATTTAAAGAATGCTTATGATCTGCATAATAGAGAAGTGTACTTATTTGATTGTTGCCATTTTGAGATATAGAAAAAGGCTGTTCACTTTCTAAAATGTTATAAGTATTATAAAAATTTCTTTAATGTATTAAATTTTGTGTATGCATACATTATGTTTTTAGGATACTAAGGACCTTGACATTTTTTTGGTCTTGATCTTTAGAGTAACCTTTTTTGGATGAGGGCATGGGCGCCGAGAGTTGGTGTTTTTGCATGAGGGGGCCGATTGTTGGAAACTTGTTTTTGTTTACATCGTGATTTTCGTTTCGCGGGAGCGTGACGTCATTATTCTAAATGATTTTTCCGTTCTCGTGAGCGAATCGCGATGTGGACAAAACTGGGCTTATCATGCAAATCACGCTCACGCATCCTGTTTTGCGTATCCAGAGGGCGTTGCCGGCAACGATTGTGTTCCGGAACGCACCCATCGTCGGATATAAAAGCCGGACATATTTTTGGTTTAAGGGTATACAGATGATATGCTGTAGGAGATCGATCGGTTCAGGGATCGATGCAGCGGACATATCTTGGATTGGATCGAGATCGCTGATCTCGGACGGATCTACATAGAGTCTTATTCGATGTAGTCGAATGTTATGATAATGTTTATCGTTTGACACGGATGTTTTAGTGAATCGTAAAGATTTAATGGTTCTCAGTTAAGGAGACCATGTGGTTCCGTGTTGTGGACTTTATGCAGTGTTAATCCGTGAAGTTTAAAGTTTTTGCCATAGTGTGTGACTAGCTATAGGTGGCATCGGGAAATGCACGTTGTTGCGTACGTTTGAAAAGTTTTATTCTACTTACTAGTGTAAAGATTGCTTAAACCAAGAATGTGTCTAAGTGTGGAACTTTTTCTGAAACCTTACGAGTGAGCTTGAGAGCTCACAATTTTGTATATAGTATGCTTTGATTTGTCTTACATTGCTATAAATATATTGTAAGCAAATGCAATGGATTCGCTTCTTAAATAAAAGTGATTTGAACCAAATTGGAACTGTTATTTTCAACACCTCTGCTGTTAGTTGTATATTTTTACAACTTACATTTTGACGTTATCACTACTATCTCTGCTTAAATTCCAGCGAAGATTTTCAATTTCATACCTCATCAATTTAATAACCAACAGGTTATGATGTGTACCCCCCCCCCCCCCCTCCAGCAGAAACTTGGTTTTGTTTACATCGCGATTCTCGTTTCGCGGGAGCGTGACGTCATTATTCTAAATTATTTTTCCTTTCTCATGAACGAATCGCGATGCGGACAAAACTGGGCTTATCATGCAAATCACCTTCTCGCCGCTCACGCATCCTGTTTTGCATATCCAGAGGACGTTGCAGGCAACGGTTGTGTTCCGGAACGCACCCATCGTCGGATATAAAGGCTGGACACATTTTTGGTTTAAGTTAGATGCAGTATCTACAGATACGGATGCAGTACTATGATATACAGTTGGATCGAGATCTCTGATCTCAGACGGATCTACAGAAAGTCTTATTCGATGTAGTCGAATGTCATGATAATGTTTATCGGTTGACGCGGATGTTTTTGTGAATCTTAAAGATTTAATGGTTCTCATTAAGGAGACCATGTTGTTCCGTGTTGTGGACTTTATGCTGTGCTAATCCGTGAAATTTAAAGTTTTTGCCATAGCGTATGACCAGCTATAGGTGGCATCGGGAAATGCACGTTGATACGTAAGTTTGAAAAGTTTTATTCTACTTACTTGTGTAAAGATTACTTAAACCAAGAATGTGTCTAAGTGCGGAACTTTTTCTGAAACCTTACGAATGAGCTTGAGAGCTCATGTTTTGTATATAGTATGCTTTGATTTGTTTTACATTGCCATAAATATATTGTAAGCAAATGCAATGGATTCGCTTCTTAAATAAAAGTGATTTGAACCAAATTGGAACTGTTATTTTCAACACCTCTACAATTAGTTGTATTTTTTACAACTTCCATTTTGACGGTATCACTGCTATCTCTTGCTTAAATTCCAGCAAAGATTTTCAATACATAAGCATATCGTCTTCTATCGTTTATCTTCTATCTACAAATTAAATTTATATTATTAATTCATAAACCAACAGGTTATGGATGGTACCCAACAATGGCTAACTCATTAGGTAGTTGTCAATCGCGTTTCCGACCGCAATGCGGGCACACGAGTAATGATACAGCTGCTGCGTATAAAATGAATAGTCTTTTATTAGCGGGTGCATGCAATCCACGTACTATATATGCAATAACGACAATTCTACTGCATGTAATAACGATATACACGCTGCGCAGGCACATATCTGCATAGATTTGAAATAGTTTTCAATCGCGTTCCAGCCCACTACAGGGGTTCAAGGCTAACAGATAAACACTTTTTCCAAAATAAATTGGCTTTTATTAGCATTATTTGCTTTATGCCGCTGCTCGGGTGCATGCAATCCTTGTACGTTACATGCAATAACTACTAACTTACCAGCTAGACTTTTGCTCTTATGGCCGTATTTTATTTTACAATTCTTTAAAAAATTTTAAATGTGATTTTGAACTTTTGGTATTCTTTTTTTGTTAATTATATTAAAATTTACTTTTTCTGTTTATATAAAGTTGTTTGAAAACTAAACTAACATTTTTCTAACATACATATATATAGTATGTATGTATATATTTACACAAAAAATACCTGTGATAAAGTGGCCACTGAATACTAAGTGATAATTTTAATTTCAAGTCTACAGAGCATTAAAATGAAAAATGAAATAGGAAAAATATTCAAAAGATTACCTTTTTCTTTCAATGATGTTTGTTTTTTGTATCAATTATCCTTTAATTAATGAAAAGAACGGTAATTAAACAGTACTAATAATAGAAATAATAAAAATTAGCTCCTAAAATTTACTTAAAGTTTAAAAAAAAATTCCTTAAATTCCTACCTAAAATTTTTAGAAAATCTGCTATGATTCCTACTCTTAACTATCCGAATCCTCCAATTCCCTGCTGAGGTTACCCTCTAGCAATGTTTTCAACCCGGGGGGTACCACCAACTTTCTCGACATATCTTCGGCTATTGTGCAAAGAATTTCCTGGTGTGGCTCAATACTGCTGCTCCCAGTAGGCATGCCCATGGGAATATTCCTTAAATGACCCTTGACCGGGGGCCTAAAACTGCCTCTTACAAAAATATTGACTATGCCCTCCCTTTGTCTTTCCTTGACCAAGTCCTTCCTGATCACCGGAATTTCGCTTCCCGAGTCTACCAGAGCCATGACTACTGTCCCGTCCACACTAATGGGAACTCTTTCTTGTTCATACAGACTTTCCTGGATTGGCCTTTCTGAATTTATGGACCGTAACGCGTCCACTCTCACCACTACTCATCTGTCACGCTGAGTCATCGCCTCTTCTTTCCCTATTCCGGGCTTATTTCTTTCCCACTTTTCCCCAGGATCATCTTGCCTTTCTGATTCCCTACTCACGGCCTTTGCGGCCTCGTAATGCGCGCAGTCACTCTGGAGCACTGTTGCCCCCCAACTTCGTTCCTGGCGCCCCTTTTGGCCCATTTATCTTGGTTCCTATGAACCCCTGTCTCCTTGGAACCGTACAGTGGGCAGTCTCGTCTTAAGTGCGACACTGACCCACAACCATAGCAATCGGATCTCTGTTTTTACTTTCCCGACCCTCCGGCAGAGGTACGTTCTGTTGGAAATAATCAATACATCGCGATTCACGTTCCCGTGAACGGGCGTTTATGCAAATTTAATATGAACGACTCTTCCCGTTCACCGGCGTGAACCGTGACGTTTTTCAACATGAGGTTTCATGCAAATCAGTTCTCAATGCGTACGCATCTGATTTGCATATCCGGGGGCGTTTCCGGAACTGTCCATTCTCGGATATATAGGGCAGAGGTTTCTTGAAGCAAATGAGAAGGTCGGAGTCGATCGAGATCAGACGTCTGAAGAAGTCAGACGAGATAGACACTGATGGTCTGATGCAGGCAGACAGAAATGTTTTTGACTGAAGTACTGCGGAATATCGTTTGACGACGGTGAATAGTCGAAACGGATGCAGAGGTGGTCAGTTTGGACCAGCATGTATTGAACGTTAAATTTACTTACAAACGTTCGGAAGCCGCTTTAAATATTTTCCTGATGTTCTATCCTTTGGTTTCCCTTTGCCAAGTGATGGTGGCTGAAATACACGCAAGTGATAGAGGTAGTATAGTAACTTACTACCAAATGCTTCAAGGAATTTCTGTCTAGTCATTTACAACTAAAAATCTTTTGTACATAGTATATTTTTGATGTTTTACGGCATGGAAAATTACCAGGTACGTGTAATATGCCGAGTTGTGTTTTTCACCAAATAAAGTGAACGAAGTTTTTCTTTAAAACTGGACTTGTGTACTTTCATAACCCAGCCAACACTTATTGACTCTGACAGTGCGTGCTTTGCTATCTTCAAATTTTAAATTTTCCAAAAGAAACGGTTATGGGCCAGTTCAACGCCCAATAGAGTCATAAGTACAAGTATCTTTAAAGAAATCGTTCCAGTGTTCAGATGGGGGCCGCACCTGGCACCATTTTGAAGTTCGTGTGAACAACGAAACGCAACAGTATAAACGTAAACAGTGTACAAGAACTTTTACTTCTGCTTCTTCAAAACTACGAGTGGCCATGGAGGCAAGTAGAACGGAGTTGCTGACGCGGGACAACTACGTCACCTGGCGTACCGACATCTCATTCGTCCTCAAGGGAGAAGGATGTTTCGGACACGTAGATGGAAGTGCTAAGCCTATCGAGGAAGATGCAAGTCGCCGCGACTACGATGATTTTTATCGCCGGAAAGACCGAGCGCTCGCCATCATTTATCAAAGTTTATCCTCGGAATACAAGGAGTTGATAAACGTCACCGACGAACCTAGTCAAGTATGGAATACCTTGAAAGAACATTTTCAAGTGCCTTCCCGAGCCAACCTGGTTAGATTACTAGATGAGTTCTTCGACGTTCGGCCGGAGCAAGATGAGCCTGTTGACATTTTTTGCTCAAGACTGCGGAAGGCCGTGACGAGGCTTAAAGACGCGAAACACCCCATTGAAGACCTATATGTAGCATTCCAGTCGATTCGGTACCTTCCGGAAGAATTCCGAGGTATCGTTCAAATTATATATCGATGGAATGACTCGGACTTCAAGCTCAGCAAAATACAAGCAGAGCTAGCAGCGGAGGAGAGCCGGCTGAGGCAGCAAGCAAGTGACTTTTCCAAAACTGTGAGTTCAAATTCTGCATATTTTACTTCTAAGAAATTTGTAAATAGAGTAAAAGTGTCTAAATTTCCAAATGTATCTCATAATGTGTCTAATGTAAATACTTCTAGTCATAATGTAAATATTTCTAAAAGTAAAATTAAGTGTTTTAAGTGTAACAAACTAGGTCATACTAAATCTAATTGCAGTAGAAATAATGGATCTAGTATTGTGGAATTTCTTGGGTCTCCACAGATTGAGGCTAATACTGTAATCGATCCTAGCGATAGACTCAGCTGGGTAGTAGACACTGCTGCTACGTGACATTTCTGTAATAACATTAAGTTATTTTCAAAATTTAATGAGTGCAAAGGCACTTCAATGTCGCTAGCAGTAGGGGATGTCGAAAGTCCAGTTGAGGCTATCGGGACGGTGGAAATGTATGTCCAATTTAAGGATAAGCAAAGTATTATCAAATTGGAAAATGTTATGTATTCTCCTAAACTTAGGAGAAATTTATTAGCTGCATCTGTTCTTGAGGAACAAAATTTTAGTTTTAATGGAGCTAATGGGGTTCTATGGTTTTTTACACCTAAAGGGGAGAAATTCTTTTATGCAAAAAGAAAGAATGGGTTGTATTTTTTAAAACCTAAGTATAGTACCCAGGAACAACATAACTTAGAAAACCGTCAATCTAAAGATAGGGATCGAGATGGAGACAAGAAACACAAAAAGGATAAGAAATCCAAGGATAGGGATCCTAGTGCTTCCAGAAAAATAGACAAAGTAAAAATAGCACCTAATCTTAAAGAAACTAAATTTAAATCTTACAAAACAAAAACTAAGCAGAATAAAAATGTGAATAGTTCAATATCTAAGCCTAGCAGTTCAGTAACTGAACTTAATAGTACAAACTGTCTTTGGCATAAACGATATTGCCACATAAACGCTGAATATCTTCTCCAAACCAGCAAAGTTTCTGCCGTAAACGGACTTCCTAGGCTTAAATACAAAAAGTTAAATTGTAAATCGTGTAAATTGGCTAAGTCTAGGAGAGTATCATATAAACCCACCGGTAGGATAAGGTCCACTAAACCATTGCAATTGTTACACATGGATGTGTGTGGTCCCTTACCCACAGCCTCATATGGTGGGAACAAGTATGTCTTAACTATAACAGATGATTATAGTAGAAAAGTTTTTGTTTACCTCATGAAACAGAAGTCAGAAGTATTTTCACATTTTAAAGAGTTTCAGGCCAGAGAAGAAAGGCAGTTAGGTACTAAAATTCTATGTATCCGGACGGATAATGGGATGGAATTCTGCCATGATAAGTTCAAAAATTACCTGAAGGATATCGGTATTAAGGCTGAGAGGACTAACACATATACCCCACAGCAAAATGGAGTATCAGAGCGATTCAACTTAACCGCATTTGACTGTGTTAGAGCCATGTTGAACGACAGCAAATTGCATGACAGATTCTGGGCGGAAGCAATATTGTGTTTTGCATACACTAAAAATCGAATATGTCACAAATTTAAGACTAAAACACCACATGAACTCTACAGTGGTAGAAAACCTTCAGTCAAACATCTTAGAACCTTTGGTTGTAGAGCATATGTAGGCAAACCCAGTCAGCTCAGAAAGAAGTTAGACATGAAAGCTACAGAAGGGGTGATGGTAGGCTATGCTACTAAAACTAAGGGCTATAGGATATTTTTGTCAGGGGAGAAACGAACAATTGAGACCTGCAATGTGAGGTTTGATGAGGGTGATGTAGTGGAAGGCATCCTGGACCCAATTTGTCCCAGAAATATCTCCTCAGGGATATCAAGAGATAACCTTTCAGAATACTCCGACGGGGAATATCCGAGAGGGCAGTCTGATGGGGGGGCAGGAGAGAGTGAAGACACTGGTGACGATCCGTCTGAATCCAGTGAGGAAACGGACTCTCCTGCTGACTCCAGTATGACTCTTTGCTCGGATATTGCTTGGCAGCGAAAGACGGTTCCAAGACCCGATGGGAGTAGAACCGATGTGTATTATTACGCTCAAGGAGATAATAAAAGGCTGAGGTCTCACAATGATGTTAAGAAATATTGTGATAAAAGGAATATACAATTTGATCAGCAACTGTTTAATTTTCGGGAAAATAAAGGTCTTAAAAGGGTCAGAGGCAGACCAGAAGCAAGCAATATTGAAATAAATATACCAAAAGGGTACAACGCTGCTATTAAATCTTCCCAGTCCGAAAAATGGTGTAATGCTATGGATGAAGAAATGGCCGTAACGCAAGAGAGGGGTGTCTGGGAACTAGTTCCTGCATCCACCTCACAAAAGCATATAGGCAATAGATGGGTCTACACTATTAAGAAAGACGAGAAAGGGAAAATCAAGAGGTTTAAAGCTCGTTTGGTAGCCCAGGGGTATGGTCAGAAAAAGGGAGAATCATACGATGAAGTTTTTAGCCCTGTTGTTAACTTCAACTTAATTAGAGCATTCTTCTCAATTTTCGTATGCATGCTTGGCTGGATGCATTTCCAATTAGATATCAAATCTGCCTATCTCTATGCTAAATTGAGTCAAAAGGTATATATGAAACAGCCTCAAGGTTATGTCAATCAGGAACAGCCTGATTATGTTTGTTTGTTGAAGAAAGCCATTTACGGTCTTCATCAAAGTGGAAGAGAATGGTTTAATGAACTTGACACCAAATTAAAAGAATTAAATTTTTTAAAACTTCAATGGTGTAATTGTGCATATATTTACAATAGCAAAGTTCTTATGCTAGTCTATGTGGATGACATAATTCTCTTCTCAAAATATCAAAGGGACATAGACCACATTGTTTCATTACTTAGCATAGAATTTGATATCAAGGTATTAGGAAAAATTAGAAAACTTTTAGGCGTGGAATTTAAAGAGTGTGACAATAAATTTTTTATACATCATAGTCAGTATATAGATAAAGTATGTCAAATGTTTCAACAGTATAAATATCCAGTTACTTCACTTCCCATTTCTAAAGGGAATATTCTAAGTAAAATAGATTGTCCAAAGACAAGTGAAGAAATAAAGCAAATGCAAAGTTTTCCTTACAGGAGCTTAATTGGGTGTTTGGCTTTTATATCTAGTAGGACTAGACCTGATATTTGTTACGCCATCAATATATTATCTCAATTTCAAGAAAACCCTGGAATTAAGCATTGGGATGCATTGTTAAGACTTTTAGGATATGTTGAAAAGACTAAAAACTATATGTTGAATTTATCTAACATTCAGGAGTTAAAATTGAATGGTTATTCAGATTCTGACTTTGCTGCAAACAGAGATGACCGTGTTTCACTTGGAGGCATGATACTCTTTATTGACAATGTACCTATTTCTTGGCGTACCTTTAAACATAAGTGTGTCAGCTTATCAACCATGGAAGCTGAATACGTATCACTAACTGAAGCCGCTAAGGAAATGGTATGGGTACAAAACATAATTGAAGAATGTCATTTACTTGGGTTAAACTTTAATAAAAGTAACAGTGTTATTTTTAGCGACAACCAAACAGCCATTAATTTTTCTAACTCTCCAATTGAAAACAATAGAACTAAGCATATTGATGTTAGATATCATTTCCTAAGAAATTTAATAGTCAATGAATCTTTTAATGTTAAATTTGTAAATAGTAAAGATAACTTAGCAGATCACTTTACTAAACCAATGACTAAGGAAATAATACTTAAATTTTGTAATAAAATTTTTAAAAACTAAATCAAAACTTTTTGAGATTAAATGTTTAGTCTAAAGAAAATTTTAAATACTAAATTGAATTTACAACTTGGGAATTTTTTTTTAAAAGATGTCATATATATACATTATTGTTTATCTTAAACCTCATTGATATAAGATAGTATATCTTGAGTATAAATTTTTGTGATATTGAATCTTTTTCACTTTACACCTTTGTATATACATCCATTTTCCATGACCCGCATGATGCTAAATAATAGCTTATGTGTATAAAATTTTGTATTTTTCAACTTGGTAATAAGTATGTGTTGAAAGTTTTGATAAAGGAATTTTATTATCTAATTACTTGCATCATGTATTTTTAAATATTTGGTATATCAATGCAGTCTAATAGTATTAATTATGTATACTTATATTGTGTTAATAGACTAAATTTTTTTAAGCTTTTTGAATTATAGTGTTTATACTCAAATTTAAAGTAAACTTAAATTCTATGCTTATACAAAATCTTAATCTTTTAAAGTTGACTTGTTTAATATGATAATGTGCTTATACTTAAATTTTGGATAATTATAATTAAATTTAAACTAAAATTTCAATTTTTGAATGCTGATACTTAAGCATTGAAGTTGTGTTGTATATAAATTTCTACTTGATGTGAAATGTTGTTGTTACAATATTGTCGACAATACTTAACTATTTTTCAGATGCTATAAGTACTTATGCATTTTATTTTAAATTTAATAATGATATAATACTTTAAATTTTTTCCTTCATTATATGTTTGATAGAATACTGGGGGCCTTGGTGTTTATTGATATACCTTGGTTTCTCAGAGTAAGTTTTCTTTTGCATATGCATTGAGACTTAAGGATTTGCATGAGGGGGGCCGATTGTTGGAAATAATCAATACATCGCGATTCACGTTCCCGTGAACGGGCGTTTATGCAAATTTAATATGAACGACTCTTCCCGTTCACTGGCGTGAACCGTGACGTTTTTCAACATGAGGTTTCATGCAAATCAGTTCTCAATGCATACGCATCTGATTTGCATATCCGGGGGCGTTTCCGGAACTGTCCATTCTCGGATATATAGGGCAGAGGTTTCTTGAAGCAAATGAGAAGGTCGGAGTCGATCGAGATCAGACGTCTGAAGAAGTCAGACGAGATAGACACTGATGGTCTGATGCAGGCAGACAGAAATGTTTTTGACTGAAGTACTGCGGAATATCGTTTGACGACGGTGAATAGTCGAAACGGATGCAGAGGTGGTCAGTTTGGACCAGCATGTATTGAACGTTAAATTTACTTACAAACGTTCGGAAGCCGCTTTAAATATTTTCCTGATGTTCTATCCTTTGGTTTCCGTTTGCCAAGTGATGGTGGCTGAAATACACGCAAGTGATAGAGGTAGTATAGTAACTTACTACCAAATGCTTCAAGGAATTTCTGTCTAGTCATTTACAACTAAAAATCTTTTGTACATAGTATATTTTTGATGTTTTACGGCATGGAAAATTACCAGGTAAAACTGGACTTGTGTACTTTCATAACCCAGCCAACACTTATTGACTCTGACAGTGCGTGCTTTGCTATCTTCAAATTTTAAATTTTCCAAAACGTTCCCTCTCTGGTCAGTACTCGCCCTTCTCCGGCGTAGCTCTTGGTTCCATTTCCTTCTTGTGGAAGTCCCAAAATTCCTTGCACTTGTGGTCCATACTACTTTCCCTTGGCTGCGAAAAACATCGCGTCCCTCATATTATTTAATTACTGTCTTCGGCGACCAGCCCTATTGTTATTGAAAAAGTTTTTAAACTTGCAATACCTTTCTTGCAATAGCTGTCGATCGTGCACCTCTACGACGCAAGCCATAAATAACGGGGCAGTTCATAAAGTAATTGTCTATCGCACACGTTACATGTGCAAGTCACGGCTAAGTGTGCAGTTTATGAAGTGTTGATTTTGTACCTCAGCTACATGCGCAAGTTACGGCTAACTGACGGAATTATGTATCATATCCATAAGTTATATATTGAAAATTAACGTATAATTAAATTTCTGAAGCTGGTGATAGAATAACTATGAGCCACGAAATTCTGGTTACACAACTTCGTTGAAAATTTAAAACAGAGTGTTGCAGCTATAACAAACGTTAGATAGTAGTTGTAGGAATACAAGTAGCAGTAGAAGTGTTAAATGAGAACAGTTCCAGTTTAAATCAAAATCACTTTTATTGAAGAGTGAATCCATTGTATTTGCTTACAATATATATCATGAGAACAGGTAAGCAAAAACCAAAGCATACTATTTACAAAACATGAGCACTACAGCTCATATGAAGGTTTTTTCAGTGTAAGTTCCATGCCTAGACACGTTTCTGGTTTAAGTATTATTTACACAAGTAAGTGGAATAAAAGCATTTCACACTTACGTGACCACGTGCACTTTCCGACGCCACCACTAGCTGGGCACACGCTATGGCAAAAACTTTAAACTTTCCAGATCAGCACTATAAAGTCCACAACACGGGAAACATGGTCTCCTTAACTGAGAACCATCAAAACTACTAAGTTTAGTTTAAATATCCGCATTCACCGATAAACACTTTATCGTAACTTTCGACAACATCGAAACATGACTTTACGAAGATCCGTCTGCCCGATCTAGATCCTTCTATTGATCAGTATATCGATCGAATGACTAACCGGTCTAATGACCAAAGCGATCTCACTTAAAACTAGAAAAGTGTCTAGCCTTTATATCTGAAGATGAGTGCGTTCTGGAACATAACCGTTGCCGGCAACGCCCTCTGGATATGCAAAACAGGATGCGTGAGCGGCGAGAAAGGTGATTTGCATGATAAGCCAAGTTTTGTCCACATCGCGATTCGTTCACGAGAATGGAATAATCATTTTAATAATGACGTCACGCTCCCGCGAAACGAGAATCGCGATGTAAACAAAACCAAGTTTCTAACAATCGGCCCCCTCATGCAAAAACACCAACTCTCGGCGCCCATGCTTTCATCCAACAAAAAGGTTATTCTAAGAATCAAAGTTCTTAGTATCCTAAAAACATAATGTATGCATACACAAAATTTTATACATTAAAGAAATTTATAACACTTATAACATTTAGAAAGTGAATAGCCTTTTCTCAAAATGGCAACAATCAAATGAGTACACTTATCTATTATGCAGATCATAAGCATTCTTTAAATTACATGTTTAAGGATAACATAGTCAAAGAAAACAGTATAACCATACTATTGCCCTTTCTTAAGTACTAGCTCATACTGAAGAAAGCTATTTCTTTACTATTTTGAAAATTTATAAACAAACATTAAGTTTAAAATTTAAAAGTCTAAAGATATCAAAAAAATTTTAAGCTCTAGAAAAATTTTAGGTATAGTTATCAATTTTAATATTTAAGATTAAAAATTTAAATCTAAACATCAAATTCAAGTTTGTAGAAAATTTAGTGTATAACTATGAAATTTAACATTTAAGATTAAAAATTTAAGTCTAAACATCAAATTCAAGTTTGTAGAAGATTTAATGTATAACTATGAAATTTAACATTTAAGATTAAAAAAATTTAAGTCTAAACATCAAATTCAAGTTTGTAGAAAATTTAACATTTAAGTTTAAAAATTTAAGTCTAAACATCAAATTCAAGTTTGTAGAAAATTTAATGTATAACTATGAAATTTAACATTTAAGATTAAAAATTTAAGTCTAAACATCAAATTCAAGTTTGTAGAAAATTTAATGTATAACTATGAAATTTAACATTTAAGATTAAAAATTTAAGTTTTATTATCTTAGCCCATGACTAGTATACACACTAAATACCCAATACAATGGCAATGATAATAAAAGATACAGAAGGTAAATATACATATGAGATAAACACAGATTAAAAATTTTATGTTTCATGTGAATTATATCAATAATGTACATTCAGACACATATTTATTCACATAAGCGAAAATGCATTATGCGTGTAGTAAAAATGGATATATATTTTTCAAGTGTAATGTGAGAAAAGTAACAGTTCATTGTTACATAACAATATATACTCAAGATACATTTCATTTGTATCAATGAGAGAGGAATAAATTATAAAATACCCTAACCATTTATACTTTGAAAATATGAAAAAAAAATTTAAAGTAAAATTTTTATTTGAACAGTTAAATTTTATATTTTAAAGATATCATTACTAAATTTTAAAACTCTATCTTTAGTCATTGGCTTCGTGAAGTAATCTGCTACGTTATCTTTAGTATTAACAAAGTTAATTTTAAAAGACTCGTTTACAACTAAGTTCCTTAAAAAGTGATACTTTATATCTATGTGCTTAGTTCTATTATTCTCAATGGGGGAATTTGAAAAGTTTATTGCTGCCTGGTTGTCACAAAAAATTATACAATTATTTTTGTTAAATTTTAAACCTAGCATTTTACATTCCTCCAAAATGTTTTACATCCATATCATTTCTTTAGCGACCTCTGCCAACGAAACATATTCAGCTTCCATCGTTGACAGACTAACACACTTGTGCTTAAATGTCCGCCAAGAAATTGGTACTTTATCAATCATGAACAACATACCACCAAGTGACACTCTGTCATCTCTATTGGCTGCAAAATCTGAGTCTGAGTAGCAGTTTAGTCTTAAATCACTAATATTTGACAAATTTAACATATACTCTCTGGTCTTTTCAACATATCCCATTAACTTTAATAATGCATCCCAATGCTTTATTCCTGGATTCTCCTGAAACTGAGATAGAATATTGACTGCATAGCATATGTCTGGTCTAGTTCTGCTAGACAGATAGGCTAGGCATCCAATCAAGCTTCTGTAAGGGAAACCCTGCATTTGTGTTAATTCACTATCATTCATTCGGCAATCAATTTTACTTAAGATGTTACCCTTTGTAATAGGTAGTGAGGAAATTGGATATTTGAACCTTTTAAACATCTGACAAACTTTGTCAATGTAATCACCTTGATGTATATAAAATTTGTCTTCAATCTCCTTAAATTCCACACCCAAAAGTCTTTTGACTTTTCCCAATTCTTTGATATCAAATTCTTTACTCAAAAGTGAAACTGTATGGTCTATATCATTTTGTTGTTTAGCAAACAAAATTATGTCGTCTACATAAATCAGCATTAATACCTTATTCTGATATGTATAAGCACAGTTGCACCATTTAAATTTTAAAAAGTTTAATTTTTTCAAAGTGGTGTCAAGCTCTGT
The DNA here is from genome assembly GCA_951213105.1 of Amaurobius ferox. Lineage (NCBI taxonomy): Eukaryota > Metazoa > Arthropoda > Arachnida > Araneae > Amaurobiidae > Amaurobius > Amaurobius ferox. Next base: position 101,875,531 of record OX578137.1, read on the forward strand.
ATACCATTCCCTTCCGCTTTGGTGAAGGCCATATATTGCTTTCTTAAGCAAACAAACATATTGAGGCTGATTTGGATCGACATATCCATGTGGTTGTTTCAAGAAAATTTTATCATTCAACTTTGCATAAAGATATGCGGACTTAATGTCCAGTTGAAAATGTTTCCATTTAAGCATGCAAACAAATATGGAGAAGAAAGCTCTGATTAAACTAAAATTAATCACAGGGCTAAACACTTCATCATATGAGTCCCCTTTTATCTGGGTATATCCTTGAGCTACAAGGCGAGCTTTGAATCGTTTCACATTTCCCCTTTCATCCTTCTTAATGGTATAAACCCATCTACTTCCTATAATTTTTTGTTGTGAGATGGGTGCAGGCACTAAGTCCCAGACACCCCTCTCTTGCATTGTAGCTATTTCATCATCTATGGCTTCTTGCCATTTATCGGACTGGGGAGATTCTATTGCCGATTTATAGCTCTTGGGTATCAAGATCTCAACATTGCTTGCTTCTGGTTTCCTTTTGATATCACTTACCCCCTTTTTCTCTCTAAAATTAAACATTTGCTGATCATAATGAATGTTAGCTTTTCCACAAAACTTTCTGACATCATTATGAGATCTCAGCCTTTTATTGTCACCTTTTACTGAGTAGTAAATATCCGTCCTACTCCCATCAGGCCTAGGTACTGCTTTCCGTATCCAGTCAATATCTGAGCAGGGTGTCAGACCAGAATCAGCAGGAGAGTCCTCATCCCCACTAGATTTACTAGTGTCACGGCTCTCACCTGCTTCTTCCTCTGACACTCCTCCTAAGCATTCTGATTCCGAGTCAATCGACTGAGTAACGTTCGATTTCCTCAAGGTGATTCCTTTAGGGTAATTAGGGCCCAGGACGCCTTCCGCTGCCACTCCTTCCTCAAACCTTACATTAGAAGTTTCCTCAACTTTCCTTTTACCCGCTATATAAATCCTATAGCCTTTGGTGCTTTCGGCATATCCGACCATTATTCCTATTTGGGCTCTCATATCCAACTTATTTCTAATTTGTTTGGCTGTGCCCACATAGGCTTTGCACCCGAAAACTTTGAGGTGAGCAACGGCTGGCTTCCTTCCATAATATAACTCGTGTGGAGTTTTGGTTTTGAACTTATGACATATTTTGTTCTTGGTGTGTGTAAAACACAAAATCGCTTCTGCCCACATTCTGTTTTCAACCTTGCTTTGATCAAGCATAGCTTTCACACAATCTAGTGCAGTCAGATTAAATCTTTCAGAAACCCCGTTCTGTTCGGGTGTATATGCATTTGACCTTTCTGATTTAATCCCCAATTTATTTAAGTATGCCTTGAACTGGTTGTGACAGAACTCCATACCATTGTCCGTACGGATACACAAAATCTTTTTGCCTAGCTGCCTCTCTTCCTTAGCTTGGAATTCTTTAAATATCTTAAACACCTCTGATTTTTGTTTCATTATATAAACAAACACTTTCCGGCTGAAGTCGTCAGTGATTGTCAAAAAGTATATGTTTCCGCCCATTGAAGCTGTAGGTAAGGGACCACACACATCCATATGGAGTAATTGTAAAGGTTTAGTGGACCTTATCCTACCAATTGGCTTAAAAGAAATTCTCTTAGACTTTGCTAACTTACAGTGTGTACAGTTAATTTTTGCATATTTTAGTCTAGGGAGTCCATTAGCCGCTGAAACTTTACTTGTCTGATATAAATAATCAGAGTTAATGTGGCAATATCTCCTATGCCAGAGTTCCATTTTATTCAAAACCTCAGAAACCGCACAACTTGGTTTCTCATTAACCTTTTCTTTTGACCTCGACTTCACCTCAGAGTTACGTTTACTTTTATTTATTCTAGGCAAATTTTTCATTTTGTCAATACTGTTTTTCTTATTTAGGGGTTTTCTATCTTTCTTAGAATTTTTATCCCTACCCTGATCCTTTCCTTTAGTTTCACGGTCTTCAATATTGTTATTTGCAGTCTGAACTTCGTATTGAGGTTTTAAAAAATATAACCCTTCTTTTCGCTTAGCATAGAAGAATTTTTCTCCGTTTGGAGTGTAAAACCACAATACCCCATTAGCCCCTTTAAAAGTATACCCCTGTTCCTCAAGAACAGATGCGGCTAATAAGTTTCGTCTTAACTTAGGCGAAAACATTACATCAGACAAAACAATATTACTTCTTATGTTCTGAAACTGAACATACATATTGACCGTACCGATAGCCTCAACTGGGCTCTCAATATCACCCACTGCTAGCGACATAGATGCACCTTTGCTTTCCTTAAATTTTGAGAATAAATTAATATCATTGCAAAAGTGCCGCGTAGCAGCGGTGTCAATTACCCAGCTGAGTCTATCGCTAGGATCCTGCACAGTATTAGCTTCAACTCTAGCAGATGAATACAATTCAATTATATTTGAGCTAGACTTAAGAATAGGGCAATTATTCTTTAAATGACCAGCCTTCTTACAAAAATAACATGGTCCTATGACCCTTTTAACTGGTTTAACACTTTTAAACACTTTGTTATTTTTACACTTTACATTTACATTACTCAGACAAGAATACAGATGAATTTTGACTTACATTGTTTCTATCACTACGGAGTTGCCGGATACGTCCTTCTTCCGCAGACAATTCATGTTGGATTTTCTCCAAAGTGAAATCTTTGTCCTCCCAACGATATATTAGTTGAACTATTCCCTGGAAGTCATCAGAGAGGTATCTTATGGCCTGGAATGCCACATAGACGCTTTCCACCGGATGCTTGACGTCCTTCAATTTGGCGACCGCCTTCTTCAAACGCATACAGAAGATATCCACCGGTTCATCTGGCTCCGGACGTAGGCTGAAGAACTCACCCAGTAAACGCACCAGGTTGGCGCTAGTCGGCGCGTCGAAGTGCGTTTTTAACTTATCCCACGCATCTGCCGGATCGTCGTTAATGTCAATTAACTCTTGGTAATCAGATGAAACATTCTGGAACAGGATCGCTAACGCGCGGTCCTTTCTGCGCATGTGATCTTCATAATCACTGTTAGAAACTTTGTTTTGTTTACATCGCGATTCTCGTTTCGCGGGAGCGTGACGTCATTATTAAAATGATTATTCCGTTCTCGTGAACGAATCGCGATGTGGACAAAACTTGGCTGATCATGCAAATCACCTTTCTCGCCGCTCACGCATCCTGTTTTGCATATCCAGAGGGCGTTGCTTTTCCAGACACTTTTCTGGTTTTCAGTCAGAGATCTGGTTTTAGGTAGATCGCTTGGAAAGCTCGGTTGGATAGCTTGCTTATACTGATCGATGGAAGGATCTAGATCGGGCAGACGGATCTTCGTAAAGTCATGTTTCGATGTTGTCGAAAGTTACGATAAAGTGTTTATCGGTGAACGCGGATATTTAAACTAAACTTAGTAGTTTTGATGGTTCTCAGTTAAGGAGACCATGTTTCCCGTGTTGTGGACTTTATAGTGCTGATCCGGAAAGTTTAAATTTTTGCCATAGCGTGTGCCCAGCTATTGGTGGCATCGGAAAGTGCACGTGGTCACGTAAGTGTGAAATGCTTTTATTCCACTTACTTGTGTAAATAATACGTTAACCAGAAACGTGTCTAGGCATGGAACTTACACTGAAAAACCTTCATATGAGCTGTAGTGCTCATGTTTTGTAAATAGTATGCTTTGGTTATTTGGCTTACCTGTTTTCATGATATATACTGTAAGCAAATACAATGGATTCACTCTTCAATAAAAGTGATTTTGATTTAAACTGGAACTGTTCTCATTTAACACTTCTACAGCTACTTGTATTCCTACAACTACTATCTAACGTTTGTTATAGCTGCAACACTCTGTTTTAAATTTTCAACGAAGTTGTGGAACCAGAATTTCGTGGCTCATAGTTATTCTATCACCAGCTTCATCAGAAATTTAATTATACATTAATTTTCAACATATAACTTACGGATATGATACCTATTTCCGTCAAAGGTTACGGGCCCCAGTACTCCCCATAACAACGTTAAAAATTTAGAAGTGTTAGAGTTCCAGTAACGAATCCTGTCGACGGGGGCCGCGGACGGCGCCATTTGCATGTCGACGAAAGCGTAAACAAAAGGTCTGTTCAGCTCAGTTCCAAAAGGCCACCTTGCCATGGAGGCAAATAAAATTACTGCATTAACTAGAGACAATTACGTCACTTGGAGGAATGAAGTTTCATTCGCTCTTAAAGGAGAGGGCTGTTTCGGATTTGTAGACCGAACAGCGTTACCGGTAGATGAAAAAACATCACGCCGTGATTATGAAGATCACATGCGAAGAAAGGACCGCGCGTTAGCAATCCTGTTCCAAAATGTTTCATCTGATTACCAAGAGTTAATTGACATTAACGACGATCCGGCAGATGCGTGGGATAAGTTAAAAACGCACTTCGACGCGCCAACTCGCGCCAACCTGGTGCGTTTACTGGATGAGTTCTTCAGCCTACGTCCGGAGCCAGATGAACCGGTGGATATCTTCTGTACGCGTTTGAAGAAGGCGGTCGCCAAATTGAAGGACGTCAAACACCCGGTGGAAAGCGTCTATGTGGCATTCCAGGCCATAAGATACCTCTCTGATGACTTCCAGGGGATAGTTCAACTAATCTACCGTTGGGAGGACAAAGATTTCACTTTGGAGAAAATCCAACATGAATTGTCTGCGGAAGAAGGACGTATCCGGCAACTCCGTAGTGACAGAAACAATGTAAGTCAAAATTCATCTGTATTCTTGTCTCAGAGTAATGTAAATGTAAAGTGTAAAAATAACAAAGTGTTTAAAAGTGTTAAACCAGTTAAAAGGGTCATAGGACCATGTTATTTTTGTAAGAAGGCCGGTCATTTAAGGAAGAATTGCCCTATTCTTAAGTCTAGCTCAAATATAATTGAATTGTATTCATCTGCTAGAGTTGAAGCTAATACTGTGCAGGATCCTAGCGATAGACTCAGCTGGGTAATTGACACCGCTGCTACGCGGCACTTTTGCAATGATATTAATTTATTCTCAAAATTTAAGGAAAGCAAAGGTGCATCTATGTCGCTGGCAGTGGGTGATATTGAGAGCCCAGTTGAGGCTATCGGTACGGTCAAAATGTATGTTCAGTTTCAGAACATAAGAAGTAATATTGTTTTGTCTGATGTAATGTTTTCGCCTAAGTTAAGACAAAACTTATTAGCCGCATCTGTTCTTGAGGAACAGGGGTATACTTTTAAAGGGGCTAATGGGGTATTGTGGTTTTACACTCCAAAGGGAGAAAAATTCTTCTATGCTAAGCGAAAAGAAGGATTATATTTTTTAAAACCTCAATACGAAGTTCAGACTGCAAATAACAATATTGCAGACCGTAAAACTAAAGGAAAGGATCAGGGTAGGGATAAAAATTCTAAGAAAGATAGAAAACCCCTAAATAAGAAAAACAGTATTGACAAAATGAAAAATTTGCCTAGAATAAATAAAAGTAAACGTAACTCTGAGGTGAAGTCGAGGTCAAAGGAAAAGGTTAATGAGAAACCAAGTTGTGCGGTTTCTGAGGTTTTGAATAAAACAGAACTCTGGCATAGGAGATATTGCCACATTAACTCTGATTATTTATATCAGACAAGTAAAGTTTCCGCGGCTAATGGACTCCCTAGACTAAAATATGCAAAAATTAACTGTACACACTGTAAGTTAGCAAAGTCTAAGAGAATTTCTTTTAAGCCAATTGGTAGGATAAGGTCCACTAAACCTTTACAATTACTCCATATGGATGTGTGTGGTCCCTTACCTACAGCTTCAATGGGCGGAAACAGATACTTTTTGACAATAACTGACGACTTCAGCCGGAAAGTGTTTGTTTATATAATGAAACAAAAATCAGAGGTGTTTAAGATATTTAAAGAATTCCAAGCTAAGGAAGAAAGGCAGCTAGGCAAAAAGATTTTGTGTATCCGTACGGACAATGGTATGGAGTTCTGTCACAACCAGTTCAAGGCATACTTAAATAAATTGGGGATTAAATCGGAAAGGTCAAATGCATATACACCCGAACAGAACGGGGTTTCTGAAAGATTTAATCTGACTGCACTAGATTGTGTGAAAGCTATGCTTGATCAAAGCAAGGTTGATAACAGAATGTGGGCAGAAGCGATTTTGTGTTTTACACACACCAAGAACAGAATATGTCATAAGTTCAAAACCAAAACTCCACACGAGTTATATTATGGAAGGAAGCCAGCCGTTGCTCACCTCAAAGTTTTCGGGTGCAAAGCCTATGTGGGCACAGCCAAACAAATTAGAAATAAGTTGGATATGAGAGCCCAAATAGGAATAATGGTCGGATATGCCGAAAGCACCAAAGGCTATAGGATTTATATAGCGGGTAAAAAGAAAGTTGAGGAAACTTCTAATGTAAGGTTTGAGGAAGGAGTGGCAGCGGAAGGCGTCCTGGGCCCTAATTACCCTAAACGAATCACCTTGAGGAAATCGAACGTTACTCAGTCGATTGACTCGGAATCAGAATGCTTAGGAGGAGTGTCAGAGGAAGAAGCAGGTGAGAGCCGTGACACTAGTAAATCTAGTGGGGATGAGGACTCTCCTGCTGATTCTGGTCTGACACCCTGCTCAGATATTGACTGGATACGGAAAGCAGTACCTAGGCCTGATGGGAGTAGGACGGATATTTACTACTCAGTAAAAGGTGACAATAAAAGGCTGAGATCTCATAATGATGTCAGAAAGTTTTGTGGAAAAGCTAACATTCATTATGATCAGCAAATGTTTAATTTTAGAGAGAAAAAGGGGGTAAGTGATATCAAAAGGAAACCAGAAGCAAGCAATGTTGAGATCTTGATACCCAAGAGCTATAAATCGGCAATAGAATCTCCCCAGTCCGATAAATGGCAAGAAGCCATGGATGATGAAATAGCTACAATGCAAGAGAGGGGTGTCTGGGACTTAGTGCCTGCACCCATCTCACAACAAAAAATTATAGGAAGTAGATGGGTTTATACCATTAAGAAGGATGAAAGGGGAAATATTAAACGATTCAAAGCTCGCCTAGTAGCTCAAGGATATACCCAGATAAAAGGGGACTCATATGATGAAGTGTTTAGCCCTGTGATTAATTTTAGTTTAATCAGAGCTTTCTTCTCCATATTCGTTTGCATGCTTAAATGGAAACATTTTCAACTGGACATTAAGTCCGCATATCTTTATGCAAAGTTGAATGATAAAATTTTCTTAAAACAACCACATGGATATGTCGATCCAAATCAGCCTCAATATGTTTGTTTGCTTAAGAAAGCAATATATGGCCTTCACCAAAGCGGAAGGGAATGGTATACAGAGCTTGACACCACTTTGAAAAAATTAAACTTTTTAAAATTTAAATGGTGCAACTGTGCTTATACATATCAGAATAAAGTATTAATGCTGATTTACGTAGACGACATAATTTTGTTTGCTAAACAACAAAATGATATAGACCATACAGTTTCACTTTTGAGTAAAGAATTTGATATCAAAGAATGGGGAAAAGTCAAAAGACTTTTGGATGTGGAATTTAAGGAACTTAGTTGTAAACGAATATTTTAAAATTAACTTTGTTAATACTAAAGATAACGTAGCAGATTACTTCACGAAGCCAATGACTAAAGATAGAGTTTTAAAATTTAGTAATGATATCTTTAAAATATAAAATTTAACTGTTCAAATAAAAATTTTACTTTAAATTTTTTTTTCATATTTTCAAAGTATAAATGGTTAGGGTATTTTATATTTTATTCCTCTCTCATTGATACAAATGAAATGTATCTTGAGTATATATTGTTATGTGACAATGAACTGTTACTTTTCTCACATTACACTTGAAAAAAAAAATATATATATATCCATTTTTACTACACGCATAATGCATTTTCGCTTATGTGAATAAAATGTTATCTGAATGTACATTATTGATATAATTCACATGAAACATAAAATTTTTAATCTGTGTTTATCTCATATGTATATTTACCTTCTGTATCTTTTATTATCATTGCCATTGTATTGGGTATTTAGTGTGTATATTAGTCATGGGCTAAGATAATAAAACTTAAATTTTTTAATCTTAAATGTTAAATTTCATAGTTATACATTAAATTTTCTACAAAACTTGAATTTGATGTTTAGACTTAAATTTTTAATCTTAAATGTTAAATTTCATAGTTATACATTAAATTTTCTACAAAACTTGAATTTGATGTTTAGACTTAAATTTTTAATCTTAAATGTTAAATTTCATAGTTATACATTAAATTTTCTACAAAACTTGAATTTGATGTTTAGACTTAAATTTTTAATCTTAAATGTTAAATTTCATAGTTATACATTAAATTTTCTACAAACTTGAATTTGATGTTTAGACTTAAATTTTTAATCTTAAATGTTAAATTTCATAGTTATACATTAAATTTTCTACAAAACTTGAATTTGATGTTTAGACTTAAATTTTTAATCTTAAATGTTAAATTTCATAGTTATACATTAAATTTTCTACAATTTGATTTTGATGTTTAGATTTAAATTTTTAATCTTAAATGTTAAATTTTATAGTTATACATTAAATTTTTCTACAATTTGATTTTGATGTTTAGATTTAAATTTTTAATCTTAAATGTTAAATTTCATAGTTATACACTAAATTTTCTACAACTTGATTTTGATGTTTAGATTTAAATTTTTAATCTTAAATATTAAAATTGATAACTATACCTAAAATTTTTCTAGAGCTTAAAATTTTTTTGATATCTTTAGACTTTTAAATTTTAAACTTAATGTTTGTTTATAAATTTTCAAAATAGTAAAGAAATAGCTTTCTTCAGTATGAGCTAGTACTTAAGAAAGGGCAATAGTATGGTTATACTGTTTTCTTTGACTATGTTATCCTTAAACATGTAATTTAAAGAATGCTTATGATCTTCATAATAGATAAGTGTACTCATTTGATTGTTGCCATTTTGAGAAAAGGCTATTCACTTTCTAAATGTTATAAGTGTTATAAATTTCTTTAATGTATAAAATTTTGTGTATGCATACATTATGTTTTTAGGATACTAAGAACTTTGATTCTTAGAATAACCTTTTGTTGGATGAAAGCATGGGCGCCGAGAGTTGGTGTTTTTGCATGAGGGGGCCGATTGTTAGAAACTTGGTTTTGTTTACATCGCGATTCTCGTTTCGCGGGAGCGTGACGTCATTATTAAAATGATTATTCCGTTCTCGTGAACGAATCGCGATGTGGACAAAACTTGGCTGATCATGCAAATCACCTTTCTCGCCGCTCACGCATCCTGTTTTGCATATCCAGAGGGCGTTGCCGGCAACGGTTATGTTCCGGAACGCACCCATCTTCGGATATAAAGGCTAGACACTTTTCTGGTTTTCAGTCAGAGATCTGGTTTTAGGTAGATCGCTTGGAAAGCTCGGTTGGATAGCTTGCTTATACTGATCGATGGAAGGATCTAGAAGGATCTAGATCGGGCAGACGGATCTTCGTAAAGTCATGTTTCGATGTTGTCGAAAGTTACGATAAAGTGTTTATCGGTGAACGCGGATATTTAAACTAAACTTAGTAGTTTTGATGGTTCTCAGTTAAGGAGACCATGTTTCCCGTGTTGTGGACTTTATAGTGCTGATCCGGAAAGTTTAAATTTTTGCCATAGCGTGTGCCCAGCTATTGGTGGCATCGGAAAGTGCACGTGGTCACGTAAGTGTGAAATGCTTTTATTCCACTTACTTGTGTAAATAATACGTTAACCAGAAACGTGTCTAGGCATGGAACTTACACTGAAAAACCTTCATATGAGCTGTAGTGCTCATGTTTTGTAAATAGTATGCTTTGGTTATTTGGCTTACCTGTTTTCATGATATATACTGTAAGCAAATACAATGGATTCACTCTTCAATAAAATTGATTTTGATTTAAACTGGAACTGTTCTCATTTAACACTTCTACAGCTACTTGTATTCCTACAACTACTATCTAACGTTTGTTATAGCTGCAACACTCTGTTTTAAATTTTCAACGAAGTTGTGGAACCAGAATTTCGTGGCTCATAGTTATTCTATCACCAGCTTCATCAGAAATTTAATTATACATTAATTTTCAACATATAACTTACGGATATGATACCTATTTCCGTCAATCACGGCGTGACGTTTTTTCATCCATCGGTAACGCTGTTCGGTCTACAAATCCGAAACAGCCCTCTCCTTTTAGAGCGAATGAAACTTCATTCCTCCAAGTGACGTAATTGTCTCTAGTTAATGCAGTAATTTTATTTGCCTCCATGGCAAGGTGGCCTTTTGGAACTGAGCTGAACAGACCTTTTGTTTGCGCTTTCGTCGACATGCAAATGGCGCCGTCCGCGGCCCCCGTCGACAGGATTCGTTGGAACACTAACACTTCTAAATTTTTAACGTTGTTATTCTTGGAAAATTTAAAATTTGAAGATAGCAAAGCACGCACTGTCAGAGTCAATAAGTGTTGGCTGGGTCATGAAAGTACACAAGTCCAGTTTTAAAGGAAAACTTCGTTCACTTTATTTGGTGAAAAACACAACTAGGCATATTACACGTACCTGGTAATTTTCCATGCCGTAAAACATCAAAATATACTATGTACAAAAAGGTTTGCAGTTGTAAATGACTAGACAGAGATTCCTTGAAGCATTTGGTAGTAAGTTACTATACTACCTCTATCACTTGCGGCAAAGGGAAACCAAAGGATAGAACATCAGGAAAATATTTAAAGCGGCTTCCGAACGTTTGTAAGTAAATTTAACGTTCAATACATGCTGGTCCAAACTGACCACATCTGCATCCGTTTCGACTATTAACCGTCGTCAAACGATATTCCGCAGTGCTTCTGTCAAAAACATTTCTGTCTGCCTGCATCAGACCATCAGTGTCTATCTCGATCGTCTCAAGACGTCTGGATCTGATCTGATCGAACACTCGATCGATCTGCTTGCTTCAAGAAACCTCTGCCCTATATATCCGAGAATGGACAGTTCCGGAAACGCCCCCGGATATGCAAATCAGATGCGTACGCATTGAGAACTGATTTGCATGAAACCTCATGTTGAAAAATGTCACGGTTCACGCCGGTGAACGGGAAGAGTCGTTCATATTAAATTTGCATAAGCGCCCGATCACGGGAACGTGAATCGCGATGTATTGATTATTTCCAACAATAACTAACGATGCAGTTCATGAAGTAGCTGTCAATCGCACACCTCAGCTACGCGCGCAAGTTATGGCTAACGATGTAGCAACATGCGCAATTCACGGCTAATGATGCAGTTTATGAAGTTGCTGTCGATCACATACCTCAGTTACGCGCGGAAGTTGTGGCTAACTCATTAAGTAGCTGTCAATCGCGTTTCCGACCGCAATGCGGGCACACGAGTAATAATACAGCTGCTGCGTATAAAATGAATCGTCTTTTATTAACGGGTACATGCAATCCACGTACGATATATGCAATAACGACAATTCTACTGCATGTAATAATGATATACACGCTGCACGGGCACATGCAATTTGCATAGATTTGAAATAGCTGTCAATCGCGTTCCAGCCCACTACGAGGGTTCAAGGCTAACAGATAAACACTTTTCCCAAAATAAATTGGCTTTTATTAGCATTATTTGCTTTAAGCCCGTCCGCTGCGCGGGTGCATGCAATCCTTGTACGTTACATGCAATAACTACTAACTTACCAGCTAGATTTTTGCTCTTATGGCCGTATTTTATTTTACAATTTTTCAAAAATTTTAAATGTGATTTTGAGGTTTTTGGATTCTTTTTTGTTAATTATATTAAGATTTTCTTTTTCTGTTTATATAAATTTGTTTGAAAACTAAACTAGCATTTTTCTAACATACAGATATATAGTGTGTATGTATGTATATATTTACACAAAAAATACCTGTGATAAAGTGGCCACTGGATACTAAGTGATAATTTTAATTTTCAAGTCTACAGAGCATTAAAATGAAAAATTAAATAGGAAAAATATTCAAAAGATTACCTTTTTCTTTCAATGATGTTTGTTTTTTGTATCAATTCTCCTTTAATTAATGAAAAGAACGGTATTTAAACAGTACTAATAATAGAAATAATAAAAATTAGGTCCTAAAATTTTCCTAAAATTTTGAAAAAAATACCTTAAATTCCTACCTAAAATTTTTAGAAAATCTGCTATGATCTCTGATATTTCAAACCTACGATTTTCAAAAGTGACTAATACGTTTAATAAACTCACACAAAAGAGATTTAATTGACTTTCACATTTTAAACCAACAATGTCCAATCGTTTTCATTGGGAATCATGGAATTAGTGAGTTGAACTCCTAGGAAAAAGTTTCATTTTCCATTAATATCTCAACAACCCCTGGTCTTAGAAACTCGAAACTTGGACTAAATTTATGGAGGTATATTTTAAAGCTACCCACAAATTTTCATTAAATTCGGTGCAGCTGTTCTCCCGTGATGGTGAGACAAACAAAAGTTTTGTTTTTCACTAATATCTCGAAAATGCCTGGTTGTAAAAATTCGAAACATAGACTAAATTTTAAGTAAGGTTATTTCAAAACTACCCACCAAATTTCATCAAATTCAGTTCAGCCGTTCTCCTGTGACGTAGGATCATACATACATACATACTTTTCTTCTTTATATAGATAACTATTAAATGTAGCCTTAAAAATTTTTGAGAAAAATCTATGGGAGTGGGTAACATCTTCACATTTTTTTTGGTTGAATTGACATGAAATGACCCAGTGGCAGCTGGGTTGTAAAATTCATATTTTACAAATTCTGAAACAATATTTGCACATCTAATTTTTAGTATTGAGTACTGAAATTAGTAATAAAGCCATTTATCAACAATTTTTGTTAAAAGCAAAATAATTATTTTACTGTGTATTTGGTCAGTATGTGTCAATTTTTATCCATTTAGTTATATAGAATTTCTCATATTTCAGAATCCGTTATGCTTTTGTGGTTGTGAACAAGAAGGTGAATGCCAGATTCTTCAATGTTCAAGGTAACACATACTCCAATCCGCCTCATGGTACTGTTATTGACAATACAGTTACCCGCTATGATCGGTAAGTTAAATCTTGTGGCACGATTTATATGGTTTAACTAGATTTCAAAATGTACCTGATAATTGTGGAAATATTCTTAATGGGTATCTACATTTTGATTGTGTCGATAATCACTTATAAATCTAAAAGTGCAGTGTCTGTATGTCAAAGTATAGATTGCAACCCCAACGGTTGAAAAAACTCATATTTGTATTGAACCAGGCTGAATTCGAATCTAAAACCCATTTTTCAAATTACCATCTGGATCTGTAGAAAAAGCCTCTCAAAGTTTGGCCTGTTTTCCTATTTTGGGGCTTAAATCTCAGGCTGAAAGCATTACCACAACTTTATGTAATTGCATGGTCGTGCAATCTTGTGCATGTTGAAATTAAAAGGTAAAGCTCATTCAGTTAGAGATGAGTCCTTTACCTCCATGATTCAGCTGAATACAAAAGTTATTAAGGGGTCTTCCGAATTTAAAATTTCTGAATATGAATATTTTAAACCATGGAGTTTATATTTGCTTCCACCATCTTCAAATTCATGTTTTTAATAATGTAATTAATGCAAACTTCATTCAAACTTACATTAGTTATTCAACAAGTTTTCTTTCTGGAGCTGAAAGGCCAGAGATGGGACTAGGTTTAGTTACCCCCGTATTCACCATTCCTACTCATTGATTGAAATCATTGGTTCATAAGCCCTTGGTCCGTACCAGTTTTACTTTCACTAAAAACTCGTATTCACCACCTGAAAATCAACTCTAGCTAGTTGAGTTTTAGTTGCTAGAGCTCAGGTTAAAAGATTGAATTCTATTGTCTGAAATGCATCATGTTAGTTTGTACATTCAGGCTTGCAGCTGCAAACAATATTTTCTGTTTCTTTGCTGTCGTATCCAAATATGTGCTTTTTAAAATTACATTATTTTTTTCCCTTGATTGTTTTGAACTTGAAATTATGGCTTCTCGAATGATATTTACGGCATTTGAGAAGGAACTCGTAATTGAGCTGGTAAATTCTAAAATTCAAATAATGTACAAAAAAAAAAAAAGTGTTGTAGAAAACAGTTGCATGGCAAGGGATAACTGACATTTTTAATTCCACAAATGGAACAACAAAACAACTGTCAGTGCTATAGAAATTTAAAAAAACAGAAGAAATAATGATAAAATTTGAAGACATGTGGTGGCCAAGTTTGTATTAAATGTTTCTAACATAGTATCTAGTAGTTTCTAACACTACTTTTTAGGAAACTAGGAAAAGAAAAATTTATTCAAAAAACAATTTTTATTTTATTGCTGCATTAAATAGTGCATAATGTCCTCTTCTAGTCCTATATCACACTTTGGATGAAACTCTTGCTACTGCTAAAGACAGTAATTATAGTAAATTTCAGATTTCATTTGAACAATATGGTGAATTTACAGAATCCGAACATTGTGGTAATGAAATTATTTCCCTGAGTGTGTTACAAGATGCTGTACATAAAATTGCTGAGTGTAAACAATGTAAAGGAACCATTTTCATGTGTGTGAAAAGGCGAACATAACAGGTCTTGCATCTGAAATACATATAAGTTGTAACAGTTGTGTAAACAATGTTGATTTTATGAATACAGAAAAGGTAAACAATGCTGAATGCAATACAAATTTATATGATTTAAATATCAGAATTGTTTACACTTTACGTACAATAGGCAAAGGGCACACATCAGACCGGCTGTTTTGTGCTGTCATGAACTTACCACCTCCACCGACAGAATTTGCAGCATATGTTGATGTTTTGTGTTTGACATCAGAGCATGTTTGTTCTCAAGAGATGAATAAAGCTGCCAAATAATGTATTTCTCTGAATAATAACCCAGATTTGTGTGTTACATTTAATGATGCATGGCAGAAACGTGGCAATTCGTCACATAATGGTGTAGTTACAGCAACAAGTGTTGACACAGGAAAAGTAATAGACATTACTGTTACGTCAAAATTTTGCAGACAAAGGAATTCAAGCATACATGTTTATACATGTATTGCTAATTACAGTGGAGTAAGTGGAGGCATGGAAGTTGCTGGGCTCAGAGAAATTTTTAATAGATCAAAAACTCTGTATGGTGCATGCTATGTGAAATATCTGGGTGCTGGAGATTCAAAAGCTTTATAAAGCAATTGTGGCTTCAAAAATATATTGCGATACACAAATTGAAAAATTAAAAGTTCATAGGACATATTCAAAAAAGGATGGGATGCTGCTTGCATGAGTTGAAAAAGAAATTCAGTGGCAAGAAACTTTGATGGAAAACCATTAGGGGGAAAGAACAGACTCACTGATGCTTTAATTTTGAAAATTCAAAAATACTATCACTTAGCAATTAGACGAAATATTGGTTCTCTTCAAAATTTGCAACAAGCTGTATGGACAGAGTAAGTACTTCCACTTTCTATCAAGTAATGCAAATCATAATCATGGACTTTGTCCAGTTTGAAATGAAATCTTGTGTAAATTTTAACGTGCACTTGCTAAACAAGAAGTTTATGACCATGATAAGCGAACGCATATTGCCCTGCCTATTATGGGGGCAATTAAATCTATTTTCAGATACTTAGCTAATCCAGACTTGTTAAAAAATACCAGATGCAAAAACCCGAAACTCTAATGAATTTGTGAATTGTGTTATCTGGACTCATTTACCGAAAACTATGTTTGTGTCACTTAAAACTTTAAAATGTGGAGTGTTTGATGCTGTTTCCTGCTTTAATGGAGGAAATATAATAAAGTGCTATACATTAGCTATACATTATATAGCTATACATTAGCTAGAGTTGGAATCAATCCAGGCTTCCACTCTCTGAACATACTCAAGCAACTTAATAAGGAGCATGTTATCTATAGAGAGCGTAAACTATCCAGGCCTCGCAAATGGTCCCTTTTTCCCCTTTTTTGCTGGGATAATATGTATTTAACAGCTGAAATTCTTGGAAATTTCCGACATTATTGAAATGCCCCAATGAATGGCAATCATATGAGTGCACGTGTTTACTTTTCTGTGATGCAGATGTTTGCCCAAACTTGTAGAATTGCATACGAGCGTTGTCTCCCGTCCATTTTTTGGATGCTGCGTGCTGAGGGTAATAGAATAAATGGAGCTTGTCACACGAAAACTTCGGCATTCTCGTGTGACAAGTTGTATTCATTCTTTTACCCCCAGTATGCAGCATACAAAAAACGGAAAGGCGACAACAGTGGTTTTCGTTTCTCAAATGCTAGTTCTAATACGAAATTCTAGATACATGAATGAAGTATGTTGTTTACATTTACAATTGAGGCATTTTTCGATGTTCAGAGGGCGTAATTATCCAGAAATTTCTGGAAAAAATATTTGTTTCCTGAAATATCCTTATTTTTTACGTACCATCCCGAAATTAAGTAATAAATATGTTTCTTCAAATTCAACATAAATCACTAAAATATTATGTTTTTTATTAATTTCACATAAAATTGTGATTGCGCAATTCAGTTTGGTCTCGTGCCGAAAATATTGTATCTTTTTCCATCCTGTTCAATCTTCTAAATATTACATATTAGATTGACTAAACTAGCATTTTTACGTATTCTGATTAATTATCAAGATTAATTTTTTAATTATTTTTGCATAAACTGTACGATTCCTCAATTCAGTTTTTCTCGTGAATTGCTGTGAGTACATTAGTATCTTTTTCCATCCATCTCCATCTTCTTAATATTGTATATTAGATTAACTGAATTAGCATATTTTCATATTCTGGTTAATTATTACAGTTAATTTCTTAATTATTTTCCTATAAACAGTGTGATTGCTCAATTCAGTTTGATCACATGAGTTGCCGATAGTAAGTACATTAGCATCTTTTTCCACTCATCTCCATCTTTTAAATGTTGCATATTAGATTGACTATAGCATATTTTCATATTCTTGTTAAATTTTAAGGTTAATTTTTTAATTATATTTTCAAAATACAAATTTTTCTATTTTGAATAATGGGTATGAACCCTGTAACAGGATATTTATTTTCCAAAAAGTTATAAAGCAATGCTTTAGGCAAAAAGACAACCATTTTGGCAAGGATATAATTCATTGCTATATATATATATATATATTTAATTAAGATCATTATTTCTTATTCTCTTTAGTGAAAACTTGTGTTTTACCAAATATAAATGTTTGTTTTCATTATAAGGTAATTTTCACCCAAAAAAAAATATATTTTTTGTCCTGAAATTTTATAAAATTTGTGTCCTGAAGTTTCATATTCTACCAGTAAAATCCTGAATGTTTTAAGTGTAATGTTTCTGTATATATTTTTATAAAACATAGTTGTCTTAATCATTTTTCAGAAAAATTACCAATTTTTTTTTTTCTAATATTGCTATTTAATATAAAAATATCCATACTCCTATTGCATATATTTCTAGCAAGATTTTGCAAAATTATCATGGAATTCCATCGATCCGCCCTCCCTTTGAAAGTGACCCTTTTTCGTTTCAATTTGACTGAAAAATACCATCCCCCCTATGCATTGGAAAAAATGAAAAAAATCCATCATCAAATTTGATGAAATTACAAATTGCTTCTTCTGAGCTGAAAATTCAGAGTAACTCTACTCTATTTTTTTTATCATATTTGAAAGGCTGGATTGACAGCATTTTACATGTTTCTTTTAGCAAAAAATTCCCAATAATTGCACCCCCCCCCCCCCCCCCCCCCCTGCATTTAAAGAGGTGGATCGACGGAATTTTACGGTAATTCTGAGATACCAACCATTATTTTCATATTCTTGTTAAATTTTAAGGTTAATTTTTTAATTATATTTTCAAAATACAAATTTTTCTATTTTGAATAATGGGTATGAACCCTGTAACAGGATATTTATTTTCCAAAAAGTTATAAAGCAATGCTTTAGGCAAAAAGACAACCATTTTGGCAAGGATATAATTCATTGCTATATATATATATATATATATATATATATATATATATATATATATATATATATATATTTAATTAAGATCATTATTTCTTATTCTCTTTAGTGAAAACTTGTGTTTTACCAAATATAAATGTTTGTTTTCATTATAAGGTAATTTTCACCCAAAAAAAAATATATTTTTTGTCCTGAAATTTTATAAAATTTGTGTCCTGAAGTTTCATATTCTACCAGTAAAATCCTGAATGTTTTAAGTGTAATGTTTCTGTATATATTTTTATAAAACATAGTTGTCTTAATCATTTTTCAGAAAAATTACCAATTTTTTTTTTTCTAATATTGCTATTTAATATAAAAATATCCATACTCCTATTGCATATATTTCTAGCAAGATTTTGCAAAATTATCATGGAATTCCATCGATCCGCCCTCCCTTTGAAAGTGACCCTTTTACGTTTCAATTTGACTGAAAAATACCATCCCCCCTATGCATTGGAAAAAATGAAAAAAATCCATCATCAAATTTGATGAAATTACAAATTGCTTCTTCTGAGCTGAAAATTCAGAGTAACTCTACTCTATTTTTTTTATCATATTTGAAAGGCTGGATTGACAGCATTTTACATGTTTCTTTTAGCAAAAAATTCCCAATAATTGCCCCCCCCCCCCCCCCCTGCATTTAAAGAGGTGGATCGACGGAATTTTACAGTAATTCTGAGATACCAACCATTACGGATTTTCTGTAATAAAGAATTTCTGTGCAAAATTACTGACTATGGAAAACACCTATTATTTTTCATCTTTTATATCTTTTATTTTTGCATAAATGGTGTGATTTCACAATTCAATTTGCCCAGGGGAATTTAACAGTTTATCCAGAATTTAATATAATCTAGTGATGAAAACAATATTACTTATTCCTCAATAATGCTGTGACTGAATGTATATTCTATATTGTGGTTAGAAAATATGGGACAGAATTTAAGTTAAATATGAGTACAGACGTATTAAACTTTTTATTACTTCAAGGAATAAAGAACATGTTTAATGTTCTGTATCTTTCATGTTTTGGGAAGACATTAGTAGTGTCTGAGCTAGAGCAGGCCAAAAAGAACTAAACAACTAAATTTAGCCTAAGCTAAGCATATTCTGTTTTCTTAAGGATTTTGAAATTTCTTTTTTGTCCAGTATTGAAGAATATGTATTCATATTATGTTTTGTTTAGTTATAAAGGTAATTTAATTTGAACATTTCTTAATTTGTCCGCTGTGCTGGTTCATGACTAACACAAATCTGTTGCTCAGGACTGCAGGAGCATGTGATCCGCGCGACCACGTTTAACAATATGGACATTGTGCAGGCACCAGTTTTTCAAAATATTATATGTGATTTTATAGAGCTTTTTGAAATTTTATTTGTTTGTTTAAATCAAGTTTTTATTTTTCTCTTCTGTTTATTGGCAAGTATATAATGCTTTGAAATTGAAGCTAACATTTATTTTCTAACAATCATATATATATACTAGCAGCATACCCGTTCTTCGTACGGAGTATATAATATAAAGAAACTTGAAATTCACAATCATGCGCAAATTCTTATAGTATACTAAATGACATTTTTAATCAAAATATTCTGTTAAAATATTTAATATAATGCTCCTAAAAAGAAGTTTAAGAATCTCTGTACTCGCTATATAAAATTATCTTTATGGACATATCTGAAGAATAAAACATCCTGGATTCTTATGTAAGCAAATATAAAAAAAAATATGGAATTGAATCAATATATGCAAAATAAAAGCGTTAAAATTGTATGGGACCCGTACTAATTATATACGCGTATATTAGAAAATATAACCTGTATTAGTAGATTACATGTATAAATTGAAAATACCAATAAGCCCGTAATCTTTTAATCTGAAGACAGTCATTTATTCCAATATATGTCAAAATGAAAGTGCTAAAATTATATGGGAAGATATAAACGTACTACTTATAATGTCCGATTATTAGTAGAAGATTACCCGTATTGCAATATGAGTCTCAAATATTTTTGGCAAAATACAACGGACGACGTAATAAATTGAATATATCATTAATCCCCTTAATCTTCATACCAGAAGGCTGTACTTGATTCCAATATATGTCAAAATATATGCCAATATACATGTACTACTTATATTCTCGTAGGTTAGAAGATATACCCGAGCATTCCTAGAAGATTACTCGTACGACGTACAATATGCGAGTGTCAGCAATTTTTGCCGCAAAAAAACAATTGCATAATAACTTAAAAATATCAATAATCACTGAATCAATAATTCCGGAAAATATCAATAATAATAATGTTTAAAGCTGAAAAGTGTAATTGATATTATCCAGTCCAAAATGAAATGGCAATGAAATTTATTTTATATACATATCTTCATTATTCAAATCGGAAAGGATTTAATAAAAATCGTCTGCCGTATAAACACATTGGATTTAAATCCGTTGCTAAGCGACATATCATTTGCTTCAAATAAATTGGTAGAAAAAATATCGTCTAAATAATTATATTTCTATGGAACTTTTGGCGACATTTTCGTCAAATTAGGGACATTTTTAAAAATCGCCAAATTTATCGCCAAGTGGGACTGTAGAACTGACAGTCCCACTTGGCGACAAATTGACGAAATATCATCACAATACTATCCCCTAACAAAACACAATTAATTTCATTTATTTAGCTCAATTTTATCAATTTTAAAATATTTTTATAGATTTGAAAATATTTTTATCAATTTAGTGACCTTTTAAAAATTCGCTAAATGCATTACTAAGTAGGATGGTTGGTCTGACAGATAAATGCTAACCAAACATCATTTCAGTACTCTCTTCTAACGAAACAAAATACATTTCATTGATTTACGTCGTTTTTATCAATTTGGCGACATTTCCGTCAAATTGGCAAAGTTTAAGAAAAGTTGTCAAATTAGCGATATCCCGCTAAATTCGTAGCTCTGAATTTGCAGATCTGAATGAAACATCCTTATCCCGTTTCAATATACTAAATGAAAACACAACAATTGTATTAGAAGATATACCCGCTCTACTCTTTTTCTGTTTTAAATGAATTTATTGGCTAAACACAATATATGTGTTTAGTAGCTAAATACGATATAAGCTTGATAACTCTTTGCCAAAATAAATGAAATTGATGTACGCAGTCAGCAATTAATATAATTAAAAGAAAAATCAAACCGTTCATACATAAGATATACTTTTATATCCATTTATCCATTTATTTATTATTCAAATCAAAAAAAATAATAAAAACATTAACAAACACATTTAATTTAATTGCGATGCCTAACAACATGATATGTCCTCATAAAATGTTAAAATTTATTAACCACTAACAGCACACCCGTTCTTCGTACGGAGTATATATTATAAAGAAACTTATAGTTCGCAATCATGTGCAAATTCTGTTAAAATATTAAATTTATTGCTCCTAAAGAGAAGTTTAAGAATATATGTTCTCACTATGCAAAATTATCTTCACGGGCAGATCTGAAGAATAAAACATCCTGGCCCCTTTTGTAAGCAAATTTGCAGAAGAAAAAAAAAGGAATTGAATCAATATATGCAACCCCGTACTAATTATATTGTCGCAGATTAGAAAATATGCCAATGTATTAGTAGAAGATTACCCGTATTACAATATAAGTCTCAAAAATATTTGCCAAAATAAAAGAGATGACGTAATAAATTGAAAATATCAATAATATCCGTACTCTTTATACCCGTAATTGATCCCAATATATGCCAATATATATCAAAACATATGTCAATATACCTGTACTACTTATATTCTCGTAGATTAAAGGATATACACGTGTGTTTGTAGAAGATTATTCGTACAAGATGCAATATATGAGTTTAAACAATTTTTGTCATAATAAAATAATTGCATAACAACTTGAAAATATCAATAATCCTTGAATCAATAATCCCCGAAAATATCAATAATAATAATTTCTAAACCTGAAGACCTTAATTGATATTATCCAATCAAAAATGCTATAAGAGAAATCAAATCGTTCTTTTCTAAAATATATTTTTATATCCATTTATTTATTACTCAAATCGAAAAAATAATTATTAAAATTAACAGACAGATTTAATTTAATTGCGTTTCTGAGTAACATGCTATAAGATAGAATCTTATATCAAGTTAAATATGTCATGTCTTATATCATAAACTGCGAAATTAAATAGCCATTTTGATTTCTTTATACTTCTCATTGTTCCGTAAAATCTTGTTTTAAATAAAACATGGAGATAGATTTCCCCTTTAAATCATGTTTCAAACAATTCATGTTTTCAGAAAGTGACTAATTAGCGCAAAAAATCTCCCATCAAACTCAGAGATTAAAATTTAATTCACTTTCAAACGATTTTCAAGCTTTTCGTTTGGATAAACCACGGAGTTAGACAGTAGAACTCTTAGGAAAAAGTTCCGCTTTTCATTAATATCTCGACAACCCCTGGTCTTAGAAACTCGAAACTTGGACAAAATTTATGGGGGGCTATTTCAAGGCTATTCACCAAATTTCATTCAATTCGGTTCAGCCGTTTTTCCGTGATGATGAGACAAACGAAAATTTGGTTTTTTACTAATATCTCGAGAACTACTGGTCGTAAAAACTCAAAACACAGATATAATTTTAAGTGGGGTTATTTCTAGGCTACTCACAAAATTTCATCAAATTCGGTTCAGCCGTTCTCCCGTGATGATGGGACAAACAGACAGACAGATTTTCATTTTTATTTATATAGACTAGCAGCATACCCGTTCTTCGTACGGAGTATATAATATAAAGAAACTTGAAATTCATAATCATGCCCAAATTCTTATAGTATACTAAATGACATGTTTAATCAAAATATTCTGTTAAAATATTTAATATAATGCTCCTAAAAAGAAGTTTAAGAATCTCTGTTCTCGCTATATAAAATTATCTTCATGGACATATCTGAAGAATAAAACATCTTGGACCCCTTATGTAAGCAAATATAAAAAAAAATATGGAATTGAATCAATATATGCAAAATAAAAGCGTTAAAATTGTATGGGACCCGTACTATTTATATACGCGAATATTAGAAAATATAACCTGTATTAGTAGATTACATGTATAAATTGAAAATACCAATAAACCCGTAATCTTTAAATCTGAAGACAGTCATTTATTCCAATATATGTCAAAATTAAAGTGCTAAAATTATATGGGAAGATATACACGTACTACTTATAATGTCCGATTAATAGTAGAAGATTACCCGTTTTGCAATATGAGTCACAAATGTTTTTTGGTAAAATACAACAGACGACGTAATAAATTGAATATATAATTAATCCCCTTAATCTTCATACCAGAAGACTGTACTTGATTCCAATATATATGCCAATATATATCAAAATATATGCCAATATACCTGTACTACTTATATTCTCGTAGGTTAGAAGATATACCCGTGCATTCCTAGAAGATTACTCGTACAACGTACAATATGCGTGTGTCAGCAATTTTTGCCGCAATAAAACAATGGCGTAATAACTTAAAAATATCAATAATCCCTGAATCAATAATTCCGGAAAATATCAATAATAAGAATGTTTAAACCTGAAGAGTATAATTGATATTATCCAGTCCAAAATGAAATGGCAATGAAATTTATTTTATATACATATCTTCATTATTCAAATCGGAAAGGATTTAATAAAAATCGTCTGCCGCATAAACACATTGGATTTAAATCCGTTGCTAAGCGACATGATATCATTTGCTTCAAATAAATTGGTAGAAAAAATATCGTCTAAATAGTTATATTTTTATGGAACATTTGGCGACAGTTTCGTCAAATTAGCGACATTTTAAAAAATCGCCAAATTTATCGCCAAGTGGGACTGTAGAACTGACAGTTCCACTTTGCGACAAATTGACGAAATATCATCACAATACTATCCCCTAACAAAAAACAATTAATATCATTTATGTAGCGCAATTTTATCAATTTCAAGATATTTTTATAGATTTGAAAACATTTTTATCAATTTGGTGACATTTTAAAAATTCGCTAAATGTATTACTAAGTAGGATGGTTGGTCTGACAGAGAAATGCTAACCAAACATCATTTCAGTACTCTCTTCTAACAAAACAAAAAAAAATTTCATTGATATGTAGAAGACCCAAGCCACACGACCAACCCGAAGGTTTATGGCAGCTGTTTGTGTGTCGTTTATATCAATTTGGCGACATTTCCGTCAATTTGGCAAAGTTTAAGAAAAGTTGTCAAATTAGCGATATCCCTCCAAATTCGTAGCTTTGAATTTGCAGATCTGAATGAAACATTCTTATCCCGTTTCAATATACTAAATGAAAACACTACAATTGTATTAGAAGATATACCCGCTCTACTCTTTTTCTGTTTCAACAATCGGCTATATGAATTTATTGGCTAAACACAATATATGAGTTTAGTAGCTAAATACGATATAAGCTTGAAAACTCTTTGCCAAAATAAATGAAATTGATGTACGCAGTCAGCAATTAATATAGTTAAAAGAAATATCAAACCGTCCATTCATAAGATATACTTTTATATCCATTTATTTATTATTTAAATCGAAAAAAAATAATAAAAACATTAACAAACACATTTAATTTAATTGCGATGCCGAGCAACATGATATATCCTCCTAAAATGTTAAAATTTATTAACCACTAACAGCACACCCGTTATTCGTACGGAGTGTATAATTTAAAGAAACTTAAAGTTCGCAATCATGTGCAAATTCTGTTAAAATATTAAATTTATTGCTCCTAAAGAGAAGTTTAAGAATATATGTTCTCACTATGCAAAATTATCTTCACGATCAGATCTGAAGAATAAAACATCCTGCCCCCTTTTGTAAGCAAATTTACAGAAGAAAAAATAGGAATTGAATGAATATATGCAACCCCGTACTAATTATATTGTCGCAGATCAGAAAATATGCCAATGTGTTAGTAGAAGATTACCCGTATTACAATATGCGTCTCAAAAATATTTGCCAAAATAAAAGAGATGACGTAATAAATTGAAAACATCAATAATATCCGTACTCTTTATACCAGAAGGTCGTAATTGATTCCAATATATGCCAATATATATCAAAACATATGTCAATATACCTGTACTACTTATATTCTCGTAGATTAAAAGATATACAAGTGTATTTGTAAAAGATTCGTACAACATACAATATATGAGTTTAAACAATTTTTGTCATAATAAAATAATTGCATAATAACTTGAAAATATCAATAATCCTTGAATCAATAATCCCCGAAAATATAAATAATAATAATTTTTAAACCTGAAGACCGTAATTGATATTATCCATTCAAAAATGCTATAAGAAAAATCAAATCGTTCTTTTCTAAAATATATTTTTATATCCATTTATTTATTATTCAAATCGAAAAAATAATTATTAAAATTAACAGACAGATTTAATTTAATTGCGTTTCGGAGTAACATGATATAAGATAGAATCTTATAACATGTTAAATATGTCATGTCTTATAACATAAACTGCGAAATTAAATAACGATTTTGATTTCTCTATACTTCTCATTGTTCCGTAAAAGCTTGTTTTAAATGAACCATGGAGATAGATTTCCCCTTTAAATCATGTTTCAAACAATTCATGTTTTCAGAAAGTGACTAATTAACGCAAAAAATCTCCCATCAAACTCAGAGATTAAATTTTAATTCACTTTCAAACGATTTTCAAGCTTTTCGTTTGGATAAACCACGGAGTTAGGGAGTAGAACTCCTAGGAAAAAGTTCCGTTTTTCATTAATATCTCGACAACCCCAGGTCTTAGAAACTCGAAACTTGGACAAAAGTTATGGGGGGATATTTCAAGGCTATTCACCAAATTTCATTAAATTCGGTTCAGCCGTTTTTCCGTGATGATGAGACAAACGAAATTTTCGTTTTTTACTAATATCTCGAGAACCACTGGTCGTAGAAACTCAAAACACGGATATAATTTTATGTGGGGCTATTTCTGGGCTACCCACAAAATTTTATCAAATTCGGTTCAGCCGTTCTCCCGTGATGGTGTGACAGACAGACAGACAGACAGATTTTCATTTTTATTTATATAGATTAGTGTGTGTTTAGAAAAATATCTTTATAATTAATATATGACAACAATCGAAAAATATTATTAGCATTTAAATGTATCTTGTCACTCTGAGCTCATTCACACGTCATTAGCGAATGAGAAAATATTAAAAAGCAATTTAATATTCTGCTTTGCAAAATTAATAAATTCTAAAATGATATAAATTCAATAACAGCATAAGTACTCTGCCCTTTTCTAATTCTTGGAAACTTTTAGGATGCAATCATTCGTATGCGATATCAGCAATTCTTTTTTTTTTCTTCCCCGGATGGACCTAATTTGGGTCCTTTTTTTTTTAATTAAAAATGGTCCCTTTTTTTCTCAGGAATGTAATAAAAATGTATTGTGAGCCCTGACTATTATAATTCCATAAAAGAGCCAGACAAAAGGATCAAATTGCCAAAAGTAAACTCGAAGACACTTTAAATGAACCAGGGATCGCATTCGTCCTAAAATTCCTAAAAGTTCAAAGCTTCCCTTGAATTCCTAAAATTAACCTAAATTTTTTAAATCATCCTAAAATTTTGTAATGTTTTTGCTGCGGCGTCAAATTTACTCTACTATTGCCCGAATACATTCCATTCATACGGCAATTGATGTTAAAAAAGACTTCAGAAATTAAAACGTTGTTCAAAATAGTACTCATCTTTTACGACGACGACAAAATCGCCTATTATCAATGGTTAAGTCCTCTCCGTCCACGGGCGGTTTTAGTGAAATACGATTGCAAGACGAATGGCGACCCACGTGATCATTTACAGACCGGAGTTTGGGGGAGATTCTTTTGTTTGTGGGAGTGGGAATCTCCAGCGCAAGCTAACAAACCTAGAAGCCTTTAACCTCTCAAAGAAATAAAACAAAAAAAGACTGGTTCGATTGTTGAATAGTGTGCTTCCTCATATTTACTAGATAAATCACGAAGTTTCTCTTTCTTTGCAAAGTTAAAATTTTGCTCAACTATTCTTTGTTGGGAATCAATTGTGTGCAAAAATTTTGAAGAATTTTAGGTCTAAATCCAATAATACAAATATAGTTTGTTGGATTATGATTCTCTTACGCCCCTCATTACGTAATATTTGATCAACATCATGTCAAAACAGGAGAGTAGAGAAGGAATTTTTGTCTGCTTTTAGCAACCTCTCTAGGCATTGATTATATTAAAGGATATCTCTTCAAAAGGATGCATTGCGTAGGGGCCCGGACCACATAGCAGTTAATGAAGAAAAGCAAGGGATAAAATAAAATACGACATAGTAGGGAGGTTCCGCAATTGGATCGCTACGCTCCCCATAAAAAATAAATTAAAAATAATGAAGGAACAGAAATTTAAAGAATGTTAAATAAACACATTCCCGTTTCCAACAGATAAAACTTTTAAACAGTTTTCATTTGTTTTTAAACTTAAAATTTTGTCAAATTATTCCATGTTTAGTATGCATCGGGGATGAGAAGTACCAAAGATTTGAACTCTATAAGAATTTTTGCTCAAAAACCAATATTTAAAAATATAGTTTTCTGGACTAGAGTTTTTTTGAGCCGCAGGAACTTGTGCATGTGTTTTTGTTGATTCTATCCAAACAGAGGATGATTGAAGGAAAATAGCTGTGTCTAGATTAACACGTTGCAGTAGCTTTGATGAAATATAGGATAACTTATTTCCCTCATATTATTTAATTACTGCCTTCGGCGACCAACCCTACTGTTTTTAAAAAAGTTTTTAAACTTGCAATACCTTTCTTGCAGTAACTGTCGATCGCACACCTACGTTACGTGCGCAAGTCACGGCTAAGTGTACAGTTTATGAAGTGTTGATCTTGTACCTCAGTTACGCGCGCAAGTTACGGCTAACGATGTAGTTCATGATGTAGCTGTCTATCGCACACCTCAGCTACACACATAAATCGTGGCTAGCGGTGCATTTCATGGAATAGATGTCGATCGCATGCCTTCGTTACTCGCGCAAGTCATGGCTAACGGTGCAGTTGATGAAGTAGCTGTCTATCTCAGCTACGCTCGCAAATTACGGCTAACGATGTAGTTCATGATGTAGCTGTCTATCGCACACCTCAGTTACACACATAAATCGTGGCTAGCGGTGCATTTCATGGAATAGATGTCGATCGCATGCCTTCGTTACTCGCGCAAGTCATGGCTAACGGTGCAGTTGATGAAGTAGCTGTCTATCTCAGCTACGCTCGCAAATTACGGCTAACGATGTAGTTCATGAAGTAGCTGTCGATCGTGTTAGAAACTTGGTTTTGTTTACATCGCGATTCTCGTTTCGTGGGAGCGTGACGTCATTATTAAAATGATTATTCCGTTCTCGTGAACGAATCGCGATGTGGACAAAACTTGGCTTATCATGCAAATCACCTTTCTCGCCGCTCACGCATCCTGTTTTGCATATCCAGAGGGCGTTGCCGGCAACGGTTATGTTCCGGAACGCACCCATCTTCAGATATAAAGGCTGGACACTTTTCTGGTTTTAAGTGAGATCGCTTTGGTCATTAGACCGGTTAGTCATTCGATCGATATACTGATCGATGGAAGGATCTAGAAGGATCTAGATCGGGCAGACGGATCTTCGTAAAGTCATGTTTCGATGTTGTCGAAAAGTTACGATAAAGTGTTTATCGGTGAACGCGGATATTTAAACTAAACTTAGTAGTTTTGATGGTTCTCAGTTAAGGAGACCATGTTTCCCGTGTTGTGGACTTTATAGTGCTGATCCGGAAAAGGTGGTGGCGTCGGAAAGTGCACGTGGTCACGTAAGTGTGAAATGCTTTTATTCCACTTACTTGTGTAAATAATACTTAAACCAGAAACGTGTCTAAGCATGGAACTATAACTAAAAACCTTCATATGAGCTGTAGTGCTCATGTTTTGTAAATAGTATGCTTTGGTTTTTGCTTACCTGTTCTCATGATATATATTGTAAGCAAATACAATGGATTCACTCTTCAATAAAAGTGATTTTGATTTAAACTGGAACTGTTCTCATTTAACACTTCTACTACGACTTGTATTCCTACAACTACTATCTAACGTTTGTTATAGCTGCAACACTCTGTTTTAAATATTTCAACGAAGTTGTGTAACCAGAATTTCGTGGCTCATAGTTATTCTATCACCAGCTTCAGAAATTTAATTATACGTTAATTTTCAATATATAACTTATGAATATGATACATATTTCTGTCATACTTAATGAGTTAGCCTTAACTTCCACGCGTAGCTGAGGTGTTGAAAACCTAGACTGTCCTACTCATCCAGTGGACCCGAGCAACTATTTGGACGGCCAGGCGCGTAGCTGAGGTGTGTGATTGACAGTAACTTCATAAACTGCATCATTAGCCATGAATTGCGCATGTTGCTACATCATTAGTCGAGACTTGCGCATGTTGCTACATCGTTAACCATAACTTGCGCGCGCAGCTGAGGTGTGCGATTGACAGCTACTTCATGAACTGCACCGTTAGTCATAACTTGCGCGCGTAACGGAAAAGTGTGATCAACAGCCACTTGATGAACTATATCGTTAGCCGCAACTTGCACGAGTAGTTGAGATTACTTCATCAACTGTACCGTTTGTTTGAAAAAAATCAATACATCGCGATTCACGTTCCCGTGAACGGGCGTTTATGCAAATTTAATATGAACGACTCTTCCCGTTCACCGGCGTGAACCGTGACGTTTTTCAACATGAGGTTTCATACAAATCAGTTCTCAATGCGTACGCATCTGATTTGCATATCCGGGGGCGTTTCCGGAACTGTCCATTCTCGGATATATAAGGCAGAGATTTCTTGAAGCAATCGGTCAGTTCATTCAATCAGTCAGTCGACAGAGAGAACTGACACTCAGTCTGATCCAGAACGGAGCCGAGAAGGCTTTATAAGACATAGACACTGATGGTCTGATGCAGGCAGACAGAAATGCTTTAGATAGAAGCACTGCGGGATGTCTTATCCTTTGGTTTTCCTTTGCCAAGTGTGATACCTTCAATGGTGGCTGCAAATACATGCAAGTGATAGAGGTAGTATAGTTACTTACTACCCATGCTTCAAGGAATTTCTGTCTAGTCATTTACAATTTAACTTTTTGTATTTAAGCTTAGGAAGTCCGTTTACAGCAGAAACTTTCCTGGTTTGGAGGAGATATTCAGCGTTTATGTGGCAATATCTTTTGTGCCAAAGACAGTTTGTACTGTTAAGTTCAGTTACTGAACTGCTAGGTTTAGATATTAAACTATCCACATTTTTATTCTGCTTAGTTTTTGTTTTGTCAGATTTAAATTTAGTTTCTTTAAAATTAGGTGCTATTTTTACTTTATCTATTTTTCTGGAAGCACTAGGATCCCTACCCGTAGATTTCTTATCCTTTTTGCGTTTCTTGTCTCCATCTCGATCCCTATCTTTAGATTGGCGGTTTTCTATGTTATGTTGTTCCTGGGTACTATACTTAGGTTTTAAGAAATACAACCCATCCTTTCTTTTTGCATAAAAGAATTTCTCCCCTTTGGGTGTAAAAAACCATAGCACCCCATTAGCTCCTTGAAAATTAAAATTTTGTTCCTCAAGAACAGATGCAGCTAATAAATTTCTCCTAAGTTTAGGAGAATACATAACATTTTCCAATATGATAATGCTTGGTTTATCCTTAAATTGGACATACATTTCCACCGTCCCGATAGCCTCAACTGGACTTTCGACATCCCCTACTGCTAGCGACATTGAAGTGCCTTTGCACTCATTAAATTTGGAAAATAACTTAATGTTATTACAGAAATGTTGCGTAGCAGCAGTGTCTACTACCCAGTTGAGTTTATCATTCCCCCCCATCTGAACACTGGAACAATGATTCTTTAAAACTGGATCTGCATACTTTCATGACCCAGCCAACACTTATTGACTCTATGCCAGTGCGTACTTTGCTATTTATCTTGCTTCTTCAAGTTTTAAATTTTCCAACAGAAACGGTTACGGGGCCAGTTTAACGCCCAATAGAATCATAAGTGCAAGTATTTTAAAGAATCATTGTTCCAGTGTTCAGATGGGGGCCTTGCCTGGCACCATTTTGAAGTACGTGTGAACAACAAAAACGAAACGTAAACAGTGTACAAAAGACTTTTACTTCTGCTTCTTCAAATCTACGAGTGGCCATGGAGGCAAGTAGAACGGAGTTGCTGACGTGAGATAACTACGTCACCTGGTGTACCGACATCTCATTCATCCTCAAGGGAGAAGGATGTTTTGGACACGTAGATGGAAGTATTAAGCCTTTAGAAGAAGACGCAAGTCGCCAAGACTACGATGATTTTTATAGACGGAAAGACCGAGCGCTTGCTATCATCTACCAAAGCTTATCCTCGGAATACAAGGAGTTGATAAACGTCACTGACGAACCTACCCAAGTATGGAATACTTTGAAAGAACATTTTCAAGCGCCTTCCCGAGCTAATCTCGTGCGCCTACTAGACAAGTTCTTCGACATCCGGCCGGAGCCAGACGAGCCTGTTGACATATTTTGCTCAAGACTGCGGAAGGCCGTGACGAGGCTTAAAGACGCGAATCACTCCATTGAGGACTTATATGTTTCATTTCAAGCTATTAGATACCTTCCGGAAGAATACCGGGGCATCGTTCAGTTAATCTATAGATGGAATGACTCGGACTTCAAGCTCAGCAAAATACAAGCAGAGCTATCAGCTGAGGAGAGCCGGCTTCATCAATAAGCAAGTGACTTCTCTAAAACTGTGAGTCTAAATTCTGCATATCTTACTTCTAAGAAATGTGTAAATAGAGTAAAAGTGTCTAAATTTAAATCTCCAAATGTGTCTAATGTAAATACTTCTAGTCATAATGTAAATATTTCTAAAAGTAAAATTAAGTGTTTTAAATGTAACAAACTAGGTGATACTAAATCTAATTGCCCTAAAAATAATGGATCTAGTATTGTGGAATTTCTTGGATCTCCACATATTGAAGCTAATACTGTAATCGATCCTAATGATAAACTCAGCTGGGTAGTAGACACTGCTGCTATGCGACATTTCTGTAATAACATTAAGTTATTTTCCAAATTTAATGAGTGCAAAGGCACTTCAATGTCGCTAGCAGTAGGGGATGTCGAAAGTCCAGTTGAGGCTATCGGGACAGTGGAAATGTATGTCCAATTTAAGGATAAACAAAGTATTATCAAATTGGAAAATGTTATGTATTCTCCTAAACTTAGGAGAAATTTATTAGCTGCATCTGGAGCTAATGGGGTTCTATGGTTCTTTACACCCAAAGGGGAGAAATTCTTTTATGCAAAAAGAAAGGATGGGTTGTATTTTTTAAAACCTATGTATAGTACCCAGGAACAACATAACATAGAAAACCGTCAATCTAAAGATAGGGATCGAGATGGAGACAAGAAACGCAAAAAGGATAATAAATCTAAGGAGAGGGATCCTAGTGCTTCCAGAAAAATAGATAAAGTAAAAATAGCACCTAATTTTAAAGAAACTAAATTTAAATCTGACAAAACAAAAACTAAGCAGAATTAAAATGTGGAGAGTTTAATATCTAAACCTAGCAGTTCAGTAACTGAACTTAACAGTACAAACTGTCTTTGGCACAAAAGATATTGCCACATAAACGCTGAATATCTCATCCAAACCAGCAAAGTTTCTGCTGTAAACGGACTTCCTAGGCTTAAATACAAAAAGTTAAATTGTAAATCTTGTAAATTGGCTAAGTCTAGGAGAGTATCGTATAAACCCACCAGTAGGATAAGGTCCACTAAACCATTGCAATTATTACACATGGATGTGTGTGGTCCTCTACCTACAGCCTCATACGGTGGAAATAAGTATATCTTAACTATAACAGATGATTATAATAGAAAAGTTTTTGTTTACCTTATGAAACAGAAGTCAGAAGTGTTTTCACACTTTAAAGAGTTTCAGGCCAGAGAGGAAAGGCAATTAGGTACTAAAATTCTATGTATCCAGACGGATAATGGAATGGAATTCTGTCTTGATAAGTTCAAAAATTACCTGAGGGATATCGGTATTAAGGCTGAAAGGACTAACACATATACCCCACAGCAAAATGGAGTATTGGAGCGATTCAACTTAACCGCATTTGACTGTGCTAGAGCCATGTTGAACGAGAGCAAAATGCATGACAGATTCTGGGCGGAAGCAATATTGTTTTTTACATAGACTAAAAATCGAATATGTCACAAATTTAAGACTAAGACTCCACATGAACTCTACAGTGGTAGAAAACCTTCAATCAACCATATTAGAACTTTTGGTTGTAGAGCATATGTAGGCAAACCCCGTCAGCTCAGAAAGAAGTTAGACATGAAAGCTACAGAAGGGG